>OY725176.1:6957609-7706188 GCA_963241965.1 Tortrix viridana
TTTAACAAGCGAGACGCCCCGGCTTGCACGGTTTGCACAAATTAAATGTTAATAAAGGGGTATGATTTAAACGGTTGGCAGAATATTGACGTTTTGGTCAGCAGCAAAGACATTTGGTCAGGAACTTATGGTCAGTTAAAATATCGAAATTTGATCAGCAATTAATGTCAAATTGAACTGCTCTAAAATCGATTGATGATTAAGCCATTTAAATATATTTTCTGCATTGTGTAAGATATATTTACTAAAATTTCGGTTAGCTAAAGCACGGAGAGCATAATGTTTAATAAATAAATATAAGAAATGTACGACAAAGTCGCGGAGCTCCTATTCTAGATGGTTAATGCGCTTCGCGCCTTGACAAAACAGTAACATAACATAACCTATCAAGTTGAAATCGACCTCATTTAACAAATTTGATATTTCTCCTACCTACTTAACCGCTTAAATTTTACCAGTTGTGTAATCTTGCTGAACAATTAATCATTTTACGGATCAAATAATTATTTTGTATCGCGATTATTTATTTAGCAGACACAATATTTGAAGCTTATCAAATATTGATTAAATAATAATAATACTTGATTTAGTTGCGGACAAAATGTTGCGCTCGGTTATTTATTTATTGCCGACCAAAACATTATTATACTGATCAATTGATTTAACTGCTGATTTTTGATGCTGATCAAATAGAAAAACGGCAAACAAAAAAATGTATTCCCTTAGTAAATTAGTTATTGCTAGATAATTCCTCTTTCTATTGGTGAAAACCGTATAAAAATCCGTACAGTAGTTTCTGAGATGAGCCCGAACAAATACAGACTCAGTGCGGCGGGGAACTTTATAATAAGTAATTATGGTTAACACCTTACACTGAGTAACCACTTTTTGTATTACAGCTGGCACCTGGTTCCCTGGGGTAGGGGTTAACAATGCCTACACGCAGGTGCAGCAGAAAATAGCCATCGCGAACATCGTTGGCCAAGAACTGGCCGACAAATACGTAACCACCCACCAGTTCTTGTCGCGCGGTCACTTGGCAGCCAAGTCCGACTACGTGTTCGCCACCGGCCAGAGATCAACCTTCTACTTCATCAACGCCGCTCCCCAATGGCAGCCATTCAACGGTGGAAACTGGGATCGCCTTGAACAGGTCACTTTCCATCTTAGATTATTTTATCTCCAATCGGGTTAAAAAATTAAAACCAAATGTAGTTAGTTATACGTCTAAAGGTGGCGACTGACTTGTAACATTTCGGTGTAATGTATCATCACTCGCGGTCCTTATTTAATGGGTACGTTTAGATAAGGACTGCGAGTGATATATTACACCGAAATGTTACAATCCTGTCGCCACATAGGCTAAATTGCTGAAAAGATGCTTAATGTTTTCTTCTATTTTCTAACTAATTTAAATGTTTATCACTGACTAGCATTCCCCTGCAACTTTGCAGTTTTACAATCAGTGTGCTTGTCTTATTCAACCCGTAAAACTACAATATAAACACAGTGTAGAAATCGATCTGACAAGCTACTACCTAGGTATTTGCAGAAAGTGACGGTAAACGGTGGTAGACCCCAGATACTCGTTCCTAAACCTTTCAGAGCCTATTAAGCGCGTCACACACGGAGCTATAATATGTATTTTGGTATATTAATATATATTATAGCAAGGCATCTTACGATATATTTTCGTATAGTTTAGGTATATTTGCCGTACTAGTTGACAGGGACTTTGTCAACTAGTACGGAAAATATATCGAAATAAATCGTAATATACCGACCTATAATATATATTATAGCTCCGTGTGACGCGCCTTAAACACGGATGTCGTATCGTTCCGGCTTATAATCGTGAATGTTAACGGTTTATCCGTTGTATAATATTTGAATATGTCTCACGTTAGCTAAAATGTTATTACGGGACATCTTCAAAGGAGCCGCGAAAGCCAGACCGCCAACTAGGCGTCTCCTCCATGAGACAGCATCTCATGATGTCTTGTGGTGTAAAAATGTTAAATCAGTAATGTTTACAGCTCATGCGCGCACGCATCGGCGCGGCTGGCTACAACACGATCATCTACACCGGCACGTGGGGCGTGACGCAGCTGCGCGACGCCAACAACGTGCTCCGCGACATCTACCTGCATCGCGACGCTAACAACAACCCGCAGATACCCGTGCCGCTTTACTACTATAAGGTTAATAAGTACATGGAATAATCCCACCAACAGGCCTAGCCATGACGCCTAGCTAATTTAACGATTTTAGAAATCAAATAAAATGTACAGGGTTGACGTCAGTCGCGTCAGCCGCTTGTGTCAATTGCATACATTTTGTCGATTTTCGAAAATTATTAACTTAGCGCAATGCATCTAGGCTAGGCCCCAACTGTTATCGCACTATATAGAAATAGACATAGAATGGTATGTACGAAATAAGCTGGTGCACCGTTTCGGCTGTTTCGTGTTATACTCATTAGCTTTAGTTATTTAAATAAGTTAATTTTGTATTTTTAATCTTAAGTGTAGATAAGTATGTGTTTTATTTAATAGCCAAATACATTATTTTATTCTATTCTATAACTGTAGGTATATAGGTATTGGTTTGAAATTTATTTATTATTGTTAGATTTACTTAGTTAGTTAGTACCTATGTAACTAACAGGAGACAAATTTTACACAAATTGACATAGTCCCAAACTAAGCTCTAAGCTTGTACCTGCTGCTTATATTTAACAGTGCACTTCTATCAAGTCAACTGATTTACACAATAGATACTTAAATGTGAAACGACTGTGGGAAAGACCTCCTTCAGCGGTAAAGGTGCTGCACATCCCTTAGCAGTGTTTTGACCTAATTTTAGCGACTATGTTCATTGTTCAGATTCGACCTAAATTTCTTTCATTCATTCAAGAATGCGTCCCACGAAGATTTATGTATACCAATGATTCATATTCGTGTTGCAGGTTGTCTATGATGAGTCAAGACGCATCGGAACAGCCTTTGTGAGTATCAACAACCCCTACTACACGGAGGCGGAGGTCCGCGCCCTGACCTTCTGCACGGACCGCTGCCGCAACAACAGCGCCTTTAACTGGCTGACGTGGCAGGCTGACCGCATCGACATCGGATACAGCTTCTGTTGCGAAGTCGACGACTTCAGGAGGACCGTGCCGCATCTACCAGCTTTTACTGTCAACGGTCTTTTAGCTTAAGTGTTAAGTGATAGATCAGTAAATAAATCAATTACAAAACAATTTTTGGTGTGTACCTAGTTACTACCTGCATTTTACTCACTTTACACAATAGGTAAGTAGGTCGGTAAAAGCGTTTAAAAAACCACGAGCGACCGACTGGACCACCGAGGATTCCGTACATACCATTCTATTTCTAGTTAGTACCTAGGGGAAAAGGGGGTAATTGGGGTCACTTAAGCGAGAATTGAAATAATAAAATATTTAATAATACAATTTTATTGCAACCGCACTATACCAAATTCTACTTAATTGGTTATTATTTGAGATCAATTATAGTCGCTTTAGTAATCAACTTTCGTAAATATAAGAATTTAAAAAAAAACAGACTTGACTCCCATTGCACTGAGGTGAGGATAATTGTAGTCACCCTGTGGGCAATGAGGGTCAGATAAAATCTAGCACATATCGCAGACATAACCTTTGGCCGACCCTCAACTTATACCACATTTCATTATTTCGACCAAATATGCCGCAGACTAAGCATCTATTTCCGTCGTCGTCGGCATCATCATTCTCATCGTCCTGGCATAGATCAGTTCTCACGTCTGATACAGAGGTTCGTTTGATTCTTGAAGAACTTGTCGTATTACTCTTTTGGGTCCCTTCTTCTGCACTTTTGACTTCTTTTCCTTGCCCTTAACCTTCGCTTTATTTTTCCTTTCCCTTTTCCCTTGTCTGGCTGAACTGGGCAATGGGGGTCACCCGACTCTTATTACCCACAAGGACACTAATGAGAAAAAAAAAAAAAAAAAACATATTAGTTACACACGGGATTTAGGATTCCCATCACCATTTTGAATGTCCGGCTCAACACTTATAAAAGTCTTATACATATTGAACAACAAATGTGATGCTTACTGTTTATTTTGTATCAGTGAAAACTTAGATAGGCGAGTTGCAAAAGTAAAACACGTTCGTCATTCCTGGTGTGGCGGTCATAGTGGCGCGCGCGGCTCACAACAATCGCGAGGGGTACAGAGCGGGGCGTAGAGACCGTTTACGCGTCTCTAGTGTTTGTGATTTTGTAGATATGTGGGTGACTCCCATTGCCTGCTGACTCCCATTACCCTGTTTTCCCCTACATAATTATCTTCTAAAAACTTTTATTAAGTACTTAATTAAAAACTTCAAAATCCCACTGAAAAGGATTAAATCAAGACCGGCTTGCTAGGACTTGCATATTTGGTGTCTAAAGTAAGTAGCTACCTAAATGAAATATGTGTATCCAAGCCGGTGTCAAGTAGGTATACACAATAGCAATGTCACATAATTCTTGCCACGGATACTTCGGTATATTTCATGAGCTATATTAGGCACCAAATATGCAAGTCCTAGCGGAGGCCGGTCTTTATTTAACCCTTTTCAGTTGGTACGTGAAACATTAGCATTTTTTGTTTTTATTATTTTAAGTAAATAAAATAATATAGTCCCTGCATTATGGTCACCCTACAATAAAAGTTTTGATCAAGATAAAACCTCGGGTTTTTTGCGCGGTGTAACTGTGTGTGACGGCCTGCATCATACAACTCCTTGTTAATTTTCACGCTAAGATGATGTTGGGTACGTTCCACTAAAGACCCGCAACGCCATCGGCCACGACCGCTGAAATTGCCGTTCCACTAACGTAAAAACGCCGCGGGCGTTGTAGGCGAATGTTATAGGTGGAACGCACATGTTGAGCGCTGTGAGCTCACCCCACCCTGACCCACCAATATTTTATAGGCGAAGTGGGCGCGATGTGGTCGCAAACAGTGACGTCATCTATGACGTCGAGCGATCGCTCGCGACGACCACGGGCCTTGGGTGGTCGTTGCGGGCGTTTAGTGGAACGTACCCGTTGTTACAAGGATCTGTCAACGCCAGTGTTGCTGCTGAGTCGACAATAATATCGTTATCGATTCCATTTCGCACTTGTAATTTGTTCTAATGATTTAAGAGCAGATTTTTTACTTAAATAAGTAAAAGTTATCACTTTCCTTTTTTTACAAGCTTTCATTTAAAGTTCCAATGTTCACAATAATAAGTAACTTGCCCATTTTAAAATTTGCAGAGCATTTTTCAACGACCTCCCGGTGTTTGATTAACCTGAAATTAGGAATACGTATTTAGATTAAACCCGATGCCAATGTAATATTGTGGTGTCAATGAGCAGATCTGATGAAAGAATCAGAAGGTGGCAACAGGATCCTCAGCTGTACCTACTTAACGTAGACCCACCGAGATCGAGACCGATGTCTGTTCCTTTGCCATAGTTCACTGTAACTCTTCGGTATCCAATTTTTCCTGCCTACTCGCCGAATCCATTCTACTATCACGTTTTCATCTTTTGGAAATCTGAAAATATCGATATAATATATTCACAACACAACACTGTCAAACTAATAAAGCTGCTAGATGAAAAAGTTACACTGACACAAAACTAACTATTCGCATATCGACTTTTAAATTTTTTAGTACTGATGGTTCGTGTTCCAATGGCGGGCTCATCGCGGTCCATTCATATTTGACGTCTAAAACCTTTAGGCAACATGAAGGAAAAGGAAAGAATATCTATAAAGACGTTTCTTTCTAACTCGTTATGAATGCTATAAATAGAAAAAGGTCAAATATACATCTTTTGCTGTTTCTTATAGTCCGGTTTCTATGAAAGTACTTATTCTGTGTTGTGACTTGTGATTAGACATTCCTTTACAATCTGTGCTTGTGATGTTTATGTGAAGTGTATAGGTAGCAAATTTTGTAGGTAAATGTAAACTAAAAAGATAATAATATTTACAGATATTACCATTGAAATATTACAACCATATTAATATCTAAATCTATATTTTTGAATACTCTAAATCAGACCTTCAACCTTTGCTCTGCAACAATGGCAGACGAACCGAAACCTGTAAATGAAGAGGACTTGAAGCAATTAAAGGAACGGATGAATTTAATAGTGAGCGCTGACCCAGCGCAGTATCACAACGACTTCTCTTTGCGAAGATATCTACGAGCTTTTAAAACAGTCGATAATGCATTTCAGGTAAGTTACAAAATAACTCGTTATTTGTTATCTATTTATTGATTTTCCTTCCTCATATTACTAATTTAACTTATTGACTTTTACACTTTATAACAATGATGCGAACATATTAATTTCTTCATCACAGGCTATAATAAAAACAAATAAATGGCGCGCGGAATATGGTGTAGCTGGATTACATGAAGATAAGAAACTCTTAGAGAAGTATTCTGATAAAGCGAGAGTTCTAAAGCACAGGGACATTACAGGCCGCCCTATCGTCTACATTCCAGCAAAGAATCACAGCTCCAATGACCGTAATATTGATGACCTCACCAAATTTATAGTCTACTGTTTGGTAATTTCATTTTCAACTAGTATCTATTATAATATTGTATCATATTCTATAGAAAACTGCCAAGTTACCTTACCTTTTTAGATATCACTACTTTTGGTGGCAATGAGAACTAGGCCTATTTTTACCCGACTGAGTAAAGCCAAAGAAAAGGTAATAATGAGCCTGTGTATGTATGTATGTGACCAAAAATCAGAAGTTCCACTAGTTCCTAAACTATTGGATCCATTTTAATGAGTGTGGTGTCATAAATGATCCGTCAAAAACGTACAAGTGTCAAGGCTATAGGTACATATAAACATTGTAAGGGTGCGACATACAAGTCTCCACTTGGGTTTTAGTTTGCAACTTCTTTTACATCATGTCTTTGGTAGCATTCAAGTTCCTCCTATGTTTTTATCGAGCTATGATTCCTACTTGTGCTGTTTTCTTTTGAACTTCATTTAAGCCAGTTGAGACAAAAATCTAAGTATTTCATATCTTCTAGTCTAAGCTATCACTGCTCTAGGGCTTCAACTTTCTATTTATGTTAATTTAGTGTTGTGAAGCAGAAACCTTTCTAGCTAACTAAACTATGCATTTAATCTTTTACAAAAAGATATTGTAAGTGCATACAGCTAAATCAGAGGGTTCTGGTGTGGAACTGTATTTTAGTTACTAGACTAAGACTAGTTATAAGTTACTTTTGCTCTAAAACCAGAAATAAAAGGCATTTTTATTTTTATTTTATTTATTTATTATTACAGCTAAATCTTCATACATTAATTGAAAAAATATCTGATAATGAGCATTCGTTTTTACTTTTCTATTACATTATAATAAAACTATTAATTACACATATCAATAAAAGGATAGTTATCATATTTTTCAGATAGGTATATGAGGAAAATTTGAGTAAATTTGCAAGCTAGGAACATAGTTGTATAAATTTATGGTACCTTCCCAGATTCTCTTATATGTATCAAGAAAATTGTTAATTTGTAATGTTGTAAATTACAGGAAGACGCAAGCAAAAGGTGTTTTGAAGAGGTGGTTGACAATCTTTGCATAGTGTTTGACCTGAATGGGTTCACACTATCATGTATGGATTATCAAGTGCTCAAGAACCTCATTTGGTTGCTCAGTAGACACTACCCGGAGAGGCTGGGGGTGTGTCTCATCATCAATGCCCCCACATTCTTCTCAGGCTGCTGGTCTGTCATCAAAGGATGGTTTGTATTTTGATTTTTAAGATTTTCTTTTTAATTGTGTTATATTTTCATTTTAGCAGTGAAATTTGTGTGAAAAAAATCAGGATCTAAAAATTACACTAATTAAGGGACTAGACTATGTTACAGCCATATTTCATAATTTCAAACACTTACTATACTCACAAGCAAGGCCTTTTGTTCAAAGGGAAGTAATTAATAATTCTGAACATTTTCATAGGGCCACAAGACTACAATGTAGTATTTACGAAAAGTCAAAGAAACTAATGTTATGTTTATATTAACTGTCACAGGGATCATCCTAGATTTTCCCAACTATGGTGGTTTAGTTTCTATGATTGATTTGTGATAAGATAATTATTTATGTGTATGGTTTAAAACTTATAGATAAATATTATGGAAATCATAATGTTTTCTATTTACAGGTTAGATGAAAATACCTCAAGCAAAGTAACATTTGTAAACTCAGAGATGGATCTCTGTAAATACTTGATACCAGACATCTTGCCAACTGATGTGTGACTGAGGTATCTAGGCCAAAGTTTTTGATAATATTTCTAAATAATGACAAGGCATTATACAGGACTTGATTGATGACTTAGAAATGATACTTAGTTAATTTTAGTCTATTATAAGCATAGGTTATTTTACTAGTTCTAAGCTGAATTATTGTCTATGTGCGATATTCAGAAGCTGGTACAACTTGTCTAATCATTTAACTTTACTAATTGATAATTACATATTTAGCCTCAGTCTTGATACACCTAGCTTTATTTTGTTCAACTTATGTTGAATCAATAAAGGTGACCTGTCTGTTCTTCGCTGTGACCCGGTTTTATGGTACTATTACAGTATAATCTTGATATTATTTTGGATTCACTTAATCTTGTTTTAAAAGAAAAGCTAGATATAATGTAATGTTGAGAATCCTTTAAATTTGTTACCTTTAAAATCTATGTAGGATCCCCTACATAGATTTTAAAGGTAAACAAATTATATTTTTGAGAAAATTTACTCTGCCTTAACTTATTAAAAGCCTCATTCCTTTTGTAGTTGGAAAATACATTGGTACATTTTATTCCAGTTTTACTGTATGAATAATACAAATGCATAGGAATCCATGTTGACTGACAGAAGTACTGATAGAAGAAGCAATAAATTCCCTTTTTTTATTAAAAACTAGTGATATGCCTCTAGTGTGGTAGTGTGTTTACAAACAAAATATAGCTACAATTAAACCTTCCACCTCTTTAGTGATGATGAAAACTGCACTATAATATAGTTTCTGAAATTAGCATGAACATACATACATACAGATAGACAAGGCAAGTGACTTTATAATGAATAGTGATGTAGTGTTCATCAAAGTCAAATCTTTGCATAAGAGCATTTGCAGTCTAAGATTTCAGTTTATGTAGCTAATATCTACCTTTACAAAAAAGGTTTCTTTACTGGCACAGGCTTCTGTGCCATCTACATTATTTAATATTTATGACAATTTGTCATTATTACTGTTAGTAGAACAACACCAATTAGTCAATTTGTTATACTTATTATTAATATAATTATTTTTTTGTTATGCAAATAGTGTTACATGTTTAATAATACCATTGTTTTGATCTAGAACTTTAGTATAGTTTGTTGACTTATAAAGGAAATAGGTTTAAGATTGTTATACCTATTATACCATAGTGCACAATTGTATAGTAACCTTTACCATATTTCAAATGAGTTATATACTCACCAGTTTCAGTGCCAATGACGGATAAATCCGTCACTGTTGAGACAGCGCAAAAAAGACCAGCACCTTTTGCCATTAGGTTGAAATTAGCTATTTTATTTGACATGACGTTATTTATATTAATACACTCAGAATCTTATACTAGTGAGCTGTGAAGTTGGCGGTATTAGGGGAAGCAGTCCTATCGGCACCCTACCGATTATTGGCACCATGCACTTTATTTCAAGGTAATAGAATGTAATAATTATACAGTCACTTATTGACAAAAATTGGTAATTTGCATGCTAATATGTGGGTAAAAAAAATTCAGCTGTTTATTTCTTATAAAAAACATGTTTTGGTTTTCTTAACCTCTAAATCTTAAATAATATTATTGCGAGTTAAGTTTACATAATACTGCATTTTTTTTTAAATAACACATTTAACATATCTGGTAGTTTTACCATATTTTAAACGTTGTAATAAAACTTGTTTTTCGATCAAATAATTTAAATTTCCTACGACCGAAAAAGCCCGACGTCTGGTAAAGTAAGATTTTTTTGAAGCTAACCAAATTGAATGCATCTCAGGTTAGCAGCCGCGTGTACAACCTAGTAAAAAGTAAGTATTATAACTCCGAACGAGCTTTTTAAAATGAACTTTCCGATCTAGATAATGAAGTCATGATTGTAATGAGCTATTCTTTTACATTTGCTCTCATTTTAAACAGGATTTAGTGGTTCAACATACAATGGAATAGAAAGAATTTGTTCAAAAGCTATACCTGAATTTTTATTCCCATGAAAAAAAGGTAAACAAAATTACGTCACTGTCAAAGTGACATTTCAGGGGATCTCAAATGTCACTTTATAATATAAATATAATATAAAGTTATCGTTTCGCTCGAACCGTGATATTCAAAATAAATTTGAGAAATCATTAAAATCAAAATCACACAAATCTATGAAATGAAACAGTATTATGATTTTTTTAATGATAATAATAATGTTTAACATTATTATTATTATCTCTAACTAATGAAGCGAGTGACGTCACACCTTAAGCCCGACCCGGGTTTATCGAGACAGTGATACCAGTGCAATAAATAAATTATGCGTACGAAACCAGTATTTTCTCTTTAAATTAATATAACAAAGAGTTGTTGTCGAAACAAACTTTGCCATCAACAAATTAAAATATTTTATCTTGATCATAATACACAATTTGTTTGTAGAAAGTTGATTTGTTATAAATGTGGAAAGTATAAATATCTTGAATGCTTCAATTTTTTTTCGTTAACGGCAACACCTGTTTACATTTTTTCCGTGAGAATAAAAATTCAGATATAGGCTCTCAAGGTATATATAAATAAAAACACTACTTTCCATAATATTACATCACCATAAATTTTTACATAATATTACATCACTATACTAGGCGGTCAGCTCTTGCGGTATAAGGATGCGCAGAAGCGCCATATGAAGAGCTGCGGTATTGACCCCTTTAAATGGGAGTCGCTTGCTGAGAACCGGTCGGAGTGGAGAAATCTCCGTTCGCGGCACATTGATGCCTTTGAAGACAAGCGACTAGATGAGCTAGACCACAAGCGCGATGAGATTAAGACGCGACCTCCTGCTGCCATAAGCTACAATTATCGGAATGGTGTTCCGGTCTGCCCGAAGTGCGACCGCTCGTTTCTTGCCAAGATAGCACTGGCGTGCGCACGAACGGTCGGAGCAGCAGGGCACTCGCCTAGGACGTCCTTGAAGCGCTCGCTGTAGCCGAAACCGGCTAGGACTGGATGATAATATAACATGCATGACTACATGTTTTACAAGTGCACTATGGGTTACTATAATTTATGTTAAAATGTCGGATTTCACCAACCACTTAACAGACGATTAGTGTTAACGGCTGTCAAAATGTATGAACTAACAGTCGATTAACATTTAACATCGTTCCGTATTTAGCAGGTATCCAAACTGTTGCACAACAATGTCTCCTACTTGTGATAAGGCTGGGCGTATGCTGAGACGCAGGCGACGCAGTTCCACGCAGTGCAGGGCAGAGCAGAAATCTGTCTCCTATCTACAAAGACGCGCAGAGCAGGACATACAGATGTCCGCGTTGCACGTGCCTGCGCCGCAGCGTAATTCTTCGAGCGTTTCAACCGCCGTCATTTCCGTGACCGTACTGATGGTGAAATTCTTGTAGCTTTGGAAGCAGGAATTTCGACGTTAATGCGACCATGGGAATGACGGCGGTTGAAACGCTCGAAGAATACCCACACGCTGCTTCAAGGAAGTTCATGCATTACAAAATCTGTTCTGCTCTGCGCTGCGTCGCCTGCGTTTTAGCATACGCCCAGCCTAATTAACAGATGATAAAAATCAAGAAGTGCTATCCGTATTCGGCACATCTTAAAGCTAATTTGTACCGCGCTGATTACCCCGAAAAGCGAAATGAGTGAAGAAAATTGGTTGCCAAAAGAAACTGTGACTTCACCATTCAAGGGGGCCCCTTTTCAATGCCGATGACGGATATCCTGAATAGATCTAAGTAGTATATACCCGTAAGGTTGAAATTCGCGCTGCTCTTCAGCTATAATTACCGTGATGACTTTTGTATTTTACATGGCATTGAAAAGGTTCCGCGATTATTCTCTTGTCCTACCTACAGGGTGTCTACTAGGTAAGAAGTGACTTAAACGGTGTTAAGATAAGATACTTATGCATAATTTATGTCGTCTTAATTTGAGTAATTTGCATAAACAGATAATATTATGCAAATTCGATGCATTTATGAAACGAAGATATCTTACCCGTTAAAAGGAAACATTCCAACTTTTGTCCTAAGAGCCTCGTACAAACGGGGCCATCTAAATGGACGCATCAGAGTAAAAAAATGCATACTTTTCTGACTGAAACGCATAATTTCGTCGCTTATAATCCCCCCATATGTGTGCTAGGTATGCTAGGTTCAAAATTACAGGAATTCATGGAATTGCAGTATTTGGTATGGACTAATTTATAAAATGTATTGTAATTAGTCATGAAATTATGAGCATCATCGTAAATAAGAAATCTAGGCTCATCAAGCTGTACCACCTACCTAAGTTATTTCGACTTAGGTACAGTCGAGGACAGAAAGATGTTTACACTTTTTCACCTTGTTCCATTGTAATAAGGTCCAAAAGTGTATACATCTTTCTGTCCTCGACTGTACCTACACTATGCCCACCTATTTTTATTGCCATTTTCTATGATTTTTGCCTGTATTGAGATTCTTGATCCTAATGTAATTAGTCCTAAGTTTAAAATACTATTGTGTTATTTATACTACGTCAATAAAGCAAATAAAAAATGAATTTTGATTCATACTAAGTAGTTGTTTATCTTTCGATTTTGTGACCAGAACTTTTCAAATAATAAAAACAAATACAAATAATTTATTTGTTGAAAAATGGGTGAAATAGATGTTACATTTTAATATTATGTACCTACCACTACGTTCCGCCCAAAGGCATACAAATATCTTACATGTTTAACATGCATCATGCCTGAACACTTCTCTTAACTTGTCAATTTGTTTCGCGCAAATACTTTTGAAATAACTATAAAAAGCCTTATCTGCTAAAAAATTATTAATACCTTCAGTCATTCATTAATATTTATCTTGGAATTTTATTATAAATCTTAGGTGCCATTCCAAACACGCTTTTAGCAAGTAATGCTGTTATAGAGCTGCCGCACATTAGGGGCCCACTAGTCGCGGCTACAGCGTAGCCACTCGTAGCCGCCACAAGCTACAGACCAGCACCGCCTCGCCTCAAAGCTAAACGTTGAAAAGTGAGCTTTAAATTGTGTAAATACGGTACATTTCTCAAATGAATATAGCAGCGTTCTCAATTTTCTTTATTTTGAAAAATCTACCGCATTTACACCATACACCGAATCATTGACAATCGTTTCGGTCATTCGCGCGAAAATAAACACGTCGGATCTCTTTGATGTCCGAGGGATAAAACATTGAACTGTCGATTGAAACTACATCAATTGCACTTCAATTGGCATTATCAATAACGTGAGACAATTGTCAATTGCCACTGATCGTCTCCGGGGTGCTTTAGGGTAGTCAGGTAAAAATGAAACAATGTAAATGTATGATTACAATTATTTTACTCGGCTTACTATTATTATAAAACAGTTATACAAATTAATCACTGTACAAATAGAAGCTAGTAACCACTAAATGGACTTATCCAAGTTGCTGTTGTTTATTCATTTAATATTGTACTGTAAATTTTGTTTCTGCAATGTTCCGTTCTAATGATGACATATCACGATAGAACGTCAATGAAAACAACAAACACAAATAAAATACTACGACGGCAAAATATTTTTTTTTTATGAATGATCACTTTTGCCACAAAGCTTGAAAAATTACTTGAATTATTTTATGTCAAATATTTTAGTCTCACATGTACCTGTACTTTGTAATTTTCTTAAAAGTAATAGGTATTGGCACATATTTAATAACGAAACAAAAAATAACTGTTTTGTCTAGTGCATTTTTGTAAAGAAATATAATACTAAATACTTTATAAGAGAACGAATCTAGTATCGTTGCTGCTGCGCTAGGCAATGGCAATTCAATTACAACGCAATCAAAGTGATTGAACTTATGTGATTTATCGTTAATCACACATTGGTATGTCTGCTTGTTTATTCTATAAGAAATGTACTTACAAAAAATATAATTTTCATTTAATTCTTTCAATACAGTTACAACGCAAGTTGGAATGTTTTGTGACATCTTATGAAGCAAGAACCTAACAATACTGTACAAAACTTCAATGTCAAAAAATCGTTATATCTGGTAATGCTTACTTTGTGGAAGCACGCTAACTGAAGTCAAATTAAGGTACAATGGACCTCCTTAAATTTGAATAAGATAAACCCCAAAATTGAAGCCAAATCCAGACTCACTATTTTTTGCATAATTATCTAGTTTAAAAACGTAGTTTCTACGTAACATATACTAGATAACACACAAAATTATCAACACATTTATAAACTATTCACGGCCTTAGAAGATAAATGACGTATGCAACAATATGATAATTGATAACACTAAGATATACATAAATACTGGTTTACGCGTAAAGGAATGACTACATGTACAAAATTGTCACTATATCTATCTACTGACTAACTTAAATATGTGTATAGTCTTTTTATTTACAGTAAAACATTAATGTATAATGATATGATGGAATTTATGGAAATGCAAATTTGAATGAGTAACATCTACAGCCGGATAGCTCGCGGGCGACATCTGTTTTCAAATACGTGACAAAATTAAAAGCACCTGGGGTTAGCAGTGGACGGCGCTAATAGAGTAATTGGCAGAAGTCAGACCTATTTTCAATTCCTTCAAATCAAATCCCTCCTGTATTTAGCTAGATCTTATTTTATTGTCTAGATTCGCTGTCAGTTTGACTACCATATAGATCTAATCTACAAAACTATTGTTACCTTATGTTTTGAATAACCGTGTGAATGTTTTTGTAATGCTAAAATAACCATAAAAATCTGTCGAAATCCATTTTCTTCATTACTATTACATATATTTAAAAATATATTTAAGTAAATAATAAAGGTGTGCTCAGGTGAGGCGACGGTGGCGGTCGGTCGTCACAGCCGCCTCCAAATTAGTTGCACGCCCTGTCTGCGACATGCATGTTCACGCGGGAAGAACGCAGTATTTCGTCTCTATTTAGCATTATCTAATTTGTAGGACCATTTTGAAACACTTTTACTATACAAATATTACGCTTCCTGTATTTCATATTTTTTCTCACTACTGTGTGCGCTAGATGGTCTTACAAAATGGACCATGTGTAAATGCAGTTTCAAAACATGGTTTTAAAAAGTAAAAAAACGGAAGTAACGAAATGTCATATATTTGTCCCGGCCGCTGCTACTCGACAGCGTATGTATTTTAATTTTGCGTTGGCCAGGAACGAATAACTTCGCGTAGTGCTTTTGCAACCAACAGTAAGGTGGACAGGAGTAGAGGGTCGTTGATATATTCTTACATTCTGTAATTTTAGGTTCCAAACTCCTATAAGACAAGTAAGGATGTATTCGAAAATTAAAGGTCGGTTAACTACATCGAAAAAGGCGTCATGGCGTATCCAGAATGACGGAGAGACAGGCGCGAGCTGCGTATGGCCGTCAGAGGTGAGAGAGATCAAGTTAGGCTAGGGTCCTATCCGAAGCTACAACCATCCGATTCTATAAAAAAATGTTTTCTTTAATTTGTCCGAGTAGGTAACTAACCAAATTTTAATGTAAATAAAGAACCCGGTGTTGCATGGAGAAGAATAAAATACAAAGCGGATCCATTCGTCTTCACGCGACACCCGCCACCAACAGCACTGCCATGTCCGCTTAGGGGTCTCGATGAGATGTGCGTCTGTATGAGTGCGACGTTTCGAATGTTTGTTCGTAGTTTCTTTACTGCTTTAGCTATATTTATATTGTGACTAAACGATAAAACGATAGCTTGTATAGAGATGACGTCATAAGCGTGATCAACTCATACTACATAATACTCTTTAAGGTTTCTGTTAATTTGAAAATCCCAAAGAACACAAGAAGTTTTGTCGAAATATTTTCGTGGTGCGTTGGGGGGGTTGCGTTTCGTGGTCAGTATGAAATAATGAATCAGTACTTGTGTCCGGTACAGTATTAGCTACGCGGGGTGCGCGGGGTGCGCGGGGTGCGCGGGGCGCGCGGCGCGGGCGGCGCGCGGCAGCGTGGCGGCGGGCGCGGGCCGCAGCAGGTGCAGCAGCAGGCGCAGTCAATCCGCCAGCACGTCGCGCGCCAGCGCCGCGAGCTGCTCTTTCAGCGCGCGGAAGGAAGGCCGGTCGTCCGGTTGCTGCCGCCAGCAGAGACGCATCACCTGCCAGATGAAACGATGACTTGTCATTCGTGCATTGTTTAATCATCTTTTTGAACGCCACGGTCGTATTTTACGTACGGTCGTATGCTGAAGCAAAATATGTCAACGTGAAAGAAACCGTGGAACCGATATATCAGTTCTAAAATCTTATATTGCCGATAAACTAAGCGACTTAGTACAGTACGATCGACAGACATACATTAAACTTTGAACTCGCTAGTCCTGTAATAATAATAATTTTGTAATAATAATATTTTAATAACAATTGAAATCATTTCATTAATTTAAAACAAAATTACTACAAATGACCCGTTTACGTTTACGAAAACATGTTCGGGTAAAGTCTTCACGGTAATGACGACGGATATATTAATTTCAGAAGTGGTTGAATCGTCCAAGTTGCCCCTTTTATACAATGCTGACGAGCGAGGGGACCGGCAGAGCTACTTACATTATAAATATCGGATGAGCAGCCTGAAGGTTTCTCGAGCAGAAGACCTCTTTGCACCATATCTACGACTTCAGAATTTTTCATCTTCCCGTAGGGCACTTTCCCGCACGTGAATACTTCCCACATCAACACACCTGTAACATACATAATAATAATATTACATTTATGGAAAGTTGGTTAAATAAGTAAAGCTTATACATAAAATAAAACATGAAATCGGTAAAGGCGACCAGGCAAACCACCTATCAACATGTATTCACCCCAAGCGCTCTCTTAATGTCATTGTGACAGTTCTATGGTACCGATTGCACTGCTAGATAGTAACTATAAGTACGCGGACTAACCAAAAGCCCAGACGTCCGATTTGGAAGAGAACCGCGTGTAATTGAGGACTTCTGGGGGCGCCCACTTGATGGGAAATTTGGTGCCGCCTGAACTTGTATACTGGTCGTCCAACACGTACCGCGCTAAACCAAAATCTGCCACCTACGAACAAAGCACAATTTGGTGGAAAAAAGTTAATAAAAAACAAATGGTTGCCTGGAAACATACGAAGAAAAGTTACACTGTCTTACAAACAGCTGAACGCTCAAGTGCGTGTTAGATCTTTTTGAAGAGCATCTACGGACTTTTAAGAAATTAATAAATAAAATAAGAAATATCAGGGCACATTCTCAAAATTTCCTTGTCCTAAACTAAGCTCTCTATGCGTACTAAATAACAATATACATACTTACATAGATACATACTTTAAAAGATAACATACAAGACTCAGGAACAAGTAATCGTGCTCAACATACATATTTTATATTTGCCCTTACCTGGGATCGAACCCGGGACCACCCACTTCGTAGGCAGGGCTACCAACAAAGCTAACCTAGTCATCGTGAATATTTACGGGACTCCAGTGATAAGGTGCAAATTTTTTACATGAGAGTTTCCGAGGATGAACCTAGCTTCCAAATAAGTAAAGTAACTCACCTTAACTACGTTTTCATCCCCAACTAAACAATTTCTTGCTGCTAAATCTCGATGAATATAATTATGTCTTTCTAAGTACGCCATTCCTTTGCAGACCTGTAAATAAAAAATAATAATGTTAACAGAAACATCTTTTGCTGAACACAGGCGACACACGACACGATCTTACCACTATAAAACATAAAACGGCAGTTAATCTAAGTTGATAGTTAGTAATTTCATCAAAAAATAGTGGACGACCTAAAATAGAGCCCCGAGGTATCCCATTTAACTGCAGTTATATTAGAGTGGGTTTAATTTAAACAGAAATTAACAACAACAAATCAACAAAATACCCACATTGGCTGTGGTATTCAAAAACCTGAGCCGAAGGAAAGAAAATACAAATTTGAAATAAGCGTAAATGTGTATCTCGTAAAACTGGCATTTTTACTGAGGTTAAAATTGCTTAATCAGGTCACTTATTAGCTAGCTTTACCAGCCTTCGACCGATTGACGTCAGTTTATGGGGTACATATAGATACATGCCTGTATACACATGTCGAGTAGTACAGCGGGCGGCAACTGCTCGTGCGCAGTGCGCCGCAGGTAGTTGAACAGCGAGCCGTGCCGCATGTACTCCGTTACGATGTAGATGGGCCTGTGCTTGGAGCACACGCCGTACAGTTGAACTAGGTTCTGGTGCTGCAACTTGCTGTAATTAAAAACATTCCGGTTAACTTCCAATGTAAAAATCAAAAACATTATGGGACGTATTTTCGTGGATTGGAAACACGTCACCAACATAACCCTAAGCTAATTATATCTGCACACCACACTACACGTTCAATCGTTGACAGGGTGCAGGTGAATCTTATTGGAGATGAATTTGAAAGTGCGTACGGCCAGCTGCAAAAATATGATTCATAATTGTGTGTACATATTTTTGGTAGTTGGGATGCTACCATACCTTTACAGCTGACTGTCCATGTATGTACAATTGCATTCACAAGAGCTGACACGAATGGAACGAACGAAACTAATGTCATCTATGATTGTAACGTCCCTTTAAACATTGTTCGAATTTGAACCTGTATTTATTTTACACACATGTAAACTCTCATTCACTAAAGCAATTTAACCTTAACACGTTCGCAACCAAGAACCCGCCTGGTAGGCACTCGTAATGTTTGCTCAGATGCCGGCTCAGCCCGCTAGGCGGGCAGTAGCTATAAACCTACACGCGAGCCCGCCAGGCGGGCATACATCTTCGCCACCACAGGGTTGACACTAACAGAAAGGTTTTAATACTTCTGATTATTATGTGGTCGAAAAGTAGGTACAGTTGATTTTTAAATACACAGGCGGTGTTTTTTGTTCACCTAATGCGATTAAAAAATAAAAATTCTTATCAGTTGTATACATTAAATTGCATACCCAGGTATATAAATACCTTAGGAGTTAGAGTTCTCCTAAATCGTAAAACCTAATTTGTGTTTACGAATATTTACAAACTGTAGGTTTCTACAGTTTGTAAATACCTATCATCTATTCACCATATCACCTATTTCTAAAACCATTTGGAGTCAGTACTCATAGGCGGATTTGTAAAACCACATTCGGAGAAAAATAAACCAAGAAAGTTACTAGGCACAGGGCAGCCTTGAGCGTCCGGCATTGCGTTGCACGACGTGGAACGCCTAGCGAGTTCTGTCGGTTTCTGGTGTATTGTTCCATTTTTAATCCGGTTGCGAAAGTGTTAATAATCAAGAAAAAAGTAAACTAGGCGACGTTCCCAATATACTCTTAGGTCGTGTACGAGAGTGTATGGTAAATGTAGCACTGACGTCATGACTTTGGCCTCCTCGATGAAGTCGTCCTCGGACATGGTGCCCTCCTTCATCATCTTGACGGCGGTGTCGATGCGGCCGCGCCACTTGCCGCGCCGCACCACGCCGAACTGCCCCGCGCCCAGCTCCTCCAGGAGCACCAGCTCGGACGGATCGATCTCCCATTTGTCTGAAACATTATTACATATACAACAGCTGTTTGCATCCATCAAATACTGTATGCCCGTAGCGTTGAACAAAGCTCGTAGTTGAAGGAACAGGTTGAGTTGAACGTAAAACTACACATGGCATAGAGAATAATTCAAGTTTATTATAAAAGCTACAAGTTAAAGTAAAAATGCTCAAATGTGGCCGATCGCGAGTTCGCGAGTGGCGCAAAATGTCAACTAACTTCTAAAACGTTCGATGCGGCAAAGTAGGTCGCAAGTAAGCTAAATTCTGTTAGAGGTAACTCGTATAAATACAAATTGATCTAATTCCAAGCTGAGCTCTACGTTTGTATACGCGCGGTGTGACGCGCTGTGTCACTTTTGCACCTTAACAACCTTAAGAGTTCAGAAGTAATGAGCCTTTTTATTCCGCGGATTACTATGGGCAGCGAATATCGATAAACATACTTAGGTAGAGAAATGAATACTTGTAATACATAGAAAATATCCAAGGCTCGGGGACAAAATACTCGCGCTCATCACACAAATATTTACAGACTAACAAACCAGGACCGCTAACTTTGTAGGCAAGGTCACTACCAACTTGGGCGACCGCTTCGTCATCGCTAAATATGTGATAGATAAATCCTGATTTAAAGTATTCCCGCGAGTCATGGAGTATAAGAATATCTCGTGTTCGGAGAAATAAAACTCCATCATAAACTTGGAACAGATCTAACTGCTAAAACCAAGTGAAACTAAGAAGACAGGTTAGGTACCTAGGACGTAGGTACGTCCTACGTCATATCTGCCTAAAGCTTTCATACATATGGTAAAACCGTGATCAACTAGTCTCCAAATGACGATTGAAAAGAATACAGGAATGTCTTTATATTTTCAGTCTTTGAGATAGTTATCAAGCACAAAAAGAGAATGTAAAACGCCCCGGACTTTAGTGGGCACTAAATACACGGAAAAGTGTTTAAAATAAAAGTTACCGTGTGATAGTCCAGCGGTGGGCGGCGCGGGCCGGTCGCAGGGCGTGGTTTTGAGACGTGAGCAGAGCCCGCCGCTGTTGTGCTTGTGATAGTTAATAAGGTCGGGGATGCTCGCGCAACAATGTTTATCCGACAGGTAGAACTCGCCGCGGCTGTTCTGCTTTATGTGGTAGTGTTTGGTCTGCGGGTGGTTACTGGAACGAAACAACACGAATATAAAATCACCGGTTACATACTAGTACTTGAACACGAATCGCTCTTATAGCAACCATACCTACAAAATATACTTCTGGGGACATTTCCACTGGTGATCTAAGCCCATACCTAGTTGCAGTTTAAATGGCTCAGGGGACAGACATATTATATGATTCCTGTAGCTCTCTTCTCTGTTCCTTTCACTGACTAGAAGTTGGCTAGAGTTGGCAGGTTATAGGAGCTCACAATACGGCTCTTTTCGGGTATCAATAGTATCTGGTATGACATATTTTTAATTCTGTCATTCGAAATTTTAAATTAGAATTGGCAGCACCAACTTGCCAGCATTTTATTTTTTAATTTCGTTTCTAAACTTAAACTCAAAAATAGTTTTAGTAAGTATTATATAACTTATGTATTTATAATTGCTGACGAACTTGGGTGAAGGATGACTACCCAACATAAAATAAATTTAATATAACAGTACAACGCAAGGTTCTTACACTTTGGTGTATAGCGAGAGTGTGTACATCCCTTTGGTAGAAGAGTTCCGCACGACGAAGCAGCCCTCCTTGTCTTCCTGCTTGAGCAGCGACTCGGCGCGCTGCCGCGACATCTCGCCCACGTACCATCTGCAACACGACGAAATAAACAACCATATTCGACAGTAGAAGCTGATAAACAATCAAATTTTCACAGAAATTTGTGTCCGGCAACAATTGTTTTTCTTGCTACACACGTAAATTCAGATCTTAATGTGTCAATCTATACTAATATTGACTCAGTACCGAATCGTCTATGTAGCAAAATGTCCAGTGACGCAAATTGACCAAGAAGCGAAATGTCAGGTGTCATATCAACTAGCATTTTGCCCAATTAACATATCGTCCATAACGTAGAACATCAAAATAGCAATAAGTCTGTGTGCATAATGTCCAAATTACATAATGTCAAAAAAGCTGATACCAGGAGTAGCACATTGTCAAATCTTATCGATAACATATTTTTGATTTGATGATTTTCTATTTTCTTTTTGGTCGTTGTGCTACTTGGCCAACAAGTAGAACAATGACCAAAAAGAAAATCGTCCATATGGACGATTTATATCAGAAAAAAATATTATTGGGTGTTTTCGTATTACCAGGGAGTTAAATGTTTTGATCAGTATTCGGAGGTTTGGACATTAGGTAATTTGCGTTTTGGACGTTTTTCTATTTAAGTGTTCAGCTTTGTGGTCGATATGTAATTTGTGTTTTCGACTTTTTAAATATTTGACATTTTACATACTTAGACTTGTTGTTATCTAGCAGTGTCGCTTTATGGACTATATGCTAATTGTGTACGAGTATTTTACAATTTAGGCATCTTCACAAAATGGTCAATTTACATAATGGACATTATTTCGCTTCTAGGTAAATTTGCGTCACTGGACATTTTGTTACATAGACGATTCGGTACTGAGACTATATTTTAACTTACAAAAGTACTGACTCTCCGCAGACGAAGTCGCGGGCGAAAACCTAGTATGTAAATAAAGTTAGCACCCTCGACGTATTTCTAATCAACGATACCCATAAAAAAGACGCACTATGTATTTTCGCGTGTTGTACATTTACATTGATGTTTCATGCGTTCAGTTTCATACAACATATTATAAAGATGGACCGTGTCATGCCGCGACGATCCGCGGTCGTATAGTTCCGTCTAAAGCGGACGAAACATAATAAGTACATGATTTTCTTTGACACATTAACTAATAATTGAATACACTTCTATATATGGTTACATGACTTATTAATAATTAATTAGGGAAATTAATATGATAATTACGAGCAAGTTGCTTCTTATCTTTCAGGTAAATTACTGCTAATTGTCCCCTAGAATGAATCATAACGTTTTTGAACAATACTTACTCATACTTCTGGAGTCCTAAAGTTTCCTTTTCTTTAACGTAATTGCTAGGTATGAATCCCACGGACCTAAAATAAAAAATAATAAATTGATACAGCGACCTATAATTTCTAGGCCTATTCGGACTTGTCTACGTAAGACATATCAATTAATAAATAAAACGTGGCTATACAACTGGTTTAAGATCTTTTATATCACCAAGCCCATTTTGAAACATGGATGCTACTTTATACTTTAACTAGCTACATCTGCTACATGCCTTCTCCATATATTTGTTGAGCATACTAAAACTTACCCGTTTTCATCCTTTACTTTCCACCAATGTTCTTGAGAATCATCTATAACTTCATATTCTGCGCCCTGAAAATAAAAAAGGGCTTTTATATAACCGGTGAACCAGTTGAAAAACGTTATTTGCTGCAACATGGGAAATCTTTAGATTACTTTCTGCATTCGTGGCAAAAATAATTATTTTACCACGCTTATATTTGTCAACACTTGAGTTTGACTAAGTATGCAATCAAATCTAGACCTGGAAGGTAGTCTTTTTTAAGGGAGTTAGTTATCTGTGATGGAAGTACAGTGAGCAATAATAAAAACATTCATATAAAAAATTGAAAGAAAAACTACATTTTGCTCGCAACTCCCCTTGCATCATTTCATCGTTAACTACCCAAATTATCATTAAATATAATTAAAGACCGATTACTTGTGTGCCAAGTCGATTTATGCGTGATCGAGTCACAAAGTAACATCCACTCGCCCACACACACTTTCACATTCATGTATTAGTACCATAGTTGCTAAACAGTATTATAGAATAGGAATATTACCTTATCTAATGAGAGATCTCCGCTTTCGATTGCCTTAAACGGGTACAGGGCTACTACGACCTTAGTTCTTTGCTTTTCCTGAAAATGGGATAAAATATTTTTACACGGGGTTTACAAGTAAAAAAAAAACGTTTAGTTACGTATTTGTAGTAATAGTACATTATTGCTTAGGCGCGGAAAGTAAGGGATTGCCTGACGAGGTGGTTAGCAGGCCGAGCAATAGCGAGGCCTGCTAAAATACGAGTCAGGCAATTCCCGCGTTTCCGCCGAGGCATATATAATGCTTTTCTCAAACATGTGAGGAAATGATACTAATATATTTGTAAAAAGTAAAATTAATATTAAAAGTGATCAGTGAGTCATATTGGGACAATTTGTAAACGAAATTGTTATGGGTTTTCCAGGAACATTTATGTTTAACTGTTGAATTTGAGATGTTGATATTTCAGGGCTGGTGGTAGACAAATAGACGTAACTTAGGGAAAAGGATCTAATTCAACCATTTCACACTAGTAGAATTTGACATAATATTGACAGCAATAGAATTCAAATTTAATACCGTGAAGTCCGAGGACTTGATGTTTGCAGTTTTTACACAACAACAGTAAGTTCTACGTTTAAATTTCAATAAGTTTTTGTTTTTATTTTTTTTTTCTCAGCATAGACAATTTTAAAGAAAATGTAAAAGAAGAAAACACACGCACTGTGCTACGAAATCGAGCAGTTGCCTTGGCTGTATGAGATTTATTTCTTGGTCCTTTCTAGTCTGTATGCATAGGACAGCACTTTAAAAAAAATATCGCAGCGGACAAAAATGGGTTTTTCTCAAACATGCTCAGAAAGGATGGGATTTCTTTTGAAAAACGAAGACGCGAAGGGCCTCATTTTCTTCCTAGGAGTAAAATAAACGTATGAAAACCCATTTTTGTCCGCTGCGATATTCTACAGGTGTGAAATGGTTGAATTAGATCCTTTTCCCTAAGTTACGTCCGTTTGTCTACCACAAATGACCACAAGCCCTGAAATATCAACATCTCAAATTCAACAGATAAACATAAATGTTCCTGGAAAACCCATAACAATTTCGTTTACAAATTGTCCTAATATGACTAACATCACTTTTAATATTAATTGTACTTTTTACAAAATATATTTGTATATTTTCCTCACATGTTTGAGAAAAGCATTATATATGCCTCGGCGGAAACGGGGGGATTGCCTGACTCGTATTTTAGCAGGCCTCGCTATTGCTCGGCCTGCTAACCACCTCGTCAGGAAATCCCTTACTTTCCGCGCCTAGGCAATAATGTACTATTCATACGTTTATTTTACTCCTAGGAAAAAAATGAGGCCCTTCGCGTCTTCGTTTTTCAAAAGAAATGCCATCCTTTCTGAGCATGTTTGAGAAAAAATAAATACAGTTGCATTTCACCTTTAGCTTAGCAGAAGGAGTACCGGGGGGCGCACCCCCTCCCCCAGGCATCGTGACCGCCGCTGTGACCGCTAAACAAACAGAAAAAAAGCTTGTGAAAACAATCAATATACAAACATCGAATGCACGCATGAGGAAACTTGCATGCGGACGCAGGTTTAAATTCCTTTGAGAATTACATATCCTTAAACGGTCGAAAAGGTAAAGTAAGAGGACATGTCCTATGGCCAGCCATATTACCTAACCCAATTAGTTTTTTAGAAACGACGGTCTAGAATAAACGGCAACTCCTTGTATATTATTCGACTAACGAATTATTATAAAATGTATAAAGGCAATAATAATCTTCGGCCTTTGTATGATCACAATTTTTTAACCAAAAAACATTATGAGCCTGAACCCTTTGTCTATCTGTGTGTCTGTCCGTCTGTCTGTCATCGCTTAAGGCTCGAATAATTTTAACAAAATTCGTTTTTATATTATTTGACAGTTTGTATTTAGCTAGGGTTCCTAGCTAAGTTTCGTAAAATTTGGTCCGGCCATTTTAAGGATGAAACAGGTCGGCATAAATTCGAATCGTTACCTAGTTCGACTAAGAAACTTTAAGTCTAAAGTGAAATATTTCATGACATAGGTATTGATATATCAAGTACCTAACCCACAAAACTTTTCAAGTAAATATGTATGCCAGGACATCAAAACTTTTCCTACAAGCTTTCTTCAGCTGTCAATTTAGTTGCCTTGTCCACCTCTAAAATTTTGATGAATCCATGCAATACAGACAATCAAACAACTACCAAATACTTAAACCAATTTAGACCGGTTGTCCTGCACATTATTATACGTTTAACTTAACCTCATGATGGTAAAAGGCAACGCACTTCGTAATTTTAAGTCTTATTTACTGTTGGTAGGTCTTCCGACATATTTTTCACGGTGTCATTAAATTCAAAGCGATGAAATGATAATTATGCTGATTAGTTGTATTTACTTTCGACTCGGTATCGCTTCAAAGCCATTACATACAAAATCAAATGGCCATTGCGACTAAATTTAGCAATAACACCTTTTTTATCCAATGTCGATAAGTTGTATTACGTAGCGATTAAGTAGAATTAAAAACCAAGTGCCCGCGCGTCTGTCTTCGTCAATAATTATACACTAGGACATTCACGACAGCCTTGACTTGTGTGTGCGATTGCAGCAAAAACCAAGACTGAGTTTTTTATTAAGTACGATTGACTGAAAAGATCTGTAACGTGAAACAGTTATGTAATACTTAAGAGTAATATTTAATTTCAAACCGCGCCGTGATAAAATATATAAAATTAGTGTACAATTATTTATGGACCCATACATATCAGACCAAGCGTGAAACCTCGCTACGTGTAACGCCAGGGCACAATAAATGATTAGCGATACAGGGTATCAACAATAACAAACCATACACTACCCGGGAGCCGTGACGCAAGCGCAGATGTGAAAGAACAATTTTACACTGGCACAGATGGATGATTTGCCAACACTTTCCTTCCCTATTATATGAAGATTAACATCACAAGATCACCAAACGAATGTAATAGAACAAAAAGTTATAACTATAAAACATCATATACCAAGTCAAACACTTGTTAAAACTACACAACACTTAAGACGATTAACACAAACATTACATTGCACCTGACCAAGACAAGAAAGTGAGTGCAACGAGACGGGTGAACGCAACGTCGGCGGCGAGGCCGTAGGAATAGAGGTCAGCCGAGTATCCGTACCCTCTAAGGCTGGCAGGAAGGCGGAGAGCGACAGGCAGGGTATCTTGGACTTCTTCTTGGCCACCATGGCTTCGGGCTCGGACTTGCTCTGAAGCATGGGGACTGGAGCGACCGGACGTCCGCGCGCCACCTCGCTGCGACTGCCGACTGACGTGCCAATGTACCGTATCCGAGGTAAGGCGCCGTGCACCTGCACAGCGCGCGTCGATCACGTCGCCAGCCCGATCGGTTTTCCGTATTTTTTAATTTATGTTCCCAATTTTCCCAATATTCCCAATTCATAGTGTTTTTATAAAGGCAACTTAAATTGCAAAAACTACATATACTTTTTAAGATAATTTAGTCATCCGAAGGTAGGTTTGAATTGGTGTAGCGTTGCATTTATTGATGTGAATATACGTCATAAAATAAGTAATGCGGTTAAATTTAAGTCATTTATAGTTTAACCGCCTGTCTCACAATCGTCAAGTAAAGCATATCTGCACATAAATTAAACCTTTTCCCTTTCGTACACTTGAAAATAGACAAGGAGAGGGCTAACTTTAAGTGGCCGATAAATTGACTTATCGATAGAGAGACATGCCCTAAGGGTTTTAAGTTATGATTAGTAACAAACCGCAGCAGCCGATTTGACACTGTTTCTACATCAATAATTCATCATTAATAAGGTACCGAACATTATCGATCATAATACATACAGAGAAAGGCATAATAAAATTAAAAGTATAACTTTTACAATTAAGAACAAGGCTTTACATTCGTCGAAGCAACGTAGCGAGGCTTCAAAGATGGTCGCGGCCTACATTCACCATTCGACGCGAGCGCAGGCGGCACTCGATCTCGCTTTCACTTATTTATTCTCGGCATGATAGAGAGAGACAGATAATATATTGTAAGTCATCAAGCGACTAATCGACTTGTTTGTACACTAACTCTAGTATCGCGTGGAGCGTATGGCAGCCTTCTCCGAGTAAGCGTGGGTTCACACATCATTGTACGGCACGTTTTTTCCATACTAATATTATCGAACAGCAACCGAATACGGTAAGAATTGTATGGAGAAACCATGCAGTGCAATGTCATGGGAACCGTAACTTAAGCAGACGAATCACAATTTAGGGTGCTTTCATTTATCTACAGACAACGAGCGTGTCAGACAAAAATAATATTTGTTTGAACGTATTCACATCTACCGTGACACGACCGCGCAGACGCTAGATGTGAATACGTTCATACACATTGTATAGGAGAATATTATTTTTGTCTGACACGTTACGTGTCTGACACGCACGTTGTCTGTAGATATGAAAGGATCCTTAAACGGTTGACGGTTTCCTTATCAGATCGTCAATTTGAACAATTAGATTGGTAATGTATTTAAAGTTGCGAGTCAATAACGAGGAAGGTAGTACGTGATCACGGATACTCGCTTGCCTTGGGTGTCGAATCGAATCGAATCAATAAGACATCGCCGTTAAACATTAAGCACCGGTAAGTCGACAAGTTACTTGGACAATAGTTAACTTATGAACTCTAGGGGGATAATAACATTTTAATAAACGTACTTTTTCCAAAGTATTCAATCAAAAACGAGACAACTAAAATATTCCGAGGCCTTTGATGATAAATACTTTCACCGCGATCAGAAAGTAACAGCCGAAGGCGAGGTGAGTAACAAACTTCAAGGAGCTTACCGCGGATTACTTGTGTTGCAAACAACTCGATCCACCAATCCCGACTTAACTTGGATACGACATAATACTAGGACAGTTGAAACTACAACGGCAAACAATATAAAACATGAATGAATAATTATGTTTTTATCACTCTAGTGTATTAATTACCGCAACAACGCACCCACCCAGGCCGGCAAAATGACTATTTAGGGCAATATGTTATTTTAACTTACGAAAGTACTGACTCATCGCAGACAAAGTCGCGAGCGGAAAGCTAGTTTTAAATAAAAAAAACTACTTGGTGATGAATTGCTTTGAATTGAATTGATAGCATGGTATCCCTGGATTGTCGAGTAGTAATCAGATCCGTAAGTATATACTCACGTGTAACGTTATTGATGTTCCTGTTCTCCTTGAGGTGGGCCAGCAGGTCGAGGTCGGGCTCCGGCAGCGACCAGACGGCAGCGAGGGCGCAACCCTGCGCCGAGCGGCGCTCGGCGTCGCAGCACGGCCAGCGCCGGGCCGACCACGCTTTCGGGTGGTAGCTCACCCGAGGCCGACCGTTCGATACGCACACTGGCGAACCGCGCACACATTGTTTTCTCTTAAGCAACTCGTTTTTCAATCCGTCTACGGATTATTAGACGAAGAGCCTAAGTGGTAACTTCAAAGCATAGCCTTTTTTGGCGTATATTTTTTAGTCCAACCTGCCTGCCATCAAGTTTTTTTGACGAAGCAGCTCTGCAAGCAAGCAGGTAGGCAGGGAGCAGAAGCAAACCGGTAACCGGTAGGAACTTAAATTCACCGGTTAACACTTCGTCAACAAATTGAGGAACGAGTTGTTTAAGAGAATAACAACTAACATACTTAAAACTTAGAATACTAGTGTTAGAATAATAGTGTTATGCAAACATCGCCATATTATGGTTGGCATTATGTCTCGAATTATACGATTATCCGCGTCCTAACGAAGAGGGAATTTAATTTCGAGCGAACGCGGCTCTCATCTGCTCATTTTTTAATATTTGTAATTTTACATTACAGTTTGTACAGTACTTCCAGTTTCTTAATAGCTATCGGCAATCTTCATTTTTATATGACACACGAGTGACAAATATACTGTCAGTAGCGAGTGCAAGTGCGACAGCGATAGCCAGCCGAATGCTTGTAAGAAGCTGCATGTACTGTATTATCATCGTACCAAGTTTGTCGCTCGCTTGTAAGAATTGGGTAGGTAAAGTTTTTGGAAGAGGTGTAAATTATATTTTTTTTCGATAGTCGTCATCCTAAAGATCAAGGAACTGCGGCTCTTTTATTTTTATTTCCTCTAATATTTTAGAAATATTTATTTTAGTTATTAAGTTGACATTTGTACACTTTATTGGCCGACAAGCTTGTTGCCTTCGTACTTAATGAAAAATAAAAAAAACTGTCACTTCTATAACTGTCATTGTCAATCAAAGTAATCAAACGATTCAATTCTTTCAAGCATCTGAGTAAATCTTTGTAATACTCCATTTCCAAAGTCCGTGTGGGATTACTTGAATTCATTGCGTGTAAACGTTCAAACGTGCTCTCGTGGCTATCGAAAAGCAGGGCAAGAGTTGTCGTGAAAGGAAGAAATCGGTGTCCAAGAAGCAGTGCCAAAGGGGTCGAATATAAATCGTAGTCCAAATATCGTGCAAAGGTCAAAAAGGAAAAGCGAGCAAAGCAGGAGCAAAGCGGCAAAATCGAAAGTACGGAGTTCGTTCTGAGGTCGTTAAAAATATTTCTAAAAACACTGATCACATGAAACGCAAGCAAACAGAAAAGAGTCGTTGAATTGAATCGTTTGTTTACTTTGATTGACAATGACAGTTATAGAAGTGACAGTTTTTTTTTTCTTTTTCATTATGTACGAAGGCATCAAGCTTGTCGGCCAATAAAGTGTACAAATGTCAACTTAATAACTAAAAAAAATATTTCTAAAATATTAGAGGAAAAAAAATAAAAGAGCCGCAGTTCCTTGATCTTTAGGATGACGACTATCGAAAAAAAATATAATTTACACCTCTTCCAAAAACTTTACCTACCTACAGTTAATATACCAAAAAGAAAGAAACGTAAAAACAATTACCTGTATGGGGACCCGCCTTTTTTTAAATATTGTTTTAATATATTTTGAGAAAATTTCAAGACAGACAGACATAGATAGGCGGCGTAGGCTTACCTAGTCCCGTTGGCACTCTTTTGGTATATACGGAACCCAACAAAACAATATAAGTTTCCGCTGATTTGAAAAACTATATATTTGAGAATATTCGTATGACCAAAGACAATTTTTTAGCTTGTCAGCGTAAATTCAAACAAAAATGGAGCTCGGTCCTCACTTTAGTTCTCACTCACCGCTACTCCACAAATCCCACCCTTCAAACGATCATCTGCTCCACTGGTCCAGAAAACGTAACAACGTAATGATTTTCGGAATGCAAATAAGTAGAGTAAGAGTTGCTTAAGTAACAATCCTTTTACGGCTACAGTAGTGTGCACAAATGTAGGGATGTATGTTTTCGGTTTTGTTCTGCTCGATGCCATCACAGCCGTCATATGATTTAAAGCTACATCATTAAATTATCACGAGTTAGATAGATTTTATGACATTTGACAGCTTAATACCGATCATGACTCAAAGTACTTCATCAAAACTCAACATAACGCAGATAATATTTTAAGCAAGATCAGCAACGAACGAGACCGCGGCAAAGCCCGCGATTTAACTAACTCCGCGCAAACTCCTGCGGCATATTTTGAATCTCGTATTAATTTTAATCCGCGAAAATAACATCAAGCTAGAGTTCTGTTAGTAGCCCCGAGATTTGGTTTAAAGATTGACTCAGAAGGAATTTTTAATTATCTTAATCTGCTAACAATATGCTTTGTAAAGGCGTTGCCTTGAACATAATTCACATACCTGATCTGATGGCGTTAATCCACTGCACACGGTCGGTGTAGCTCCCCGCGACGAGATACAACGTGTAGTCCGCGTTCTGCTCGGAGTAGCCCACCTGTGCACACTCGCCCATGAATACGGACAAACAATACCGCGGATTGTTTCTACAAGCCACAGGGAGGAACAGGAATAGTCGAAACATCATAATTCATACACGACGCGTCCTACATCAACGGAAGGGGGTATTTCACGTCAAGATATCGTTGTGTCAGTCTATCACGACCGATATCACTGGGAAACTCCCGCTATACATAGCTATAGCATATAGTACGTATAGCCGAAATCGTGCATATTTGCGTAATATAACAAATGTAAGTAAATGAATGGAATGATATCACGAGAAAAACTGATTGGTGATCTTATTTCAACGTATCGTCAGAGGCAATTTAAGTAAAACTTTTGCTTACGTGGGACAGCAAGCAAAGTTACCTATCCTAAAAGTTTACTCAACGTGATTACGAACAAGTTAATTGTACAAACCAATTACACAACTTCTGGCTTTGAACCGTCTTTTGTGGTGTTAAGTTACAATTCCATTTCTTTGTTTTGGCTGTGGTGATACCATCAAAACTAATTTTTAGAGGGCAGAAACATGTATAGTATGTGTCAACCCAATTTGTAAATAATGCAAACATACGTGTTATCAACTCGACCGTCGACTGATTAATGATGACAAATCCAAGAGATAATTACAAATCAATTAATTTTCTGAATTACTTAATACATTAAATTGAATTATTCATTAATCTTACTACTATATATTATAAATGCGAAAGTTTGGATGGATGGATGGATGTTTGTTACTTAATCAGAACGGCTGAACAGATCTGAATAAATGAAAAATGAGGCGACGCAAGAAAAGGACTGACAGGTCAAGTCAGGTTTTTACGAAACGATAGCTTGTACCTATGTAGATTTTAAATGAAGTACTAACATTATGACGTCGTCTCTTTTGTCAAAGTCATCATCATCATCATCATCAACAGCCGCAAGACGTCCACTGCTGGACAAAGGCCTTCCCCAAGGTTTTCCACAACGATCGGTCCTCTGCTGCTGTCATCCAGCGGTTTCCCGCGATCTTTATCAGATCATCGGTCCACCTTGTGGAAGGCCTGCCGACACTCCGTCTCCCGGTTCGCGGTCGCCACTCTAGAACCTTTCCGCTCCAACGGCCATCGGTTCTGCGAGCGATGTGCCCCGCCCACTGCCACTTAAGGTTTGCTATTCGGTGAGCTATATCAGTTACTTTAGTTCTCCTGCGGATCTCCTCATTCCTGATTCGATCTCGCAAGGAGACACCTAGCATAGCTCTTTCCATCGCCCTTTGAGTGACCTTGAGCCTTCTTATGAGGCCCAAAGTCAAAGTACTAAACTCAATTTTCTTTTAATAATGGCATCAATACAGAAGCTTGGACATATATATATACAGGCAAATTTGCCAATGTCAGTGTTTGATATACAGTGTTCTATTAGGTAGAGTTCGGTTCTTGATAATCAAGTGGGAGACCTGCGACGAGTGTCGATCGCCACACAGCACTACACTCATTGATTGACAAATGAAAAATCGGTCAAGTGCGAGTCGGCCTCGCGCACTGAGGGTTCCTTACACATTTGGCCGGTTTTTAGAATTTGTTGTTTTTTATAGGGCTTGTTCTATAATCATACTACATTTGACGCTTATATGTAGGTACAACTGTTTTTACCGTAGAACAGATACAAAAAGTTGCAAAAAAAACGTTTCTTGTATTCGACTTTTTTATTATTTGTTAGGAAATCTGCCGTTATATCACATATCGACTATGGAAGTATCAATTAAGGATAGGGACAGTAGTGTTCTTTACCAATTGATACTCTCATAGTCGGATTGCCTATTTAGTGTCTATGAAATATATCCAAGCCGGTGTCAGGTACGTATACCTACACAAATAGCAATGACACATATTTCTTGCCACCGACTTCGATATATACATATTTCATATACCTATTAGGCACTAAATAGGCAATTCCTGGGACTCCTAGAAAGCCGGCCTTTTCAGTGGATTTTTGAAGACGGTTTTATTTTTTTATTAAACATTTTTTGCGCTTTTTAGTGATGCACCTAATATTATTACGTGATAAACTAAAGCACATTAAGACACAATAGCCTAATACCAATTTCTCATCATCATCACCCTTAACAAAATGTCGCTATCCAAGATGCAGAGCCGTTAATAATTGAGGAGTCCTCCCGGTACTTCACCATCAGTTGCACTTGACCACATGCATTATAATAGTATATAAGTAGCTTCATATTCTTAATAAAGAAATGTCAAATAAAATATCAAAATCGCTGTATGTGTGCCTATAACTTTTGAGGAGTTCCCAGGAATCCTCATGGATCCCATAATCAGAATAACTTGGTGACAATGGGACCACCTCGGGAGTATACCCTTTCAAAGGAAAAAATAATTTTCAAAACCAGTCTACAATTGACAGCGAAATCGATGAACATACATAAAAAAAAATAACAAACATACATACAGCCGAACATAGAACCTGCTCCTTTTTTAAAGTCGGTTAAAAAAAGGGGTTACCTGGAAAGCTTTCCGGGAGTTTTGAAAATATGGTGATTTTATAGATTTTGGGCATGCGTATTTTTGTCGCTCGAGCCACCATATTGGAAAAATGGCGCCCAAAAACAGTTTTTTGTCAATATCTCCTTTCAGACTCATTTTATGATGAAAATTGTTGCGAACAAGAAAATTTCCTGTAATTTATATAGTAACCCTTTTTTTTTGTAAAATGAATAGTTTCAGCGTACGAGTGCTGCAAAACAACCTACATCTACAGATAGACACGCGTATGTAATATCTCGGGAACCAAGTCTGATCGCAAAAATATAAAATGCGTTGTGATTCTCAGAACTAACTTTCTTCAATAACACCAATTTTCAGTACCAAAAGGACTCACAGAACAAATAATTCGAAACTCGAATTTGAACTCGAAAATTTGAAATGCCTCGACCTCAGAGCGAACTCGCGCGAAATCGCGAACTCAGAGCAAACATTTTAGACTGGAAACCGACAAATGCTATGTAGAGCGTTAACAGGCCTATCATTTGAGACTAAAATCAAAGAAATCGGCCGAGAACTTAGAAAATAACAACCATTTGGAGATTGACGAAACCCCGTCAGCTCCCAAGCGGTCCGCATCTCCGATACCTAAGCTGTCATCCGGCGTGCCGTACGGCTAGCTAGCAAGAAAACAGACGATGAGAACATTAATAACTTGTGTTTCGACAACATTGGACCCTCGATTATCTACCTCATGGTGGTGTGGAAATGAGATGGGCCAAAACGCGTCTTGGAGTAGACTTTGCGGCGCTTTAAGAAAAAAAGGGTTTATACATTAATGATACAAAATTTTCTTTAATTTGTTCTTAATAATTTTCATTGTAAAATTAGTCAGAAAGGAGGTATTGTCAAATCAATATTTTTAGGCACCCTATTCTCAATATGGCGGCGTGAGCGGTAAAGATACGAGGTGGAAAAGTGAAAATTCAAAAATAGCAGGTCAAAATCTATATTATCTTATCACCAATTTTCAAAACTCCCGGAAAACTTTCCAGGTAAAAACTACCGAATGATTGAAGTAAATGTTCATATGAGCAACTACTATTATTTTTACATAAATCCAGCGGGCCCAATGGATGCATAACAAAATGCATTCGTGTCAAATGCAAGCCTTAGCTCCGGCGAGCGTGTCCGTAGCCGTCACTCGACGCTGGGCTCATTAATATCCCGTAGCTTCAGCAATAACGCTGACAATGCTGGCTTCACTGGCCCGTAACTGCTCAACCTAATTTACGGAGCAGTAAGAACTTATCTGATCCACTTAGTGCATACTTGCTAAAAGTATTTAACTTTAGGAAAATGCAAGCGAACTTGAATACAGTGATAGCGAGTCAGTGGAATGGATTGTAAGGTGGTTTTCATTCGTTTTTATGTTTAAAAAGTTAATCCATACATAATTATTATGAATAACGCGACCTGGGGGGAAACCGGGGCACCTGATACACAATTCCAGATACACTACTGTTTCTCTCTCTCTGCCTTTATGCCGAAGGGTTCCGTATTTAAGAGTTTTCTAAATTGAACACAAATTTTCAAGGATTTTTGTCAATTCCTCGAAAACTATAAATTTTTTGCTATAATCAAATCACTTTCATTTTTCAACCCCCCATTTTAGACCCTTTTTCAATTATTTATAAAATTAATTTCATATTTTTTTTACTAAAAACAGATGCGGGCGAACAAGTTATACAACTATACCAAATTTCAAGTTGATAGCTTGTGTAGTTGCTGAGAAAAACTGCTGTGACATACAGACAGACAACGAAGTCTGACTATAAGGGTTCCTTTTTTACTATTTTGGTACGGAAAATGAAAATAGTTTGGTACGGAAAAAGAAAATCCTAATAAGAGCGCTCTTGTAGGTGGAGTAATCGCCGCAACCACTCCGATCTTCTGTCACTGCTTGACTTTCTGCTACGACATGACCTTCAAACGTTCACCTTAATTTGTTCAAAGTAATAATTTCTCCTCTCTTATATTATTTCTTCTTCTTTTTTTTTTTAATTTCTCCTTCTCCCCTTGTCTGTCCTTCCTTCAATCTTTCCTTCTATTGTGTTTTTTTTTAAGATAGGTCGTGTCGTAGCAGGTGTCCTACCATCATATCACTCCCGTTATATTACCAAACAACAATTAGGTAACAGCTCTTACCTGGAAGGGAAACCTGAAGAGTGGGCTGTCGCTGTCCCCCTCCGGGATCTGCTTGCCGAGTTCGCCGAGCTCTGCAAGCTCCACCGTATGGATCGAGTCGGTGTCGATACGGCCGCGCTCCTTGCGCTTCTGTTGATTAGACACTTACTTCAATATTATTTTCAACTACTGAAAAGTTGCCCAGGAATACCTTATTGGTAGTTTTATATAACACTTCGTTGTATCAAAAATTCATTCATTAACTTAATTTCGAATATGGAGAAGCGTTCCTAACACAGAATAATTTCATAAACACAATGCAGTCACATCGGGTAACTTTGAATACTCGGGTAACATTAAACAGCCTTAAACATTATATTAATCATTTAAGTTGGTATTTGTAATTGACGAAAAGGTTGAATCGAATCGAAAAATCCATATAATTATCGAACCTGCTCACAAAATTTCTCGAGAATCGGTTGAGAAATGCGGACCGTAGAGGAGGACAAACGGACATCTGGACATCCGGACATACGAAAGCATTTTTGCCTAAGCTGAAACGAGACGATTCGCTCGCTCGGTCAAAAAAATAATAATAAATAAATATCTGCCGGCCTATTATAATAATAATAATAATAAATCTTTATTCAAAGCACTTTTTTACAATGTTTAACTATGTACTAAACAAAAACATAAGACACTTATAAATTACATGCCTGAACTAGGATGCTCCTGTATCTCAGGCGTAAAAGGACTTGACTAACTTAAAACAATTACATGGTAAATGTAGTTAGTTATTTAGAATTTATAATGATTTAAAATATCTATATATATTATTGAAATCAGCAACAAAATAAATAATACAATGATAACAGAAATTATATGGACGCTTATACGAATGTACCTAAATCGTATTTTGCAAGCTAGCTTGTAGGACATAAATGCAAATGTCTGTGTCGTCAAAAATTATTAACTGGGTTAAAGTCAATGTTGCTAAAATTAAATATTGATCATGGTTACTTACTGATTTGTTTTAAAAATATGTATGTGCTTGCTAAAATTATGTAAATTGCGGTTTAAGGTCAGGTTAAAACGGGAATAAGTTTAATGAACTTAGGTATTAATACAAAATTATTGTGATAAACCTTTTTGGAAGCTATTTTCAAGTCCGTTTAATGGGTATGACTGTAGCCTTAACCCGTGTATCAAACATGTATTCATATACCCTAATTATACTCGTTTGCTAATAACGTTAAAAAAATGTAATTGGAAAGAGAACTTCACACGGTTCGTTGAAGATTTAACAGACTTTAATGAACCTTAGAAAGGAACAGCTGACTCTGGAATACAACTCGGCTCTAGCCGATTGCAGACAGACATATCGACCGATACACAGACGTATAAAAGGTTTTACATTAGTAACAATTACTATTCATTGATTTGACGACGCAGTTAGCCTAGTTGGTAGTGACCCTGCCTACGAAGCTAGCGGTCCTGGGTTCGAATTCCGGTATGGACAAATATTTGTGTGATGACCGCGAGTATTTGTTCCTGAGTAATGGATGTTTTCTATATACTTAAGTATGTATTTCTCTATATAAGTATGTTTATCGTTGTCTAGTACCCATAGTACAAGCCTAGAGCTTAGTTTGGGACTAGGTCAATTTGTGTGACATTGTCCCCTGATATTTATTATTATTATTATTGATTTTTTTACCATGGCTGAATAGTGCCTTTCAGTTAAGTATTTTTTTATGCTTTAACACTTGGCCAGTTTATTGAGACCATTTAACATTTCAGCATTTCCCAACTGTTAAAGGAGTGTAGAAGGGCACGGTACAGCCACCACTAAGGTCGGAGTTCACCAACCAATTTAACGGGCTGTTAAAGCCTAATCGGCTGTTAGTCAATACATTTTGACAGCCGTCAGACCTCTAATCGCCTGTTTAAATTTTGGTGAACACCGACCTAAGTAATTTAATTCGATAAAACTGAAACCGCTTGGCAGCGTTTATCGGATCCGACCAAGCGGGCCATGCCTGCGATGCATGAAAATAAATTTAATTTTCAGTGAAATCCGAGCAAATGCAGTACGAAAGTGATTTAATTAAGAAGTGGCATGCCCCGATTGCTAAAATAATAATAATTTATAAAGTTTGTATTTGCACAACTACTTTTTTTTCAAACTGTGATTTTAACGCTGACAATAACAATGAGCGAAGAACGCATAGGTTTACTTATCGGACGGGCCAAGTTATATAGGCTCGTAGATTAATTCGCCGATTAAGTGTATTTAACAGAATAACTTCCTAGGCCGCAGCTAGATAATTACTCCTTAATTGGACAACGACTATAGTGATTTAAATTATCATTTATCATAAGAAAGATTCTCCTAATAGGTACATGGTTACATTGGTTACATAATGTGTACCAATTATGCAAGTTAAACATACGCTCAACGTCAAGGACGTTTGCTTAAAATGCGAGATAAATATAACGCCCAAAACAGCACAAACATAAAATAACAAATAAAAAGTTTAAAAACATCAACGACCACTATGCTTTCCAAGCACTCTTAAAGCTTAAAAGTACTAAACTTTGACCGGCCAACTGCTGCGGAAAAGTTAAAGCGAAAATCCGACGAAAAAACCATTCCTGCTTAATCCCTAAAAGAGAAGGCCGGCTCTCGGCGGAACTAGCTACTAGGTACACTATAACTTTACATTGGAATAATGAAACTACTAAATTGAACAAGTCGCAAATCTCGGCTACAAATTAAGTAGTTTGTGAAAATAGTTGACGTATGTGGCGAGGTATGGCACTGTGCGGTAGTAGTGTGTCGTATCGTGTCCACTGGTGGCATGCCACGATAAGGAGCGGCTCGGGCGGGATGGCAGCGTGCCAACCGCGGGAGCTACTCCACGTAACAGATGACACCAATTACTGCCTGAATTCTGCTTACACTACTACATAGTTGATGGAGTTTACGCTTCGTGAACCTTAAAGCGAAGTTTACATGTAAAGTCCTTGTCAAAAAAAAATTGGTGGTTATACCTACTACAGTAAATAGATATAGCGATTAAGAAAAATTTTATTTTAGACTTTTGATAACTTTCAAGACTGGGATCTTTCCAATTTATTGTTTTATCTTATATCTAAATAATATGAGCTTTTAAAATCAAAAGTCAAAATTGTATTTTTAACATCGTATTAAATTTAAATAATTTTAAGGCAACGTCTCTCTCATCACAATCTATGTCAGATTACGATGTAATATTATGTCGACTTGTACCGTTAATTGGTGTAGGTAGGTAGTAACTTTACAAGACAAAATTATATATTCACATCAAATGCAAATTTAAATGGTCTTTCGCTTTAGGTGGGTCCGGTATTCAAATATTAATAACACGTGAATGCATTTATTATAGCGAGAAAGATTCCAGGACGAGAAAATTTTTCGGAAAATGAATTTAGGTATTAATATAAAAAGTCGGGTATTCAAAAAAATCTCTTTAGATTTTAAAACAGCATAAAAAAATACTCACAAAAAAATATAAAAAACCGGTAAGGTGCGAGTCGGACTCGGGCACTGAGGGTTCCGTACACATTTGGCCGGCTTTTAATATTTGTCGTTTTTCTATAGGGTTTGTTCTATAATCATATCAAATTTGATGGTAACGTTAAAAAACAATGTTTCTCGTATGGGGACTCCCCTTATTATTTAACTCTTTGACTTTTTTTATTATTTGTTATGAAATCCGCCGTTATATCACATATTCTGTAAAAAAATCAACGGGCTATGTTTTACGGTTCAAAAGATAAGCTCAAAGAACAGCTCTTTATAGTTAGGACGGACGGACGGACGGACGCACAGCGTAGACTTAGTAGGCAGGGTAGGCACCCTTCGGGTACGGAACCCTAAAATGTGAATGTTAAGGCTTCGTCAAACAGCCGGCTTGGCGCGGCGCGACAGTGGCATGGCGCGTTTTTAGCGCGACGCAAGCGCAGCGCGGCAGTCACACTGCAGCAGAACACGCAGCGCGACGCGTTCTCTCGCAATCTCGATCCAGGTTAACACATTCTTTTGGTTTTTATGGTCCCAATCATATAGAACTGGACATTCTCTAACACAATCTATCAATTTTTCTACATCCATTTTTACAAAATACACTGTACATTTGTAAACAATTACAACGTGAAAATCACGCCGCGCCGCGCGCGGCTTCGCCACTATCCCTCAAATTCACGCAAAATCCCCCTCCCCATCAATATGTGGCCTCTTTTGGGATATTTGGACATCGCTTGTATATATAAACTACAAAGCGAGCTATAAATAGTGTGGCTTTCCCGAAATAGGTACGAGGGTGGCCCACTAAGTCGACCAGTAAAATTTTACATTTACTCCTTGCAAGAGTGCAGCACAGATGAAGAAACCGCGTAAAATATGTACCTAAAGGCTGTATTGTTAAGTATAAATACAAGTAAAATAACGTATTAAACACAGTTTTTATATATTTTTTAATAAAAAAACATTTTCTACTACCCTTTGTACTTTGAATAACATGTAAAAATGTACTTAATAAAAAAAATCAAACACTCTTATACATTTTTCTGACTTTCTTTCTGAACGTCGACATCAGAGATCGGACAGCATCTTGGTCGAACGTTTTTGCGGCCCAGTTCAAGTCTCGACGAAATTTCCCTTCAGAATCGGCAGAACGGCCACTTTTCCGAAGTTTTGCTTTCAGTTTACCTACGTTCGATTGGGTAAAGATTTGGGCAATTTGGTGGATTCATTGTTTTTGGTACAAAGTTAACTTTTTTCTGCTCATACCACTGCAACGCCTTGGACCATAGTGGCAAGATGCCAAATCGGGCCAAAATACAGTCGGGACACTGTGTTGGGCATGGGCAAAATTAGTTTGTTGAGCTTTCTGAAAGTGATCCCTCTTATAGTACACCATTTGTCCACAATTTATTTTCTCTTTTTAGAAGAGAGTCCACGCATTTTTTTTTAAACTTGATAATTAAATGATGGAAGTTGAAGCTGACATGAATGTGATGTACACTGACAACCATTTTAATTTAGAATATGATTATTTTAATTGAAATAAGCATTTCATGACTAGACAAATTGCGAGTTAAAGTTCAGCAGTCAAATTCAAAAGAATTCAGAAAATAAACTCGGGGAGTAATAATAATCTTCGGGGTTTACCCTTGAATCACCGACACACATTTCGTACAATGTTTTACCTCGCCGAATTTTCATTTCATCGACAGGCATTTCCCGAGCAGGAGTTATAATTTTTTGGTGCTTACGTGACTAACCTAACCTAACCTATGTAACCCATGCTTAAGTTAACCTGAAAACAATAATGTTTCAAGAGAGATTAGCCTTCGTTGAAATGAAATTCGGTGAAACGACACATTCGAAGAAATGAGTGTCTGCAAAACAAGAGGTCACGGATCTTCGGATTATGAAGGAAATAGTTACAATCCTGTTTTTGTACAATTTAATCGTAGGTAGATAGAGGAAAACTGCCCACACACTTAGGTACCAAAGAGTGTATACAGTATGCAAGCATATCATATTGACCAGCCGGTAAATGAGTTTCCGCACTCTAGCACTCGGGAACGGAACTGAGTAATAAAACCGCTAAGAGGATTTCCCTGTGGGAGGTGAAGCATTTTCGAAGCTGTACCTCTCTAAACCAATGTCTGATCTCATTCCCGAACCTGATCGATCCGACTACGTGTAAATTCAAGAGTAGGTAACAACGTATGTCGCTAGAATTGCGGTATCTAGAACAAAATATTGCAATAACGATTCTCCTCAAACAATACTCAAGAATAATAAGGGCTTATAAAGGGATTTTAAAACATTGAAAGGGAAAATCAACGGCAAACTAGGTTTGAAAGGAGAGGGACAGACAACAATAACTTAACAAAACGGATTATTAAATGAAGAGCTTTATCAACTTTAAGAATTGAACAAGAAAGTTTGTATAATCAGTTTCCATAGCTTTTGAGCATTGTTCAGTTCATTATTATACCATGCTATTGTCGACTTGTCGTCAAAGGTCGCCAAAGACATAACATAACGAAAGGAAATTATTTGACTAATTAATAAGAATCTGTTTGGCACAACATCGACACCGCGATATAGTATATTTAGTTTGTAAATTTTAATGCTTACACAACAATACTCAGGGCACGTCCACTACTAATTTGGCAAACTTTAAAATAGGGTATCAACTTCCTTCTAGTTCGATTCACTTATGTTTATAAACGTCTCTTAATTCTCACTACCTATTGGTGGCAACAACTGCTTTACACAAATACAAAACCACAAAAAACCCGCAACATGAAGATAAAGCTTTAGAAAACACATATGAATCCGTAAGACACGTCGACAAAAGGTTCGCGACAGAAAATGCTGAAAGCAACAGTGAGTCTTTTTCAAACAATTAGCGCGCGAGTCGCGGAGGGCTCTCCATTAAAATTGCTTGGATAACGAGGGGCCGCACGTGGAGCGGTGCAGTGCCGTGACTACACATACATTAGTGTGGTGAGGGTTCTTCCCTCTTTTGTACTGATTGCAGTGTACACTTCGCAACTTACGAGGGCTCCGTAAAAGCCATCAAGCTTCATTGCGCTTCAAACAAGATACGGCGTAATTTTTATGTCTTAAGAATAATATTGAATAAAAAAATACCGACAGTTATTTTTAAATTTAAAAATAATCACGTTACTTCAGATTTAAAGCTCAGACGAAATATAAAGCTCAAAATAATCGTCTTTATGTTGCAAAAATATGTTGTTACAATGTACCATTAAAAACAAGATTCAAGCGTCGTTTTAAAAAACAAAACAACAGACATAAATAACCCATGAAAATATATTTTATAACACTTATTAGTCTAAACCAATCAAATAAGAAAAGTGACCATTTTAAGCCGCGTACAAAATTGGTTCTGCGTAGGCGGGCACTCTAAAAGGAATGCACACAAATCCGTTTGTTAGACTTGGTGATAAAGTGATGAGAGAAACTTTGGAATATTTAAGATTGGACAATTGTTAAAAGGTTCTTTCGGTAGGGTTTCACGTAGATATGTAGATATAAGTGGTAATTACCAGTGATGCGAGGTGCGGGAGTGCAATGCGAGTAGCGAGGGCTGGTAGCCGGTGCGGAACTGGCGCCGGGGTCCCGCGGCGGAGGGCGGTGGGACACACCCTACTAGCGCATGCGCGGCGAACATCCTCTCACCCTCTTTCACACCGTCTGCTCTCACCGCCACCTCGCCTCGCGAGTGCTTGGTCGCACCGAAATGTGAAGGACTGATCGACTCAACGGTAGATGGCCTACTGTGCATGAACATCCGTCTTATCCCGGTAGAGTTAATTAAGGAGACGCATCTAAATTGTAGGTATCCCTTCTAGATTGGATTAGGTGGATAAGTTTTAATGACAATGTTTACTTCTTTTGCTAGAACTCCCCTTAATTTTTCCTCGAGAACTATCAAATTTTTCGAGACGAATGGTACCCATGTTGAAATCCAAATCTGTCACATTAAATTAATTGTATTACCTAATTATATTATGTATAGTAGTCACTGAAAAACAAGGATTCATATGGTTCTATCACTGACGCCAGCAGCAGGTTATATAGTTGAAGTTAATATCCTTACAATGACTTTATCTCGAACCTCTTTTGAAGGGCACACTGCCTCAGGACAAGGTCACTGATTTTTACATAATTACCATACGCGGTAGATAATATCAAACAATTCGAATTGAAATCGGAATTTTATTCACAATTGAACGGGAAAGAATTAGCATTTTAATTCAGAACGAACCGATGCATTGACAGCATTAATATTCCGAAAGTTCAATTGGTATAGCGTCGAAAACAATGCACATTCCACTTTACCATGTTATAGCCTGGTAAATGAGTGGTCACAAGGGGGGTGTGGATGGTAAAGTCGAGGGCAGAAAATTTTACTTCGGGACTTTGTTTGGACCACTTAGGAGACAAACATACTGAAAGTCCCCAACCCTCGGAGGTGAGCGCTGGGGGCACAAATGATGACCCGTGTTTTGTTTTTTTGTTTACATCTCGAAAACGATGCGTCATGAGGAATATTCCCAGTCGTCGTCTAGATATGAGCTCCGAAAAACGGTCGATTTTCAGCAATGGAAAATAGGCTTTTTGAGGTTGTATGGAGCGAAACAGAAAAAGACCTCTCTTAATAACTATCGCTAACAGCGTTTCCTCCAGTCGGTATCGAACGTCAAACCAGGTATTTCCTACCTTCCACCAACGAAGGAGCAGCGATGGAGCATTCTTTCCGTACTTACCACCAGGTCCAGGTTTGGCTTGCAACTTCTTGGTTCCTGTCCAGTTCGGTTTTTTTGGGGGGCTTTTTTTTTAGATTAACTGTTTGCAACTTATAGAGGTCCGGGCAACGAATGATTGTGAATGGAAAGGTTGAAAGCAGAAAGTTTCACTTCGGAACTTTGTTTTGACTAGTTAGGAGACAAACATACTAAAAATCCCCACCCCTCAGAGGTGATAAAATTCTCTACAACTTTGATTCTGTACACTCTTTACCTATTCCCAATCGTTGTCTAGATATGAGCTCCGAAAAACGGTCGATTTTCAAAAATGTGTTGATCTGAGATTTTTGCATTAATAATAGTTGTTAAGGATGGGTCGCTATTAAGTGAATATGAAAATTAAATTTTTAACACAGTTGCTCAAAAAGTGGTACTTTTCGTAGCTGTATATCGTGCGGAAAGTTGGTTTTCGCGAACTAGTGCTTTTTACTTTTCCAATTTTTTTAAATTTAAACTTGTTCCAATTCATGCTACTTATTGATGAGTGTTAATATTAGTTTCCTTTAAATATCGTAATCAACATAAAAACCTACTGTTAATGTAAGAATATGAAAAATATACATATTTCATATTTATTTATTAATCTTTTCATCATTATAACGCGTTTATTTTTTAATATTGAATATTGAAAAACCGTTCTTAATAAATTGTCTGAATGGAATGGAATAGCTGCCGAAACGCCTGTCAAAGTTTTTGACATTATAAAGAGGCGCTTTTTCTTTTTTTTAATGATTATGGCCTGGATGCTAAGTCCTTTAATCCATGCGTTTTTTCTTACTGCAAGCATTTTTTAAGTTTCCAAAGGCAACATTCGATATGGTTTTTATAAATATACGATACACAAATAATCGTAAATAACAATACTTAGGTAATAATAGTACAATGTTTTATATTAATAATTGTTTATGTCTTATAGAACATGCATTTGAAAAAAATACTTTCATTGAAGTGGGTTCAATAATAATAACAAAATCTATTCTAGTCGAATAAAAGCTAAAAAAAAACACCTCTTCATAATGTCAAAAATGTTCACTGCGAAAGATCGAACTTACAACGATTTTGTTTACCAATCTTAAGTTTTCAAAAAGTTGCTTATAAAATTAGTGAATCAGAGTTTGAAATTGATTTATTTTTCGCAACTGTGTTAAAAAAACGTCATACACGTGCGGAAATGTCAATCTTCACTCGTCCCGATATCTCGGTACTCGTGGAGTAATGACATACTTTCCGCACTAGCATCGAAATGTACTATTTCAAGGCATTTAAATAACAGAAAACTAACGATTTAGTCATAAATTCTACCAATAATTCGCTTTCACGCAGTTGCCACTCTAGGACCTTGCAATTGGTTAAGCTATGTAGGCATCATCGATTCTTCTAGGATCTCCTCATTTCTGAATCGATTTCGCAGATAAACTTCGGCCACAGCTCCGTCCGTTGCCTTTTAAAAGTTCTTGATCCTTCTTATGAGGCCACACACACTGGTCATGGACTTTTGACTTGCGATACTGCGGTAACTGGGAGAAGATGCTGTCTAGCGGACCCAACGCTGCCCAACTGAGTTAGATACGACGATTAAACTCTTTCTTTAAAACCAATTTCATTCCAATCATAATATTAGGACAGATTGTGTGATAAAATGCAATCAAACTCAGTTTTGAGGCATTTTAATTATATGGAAAATTCGGTAAATTACCGGTTTTGGTAGGTAAATATGGCCGGTTTACCGGTTTGCATTCCCTAATTTATATATACTTTTCTTCTGCAACATAAAAAATTGTTTTATTTATTTAATTCGTCTTTGCTTTATCGTGCATTATCGTGGTTCCAAAAACGAAAAAAATTGGTATTCGCTCAGAGCACCAAGAAAATTGGGGGGAATCCTGTGAGGCAGCGCAAGATGGTCCTAGATGGAGAGCTTAATTACGAGCCCTGTTGAGCTGTAGGAAGGAATGTATCCCAGTAGAAAGATGGGAAGAAGGTGAAAAATAAGTTTCTTTAAAAATGGACAAGCTTTTCTTGCAGAATGTACTTTTTTTGCACAACCATCATCTGGTTATCAAGACAAATCCAACGAACCCAAACACGGTGTGGCTATCTTGTTTCGTTGCGGAGTTCCTATGGCTACCTTCCGACTGCATAATCAGACCAGCTCCATGGTACCATATTCATAGTCATAGTCACCGAAGTTACGTCGGTATACCAAATTTCGACCATGTCTCAGATCCGTATGTCATCACTGGCAACACACACTGATCAAAGACTTTTGTTTTGAGGCACTGTGGTATTTGAGACGAGAAGATAGTGCGTAGCTTACCGAACGCTGCCCAGCCGAGTTGGATTCGACGATTGACCTCTTTCTCGAAGTTGGACTTACCTAACTGGATTTTTTGTCCTAGGTATACATAGTCGTCAACAACAACAATGGGCCTCATAAGAAGGCTCAAGGTCACTCAAAGGGCGATGGAAAGAGCTATGCTAGGTGTCTCCTTGCGAGATCGAATCAGGAATGAGGAGATCCGCAGGAGAACTAAAGTAACTGATATAGCTCACCGAATAGCAAACCTTAAGTGGCAGTGGGCGGGGCACATCGCTCGTAGAACCGATGGCCGTTGGAGTGGAAAGGTTCTAGAGTGGCGACCGCGAACCGGGAGACGGAGTGTCGGCAGGCCTTCCACAAGGTGGACCGACGATCTGATAAAGATCGCGGGAAACCGCTGGATGACAGCAGCAGAGGACCGATCGTTGTGGAAAACCTTGGGGAAGGCCTTTGTCCAGCAGTGGACGTCTTGCGGCTGTTGATGATGATGATGATGATGACCAAATTTCAGCTCAATCGGACACCGGGAACTTGTTGAAAAATGGATTGTAATACCCCTTCTATACGGTCGGGTGGTTGGGCCAACCGAGAGGGATGCAGCTATTTGTAGGAACGAGATGTAAATATTACTATCTCATTCTGACAGATAGCTGCGTCCTTCTCGGTTGACCCAACCACCCGACCGTATAGAAGGGGTTTCAATTTTGAAACATACGAACATTATTCGGCAGTCGTGTAAAAAGAAGAAGTCTGAGGTGCACAACTTTCAGTGTGGTTAGGTACAGTTACAGTACATAATAATATGTATAATACTGAACACTACAATTATATACCTATGACAGTTAAAAATTATCAAAACACATTAGGGACTTATAAGGTAAACAAGAAAATCGTTTCATTAAGAAAACTTCATACTTAAATGGGTTAACCGCTTAACTTAACTTTAAAAAACCGGGCAAGTGCGAGTCGGAGTCACGCACTGAGGGTTCCGTACACATTTGGCTGGTTTTTAGTATTTGTTGTTATTCTATAAGGTTTGTTCTATAATCATAGCAAATTTGACGCTTGTATGTTTTACCGTTTTTACGATACACCAAAAATAAAAATAAGTTGAAAAAAAACGTTTCTTGTATGGGGGGGACCCCCTTTATTATTTCACTTTTTTTTTTCTTTTTTTATTTGTTAGTAAATCCACCGTAAAAACACAATCTGAAAAAAAAATCAAACCGCTATCTATTACGGTTCAAAAGATACAGCTCTTTATAGTTAGGACAGTCAGACAAACGGACGGACGGACGGAAGGACAGCGTAGGCATATTAATAGGGTCCCGTTGGGCGCCCTTTGGGTACGGAACCCTAAAAAATTTACCTTTTTGTCACCACACTATGTCAAATATTAAAGTCGTTCTCTTGCTAATAGACTTAAAAAGTTACGAGTAAGTAGGTACTAACCTTATTAGTTAAATAAACAGGTAATCCTTGGCAGCACAGGATGAAAATGTAAACAAACATGTTAGATGTTTTTGCTTTAATGGTAGCAGTACGCTTATGGCACAGGGAGCTCGAATTTGGCGCAACTTTGGTTGAACGGCGAGCACAGCGTAAGTAATTTAACGCGCATTTTCATTCATTGATAGCCCACATCAAAGAGTACATTATATATAGGAGCATCTATTCAACGGCACAACGCCATCTAACGCAAATTCCCGTAACTACTATTAGGACCATCTATTACCACACCTATAATATCAAGGATCAATAACCACACGTACCAATACCAGCCCTGCTGTACCACTGCCCATGGGCCACTGCCACAGCTTTTTTGAAACTAGAATTCAAAGTTGTTTTCAGCTATTTAGCCTTTCTAAATATCGCCATCTAGTGCAAATTGACGGAACTAAAAATATACATTGACGTCCATACAAAACGGATTGTTCGAAGTGAAAGCACCGTGGCCCACATGTTTGTAACAATACATTGATAAGTTGGTAAGCGTGTTATTAAGTCAGATGCTACTAGGACTCAAGACTATTAACAGGCGTATTTTACTGCGCTAGGTACATCCGATAATCACCGCCTCGCGGCACCTCATTCCATTGGTCCAAATAAATCAAGGATGCGCGTGACGTTGCCAGCACGCGGCGACCGGTTTGTGATGCGTAGCTACTATTATAGTTACTACTTATTACGTCCGCGGTAGTCTTCTCATTACCTACGTTAAGTTTGGTTGGATGTGTAGTGAATAAAATTGCGCGCGTTGCGAATTGTGTTCGTAAAATTATGAAAAATGAAGAAACAGTATTATGCTGTTGATGGATGTACAAATATAAGAAACTTTAAAGATTAAAAACGTTTTTCACTTTGCCTGTGAACGAGAAAAGTCACAATCAGGTGTTATTTATTTTTATTTAAAGTAAACAACATGATAGGTACCTACAGTAATCATCAAGCTAGAATGGTTTGATTACCTACTTTATTACGGATATAAACAACGTTGTTAGGGTGATTTGATTAGGTACGGCGCATAAAATTAGGGGCACTGTCGCAACAATTGTTAACAAAAACGTTATATCGACGGTTAAAAGGCGACTTGATTCAAGCGCCACTCTGGACGATATTGAGTTATATATATCATTGGAATCAGCAAATTTTTCCGCGTCGTTTGAAGTAAGTTTGAAGTAAATCGGAGCACTTTTTGGCGCTTGAATCCATAGTCAAATTTGGTATCATTTCTAATTACTGGGTGTTAAGTGACGGGAATTTAGTATTTTTTTAAACCATGGTTTATGAGCCCACGTAAGAAGTATAATTTTTAAACTACTTGTAATTTAAGCCTTTTTTCCCTTATAGGTTTAGTACGAAAATGTCACTTCAATCTTTTTTACTTGATCCAAATAATTAAACATCCGAATTTAACGCGTTTTACCTTAATCAGAGTTTTGAAATGTAGTTACTTAAATCTTTTTGCTTTGAACATTCAAACATATAGCTGTCACTTAAATCTTTTTCCTTTGAACATTTAAACATATCGCTGTCACTTAAATAATTCTTCCTTGAACCTTTTTATGGACCGATGTTAGTTGTGCTGTTTTTCTTTGAACAGTATTTTGTGTTTATGACTGTTGAAACTATTTTTTTAAAACGGAAAAAATAAATCTGCTCGTGAAAAAATGTTTTAAGTATAAGTAAAAAAATAAGTAAAACAAGTGTTGATTGACAAAACAAAGTTTTATTGGAATTACTATGGCCAAAAATGAATAATTCATTATTTAGTGACGTCTACTAACTAAGGAAAACTGACTTAAAAGCCTAAGTACTTTAAAGTATGGTTATTCCATCAATATATTAAGTTATTTGTCAATTGAGATGTCCTTTCAGTCGTTTTTCCTTATTTGTCAGTTTTATTTAATTATTTTACCTAAATCAGATTTCAATAAATCTTTCCATTAAAGCTTTTTGCCTTTAACCTGATGTAACAAATGTATAATTTGATTCATTTCGGCGTGAACAGTTTATAACTACATTGCCATCATAAATCATTTTTATTAAATCCGACGTAGGCTACTCTTGCACTTAAATCTTTTAAACTTGATCAGATAATTTAAACTCATTCCCTTAAATCATGTTGCTTTGATCAGGTAATTCGTATTCATGCACTTAAATCCTTTTACCTTGATCAGATAATTCGTACTCATGCACTTAAATTATTTTACCTTGATCAGATAGTTTGAACTAATTTACTTAAATCATATTGCCTTGATCAGATAATTCGTGCTCATGCACTTAAATCTTTTGACCTTGATCACATAATTGTGCATAATGGCTTAAGTTACATCTAACTCTGTAAAAAACCATTATTTATTTGTCATATATATATCAAATTATAGCAGGCTTAACGATGTTTTATAATTGAAGTGTGTGTTTACGATTAAGTAGATACAAAGCGTGCAGTGATTTTTTTTCCAAAAAAAAAAAACTTTAAATTGCTCTCCTGTAAAGTTTCCAAAATGGCGCTTGAATCAAGTCACCTTTTAACCGTCGATATGTACCTATAGTGATAGTGAATTCATGAATTACGTAAGTTTCTAGATATATTAGGTAAATGGATAAGGAGTAGGTATTGTGTGTGTTTAGAATTTTTGCATGGGAATTTACATGATGTTACCTACTTTCATATTATACGCCGAAATGCAAAACATGAAGAAAATTTAATAACGACAGCATTTATTTATAATTAAATCATATGTGAATACTAAAAAATAACCAATACTATGCATTGTTTAATATTCAAATAACAGGGTTTCTGGTAATTATTTACTTATATTAATATTTTCATTGTGTTGACAACCATACCGTTCGAGCGTGCAAACGTAGGTATCGCTATTATACTTTCGCAATACACTACGAATAATAAACTTTCTACATGAGTTAATAAGATTGGTTTAGGCTCGTTCGGGCCGCGTTATACATATGTTTTATATGTCTACAATACTTTGTAGGAATTGATCGGACGTACTTAGTCGTTTTGAATAGAAGAGAAATATCTGTTACCTACGTAGTAACTCTTTTTTTAATATGATACTGTGTGTAGATTATCAACCAATGAAAATTTATTATTAGCTTTACGACGTTCGGACTTCGCTGAACCTGTGTCGCGCCACGCTCATGTCGAGTCGGTCTCGCGATCCAGGTGTGCCAAAAGCTTTAAGTATTATAATATACAGTGAATGAAAATCACTACTATGAGAAGTTTGTTGGGCTTTGTTTATTTTGTGGTCTTAGATACTTATATTTTTCAGTTTGATTCTTTTAGAATATGCATTACCCTCAGAGTAGGTATAATATACAGGAAACTCTGATAGCTTGTAGAAGTACCCGGGCGTTTTTCAAAAAAAGTGTACATTGTTAAGGAAAAATTAAGAAATTTTAACTTTTTCCAGTGCGTCACGAAAATTAGTCATACATTTAGTATCGTTAATTTTCGTGACAAACCGGAAAAAGTAGACATTTCTTAAGTTTTCCTTAACCATGTACACTTTTTTTGAAAAACGCCCACCCATGCAGCCCATATACAGAATAAAACTCATTAATTAGTTAACTTTGGTTATGAAAAAACCCACTACCTACCATATAACACCACAATGATGATAATAATTATATGTGAATACAAGGAGTTTATGCAGTAATCTAATTCATGACTAGGGTTTGGAGTTTCCATAGCACGGTAAGACGAAAGCGATCTATGGAGTCGACTAACATTAAAATTCAAAGCTTACTCCTACTCATTCATCTATTTCATTCCAAATGGTTTTTAAACCGTCCTGATTAAAGCTCCTTAGTAATGAAAGATTAAAATTATAACACAGAGACAGTTATACAACTATACAACTATAATAGTCTGTAAAACTAGCTACATAAGTTAAATAAATAGAGCAAGGTGTTTGTGATATAATATAATTATTCAATTTATAATTTTAAGTTATACAGACTACCTATAATATAGTCTGTATAACTAGCTACCTAAGTTTGGAATATACAATAGATTTTTCATTTTATTTATAATCTTAATATTTCATTATTCAGGAGCTTTATGTTGGATTTCACCAACCACTTAACTAGGTTTGCCACCTTTTTTTTCTTAAATCAAGGTATTTGTTGGTTTAAATGAACAAAAAATAAAGTATGCATAGCAAAAATAAAGTATTTTATAGGTATTATGTGTAGTTCCAACTGATAAGTTTTTTTTTTCATTGATGTCAAAAATATTTAAGTATATTAGCATACTTTATGTGCTTTGTAAATTATAAAGCATTAACAGCAAAAATATAGTACAATACTTTATATTACATTACGGGTGGCTACCATACACTTAATAGACAATTAGAGTGTTAACAGCTGTCAAAATGTATGAATTAACAGTCAATTAACATTTAACATTGTATGGTGAAATTGATACTTAATCAGGACACTTAAATATCCATTTTGGAATTAAATAAATGAATGAGTAGGAGTTGAGATTTAATGTTAATGTCGACTCTATAGTTCGCTTTCTGTGCTATGAAAATTGCAGACTCTATTCATGACAATTTATTGTTAGGCAGGAATTAAGATATGTGTATTTCCTTCCTCTAATCCTCATAAAGCCATAGTACTTGTAGCAATCATTTAATTATTTGATGCAGATAGATGATAGAATGTGCATGGAAAAGATGGTTAAAAATCAAGAAATAACAAACAAATAAACTTACTTCACTTCCAGAGTCATAATAAATGAGTGCACGACGCGTGAGGACTAGCCACCTCTCCTTATAGTTGACTGGGGTGAACAGCTTCTTATTCTGAGACCTCTTCACCATGAATGTCTCACAGATGACCTCATCCTCATCCTTCTTAGCCATGGTCAACTGAAATAAATAAAAATCTTCCTAAATATAAAAATCTTCCTACAAACAAACAGTAATGCTTGCCATAATGTCTCATGGTGGCCTGTGAGCTAGTTAGAAAAAGTCTATAAGTAAAGAAACTTATCTATGCATGTAAAGAGAATCCAAGTATATCTAACTGGGTGATTATCAAAAAATTTGTTAAGTAGTTAAGGCCTTAATTAAGAAACGTTAATTTTCTTCCATTATATGATGAAAGTTAAGCATATTTATTTATTTATTTAATACGGACACCAACAGAATACAATGCTGACATAATAAGAGAATTATTGTTAGCCATATGATTGATTGTTAGATTGATTGTACGGTTACATACACATTTTTTGATAATCACCCAACTCAGGGTTGGAATATAGGGAAGGGGGGGCTGTAGGTTAGGTTATTTTCTAAGTCCCATAATCGGGCCCCCCCTTTGGTACAGTGTGACCTAACTCAGTCTTCCTAAGATCTCGGAATGACACAGAGGATGCTACAGCCTGTTCTAATCAAACCTCTACTAAGAAGAGCCAGCACAACACAGAAGTGCAAATTTCTAAAAAAAGTTATTACCTACTGTTATAAAAAATCAGACACCATAAATATGAACCTGCAGGAATGCGAAATGTTGTTGCAGCTTACAGGGCAGCTTAGGAGTAACAATTTGGAAGAGAATAATAACTAACTGAATTAATATTTTAGAGTTAATTTAAGCAGCACTAATGTACCAAGTCAGCATTAGCAACATTCCATTCGCATATCCTTAAAATAATATAAAGAGGCAAGAGGCAAGTAAAGATACAAATAATAAGAGCTCAGAAATTCTTAAATCTAACAAATCACAATCCTATGGGAGTACGTAACGTAATAACAAGTCAACGTTGTCATCTCCATAAAAAAGAATAGCAGATATATAACCGGCTAGCTCGGATTTGAGTAAAACAACCAAATTAGTCATAACTGGGCGAATAGCAGAGTAATACCTACCAAAGTTAATGAAAGTCCATAACTACAAAGTAATTCTCTGTAAGAACCGGCAGCGGCACAAACTTCCCCACAACTTTACAAATTCCATTCGATACTAGTAATACGATAAGACACAAAATCCACTCAACTAACTTTTCTTCGCTTTGGAACTCGGGTGGATTGGTCGAAGTTGAGTTGAAGAACGAACGAACGAAGAAAAGACAAACAAGCAGAACAACAGAAGCAAAGCAACTTCAGCATAGACAAGACAGTACTATATTTTAATTACAGGGTACCAAATGGTACCAATCTTAGAATAGTAAATATGGTTGTCAAATTAAGAGTATGTGTTCCTTCCTTATTACATGAATTTTTTGATAAATAAAATTAAAAAAAGACAGTCTATATATTTAACTAAACTATGAGAATATTTTACTCTAATGGCGATAATTTGGTTTTATTTGTATTTCAGACAATCAGCGTCCAAATGTCAAGCATTATTTGGAACTAACTAAACTAAAAGCCATAGAGTCACGTAACGCTGTAAGCATAATATGTCAATGTCATATCACATAATCTGTGTGTCAGTCATATTATCTTCACGTCACATCATGTCATTGATATTATTTTAATTTAAAATTATTGTAAAGCTAAGGCTAGCTGTTTAGTTCCAGAATTGCCTTAGTTCTAGGATTTTTTCTATTCCTTACTTTGTGTGTTATCTACGCAGGGCACTAGTTAAACTTGGCCAACATGTCTTCGGAAACAGCTCAAGTCAGCTCTCTACCCTTACCCCCTATGCAATACATAAATTTTTACACCGACGATAATGTGAGACGAAATAGGGCTCCATTACCACCGCGGCCTATTCATGATTCATATTCTATGTTTGGGCACCCCTTTAATGCTGATGATACTATCATCAGATCACTGGAAAGTCAAGTAAGTGATACTCCTGCTATATCTTAAATAGTGAATAAGTGTAGACTTCAATTTGTACTTGTGTAAAATTTATTGTACATTGAGATAACACATCAGTATAAACACAATATTAGTGGAAAAACAAACTTCTCGGTTTTGCCAAATGTCTTTCAGCTTCGTTTTTTTGCAGGGCTTCAGAAGACTTTATCCTATGCATTTTGACAGGCGAAGAGAATTGAAAAAACTAAACCATTCATTACTAGTGAATTTCCTAGATTTATTAGACCTGTTAGTGCACTGTCCTGATTCACCAAAGAGGGCAGAGAAAGTTGAAGATCTGAGCCTGCTATTTATTCATATCCATCACCTACTTAATGAGTTCAGGCCACATCAGGCTCGGGAAACTTTAAGAGTTATGATGGAGCTTCAAAAACGCCAGAGAGTTGAAACAACATTAAGGTTAGTTTTTTTTTCATCACCTATTGATGGTCTTGATGGATAATTTACTATATACACTATGCTAAGATCATTAACACTTGAATGGTTAAAATAAAGGTATAATAGAACAACAAATATAAATTACATGGAAAATAATTTTTGGCATAGAAAAAACAGATATAACTCCACTAAATGAAGCAAATAATAATAATGAATATTTTATATATTAGAATATTACTCAGTAAATATTTAATATTTTCACCGCTTCATAAGTTACTTGATTCATTTAGTCAGTGGATGTTATATCACTTTTTTCTATGCAAAAAAAAATATTTTCTAAGTAACTTATATTTGTGGATCTACTAAACTGCATGTGTTGTTGTGCTGGTAAATGGTATTCATTGACAATTACTAAACTTTTTGCTTGTAAAAGTTAAGACTACGGTCTGACTTATCTTACAACAGAGTAAGCAGTGTTTAATTTAACAATGAGATAAATAATGTATGTATGTAAACTCTTTATTGCACAAAAACAGGTTGACAAATTAATATGTACACAGAAAAGAAATTAAAATAATCAATAAGCAAGTGATCTTTGACAATAAAAAGGAAAGCAACCATTATGGTGCTCCCACACTAGCTGTTATAAATGTTATGTAACATTTTGTAACATGATAATAAATGAAATAGAATAAAAACAAAATGTCCCATGAGAAGGAAAATATGTCTTAAAAATGGTTCAGCATATTTTTCTTCTCATAGGATGTACAAAATGTTATATAACATTTATAACAGCTAGTGTGGGAGCACCATTAGGCTCTTATGCTGGCAATTAGCTTGGTTGTTAATTGTCAAATACTGTAGTTTTTGGTATGTCAAATATCAAATTGCATGTTTACAAATAAAACTATTTGCAATCTGAATTCCGTTAACATCCTAAAATTATAATTTTTTGTTGAAGGATATTACGTGAATTAAAACTTTGATTTGTTTCCAGTTATTTCTATAATTTTATATTTAACTTTTTTTTCAGATTCCAGAAGCATTTAGACAAGGTTCAAGATATCTTACAGAATGCTCTCCAAAGTTTGCCAGACCAAAACGATGTGGAGTCCAACTTCAAAGTTCCCATTGAAATTTTAGACCACATTGCTGGTGGCTCAGGTGACGGTGCAAACGCAGACCCCTGTTACGAGTTGGATCGACTAATGTGTAATGTTGTGGACAACATGAGATAAACTTTAGTATAGCATGACATAGCTTAATTAAATTACCAATTAATTGTAAGTTAGTATGAGTTCATCATCAATTAATCAGAAGTTTCATTTTTAATCCATTGTTAACTTAACAGGTTAGAAACCAATTATTTTATCACCCTAATGTCGGATTTCACCAACCACTTAACAGACAATTAGAGTGGTAACAGCTGTCAAAGTGTATGAACTAACAGTCGATTAACATTTAACATTGTGTGGTGAAATTGGTACTTAGTACCTACCTACCAATTTCACCATCATCATATCAGCCGAAAGACGTCCTCTGCTGGACATAGGCCTTCCCCAAGGATCTCCACGACGGCCGGTTTTGTGCTACTCACATCCATCGGGCTTGCCGCGATCTTCACTAGCAGGGTGGCCACTTTTTACAACATTTGAATTTCCCTGACTTTTCCCGGTTTTCTAGGCACTTTTACGGTTTTTTCCCTGATAGAAGCAAAAATAAAAAAAAATGGCACAAAACTTTTTATATTCAATATAAAAGTAGGTACACAGCACGGAAAGTATGGCTTTTTTTCTCCATACGTTTTTCTTTGGAAACGAAATCTAGAGATTTTTTTTCTATATAGGATTTAAATCAAGACTCGTAACATATTTTTTTTATTAAAAATCACCAATATTTTTTATTTGGTAAATTTATTGAAGTTCAGAATTAGTAGATGTTACAATGATAACTTATTTCATGGTTGTTATTACACCGATTTTTGATTATTGTCATATGGGAGGAACAACCACATGACAGTGCAGTGAACAAATGTATTTTTTAACAAAGTGTACTTAGTTTTTCCTCTCAATAGACGAAATGCAAGTTATAGTTTTAGTAAGTAATTTATTTTTCGCTGGCCTTTTGCAAATTTCCCTGATATTTCCCTTACCAGAGAATTTCCCTGACTTTTCCCGGTTTCCCAGAAAGTGGTCAACCTGTACTAGATCGTCGGTCCACCTTATGGAAGGCCTGCTAACACGTCGCTTTCCAGTCCGCGGCCGCCACTCTAGACCTTTCCGCCCCATCAGATTTCACACAGAATTTCACCAAAACTTAAATGTAAATCAAGTGTTAGTTCATAAATTTCGACAGCTGTTAAGCTTCTAATTGTCTGTTAAGTTGGTGGTGAAATTCAACATTAACTATCTGAACAAGCATATCTTGTACCTATTTCTGCTTGTTGTTCAGAGTGTATATTATAGTTACAGACTAGTATGAAAGAGATAATAATAAAAATAATAATAATCCAGCCTTGAGAAAGAGATATCTAATCCTCAAACAATTTGTGGACTACTTGTGCTACTAGTTTTGATATTGAACTCTGCATTTAAATAGTTACTTTAAGTAATACACAGAGACATAAAGAATACTTACTGCCTCTCTCAGAGACGTCAATTAATTTTTAAGTTTGATTAAAGTTGCTGCATCTTATTCTATTGCTATAGCAAAGTGGCAGCAGCAACTTTAATCAAACTTGAAAATTAATTGAAGTCTCCGAGTTCGGCAGTACGTATTCTAAAATGGCGGCCACTCTCGCGGCATCTCGCTCACATTATAATGCTACTATATTCACACAACGCCGGTATGTTACGCAAAAAAAAACCATTCTACTGATAAAGCAGTAGATCAGATCTACCTGAATTTTGAGCACTCTGCCGACTTATTTCTAACAATTAAAAAATCCACTATCTTATAATAATATTGATAAATCCAAGCTACTAAATATACAAAAACTGTTTTGCTGACGATACCTTATGTCATTCATAGTACAAGCCGCTATTTTGGAATCTATTCTTTACCTATTGGTGCGGCTTACAATATAACATACCAATTTGAAAATGCATCATTCCCCCTGAATGTACAATGCATAAACTGAACGACAAGGAAAGCGACAGGTCAGGCAGGGTTGACGATCTGCCCCCTATTTCACCAAGTTGACATTGATAGGTGACATGTGATTGTGCCCCGGATTGTCACGTGTCACCTATCAATGTCAACTTGATGAAATAGGGGGCTGGGCAAATTAACGAATTCGGTCATTCTGAGCGTTAGAACCGCCCGCCGGACATCTAATTACAGTGGCAACAAATTGTTAAATAAAATAAAATTAAAAACCAAATGCCAAACCATAGAGAATACAGGCACAGATCTGTGCTGCGTATAAGCATTAAAAATTGTTGTTAGTTATCATTAGGTGAAACGGTAATTAGAAATGCACGGGCGGTTGAAACGCTCATAGAATGACCGAATTAAATTTTGATGACATCAAATTACAGAAATTGTCCAGTTGACGTATTTGGAAAATGACGACTTAAATGTCAATCTGTCGATTTGTTTTGGCAATGTCGAGTATACCCTGGGAATTATTCAAATAAAACAAATTATATATATGAAAGAACTTGTTTATTCATTGGAAATAAAGATGTCTCTATATGAATCTACATGAAGGTGAACCCAACCTCCTATATAGATTTCCAGCGTCCGCAACTGTGATGAGGCATCCGGGCGGGATTAACACTTCCATTGATAACGAGTAGAATCTGACAAAAATGTTGACTCATAATCAGCTTGAGCCATTAAAACAAACAAAATGTGAAATGTTTCAAGTAGTAAAATTATTTTCTGTAGAACCTATACTTACATTCCTCGAAGATGTGACATTGAGATACATCACTTACCAGCTTAACCGAGGGTCACACTGAAAGTTTCTACTGGATACGAACAGTAAATAAAAAGACGTTTGGATTTTGAAATTAGACCTCTTACTCATTCGAAGCAGGTATATCGCAATCATTTGTCATTCGTATTTTAAAATTGGCAGCTATTTGAAAATGGAATGTTTTACGTCAAAAGTGAATTTAACTATTAAATAAAATATTCGTGCAATTACTTTTTATGATTTTCGCCAAAGCTTTGTACCAGATGGATAACCCATGATTTTACTGAAGTCCAAAATCACAGTGGGATCGATAGGCGCCGCGAAATGTTGAAAAAAATCGACGGAGGTCACTCAAATACTGGATTAGACATTGTCACTAGTAACGAAAGCTGGATATATTATTTATTAAGATCCGAAAACTAGAGGCAGTCAGCACAGTGGGTGTTTCTATCTGAAGTTTCCTACAAAAATAAGGAAAGAAGAAACGTTGGGAAAAAGATGGTGGCTTCTTTTTACGGCCGAACAGGTTATTACGCAACTATTGGTATAAAAAACAAAATAGTTACCGCAGAATTAAACAGCATCAATTGTTTGCCAGTACTTTAAAAAAAATAACACCCTGCTTCAACACGACAAAGCGGCGTTGCACACTGCCAGATAAACGATGAATATTTAGGACGACAGGTGTTGAAATATTAAGTGATCCGCCATTTAATCCTACCCTCGCATCCTGCGCCTTCTATTTATGCCCAAAAATAAAAGATAATATTACGCGGAACGCGATTTCCGGACGCCGAGAAAGCAATGGCTGTATTTGATAAGATGACGCCCCTAGGAACAGTGGGCGAAATGATTTTGACTGTGCTTTTAACGAATGAAGCGGTGCATAGATTTTATGTTGCTAGTATGTTCAATTTTTGATTAAAACTTTCAGTTTGGCCCTCGTAGTAATGCAGATATTAAAAAATAAAACAATACTCACGAAGTTCACAGCAGCGGCCTCCGTGATTCTAACAATAAATTAAGGGAGTTGAGTTACAGCATGCTGCTAAATAATGTCTTAAAAACTACATTATACATACCCTCCTAAATACCAAAACGCTGCTTGTTACGTTTCTGCTCCGAACTGAAACAACACTACAAAATTAATATTAGGATTCACCCGAAATTAAATCTGTGCCTGTAAAAACTTGATGTCTCCCTCCTTCGTGATTATTCTGCTAGTGAAGGACAACCTAACGAACCAAAATTACCAAACAATGCAGCTGTGAAGTTTTTTTTTTATTTCGACAGTCTATGTCATCATCTTATGTGGCGTCTTTGGTGCTGACAAATTCAACGCCAATATGCCAAATTATCGTCCAATAAATTTTAGTTAGGTGGAAAGATCATCATTCTAATCTCATTAATTTTTCTGTTCAGTTTTGAATAACTTGTGATGAGAGGTTAATTCTTTTATGGCTTGAAGTAATTAAGTGTGTCATCATTAAGGCCTCTTTTTTTATAATAAAATTAGTAGTTGCTGCGCCTTCTGAATGGTGCACCATTATTTCTGAAATCACGCCTGCCATAGCCCCCTCTACCCCTTCCCGGATTTGGCCCGGCAAATCTTGCGCTATTGTTAAGCCTTGAGCTATATTTGCCTGATGGTGGAGTATACATTTTTTGGTTTCGTTCGCCGCTTCTTGCCCGCTTTTCTGGAGAAGACTTTTCTTCACCATTGTCAAATGTAATGGGTCTATGCCTTTTAGGGGGCGACTGCTTTTCATTATCTGCAGCACTAGATGACTGTTTTTCCTAAAAATAAAAACATTTATTCAAAGAATTATAATAATATTAACACGCTTTACATAAGTATATACATAATGGAACAGTCTATGAAAGAACATGATAGTATTATAAAAAAATCGGCCAAGTGCGAGTCTGACTCGCACACGAAGGGTTCCGTAGGTACCATCATACAAGATTTAATACTATGTACTTTTTAAATACTTTCGCAAAATAAACAAGATAGGTGCTATAACAATATGTAAAGTAGGTAATTGTCTATATTCATTACATCCCTTTATTGAGGGACCCTCTTTAATTTTTAATTTAATTTATTTTTTATTTTTTGTTGTCATAGTGGCAGCAGATACTCTGTGAAAAGTTTAACAGTCTATCTATTACGATTCATAAGATACAGCCCGCGGAGTGACAAAATTGAATAAAATCACGCTTTTTGTATAGGAGCCCCCTTTAATTTTAAATTTTATTTTATTTTTATTATTTGCTGTTATAGCGGCAATTAAAATAAACACTCTGAAAGTTACCTGTTTTTCAACCTTTTTAGACAGGAATGAAAGTTGCACACGGCTCTTGAAGCTGGGTGGGGATCGGAATATGTCACGAATCAAAGTGTTGATGTTAGAAGTTGTCTTCAATGCTGCAATCTTGAGCTTGTTCTCTTCAGAGTTAGCATCATCTGCCTTCTTATCCTGTAATACACCAAAGAAAATTATAATCAATTATTATTGATAATATAACATAGAAATACATAATAAGTAAATAGATTTGTTTTGAAACATACCTTAGTAACTTCCTTAAGTTTCTTGATATAACCTTGAGTTAGGCGTGCTGTGTATTGCAATCGCAAGCGAAGTGCCTTCAATCTTGCTGCATCAGCACTCAGAGCCTCTGGAGCTTTTCTGCATAATGAATGGAGAGCAAACAATGCACACTCAACATGCGAGAATTGGAGGGATGGAGGTGACTTGCTGTCTTCTGGTTTATCCTCGCCATTTTCCGTCTTCTCAGCATTTTCCTCGCCTTCTACTGGAGCTTCTGGTAAATAATTCTGTAAATAAAAATAAAAATATCAAAAATACTGTTTCCTAACTGATTATGAAAATGTATTAACATTTTTATTACCTTAAATAGCTGAGAATATTTGATAAAATAAATAGAGATTGCTTAACAAAAGGTAACAGTTTGTGCAATTATGAAATTTGTTTACTATTTTAACTTAAATATACGAGGGTTGGATTGATATGTTCGTGGCCTAACTTTACTATGAAAACAAATGCACATACAGTTAGGTGCAAAAGTTAGTCAATAATAGCATCTTAGAAGAACGTGAATAAGTTGATGACAATCAAATCAAAGAAAAAAAAGTGTCACATAGTAATTTAATTACCTACATTTAAACATCAAAAGCATAAATACTCTATTAACCAGCAGTAACGCATAAAGGTGGATTCACATTACGCCGTGCTGGGCCGGGCCCGATTGCGGCATGGTGTAATGTGAATCCACCTTAATACTCAACTATCCGATCATTCGTAATACTAATTCAGATTCAGCCATCTTGATGAGAGCTGATTTTTTTTTTAATATTACCTAGATAATTTTAATATTTAAAATTATATTACCTATATGTATAGTTTCAATACTAAATGACGTATTCAAAAAGTGGTTGAATATGCTAACTATTTGGTTGGATGCACGGCTTGGAAGTTGAAACAAAATTATATTTAAAAAATTGGAAAAGTAAAACACACTAGTGCGAAATATCCAACATTCCGTACAATGTGCAGCTAAGAAAAGGAAAAAGCACTAGTTCGAAAAAACTTTCCGCACGATATACAGCAACGAAAAGTACCACTTTTTGAGCAACTGTAAGACTTTTAAAAGGCTCATTACGCGGATATATCTTAAACCAAAAAATTTGGTTTCAAAAGTCCTTAACTTTCTGGAACAGGAGACAACTTTTAATTCTGCGGTTGTGTATGACCCAATTTTATTATGAAAAAATGTAACCAAATTAAAAATATATTATGTTATGAGTGTTTTCTACAATAAAACATTCTGTAATTTTGCTAAGTACAAATTAGTAAAAAATTAAAGATATTTTACCATCATCATGTCATAAATGGTGACAATTTTTTCCTGATGTTTTTCTAGGTCACCAGCATGTTCTGATATTTCAGAAAATATCTTCAACAACTCCAGTTTGGAGTCTGAGCCTCCCTCAGGTGAAGTAATTTCATTCCACTTTGGTAGTACATAATCACAGAAGAAGTTGATAAATTGTGTTGAATCCACTTGTGTCTGAAAGATAAGTTGGCAAATAGATCTTTTCTTATATCATATATATTATGTGCAATATAAATTATGTGGAACCAAAACATATAAGTAATGAATTACTTTCTGATAAGTGATGAGATCTTTATATTTATTATAAAAATATTGCTCTTGCAACCAATTTGGGCCAACCCACTGTACATATTCACATTTGAAAAAAGGAGGTAAAGTAAATAAATTTTTTAATAGATTTACATCTACCACGGTCTTGTACTGCCATTTTACAATAAACTTTACATTATAACTATATTTAGGACTCAGATTGACTAGTAAACTGAAAGTATATATAATAGATTAAGTATTATTGGAATACAGAATACATCTGAAAAAAAAAACACTGACTCTCGAGTTCCTTGTGGGGCTCTAATTTAGCAGTGGTCTTCTCTTGAAAAGCACTTCTTTATCTTTTTTTAAAAACATCTTACCGAGAATAAAGGCAATGCATGCTGAGAGCATTGTATGATCCTGTCAATACATTCTGGATCTTCTGGATGCCAATCATCAGGTGAAAAGGCTAAAGCTGCCACTATCTGCACCAGTTCCTTCTTGCCTGCTGGCGTCTTACCAAGCCTTGACCATGTTAGGAGTTCCATTATATGTTCAAACTCTTCAGCCACCACATCCTTCAGTTAAAAAGTTAACTTTAGTTAATACAACTCTCACTCCCAGAATTTGAGGCCATGTTCAGATCTGCAGGAACCGCGTGGTTTCACGATATCGCACGGTTCATTCTTATTTACAATAAAATCTTATTAATTGTTCAGATGTAATTGCACAGTTCCCGCAGATCCTAACACTGTCTAAATATTGGAACTATCATTTGCTAGACTATAAAAAATATTTGGGTTTATTATGGCAACATAAAGAATTTATCAAAAAAAAAGTACAATTAAAGGGTTAGTAGTAGAGATGGGCCGAATATTCGGTGAATATTCGGTATTCGGCAAGTTTTTCAATGTTCGTATTCGGCCGAATAGTTTGGTTACATTGCCGGATATTTACCGAATAAACAAAGTAAATAACGACCGTAGGTTGTTTCGTAATTCTTCGGATTGACATCCTATTTGAGCATTCTTAGCAACTACCAAAAAGAGATAAATATGCGTCTAAATACAAATACAATTATTTTGCAAAAAACCGTAGCTTAAGTAAGAAAAACCAGAGTTGTTTTAATTAAGTAAGTTTTATTAATCAGTAATCAGCTTTCTTAGTTTATCCACTAAAGATCGACAAGTCAAATGGCGTGAGCGCGAAGGTACGAAACGCGCGGAGCGCTGAGCGTGGACGAGACAAAACCTGCTTCTAGCGAATCGGCGCAACCGAATATTCGGTTCGGTAAGAGCTGAACCGAATGTTCCGCCGAATATTCGTATTCGGCCCATCTCTTGTTAGTAGATAACCATAACAAAATTAAAGATTGATTTCAATTGCACAGAATCTTATCACATAATTATAATTTGAACATAAATTTAAATGACCCTTACCCCTACACTGCTTAATAATGAAACGCTCAATAAATTGTGAGTCACTAGGATTTTAAGACTTCAAAATAAGGTTCTTTAGAAGGGTTAGCCAACACAAGTTGCCTGTAAATTCTTTGTTTTATAGTACACTTTCATCCAATTAGTCCAAAATTAAAAGAGCTGCACTGAGCACCAAGCAAGAAAGTTTTTTTTTTGTACCATACAAATCAAAGTAATGTTTAAATAATGAATTTATAGATTGTTAAAAACAAATTTAAAAGTGTAAGGATTGTTGGAGTTGGAATTGGCTATTTGTCTGACTGGTCAAATCAGCAACTTTTATTGAAGTTTGTATGAAAATAGTAAAATGTGATGACATAATTTTCAGTGTTCCTTTATAAAGTTTTTGTTGAATTAAAAATTGTTTAAATTCCAAAAATAAACAATAGCTAGGTTTTTCAATGTTATTTTCGAAAGCTTAATTTAGTGGTAGTGTAAAAATAGCCAATTATAAATGTTCAATAATTACCTCAAGTATTTTCTTGCATTCAGTTATGATAAGCTCTTCAACATCCTTGTTGATGACTTCTCTTCCAAGTTGCTTCACTTTTGTAGCCAGAAACTTGATGCATCTCTCTCTAACAATTTCATTTACCACCTCAGTCCCTGTGTTTTGGTGTATTTGAGAAAAGAGACCAACTAGAGCACCTTTCGGGTCACCCTTTATTATAGTTACAAGCGAATTATGAACAATATTGATCTCTGACACATCATCAGACTGCATGAGCTGTGCCAGTATATCAGCAATTCTCCGAGTGTGGTCTTTATTGTCCTTACAAAGTGAAGGTAAGTCTTTGATAGCCTGTTTGCGTATCTGAAAGTTAACAAAGTATAGTGATAAAAAGGTTTGGCTCATAATGCATTCAGTGTCGTGTACCCAATATCGGGTTCTCTGTTTGTAGCAAGTTTTCGCTACATACGAGGATTACACAGCTACGCGCTACGAGTGTGGTGGTGTAGCACTGCTGGCAGTGAATGGGTTAATGCTAAATAGGCAACAACTACATTATGCCTAGGAACAAGAGAAATGACAGCAGCACCACCATCTACATAAAAGTATCAGAGTTTTATAAATAAATAAATAAATAAATATGAGGGGATGATTTCACAGAAATTGACCTAGTCCTAAACTAAGCTCAAGCTTGTACTATGAGTCCTAGGCAATAATAAACGTACTAATAGGTATAGAGAAATAGGTACATACTTATATAACTCATCCATATTATATTTGCCCATCCCGGAATTCGAAAGCCATTTTGTAATTTATGGATTATTTATTGGATTAATTCAATTTAATGAATCAAGTAATCAAAAAATTAATTGATTTAATAATTCTATGTCATCATTAATCAGTTGATAACGAATTTGTTCCCATTATTAACAAATTGGATTGGCACAGACTATAGATTTGTATAATATCACATTACCCACAGAAACTACCAAACTTTCCTTACATTTCTTTTAAAAACTATTATTTACACTTTTTTCTTCTCTGATTATCTGCGATCAGCTGTACAAGCCATAATCGAGACGTGCATCTCGTTCAGGCCTAGGCTAGTTGGCTAGCATGTGTTTTTACCCGACTGCCCGAAGGAGGGTTATGTTTTTCGAGTGTATGTATGTATGTCCATTTCTTTGTATCACTCTGCAGCCTAAACGGCTTGACGGATTTTAACATATGAGGTACCATTGGATTTGTCTTAACTGTTGGAGTGACATAGGGTATATAATAATTCAATATGGCATCCGCGAAAAAAAGATTCAGAGGGAATAAAAAAGTGTTTTTTATTATAACAATATGGGTATCAAATGAAAGCTAATAAATAGCCCATTCCAAATATATATACATTATAACACTTTGATGCTACCATTTTAATAAACACTAAAAACATATGAAATAAAATAAATTAATAAAAAAAAATAAAAAACCCCGTCTGCTTAAAAAAAAACAACTGAAAAGCTAAGAACAAGCCATAATCTAAAGAATATAACTTAAATATTGGAAAAGGTAATTGTACGCTAGGACAAGCAAATTTTGTTGTTTAAATATTTTCAAACCCGTCCTATACCGAAGGTGAAAAAAAATACCAAGTTCTATTCTCTTCAGATTATGATATAGTCCAAAAAAATTAGCAAAATAGAAATACAAAAAGTTATCAAAATTTTTGACCTATATGTGCGTCAACGGTAGATGATAGGTAAAGAGCACCGCTTGGACTTGTCCCTACCTGCATTTAAGTTATATTATTATGGCTTTTCAGTTGAAATTTTTTAAAGCGGGTTTTTTTTATTGACAGATTAATAGGGTGTGGTGTTTTCTCAGCTATAAATATTGCATTTGTATAGTGTAATTATTACAATATTTACAATGATAGATAGGGCTAGCTCTAGTACTAAGTGGTTACAACGAAATGGTGTTTTTTGTAAACTTGGCCCGGACGTGGTGTTAATTTCGAAAGATTATGGCGTGGTATATTTTTCGGCCGTACGAAGTTATCGCTACATCAAAATATAGCATAGATTAATTAAATATAATAATAAATAATTACTTACAGCCACATCATCATCTTCACACAAATCGAATTGAGCTTCAATAGCTTGTTCAGCGAGGTTAGGAAAACTGTTGAAGAATTTCGCAATAAATTGCGACGCCAATCGTTTCTCCTTGTCCGATCCTTTTACAGCGGCTAAAATCTCAGTATACTCCTTTTCATGCTGAAATAGAAACAGCTATTAGACAACTTCACCACAAAAAACATCGTTTGGACGAGGAAGTGATGGCTTACCTTAGCAATGTCTTCTTTGGCGTCGGCCAAAATTCCGTAATTCTGATATAACTTCTCGATATTGTCGGAAGACATAATTTTTAAACTTTAAATAAAACCAACTCTATGTGAGACAACGAACAGCAATTACTACAAACAATAGCGGTTAATTATCGAATGACGAAATTAGAAAATACCCGAAATACAATAACGCGACACATGCAAACACGCCAGCCATAGATTATAAGGGTATGTAGCCATTACAGTAAAATGTTGCCACTGTTGCCAGCAGTGTTGCCAGATGTTGGACGCTGGAACTCTGTATTGCAAATACAAAAAATCTGTACAAATTCTGTATACAGGTTTTCAGATTTTATACGTATAAGGTGGACATTCACGGTCAGTTAAACTGATCAGTTAAACTGTTGTACATCCAAAAACTTACCGTGAATGTGAAATCTTAAGTTGGAATTATACGAACTCAAGGTCAGCTTCTGGACGTACGTCAGTTAACTGATCAGTTTAACTGACCGTGAATGTCCACCTTTACAATGCTAGGTTATTTTATTTATATATTTAAGAACCTGTTTCACAATCGACAAGTAAATTCATATGTCAAATAAAGATAGCCCACTCCTTATCTATTTTCAAGTGTAAAAAAGGGAAATGGCTAAATTTATTTGACAGATATGCTTTACTTAACGATTGTGAAACAGGCGGTTAGAGTGAGTTGCATCAAATAACATTAACTTGACAATAACCAGCTGTCAAATCACCGGTTAGGCCGGCCTTATACAGTATGAATTTTAAGAATCTGAATTCATATTATTAATTCAGAAAGCACGGAATTGCATACAATTTAACTATCATCCACACACAATCTGATTTTTTCAGATTATGAATTTCTCAGATTTATCTGACAGAATGCACCTCTTTCCATACATTATCTATGGACGAGCACACACACTCTGGATTCAGATTATGAATTCAGATTCTTAAAATTCATACTGTGTAAGGCCGGCCTTAAGCGTATCGAATGTTTGATCTGACAGCTGTCTGAGGCCGGCCTTACACAGTATGAATTTTAAGAATCTGAATTCATATTATTAATTCAGAAAGCACGGAATTGCATACAATTTAAGGCCGGCCTTACACAGTATGAATTTTAAGAATCTGAATTCATATTATTAATTCAGAAAGCACGGAATTGCATACAATTTAACTATCGTCCACACACAATCTGATTTTTTCAGATTATGAATTTCTCAGATTGATCTGACAGAACGCACCTCTTTCCATACATTATCTATGGACGAGCACACACACTCTGGATTCAGATTATGAATTCAGATTCTTAAAATTCATACTGTGTAAGGCCGGCCTAACTATCATCCACACACAATCTGATTTTTTCAGATTATTAATTTCTCAGATTGATCTGCCAGAACGCACCTCTTTCCATGCATTATCTATGGACGAGCACACACACTCTGGATTCAGATTATGAATTCAGAATCTTAAAATTCATACTGTGTAAGGCCGGCCCGATCTGTAAATAGGTGTTACTTGACTTACTAGTTTGAATGTCACAAAAAAAAGGCGGCAAATTAAAAAAAAAACTTCAGTTGGTAACACGTTACAGTAGCTTACGTGTTTCTTTTGGTCTATCCTTTAGTCGCATGTGGTCCCGTTCGCAATTTGTCCCGTTCGCAATTCGTCCCGTTTGCTATTCGTCCCGTTCGCAATTCGTCCCGTTTGCAAATCGTCCCGTAAATGCACCTCGTCCCATTCGCACTTCGTCCCGTTCGCAATTCGTCCCGTTAGCAAATCGTCCCGTAAACGCACCTCGTCCCATTCGCAATTCGTCCCGTTAGCAAATCGTCCCACAATTAACATTATTATTAAATAATGTTATTATTTTGCCGAAGTGTTCCGATTTTAATTTATTTGTTATTTGTATGAGTAATTACTCGTAAATTTAAATAATTACATAATTATAAATATATAAAAACATATATAATTACATAAAGAGAGAAGTCCTGGATTGACTGACTGAATGACTGCAACTGACATATTGCAATAGGGGCAAATTGCGGGTGGGACGAGGTGCATTTGCGGGACGATTTGCTAAAGGGACGAATTACGAACGGGACGAAGTGCGTTTACGGGACGATTTGCTTACGGGACGAATTGCGAACGGGACGAAGTGCGAATGGGACGAGGTGCGTTTACGGGACGATTTGCTAACGGGACGAATTACAAACGGGACAAATTGCGAACGGGACGAACTACGAACGGGACAAATTGCAAACGGGACGACATGCGACTAAAGGTGGTCTATCATAGGACACGTGCGGGACAGGTGTAGTGTTGGGTTGTTTGAAGGGTTGGGTTGCGGTCACCCTCCTGGAAAGCGACCCACACTACAGGCAGACGGTGGAAGGGAAGGCGAACTCAGCGAACTTCGGTTTGCTGCTCGCCCGAACTTCCTGTGTAACCAGAGGGTGAGGGGTCCACATTGCACGGGTCCACCTGTCTGGGGAGATGGTTGCTGGCGTACGCAATAGTCTCCTCCTTAGCGGAGGCTCTTCTGAGCGGCCGGGAGGCGCCCAGCGGTCAATGCTTCGGCGGAACCGCGGCGTCTCCGTTCACCGGCACTGAGGGTTGTAGGGTTGTCGGTAGGCTCCTCCCTTCAGTCTCTTGCGAGACTGGGGGATGGAGATAGTCTGTTATACCCCGATATAGCATGGCCAACCCTAGGCCGGGGGATGATGAGTAAAGCATTTCCACTCCATCAACAAAAAAAAAAGAAAAAAGGTTAGGTTATCATAGTATTTTTATCAAATTGCCATCTCATATTTAGTCATTATTATCAAATTGCCAGGGCATTAAGCACGTCACGCACGGAGCTATATTATATATTTATAGCAAAGCATCTTACGATATATTTTCGTATGGTTTAGGTATATTTTCCGTACTAGTTGACAGAGTCCACACACGCAGATATAATTTATACGAGTACTAAGTAATATATAATATTATAGCTGCGTGTGTGGAGTCTGTCAACTAGTAAGGAAAATTATATCGTAATATACCGACCTATATTATATATTATAGTTCCGTGTGTGACGCGATTCATGAAAAATATTCCATTCCATATTAGGTATATAATAAATATATACCACAGAATCCGATTTGGCCGGAAATTGCCCGGTTTCTTCGCGATTTCCCGCTACGTCTTCGCGCTACTGCGCGGGTCGTCCAGTGCATTTCCACCGGCGGCGAGGCGAGGCTAACTAACCAACCACAGACTGAACTGACTGATCTGACCGAACTGACCGAACGAACGAACGAAGCCGTGGCATGTGCCGAAGATACTGGCAGAATTTCCTCTCTGAATAGCTGCCAGCTCTTCGCCGGTCACCAGTGGTGTCGACTAGGCCAGGGATCGGCAAACTTTTTAGACAAAGAGCCAGATGCCGCAAAAAATATCTATTTTTCGGAAGCTCAAAGAGCCGCAGTTTTCTGTTTCAGGTATTTCACTATATAAAATTTGTTGAGTGGAACTTGAAGAGCCGCAAATGACCCTTAAAAGAGCCGCATGCGGGTCGCAAGCCGCGGTTTGCCGATCCCTGGACTAGGCGCCTTGATATATTTCGGTTACTAAACCATGTACGCTAGGACCCCTCCTCGGACCGGAGGCACAGAATAAAAGCTAAAGCAGTTAAGAAACTACGAACGAACTTTCGAAACGTCGCACTCACACAGACGCACGTCTCAACCAGACGCGATTTTACATGTGATTTTATCACGGATAAATATATATAAAAAAAATTAAGTGATTTTTTTAGGGTTCCGTACCCGAAGGGTGCCAAACGGGACCCTATTACTAAGCCTCCGCTGTCCGTCCGTCCGTCCGTCGCCGGGCTGTAGGTATCTCATGAACCGAAATAGGTAGACAGCTGAAATTTTCACAGAAAGTGTATGTCTATTGCCGCTATAGCAACAAATAATAAAAATAAAATAAAATTCAAAATTAAAGGGGGCTCCCATACAAAAAGCGTGATTTTATTAAATTTTGTCACGCCGCGGGCTGTATCTCATGAACCGTAATAGATAGACTGTTGAACTTTTCACAGAGTGGTGTATCTCTGTTGCCACACAATTACCTATTTTACATATTGTTATAGCGCCTAGCTTGTTTGTTTTACGAAAGTAATTAAAAAGTACATTGTACTCACGATCTCTAAAACGGCTCTAACGATTTCGATGAAAATATCGACATGGGGGTTTACGGGGCCGAAAGTTCGATCTAGCTAGGTCTCATATCTAGATATTAGTTTTCTCCGTATTTTCACGTAAAAAGATTTCCTGCGCAATATGGTTCGCAATATGGTTCGCTACCGCCGCCGTCTGGATAGACTGTTAGTTAAAGCGTTGGCCTACTACGCAAAGACTGCGGGTTTGAACCCCAGCTATGGATCGTTTTTTTTTGTTTCTTTTTAGAAAATCGATGTTTCAGTATAGAAAATCGATGAAAATTCGGTTTCGACTCGAGCGACGACGCTCGGTCTCCCAGGTACTAGGTACTTAGTATTAAATCGTGTACGATGGTACGGAACCTTTCGTGCGCAAGTCAGTTTTTAAATTTTGTATGGGGTTTACAATAATAATTAATTATTGTAAACTCTAAGCAAAAATTAAAAAAAAAATGGTGTTTTTTTTCGTGATAAAATCACATGTAGTTTCACCCTTATTCGTTTATGCACTTTATCGCGGGACAACCTGTATAAATCAAGATGTCTAATATTAATACATTCACTACATGTAGGCTTGGTTTTATATGAGATCTCACAACTTTTTACGGTGGAAGCATTGCGAGACTTGACCTTTTTTACATTTTATGTTTTTGAGGGGATCTCATTTATTTTTTTAGGTAGTCCACCTTTATGACAGACTAGCTTTCCGCCCGCGACTTCGTCTGTCAGTAACTTCGTTCGAGAGTCAGTAATTTCGTTAAAAGTAGGTAAGGTACAAATAAAGTTTTCATTATACGTATCATAAAGATTAATAATGTTTCCTATATAACATTTGTTCGCTTTTTAGTGTTTGTTTAATTATTGTGTGATTATGTATTAGGTATGCAGCACATAGGTATACACTACATTAATGCCATTAATGCCAATTCTTCATCACTCGTGACAAAATGGGGCTATCCAATATGCAGGGACATTAATCGTTGAAGAGTTCTCCAAAGTTGGTACTTGGCGAAACTTCCGTTTCACTTCACCACATTGATTATGATAGGTAAGTAGCATGTTGTGAAATATTACCTATATTACCTACTTATTATTAAGGAGTTCCGATGGTCATGTCTGGTCATTAATTACACTTTACCAAATGGTGCTTCTGGAATGGAAATGTTCTTACAAAAGTTTGAAAATCGCTGTAGATTAAATGTTTGAAGGGTTCCGTCAATTTCCCTGGGATTCCATTATCGATACTCAAAGATTTTTCAAAAACGCCAAAACACGTATTTTATATTTGTAGCCCAAAAACCAATTTTCATATATCTAACTTCAAAAATAAATAACCTCTCTTAAAAATTACCACCCCCAATTTTACCCCCTTAGGGGTAGTGTTTCCAAAATCCCTGAAAGTAAGTAGTACTCTTGGTTTGTAAGCAGTAGCCTAAACACCAATTTCCTGAACTTCAAAAATGACTCCACTCCCATACAAACTTTCACCTCTCATTTCACCCACTTAGGGATTGTTTTTCGGAAATCACCAAAAGTTTTATTAATTTGTTAACAGGGCCCTTTATACCAATTTTCACGTTTCTAACTTCAAGAATGACCAAACCCCCATATAAATTTCAACCCCCCATTTCAACCCTTTAGAGATAGCTAGTTTATCCAAAATCGCCGAAAGTAGTTTTTTTTATTTGTTAACAGTAGCCTAGGTATATAGGTATCTTCAAAAGTGAACGACTTTCATCGGCAATTTTGACATAGTACTTACTCACAATCAACCTAAGTCTCAACAGAAAAAAAGTATTTAGTTATAAGTTTTTTGAATTTTGGTTTCGAATATTTATTTTATGAAACATTTAAAAATATGTATGCGATTTTGTAGGTAAGTACCTAAATAGGTACTTAGGTATAGCTATGTCTACCTATCTATTTTAAAAAGGTTAATTTTAACCGACTTAAAATTGGGAGAAGTCCAGACAATTCGTATATAATATACCTACTTAACTAAATGTCAATGTCAGTGGTAGGTAAATACCCAGATCACCGTTAAGTTTTTCAACTATAGGTAAGCACTATCTGCAAAATAAAGTAAATAAAGTATTTTATTTATTTGTTTAAAATGGAACCCAGCGGCCCTAGACAAGATAGGTAGGTACCTACATAACACCATCGATAACGGTGTTCGAAAACTGTCAAAATGTATAGGATTGACGTAAGCCATTGTCAATTCCATACCTAAGTACATTTTCCTAACGTAACGAAACAGTAACGTTCACCCATTGCAACTTGTAGCCTACTGATCCACCGTAGTATTCGTACCGTCGTGACTCCCAAGTGTTACGTTGAGCAACATTACCGCAAGTTTTGCTTGCTTAACGGGAAGTGATGGTTTCCGGGATAAAAAGTACCCTATGTCCTTCCCCGGGACTCAAACTATCTCCATACAAATTTAATCTAAATCGGTTCAGCGATTTAAGCGTGAAAAGGTAAGAGACATACAGAGAGAGACAGACAGAGTTACTTTCGCATTTATAATAATTTATAATTATAATATTAGTATAGATATCGCTAAAAGTGTCAAACAAAATTGTTTTATGTCATTGTGACACGTTTTATGGTGAGTCCGGGTTCCATTTTGCCGTGTGTAGGTAGTGTAGGTACATTGCCGTCCTGCCATTATAATGGATTGATTGTTGAGCCACCAAAGGACCCTAAGCTGTTATAATTATGAAGACGATAAGTTTATCTCTTGTCGACTTACACGGAAAAAAATAATTATTTAGGTACTTCTAATCTAACAAGATAGCGATTGTTGTAAACAAGCGTCTTGATTCCATTCGAGCCTGACAAGACAGCAACTAAAGTCGAGTCCAGAATTAGGCGAACTAACTTGACAGCCGAAAATGTTGCCAGACAGCTAATGGTCCGGACGAAATGGCGGACAGCGTCCTTAACGATGTTCAAAACGATGTTCGATGTATTTTTAAGTCCAACCAATTTTTATTATTATTATTTTGCTAAGTAAAATTATTAGTTTCATTCCAAACACAATAATAATGAATAACCAGACTTTTTAAATATCGATATTATATTAACAGCACTAGCCAAACTGTGGCAACATTAGTGCACAATGAACTGTCAAGTTAGTTCGCCTAATTCTGGACTCGACTCTAAGGTGTAAGTTGAATCGCAAAAGACCTTGCTGTTATGACCAACTTTAGTATGATGTTAACTATAATATTAGGTATGTATATTTTATTCAATTTATGTCAACTAGGTTAGTGAAAATCTTTCTTGATTGGCTCGAATTTTTTTCAGTGTAACTTAAAAAACAAATACGAAATTGAAAATTTGCAAGTATGTGTAGGTTTTGCTTTATAGAGCCTGTTACGTAACATAATTAATGTATTTATTAGATATTCTTTATTACCCCCATTTAGGAAAATCATGATAAATATTATACCTACCTACTGTTTAATCTTAACGTAATCTAATCACACGTATTAATATATACCTATTATGCAGGAAAATAACCTTTCTAATGTCAAATTTAATAAAAATAATTTAATTGGTTATTACACTACCCTGCAGAATTCAGTCACGAGGACTTTGTTGGAGTGAGACGCTTTAACTCGCCCCCGCCCTCCCCCCGCTGTGTTTCTTTTCACATAAAACTTTTTTATCAATGATTTAACTGTCTTTTAAAATGGTCCTTATGTAAAATAACACATACAGTCAAGGTCATAAATATGTACCTATACACTTTAGTACCTTGTCTCTTTAATGTCATGTTTAAACTGCCATAAGTATATGGATGTCACAGCGATTAAAGTGACAAGGTACTAAAGTGTATACTTATATTTATGGCCTTGACTGTACCAAATTTGGCAGCAGCAGCAACGAAGCACTATAATGCCTGAGCCACACCTGATGCGTTGCGTAGACGTGCACGTGCGCGTTCGCGTTCCACTGCGTTGTATAGTATGAATCCTCACATGAGGACGCAGCTATACAACGCAGTGGAACGCGAACGCGTACGTACACGTCTACGCAACGCATCCGGTGTGGCCCAGGCTTAACAGACTAGGCTAATTATTACGATTATTCGTATTAGGTCGGAGTTCACCAACCAATTTAACGGACTGTTAAATCCTAATCGGCTGTTAGTCAATACATTTTGACAGCCGTCAGACCTCTTATCGCCTGTTTAACTGTTGGTGAACTCCGACCTTAACCTGACTGAAAAACACCTGACTGTAACTTAAGCGCGTCACACGCGGAGCTGTAATATATATTATAGGTCGGTATATTACGATATATTTTCCCTACTATTTGACAGACTCCACACACGCAGCTATAATATATATTATAGGTCGGTATATTACGATATATTACGATATATTTTAGTATATTTAGGGCAAATAGGGGTGTTCCTTTTTCAACACTCTTCGTAACCGAAATGTACACATTACCGTCGCTCAATTTAACGACTAACTTCCTAAAACGTCGAAATTACTTGACTCTTGTTGGTTTTACCTTGTTGTCCTTAAGTACAATGATACACTCTATGTAGCATCACTCCCACTCAATAACGACTTCGATTCATCAATATTAAGCAATAAACAGTACTTTCTAAGTTGCCGAAATTAATAAGAACTGCAGCTGTGTACGTTCTTCTGCTTATTATTTTATTGCTTTATTGTCTAGCCCGTATTTACCTCGACACTTTCGGCACCAAACGTATCGAAGATTCTGAGAAATTCGTTCTTTTGTTTATTGTGATTACCTTGCACCTGTTTACCTTGGCTGCCGTTAGGTTATTATGCATTATCTATACGTTATCATATTTTATACTTTATTAGTAAATAATTCATATTATTGAATAATTTAATATAAAATCAATATTTCACTTTTAGAACATCCTGTACATGTTGAAATCGTGCGCTCGCTAGGACAGCGACGAGTCAAATGAATATACATATTTTGGTATCTTTGTCGTGTGTGGTGCTTAGCTATAATATAATATATATTTTGGTATATTAATATATATTATAGCTCCGTGTGTGACGCGCCTTATACGTGTGCTACACGGTTTGAAACCGTGTGGCACGCGCTTTAGCCGTCTTCTTTTCTTTCATTATACCAGAAGAAAAGGAGAGAGCTTTTTTATTTTTTATCGACTTTTTATCTGAGTAATATTTTCCAACAATTGATATTATTTTCTTTTTTCAATTAATCCTTTTTTATTTTATCTCACTAAAGTGCTAATCTAAGTTCATAACTGGGCAGCTTCATTCCCTTCCAGATTTGGGCCGTGTCGTTTATTTTTGTCTTAATTAGGCAAGGCAAATGAAAATAACATCGCGTTGTCGGGGCGGGGGGCGGCGCGCCGAGATCCGCCATTGGTCGCGCGGAGCCCGCCCTGAGCGCCCCACCCGGCCGCGGCGTCGCCTCGCTCCCTCGACTCGCTAGAGCCGGTCGGTCAGTCGCGATTGTTATCTACCGCTGTGAGGTGATCAGTGTTGTGACGGCATATGTGATGCGCGGGCGGTGATCGCAGCATGGTGAACTACGTCAACCCGCTGGCTATGTACCAAGGCAAGGGGCAGTATAGCGCGAGCGGGTGGTACGGCTGGCAGCCGCAGAACTTCGAGGAGCAGCAGTGGTGCGCGTGGAACGGGCCGGGGGAATGGGCACCGGAGGCCCACCACTTCCCGAAGCGGGAGCCGGGGGAGCGCGAGGTGGGCGAGATGCCGTCGCCGGCGCGCGGGGATCTGGCCAGCCCCGCCGAGGGCTCGCCGGGCTCCCGGCCCTCGCAGCCGCCGGCCCCGCGCTCGCCCTACGAGTGGATGAAGAAGCCCAACTACCAACAACAGACCACGCCAGGTTCGTTTATTTCTCATCAATCTTAAAGTGTAAGTTGTAGGCAGGGTTGCTGAAAAATGATGTCCAGAAATTTCATTGGCGTCTATAAAACATAAGTAGCTACTTATTGTAAAAGAGGGCCGAACTTGATCGTGTAAAAATTCTAGATCGGTAAAGAACGTTACAAGAGGCTATCTCTTGAAAAATCCTTGATAATTCGTGAATCGCAGCCATATTGCGAGCCCAACTAGGTACCTACCTACCTAGGAAGGTTTCTCCTCAAACACGTTATGGTTGTTTATATTACAAGTTCTTATATCAATGTAATTAAAGGTAGTTGAAAAATCCTAGCATTTACAAAGTCAGGCAATCCTGACCAATGCCATTATAGGTACCTATCCTAATGATAGCTACGCCAGAATAAAACCTGCCCCCAAGCAATAGACAGAAGTAAAGCCATAAATAAGAAAAGCAAACATACCTACGTCTTCGTATTTGTTGCATGTGTAATTGTAATTCGTATACGCACGTATTGATTATATTATATATTTTGTTTGTTTGCGTGCGTGATTTCAAGTTAGCGTTTTATGTTTTTTAGTGGTGTAAGGGCTAGCCCGCACCGCGCGATTATTTCCACAGAATTCTGTGACATACCTATGGAAATTATATGAAGCTAACGTACACGCACACGCGAAAAAAAAACCGCGCCATACCTATTTCCATAGAAGTTCGCGAATAAAATCGCACGGAAAAAATCACGCGGTGAAATTTTGCAGTGTGGGCTAGCCCTAAAGCACGTCACACACGGAGCTATACCTATATTTAGGTATATTAATAGGTATATATATTTTTGCAAGGCACTATTGGCATTATTGTGTGACGCACTTAAGTGTAGGAATAAGATAAATTTTTGCATTTATGTGTTAGCGGTGCAACCTCGCCTCCCCCATAAAACGACAAACTTGTGGTTAGGAAATTGCGCGTAAGGCATCTCCTGGTGTATGTACTCAATGGGATGACCAAACTAACCTATTTTACCTCAGTTGATCGACGGCTTTTGTTTTGCCCGCGACTTTCTCCGCGTGGCGTGGCAATCATTAAACGTCTTCCATGGGGAACTATCAAATTATATAGAATTATAGGTATAGGGCGAAAAGTATCCTTTTCGAACCCAGTTTATTGACTTTACCTTGAGACAATTAACAGACCTACCCACCACATACCTACTTAGTTGGCTACTGTACTAATGTCAAAATAAATTATTTTTACACTACCACTAAATCAAGCTTTCTAAAATAACACGGAAGAACCTAGCTATCGTTTATTTTTGGAATTTAAACTATTTTTAATTCAACAAAAACTTTATAAAGGAACACTGAAAATTGTGACGACACATTTTACTATTTTCATACTAACTTCATACTACCGGATCGTTTTGACGTTTCTATAAAAGTTGCTGATTTGACCAGTCAGTCAAATAGCCAATTCAAACAAACACAATCTGCTTTGAAGTTTTTGTAGTATACCTAGTCAACGTCAAAAGTAGATAGGTACCTACTCACTTTTGTACTTTATCGCATTAACATATTTGACATCTTGTTTGACATGGCTATCGTGTTGCTGTATAGCGACAACGTACAAGTGTGTATGTAATAAATTAAAATTAAATTAAATTAAATAATGATTTATTGTCACATAGAAAAAATATACACGGCATTATAACACATATTGTTAACTAATACATATATAAACTTTGTGACAACAGGCTCAGGTCTCAGCATAAGCTGCGAGCTGGGTCAGCTGCACAGCGCTGGTTTTCAGCCTGCACCTAACTCTCGGTTACATTTCAGCGAGTTACAAGGGAACATTACACTGTACTAAGCTGTATCTACCTATTTACAGCTACTAAATAACTTACAATTGCTGATTTGCCATGAGGAAAGTACCGTATTACTATAGTCTAAACAAGCGAGTAATATTATTAGACGTGACTGCACCTATGTCTATTAACAATTTGGTATACAATTCGGTCAAGCCGTGCAACAGAGCATTCTGCGGATGAGGGTTTCTATTTATCATTCTTTTTGTTGTTTATTTAATAAAACTGTTCGAAAGCTAATTTTGAAGGTTGGTAGCGACATATTAGTACGTAGGGGGGGTGGCAAGTCGTTCCAGATTTTCGATGCTCGATAACGAAAACTTCCTCGGAAGCCCATGGATCTATGCTTAGGTATAATAAGTTTATTGGCATGCATACTCCTAACGCCTCTGCCTAATACCCGTAACAGAAGCTCGAACTTGGTCCGGCTCGGACCAAATCCTATCGTCTGCTACGGGTAGAGATGGGCGGCGGGTAAATACCCAATCTACCCACCCACCCAGGTATTTACCCGGTAAATACCCATCTACCCGGTATTTACCCGTATCTACCCAAATTTTCGGGTAGATATTTTTGTTACTGGTGTATTGTTTCAAGATTGGAATAAAAGTTTATACTAAGTTTAATTGTATAATTCAGAGTTAAAGTAATCGACAAAACATAATAATTAACATTCGACAACCCGACATCCCAAAAATAATCAAAATTTACTTCTTTAATATTTTACGTTAACATGTTATAGGTATTATACCTAACACAATTGACAACAAAACGATCAACATATGTTAATAAAAATAATTATTAAAAAAATATTTTAGTTACTTATTCACTATCACTACTGACTAAATTATTAAGGTCTACAAATTCGACTTCGGTAGTTCGACTACTATTTGTAACGTTTGAACTTAAGGAGGATGGTAGTTCTTTCATTATTTCATCAGTATCTTCCATCATTTCATCATTTTTAATAATAAAATCGTAATATTGACCAAATTTATTTAGATAATTAGCATTTAGATTGGTAGATAACTCAACGCATATTTAAGATACAGACAAGAATAAATACCCGCGTGGGTGGGTAAATATCGGGTATTTACCGGGTAAATACCCAAGGCGGGTAAATACCCGGGTAGATGCCCATCTCTAGTTACGGGTATACAGTATCTACTTTTGATGTTGACCAGTACTCTTAATTCAGTACCTACAAAACAAAGAAAAGGCGGACTGTTTCATTTCATCCATTCATTGCTTAGAGGTAGGTACCTAGGCGGCAATGTTTTATTACAGGCTAGGTACCTACCTACCTACCTACCTGTCGGGTATTTGTTTGCAGACTGCAGGTAATTAAGGCAAACAAAACAATAGGCCCATCTTTCCAATACTGAGTTTTGTTTTAAGTTAATTTTGTAAAACGTTTTGGTTAACTTTTGGGGTGAAAAAGTGATGGATGAATGATGAAACAAAGTCAAAGCGTTGAAACCGGACTGCTTTCGTAGAATTGGCGAATTAACTAGTACGAATTTATTTGTAAGTACCTACCTACCTAGTCCTTTGTAGCGCGTCAGGACCAAGAAATTGGAATTTGAATACGAATGCAATTTAATTGCCTAGATATGTAATATAATAATTGAATAATCATAATAAATATATTATGTCAATATTGATGACAATTTTAAACTCTAATAAATATGGACTATTTAAATTTTTAAGTCTTTTTAAATAATCTCTAACTAACCGTAAGGTAAATGTACTTCAAGATCAAATATTGGAATCACTTAAATTGTAATACTGTGCTAATGGGTAGGTACCTACCCAATCCTAATAAAACAAATGCCATGATAAACCATGGTAAACCTTAACCGGTCAAGTTGGACTCGCGCACCGAGGGTGCCGTACCGCCACACAATATTATTAATTTATTATATATATATCAATTTGTATGAAATGTTTTTTCATTATTACCGAAATAAATAATTGAATAATGCGAGCCTGACTCGCACTTGACCAGTTTTTATAATTTGTTGGTTTTCTTTAGGGCTTATACACTGTAATCACACCAAACTCCACGCTTTTATGAAAGAACAAATTCAAAATAACGTTGAAAGAAAAGTTTCTTTTACAGGGCTTATTATTTAACATTTTTATTTATTAACTAGAAAATCCGTTGTTTTACTTGTTAAAACACAACCGGCTATCATTACGTTTTAAAAGTTATAGGTACTTACCTAGCTCTTAAAAGTTAGGAAATACTGATGGACAGCGTAAGCTTAGGGATAGGGGTGCTGTTTGGCACCTTACAGGTACGGAACTCTAAAAATTAATAAAAGACCTTTAATAAGTACCAACCCCTATTTAGGTGCCCGAAAGTTTCCCAAAAGGCGCATTAAAATATGAGAATAAAGACGTCATCGTATAGGTACCTGTGGTAAAGGCGTACCTGATCTGTATGGTACCTACCAGGGGCGCTATTCCAATTTGTATCATATCATAACCATATTGACCCAGCACGGCTAGCACATGTGCCCAAGCGACATAGCTCGCGGCGCGAGAAACCCTTGTCGCGGCTGTCAATTCTTTCTCTCCGCTGTCAGTTTTCTCGATTTCGGTAGCACAACTTGACGCGGCGAGAAATTCCCTTCAAGCGAGAAAGCTATCTCGCGGGCGGGACGTATGTGTTGCCTTCTATGAAGAATATGTTCTACTAATGCGATATTGTTTTGTGGCAACACTGAATCGGTAATAAAAATGTGCCTTTCCCTTCGTTTTTTGAGTGTACGGCAAGCCTTACGCGGGTCGCGGGGGGATGTGAGTAACGTCATGTGTCAAATTTCGTGAGACGTCATTTGTCAAATTGTTTATCAATATGGACGCTAAACGCAAATTGTAAGTATTTTGATTATTATTTTAGTGGTTTCTGACATCACGCAACAGTTATTTCCTTCTATTTTGGCGAAATATTGTAAATAACTGTATTACTGGTATAAAAATTCATGCTTTTCTCACCGGTTCTGTGATAAATGTAAAACATCGTTATGTTGTTTTCTTTTCAAATATTTATTTTATAAATGACGTTATTTCAGAGTAAGAAGCACGCCACTGACGCCACGCTTGAGCGTTTGCCGCGGGAGAATATATCTATCGACTGGCCCACTCGGTGTCAAGTGTTAAAAGACTTACTTATTAACGAAGAAGGCCCCGAAAAGTCCGTCAAAGCATGTAAGTAACAGTAGATTAAATTTATCTCCTCGTTGTACTTCACTATTAAACGTTAGTGCACGGAATAAAAACATGGATTCACGCCTACTATAGACTCGGGCAACTATGTTAGGGTGTTTCATAATTGATGGGAAAAAATAAATGTCATATTTTTTGCAAACTGCTTACGCCCCGAGTCATTACAATGTAAAAAATTAAATATGAAATTTAAAGGTAATGGGATAATATTTAGAGGTTGCCCAAATTTAGCACTTTGGCGATAGCAAATTTTTAATGTTGATTTTTTTAAACAATAATTAACTTTTCTGTTGACTTATGTTAAACACTAATGCTTTCGACTATTATCACTGGTTTTTCGGTATGTTATGCTTAGGTGTATTGCATAAATATGAAAACGGATTTAAAAAGTTGTCAAAATGTGCTAACTGATTTGATTGAAATTTTGAACAATGATCTTTAAGATAGTTAGGACCAAGGATTTGAGCGGCCATTAGAAAATACAAGGTTTGGGAAATTAAACACCCTAAACCATGTTCCTAGCTTACAGCAATAGTCCAAGGTTTATCATGCATTCATTATAAAAGTAACCAGTTATAAGTAAGCATTACAATATGTAAAATGATATTTACACATACTCGTATCAATAGGTGGTCAGAAAACTATCATATTTTCAGATATAATTTATATAAACGATTGTTGGATTGGACTATCTTCATTCCAAATTTCATCAAAATCTGTTTAGTGGTTAAGAAAAGTAATAGACAAACATACTATTGCATTTAAAATATTAGTGAGGATGTTGTATTAGATTTAATTTTTAGCACTTCCAGCTCGCTAGTGCTGGCAACTATGTAACACAGGGGACACCTTTACATTCCTTTATTGAATAATTTAATTTCATACATAATTTATTTCAGGTAAATGCAGCAGAGAGAAGTGCCATGAATCGCCTCTTAAAACACTTGTAAACTTGGAGTTTGCAAGTTGTGTTCACTGATTTGGAATGTACATAATAACTGTGATTTTTTTATAGTTCCCTATCTGTATTATCATAGTAAATGTTATAGTATTTCGTTTACAGTTTAGCTGTATCTATTTCATGAAAGCAATACATTACCTTTTTCCTTATGTGGATGCACTGCACCGCCATATTAAAAACAAAAGAAATAATATAGTTACAAAAATAATATTTACTTAAAATCGCAGGTGGACGATTTATTGTACAATTGAATAAATAATTTAAAATCTAGATACATAACATTTTGTTAAGTATATATTTTTTAAATCAAAGCCATTTTTTCCGTTAAGTTGTGTGTGTGTGTGTACCTATTCAGTACAAGTACAACATTCTGTTCAATTCAATAAACTACTCTTGTTTAGTTTATTAGAAAACAATAATGGTACTGGAAATGCCGCTGGATGGTCGGCATACGCTCGGTGTAGTTTTAAGCAGATTATTTTTTAAATATCCTAATATAAAAAACTTTGTTCTTAATCAAAATGTCTCTGTATTATTTGATCCCGACATGCCACTGCAGCTTGCAACTGCGCCGGCGCGACGCGGCGCGAGCGGACGACGAGCTCTCTCCGACTTCTTCGTCATTGCCTAAGATCTCCCTCAGCTCTCCTCTGCAAACCAATATTAATATTAATTTCATGTTATAAATGAAAGTCCTGTGAATGTCTGTCAGAGTAATCTCAGAAAGTACTGTACGGATTTTCATATGGTTTTCACCAATAAAAAGAGGGAGTAACTAGGAATATTACTAATCCTACTAATATTATAAATGTGAAACTTTGGATGGATGGATAGATGGATGGTGTTTGTTACTCAATCACACCAGAACAGCTGAACGGATCTGGATGAAATTTGGCACAGAAATTATAGTCTGGAATAGCGCATAGGCTACTTCTGATGTACAGTTCCCGAGGGTGCAGAGATAAACGAAACGCAGCTGTCGCCCCTAGAAGATGCAGGAATGCTCACAAACCGTAGGTAGCCTATTAATAAACAAAAACAAAGTTGATTATATTGCCCTGCCCCCCCTCTTAACAAAATCCTAGCTACGCCCTTGCCTGTTATTGTAGTTGTATATATGGATACACCTTACCATCCATTTCCATATCATTGTTTAGTCAAGGGCAAAAATAAATATCCACACAAAGTTGCAAAATATGTAAACGTAAATTGAATTACCGTAGTAATAAGGGATGTATACATATTTTTTGAGAGTGTGCATACATCCAATATGTATGCACACTTGACTATCAGAGGTACATTCCCATATCTTTATTGATGCGGTACAGGTGTTGAAACTCCTTGTCCGGCAGCTCGAAGGGGTTGTTGGCATCACTTAACCTTCTCCTTTGGATCCTCTATCGGAGCTTCTCGTCCCGAAAAAGGAAAAATCTTAGAGAAATATGCCATTCTGAAAAATTACAAACTTCGTCACTAGGTACTCACATGTAAAATTACGTTAAAATAAAGGATGATATAAATTGCATTTAAGCAAATTTATAATAGTGAACAAATAAACATACATTGACTATTTAAATGGGGTAAGATTAACCAAAACGTTTATTAAAAATCCGTGACGACTAGAGCGAGATATATCTCGCGCGCTTGAAAGCTCGAAGACAATCTGTCGCCTTTTGACGTTGGTAAGCGAGATATTATGTCGCCTTATGAACACTTGTGCTACGAGTTGCGAGAGTATGTCGCCCTTAACTGTCAAGCGACAAAGATTAGTCACTTTGACGTTTGACCGCGAGTCACCAAATTATGTCGCGCGTGTTATGCTACCGATTCGCGAGATAGCTCTATGTCGCGCTCTTTCTCGCTTGTCGCGCAAGTCGCGGGCAGATGTGCTAGCCGTGCAGAGGGCACCGTCGTTACCAGGAGAACACAGTTATCTACTAAGGAAAAAAAAAACAAGCTTTACTTAACTGCCAATTCGAGGGGAGCCTCTTAAAATTTTTAACTTATTGCAATATCTCTAATTAATATGATATTTCATGCAATTCGGTTTATAACAAATCGATGGTTATTTACGAAACTGTTTTTAAAGTGCCACATCCTTTAAGAATCATTACGAGAAACAGGCAGGCTTGCAGGCTTGGAAAAGCACATTAAATTATAAGATTTTTAATAATGAAATTTTGAAAAGTTATTATTTCTTATGTTATACAAGGTGGGCCAAAAGAAGTCATCCGATGTTGTTTGACTCTCTTTTTTTTTCTAAATGAAAAACTTGGATTCTGTTTTTTTATTATATTAATTTAAACCTTTAGAATTTTATTGGTCAAGTCGAGAAGATTATATCGGCCAAATGGGCGCCGTCACAATTGATTGTCATACGGGCTCGTTTTATGGCATTTTTCATCACTTCGGCGAGAACTTCGGGCGACAGATTCTCGCACTCGTGTCGAATGTTGTCCTTGAGGGCTTCCAGAGTCTCGGGCTTGTTCACGTAAACACGGGACTTCAAAAAACCCCACAAAAAAAAGTCTGGAACGCTTAAATCGGGTGATCTTGCGGGCCAGTGCAAATCGCCAAAACGAGAGATGAGGCGACCCGGGAACGCCGCCTTCAGAATATCGGTTGTGGCTCGCGCAGTGTGTGCCGTTGCTCCGTCCTGTTGGAACCACATGTCGTTCGGTCCTAATTCGTCCAATTGCGGCAGAAAAAACTCGGTCAACATGGCCCTATAGCGCGCACCGTCCACTGTTGTCGTATGGCCAGTGGCATTCTCGAAAAAAAATGGCCCAATGACTCCTCCAGCGTGAACAGCGCACCATGCAGTCACTTTGAGCGGGTGTAATGGCTCCTCGTGCATCACTCGTGGATTTTCGGTGCCCCAGAAGCGATAGTTTTGCTTGTTCACGTACCCGCTGAGGTGGAAATGAGCCTCATCGCTCATTATGATTTTGGTCGAAAAATCGTCCACTTCTTCCTCGAGATTGAGAATGGCTTGGGCGTAGGTTACGCGCGTTTGGCGGTCGGCAGGCAGCTGCTGATGCACGGACTGGACTTTGTATGGGAACATGCGCAGGTCTTTGACCAAAATTCGCCTTAGGGACGTCCGTCTGATGGCTAATTGCGTGGCACGGCGTCTGGTTGATGTTTCCGCCGACAGCTCGACATCCTCGGCAACAGCGGCGATATTCTCGGCAGAACGGGCGCTCCGGGGCCGGCCACTCTTGGCAACGTCTCGTGTGGTCCCATACTCTTCAAGGTTGGTGGCCAAACGGCGCAGTGTTTGCGCAGTCGGTGTCTGACGGCCGGGGAATCGGCGACGGAATTCGCGCTGCGCCAACACCACAGACGAATTGTTACGCAAAAAAATAGACACGATTATTCCGCGTTCTTGGGGAGTGTATCGCTCCATGGCTTGTTCACTTGTATTTTGCATCTGTCAAGTCCACAAATGTCAAAACAGATTTGACATTGGCGACCATTTGCAAAAATGAGAGCATCTTCCAATAGGGTGATTTCTTTTGGCCCACCTTGTACATACATTTTACTTACCATTTTGATTTTTATATAGAAAAGACATCAACGCGCCCGAACCATGCAAAATAATTACTAGGAAAAAATAATTTAAATCAAAAATGTATTTGATATAAAACGGGGTTATTTTGGTAGGCGTTCTATAATTTAAATTGTTGTAAAACTTTCCCCGTGCTATTATATAATAAAGTAACAAGCAAATAGTAGAGTTACCGCCTGTTTCACAATCGTCAAGTAAAGCATATCTGTCAAATAAATTTGGCCCGTTCTCTTTCTTACACTTGAAAATAGACAAGGAGACATCATTACTGACAAATGAATCTACTTGTCGATTGTGAAACAGGCCCTTAAACTTAGATTATATTTTTATTTAAGAATTCAAAGCATACATGTTAATGTATTTAGAATTCTTATAGTTAGTAGGTAGTCTCATACGCTCATATCCCATTAAATGCTATGAATGATCACAACAAGTAGAGTAAAACCAATCTTAAAATGAACGCCCCTTCCAATGAGTTTAAGCTGGCTATACACACTAGGCAGAAAAAAGGCAATCGGAAAATTTTATACAAGAAAATAAATATATCAGAAAATACGTCTAACAAACCCTAGGCGGAAAAAGTTATTTGTCCTAATTAATTTTGGTATACAGTGAAAAACCTGAGACAGAAAACGGCGGCTCTTTGAAAAATCGATATTTTTCCGGCATCTGGCTCTTTGTCTAAAAAGTTTGCCGACCTGGGCACTAGGGTATGCCTGTCCAATTTTGCCTGTACAGTTGAACTTCACAGGTAAAGCCCGCGTGGGTCGAGCACACACACCGACCGAGAGGGACGCTGCTATCTAATATATACGTCTCGTTCTTACAGATAGCTGCGTCCCTCTCGGTTGGCCCAACCGCCCGACCGTGTAGAAGGGGTATAAACCTGTACAAACTCTCAGTTGTAAACCATGGCACCGTCGGCTGTGCTTGGATGTTGACACAGCACTTCAGGGTTATTGTTTCTATTACTAAAGTACAGTTCGCCATCAAATATATCTGTACATATCAGAGTGGTCAAAAATATCTGAACATGCACTCTAACGCCTTGACAATAGAGTCGTGTTCAGATATTTGTGAGCACCTTGTTTGCTGCAATATATATGATGGCGACTGTACAAGAAAGACAAATCAAAACGAAAGGGCCGCAATCTCGTAGTGATTTCACCGGTTTTCGACCAATTAGCAGTTTCCAATTTTGGAGGAATATTGAATAATATAATGCAAATACAAAATATTTATTTTTAGTGCTAGTATAATCTTTTTTTAGTTTAAATTAAGCATTACAGTAAACAATGGAAATTCTTAAAATCTTACAGGTAATACCAAAATCGCTGTGTGTGCCTATAATTTTTGAAGAGTTCCCTAAATATTTCCAGGATCCAATCATCAGATCCTAACCTGATGACAATGGGACCAACTGGAAAGTATATTCTTTTAAACAAAAAAAAAACAATTATCTAAATATCTCGACGAATTAAGAACCTCCTCCTTTTTTGAATTCTGTTAAAAACTAAAATTAACGAAATCCAAAACACGTGACTTCTCTGAGAATGCAAGGTAAACACAAATCTTTACACTCGGACCTTTGCTTTCAAATATTTGCCGGCGGGGCGCGGAACTCGATCATGGGCCTGGCTTAACAAGCAAACAACACGGACAAAACCCACAAACAAATTAAACATGACATATTGGGTCTTCAAATAGAATTATTTTGTTCTCATGGTCCGAATATTAATAGCTCAGTAATTCGGTGCTCAAAAACGTTTTAAAATTGGTGATTTTATAGATTTCGACATGCTCTTTCGGAATTTCTACTTTGCCACCTATTATCTTTGCCGCTTGCGCCGCCATATTGGCAAAATGGCGCCCAAAAACATTTTGACAATATCTCCTTTCGGACTCATTTCACGATGAAAATAGTTTCGAACAAATTAACCTTTCAATGGGTTCCTATAATATATATAAATAACCTTTTTTTTGTAAAATGAATAGTTTCAGCGTACGAGTGCCGCAAACCAACCTACATCTACACACTACGCGTATTTAGTATCTCAGACAGGAACTACAAGTCCGATCGCGAAAATATAAAGTGCGTTGTGATCCTTAGAACTGAATTTCTTCAATAACACCAATTTTCAATACCAGAAGCACTCACAGAAAATAATAACGACATTTGAACTCAAAAATTCGAAATGCCTTGACCTAAAAAACGAGATAAAATTCAAACCAAACATTTCAGACTGGAAATCGGCAATAACTATGTAGAACGTTAAAATAAACATCGTTTAAAACACACAAACAAAAATAATAAAAAAATAAATAACAATTAATATTTTACGGGTCCATGTGGGGTTGCATACAGTTTTATGGCATACTGTTGATAGGCATAACAGTTTGAGTCATAACGATCACTTGGCATAACTGTCAAGAGGCATAAATTAGTTCGTATATTATTTTTAATCATAATGTTTGACAGCATAAATAACAATTGTCATACATTTATTGCGCATAAAAGTTTTAAGCATAATTATCAATCGCCATAATAGTTTTGCGCATAACGTTTTCACGTCATATAAGACAAACATTTTTAATCCTTCGTATGAGTAAAGTATTACAAACACGACTACACCGCAGACATTCGAAGACTGTCTGTATTGCGACGGGCTTCGAACAACATATTTTTAACAATATCGACTGCATACAACCAATACTGTTTTGTGTTACAAACAGATGATGCACGACAAAAGCCCCTATTCCGCGTAGTTAAGGCGCTTCGCGCCTTGACACAACACTAACCTAACCTAACTTAACCTATCAAGTTGAAAAAGACCTAATTTATCAAATTAGATTACGTACGCATCAGTGATTATTTGCTAAATTAGGTCAATTTCAACTAGGTATATATGTCTATTGTCATAATTTATGCATTGCAATTCTTATGACTAAAAACATGAGCTAAATATAATGACAACAAAAAATCGGACAATAAACATTATGATTAAAAAAAAAATGACATACTCGTAGTACAATTATGACAATGAAAGTATTATAAGACTTATGAGCAACAACTATATGCGCAAAGTGTTATTACAATCGAAATTATGCCAATAGTATGTATGCGACTAGAGGGAGACCCATATTTTACGGTTTGTGATATTATTATTTTTACTTTGCCGGGACACTAAAGTAGTAGGTACCTTAAAGCTTTCGGCACACCAAACGCGTGTCTGGCGCGTCGCGTCACGTCGCATGGCGTGAGCGACGCAGCACCCGGCACACCGCAGGCAGCAGGCAGCGTTTCGAACGCGTGCCAGCGCTGCGCACGCCTCGCGGCTGCGTTCGGTGTGACTTGCTGCGCGGCGCGCGCTTACCCCCACCACGCGTTTGTAAAAAAATACAACGACTAGTACCCGCGCCGACGCCGCGCCGATGTGATGCGTGCCAGCGCGCGCGACGCGCCTGCTTCGCGCACGCCACGCGACGCGCTGCCCGAGTTGTCTGCGGCGACTGCGGCGCGTCGCGTGCGCGAAGCAGCTCGAACGCGTGCCCTGCGCAGGCACGCGTTACTTTTTGGTGTGCTGTGTTCAATTTGATTTAATAATAATAATAATATAAAATAAATAAAAATTCGTTTATTTAAAAAACGCACAATTTACAGAAGACAAAGTTAACTGGTGGTCCCACACTAGGCTATGCCTGTCACGTGGCGACCCGATTCGGCATACTATACATAAACTTTGTTGTTTTACAACATGCGCGGGCCCGCGTTCAAAGCGCGACGCGCTTGACACGCGTTTGGTGTGCCGAAAGCTTAACAGTTGATTCACCCGAATACATGAGGGTGATATTCCCGGTAACATAGGTAAAATACTCGGTAATATTGGTAATATATTTTTAGAGTACCTAAACCATTACTATTTTGGGCCTTAAATGTTTCATCTGTTGCTCATATAACTCAAACATATTTATAAACATATGCTTATATATTCAAAATTTTAAAGTTACCGTATATTACCGTTTATTGGGAATGTTACTGGTAGCGTTACTGGTAAAATACTTATCGGGGGCTTACCTACCGGCGTGCCCCAAAAGCGACTCAGATCGAGCATACGGCTAGTAAGCAAGAAAACAGACGATGAGAACATTAATAACTTGTGTTTCGACAACATTGGACCCTCGATTATCTACCTCATGGTGGTGTGGAAATGAGATGGGCCAAAACGCGTGTTGGAGTATACTTTCTACGCTCGTACGCTAAAACTATTCGTTTAACAAAAAAAGAGTTTGTACATAGATGATATAATTTTTTTCTAGTTTAATTTGTTCTAAACTATTTTCATCGTAAAATTAGTCTGAAAAGAGATATTGTCAAATAAATGTTTTTGGGCGCCATTTTTCTAATACGGCGGCGCGAGCGGCAAAGATACGATACGAGGTGGCAAAGTGAAAATTCAAAAAGCACGTCGAAATCTCTATAATCACCAATTTTCAAAACGCCTGGAAAACTTTCTAGGTAAAACTACCGAATGATTGAACTATAGATAAGCTTGTTGTTAAGTATTTAATCGATAAAACCTTGTATTGCAAGTCGAATAGGGTTTGCATTCCCGGGATTCTCGGGACCAGTTTGTGTAGAATGTACCGAAAATCCCGGTTCTGTCCCATACAGAATACGAGTTTCGAGGAATACGAGTAGGCATATAATCGTAATTTATGATTTAATTATTATGATAATATTTAATTATGATGTAATTAATTTTTTCATCTTAGATATTTATTTGGTCTTAAGTTTTTTGAGCATCAACGCGTCCGAACTTAGCAAAATATTTACCACCCATAACAGTAATTGAAAATGTTAAAATTTAAAACAAAATACGAAATTGCATCGTAGATCATGCGTAGATCCAGTTTAGTGATACATCACATCACCGACCAACTACCATCTGAACCTATATCACCTTTTCGCATTATTTTTGTTCTCGGTTGTTTTATAATTTGAAAACTTAAGTGTAGGGGCCACTAGTGGATAAATATTGTTTTGAAACTAGAGTTTGAAACAAGACGTCCTATGCCGCTAAAGTGCAACACTGATGCCGGTGCAAAATGCTTATATCTCTCTTTTATGATTTTAGAATTTCGACGTTTTTTTACTATAAACCAAACAATAAAAATAACTGCAATATTCTTAATTAATAATGAATAAATTCATGATTAAGAATTGGGTCGTGACCCATTATAATCCTCATTCCATTTCGATTACGATTTCTACATTTGTATTTTGCATCTCCGGCCCTCAAATTGGTTTGTTTGCGCCGCCCGAGCAATTTTGTCAAGCCGCGGCAATTATCACTGAGTATAACATTAGATGTTATTTTGCGTTTACCGAAACGGTTCATGTTAACGCGTGCCCTGGGAGCGAGTGCTGGAGTGTGCAATTAATCTCGGGAAGCAGGGACGCGCTCCCGGCGACAATCACGGACAACGGCGCCCCCGGGACTACAGAACAAGTTAAATCTTCGCCAACCAACTCCACTAGCCGCGCCAGTAATTGCACTTTATTTTAAGTTAGTGCAACTCGATGCGACAAAGTTAATTTAACTTGGACGAATGTTTTGCGACATGGCATTGTATTATGTGAATTGTATGCGTTTATTAGCGTTTAGGATTGGGCAATAGCCGAGTCCGATAGAGCGTTTCTCCACCGCTTCCGGTTCGAGTCCGGGAAAATATAGTTTAAAAATATTCGTATCCGCCGATCCTCTTCGATCGCATAATTTGTATTGGTATAATAGTAATGTCGCGTAGTAATACTTTGGTCTACTACTTTTTTAACATATTACGCTATTAGAATAATTTCAGTTGGACTAATCTGTATTAGACTAATACACATTATGCATATTATTGTTTGGGCTATTAATTATTTGTTATATCTGTCATTAACCATAATTTCAGGTTAGGTTAGGTCACGTTAGGTACATTAGGTTAGGTTAGTATGATATCCAGGCGCGAAGCGCCTAAGCAACGCAGAATAGGAGGACCGCGGCGGACCTCCGTCGACCTCGCCTTTGTTATGCATATTTGACGTTAGTCTTCATGAAGATTATGCTTTCTGTATTTATGCTTTTTAATTTTATGCGTAAAAATAGATGCGTAAAATGATTATGCACAGCAATTATGCGTAACAATATTATTACAAATAATTCTATGCCTAACCTCTAACCTCCGCCGATTGTGAACAGTTGCGCTCTTGATCCGTCATTTCAGACTGTTATTGATTTGGATTGGATAAAGAGATGCGAAATCGATCTTAGTTGTCTCATACGTGTTTATAATTCGAAGTCGACTTTTAAAAAGCTCACGTTATTAGATGCACTGTTCAAGCTAGGATGTCTCGTTTGTAAAGTAACTAAATAGGTACTTGAATAAGTTATGGGAAGCTGGGGTTTGTGTATTATTATGTTTTTTCCTTCTATTGATAAGCTCATAATGAGACCTTCAAAACCTTGCCTCCCAAAAACCATTAAAGCATCAGATACTACGAATTTGGTAGATTTTATTCAGTAAATATTTAAAATAATGTAGAATTCAATCATACTCCATTTTAGTTTGTTTGTAGATAAAATATTATCATAGTACATTTAAATTATAAAAGTACCTACATCATGCACAATACATTTATTTAAAAAATAAACATATACATATATTTTGAGAATTTTAGATTTGCGCATGTGCACAAAATGCAATGTCGGAGTTCACCTGGATAAACAAAAAAAATTAAAATTTTATTCTATCTACTTATTTTTGTTTATTTTTTTGTACGTGTACCTAAAACTGTAGAATTGATTGATAATCATCATAATAATGTAAAATGCCTAGCTATATAGTAATATGACTTGTATAATTTTTTTATTTTATCAATAAACCATTGATTTCAATTGAATTGAAAAGAAATGGTTATTATGATGTGATTCTGATAACGATGAAATTGTTTTCCTCTGGTGACATCTTGCCTAGTTGTTTTTTTTTATTGCATATCGTTACTTTGTTACGTTCTGACGGCCGCACTCAGAGACGTCAATTAACTTTTAAGTTTCATTAAAGTTGCTGCTGTCACTTTCTTTGCTATAGCAATAGATCAAGACGCAGCAACTTTAATCAAACTTAAAAAATAATTGACGTCTCTGAGTGCGGCAGTAAATCCTATTTTAGAATTTTAGGATCTTTAAAGATTCCATATCAGCATTTGCGCCGAAACTAACATAACTTTGCAGCCTTACGTACCAAAATTACTATTAATATTTTACGGCCGCTGAAATCATCGCAACAATGCAGTAGATACGTGTGTTTTACTATTTAGTTCACTAATTTATCTAAGCCATTTTTGTTCTCCGTGTCCACATTGTTGTTCTCACCAAACCGGCCCTCCAAGTAGAATCCGCGTTATCTTTGCATGTTTGCATAATCCCGCGTTTCGGGGAATAAATCTCCATTTGTCTCCATTTGTGAACATTCACCAATCACACGCCCGGCGGGAGGTTGCTGTCCCATTTCTCGCTGAGATAGATCGATTCTTTTTTAGTCGCTTGTCATGTCAATCAATACATCAGTTTGAATGGGGTTTAGGCAGGAGAGTGTTGAAAGTTACTTATAGCTGTCACCGCTGTGGTTACGCCTCCCTGGGGAGCCCGCAAAAAATCAGAAGCGGGACGGTAGGAGGATTATTGTTTATTATTGTTTAGCTTGTAACTAATCGGGCCTTTGGTGTCTTGTTTTGTGAGATTTCTTGTTTCCAATACCACGCTGGGATGCTGGTTGTTAAATAGAGAAATCGTTTGGTGTCATCAGTCGTTGTCGGTATCATCATAATTTGTCTTGTGACATGCTGTTGACGTAGGCAGTATATTGTTCTTGTTCTTAGCGATCAGTCATATTATTATAAGTAATAAGGAGCATCCACACTGAGAGCATTCGCGTGTAATGAGCATTCGGCGTCGTATATTCGAGTGGTGTGGACGTTGAGCCGAGCGTACAAAGCTTACAAATTATTGAAATTATTGCTCGTTTACAAATGCTCGGGTAAGAATGCTCTCAGTGAGGGCGCTCTTTTAGTTATATTTACTTTTTTGATGGGGCAGCCATGTTATGAAGTTTCGAAGCGTTATTTATTACACCTAACAAATGATTGTTAATACTGCAGAAGAACTAACGTCAGATAGAACTAAACGTCGATGTGGCCTCGGCAACAAAGTTAAAGGTTAATCGTCAATAGAGTCCTTATATTAGTGGCAAATATTACAGCTATGTTTTGTAAGTAAATATGAGCCTGTGGTATGAGCACAGAAACATTTAATTTATTAATGAGTGGATATAATATTATGTATCTATATTTTCATGTCATACATATTTATTTATTTATTATTTATTTATCTGCAGCTGGCAAGGTTTAACATATTTCTTAATTTCGTCCAGTCATAATTTTGATACCATGTGAATAATATAATATGATATTATGCATGTAGTCAATAACAATAATTAAATCTGGAATAACCAAGGATACCACTATCTAGCCACGTTTGCTGGAAGACTATTATTTAGGTGTAGAGTAAGTTTTTTTTTTACTTTTGACCAGTTTATTTAACTGCACGCGTTTGTATGTTTGTCAGTCACTAATCACGTTATTGTTTAGTTTAAATCTTGTAAGACAATTTAAAACCATACAGTTCCCGTTTTTAGAATGGACTATGGACTGAAATTTGAAATAAATATATGTAAACCCAATGACAATGCACTATTATGATGTCAGAGCTGATCTGATGATGGAGTCTGAGGGTGGTAATAGGATTTTCGCTGAACTTATTGTAGTCCCATTGATGTTGGACTCGTTAGAATGTTCTCGCTAGGCAGTTAATGACTTGAATTATCTTTTATCCTTTGGCACGAAAATATCTTTCCTATACCGTTCTCTGCAAAACATGTGCTCTTCACCTACCCTAATCAAACACGTTCACAAATATATATATAATATAAACTTGTCTTAAACTACATTAGTAAATGCCTAATTTGCGTAGTAAAGCGCCGCGGTGGTGGCGTCTTATAGTGCCCTAAGTAGACGTAAGCGGTGCGTAAAGTTGCGTGCGCCATTGTAGGGCCCGCCCACCGATTCCGGGAGTCCCGGGGGATTGCGGGGGAAAACGCGGTTAAACTTTAATTCCTGTTGCCCTGCTCTATGAATAAAGGTTAATGTCGTATATATATATTTAACCTTTTTATTTTCCTATAATTTTTATTTACTTTCAAGAAATGCTTTGAAATAGATCTTGTCATCTTTGACGCCCTGGCAAAACGATATGCAAAAATACTCCGATATACATTTAACTATAATTATAGTCAAAGAAGACAAGATGTGTTTTAAAGCATTTCGAAAGTAGATAAAATGATGGGAAAATAAAAAGGTTTATATAATTTTTGAATAAGTTAACACTTATAGGAATTAACAATATATTTAAATAAAGTACAAACCTTTCAGTTTATGTGTTATTGGGACCCTATCAGAAAACGAAGATTAGTTTAATAGGGATAATGAATGATGACTAATTTTTTTTCTTTGTCGATCAGGTAGATTATCAAAAAGTATTGGACACGCATTTTCTTTTTTCACAATCAAAAAATTACGGAGATGTTAAAATGTCGCATGACGTCACATCTTGCGACTGACTGACTAAATTTAATTTCGTTTTCTTTACCCAGTCATCATCCCTATTTAGATGATATGATAATACTGATATTGTGAACATCCATTCTAATTATTTTAATTAAAATGTAAAAAATGGTCTTATTGTATTATCCATTAGGTAGCTATTCAGCCATATAATTTCATAATACTTAGTTAATGTAAAGCTACTTTCGTTTTTCGTTCGTTCTATATTAACGCGCACAAATTTTTGATTGATTAATAAGAACTGGCGAGTCAACTTATGCTGGTTAGTAACTCGTCGGTTAGCCTACGCAGGCGACATGTCGAATCACCGCCCTGATGAGGATTATAACCAGATCAATGTTCTGATTATCGATTACACGTGTAGTTGACACTAGTCGAACGTGTCGATTGCACGCTATAACTGGTAGGTTGGAAAAGAAAACAATCGAATAATCGACAGTTATCGCTTTGTCGGCCTGCCGAAATTCCGCGCGTTAAATAAGTAGGTCCTAAGTACCTACGCGATAATCACGCCGAAGATAGCGGCGCGTTTGATCGTGTTGATTCACGCTGCCATATCGCCGGGTTACCTTCTTGTAAGCGCATGTAATACGTTTTTGATGGACGAGGGCGCGGCCGATACGAGTACGCTATCGCGATACTTGTAAGACGGCTGTCCATTTCTAAACAAAACCAACCGAAATCTTGTTTTGACATCTTCGAGATGATATTTCAGATGGATACTAATCAAGCATGGCTCTCAAGTGTATTTTGTGCATAAGTTTTTTTGTTAGCCACCTAAAAAGTGCTTTCGTGATAGGAATATGTATTTAAATCCTGAAAAACTATAAAACCGATTACATAAAACATAGTAAGGGTTAAGAATTATCAATCAAATTCTGGTTATATTAATCACAGCATTCACAGCTCGCAGTAAAAACAATGGCAATCATATTCATAAAATATTCTTAAATAAGATATACTTACATCCGCATCCTAAATATTGAAAAATCATGAAACCAATTACACAATAAAACACAGTTCTGGATTAGAAATAACATACATTCAAATCTTGATAAAATACGAAAATGTTGGCATAGAGTAGGTACAGTTTGGTTTTGGCGTAAGGAATAGCCATAGAATTGTGAAAAATAATACCTATTATATAATAATAGATAATAATAATCCAGCCTATATACGTCCCACTGCTGGGCACAGGCCTCCACTCACAATAGTACTCACCGGATGAGATTAGTTATATCTATATGGTAGAGTAGGATAATGCACAGATAACTTTATTTTAACTTTTTGAACTTATTCGGTTTGGTAAAACTCTATAGGAATTAGACTAAATTAAATTTACTGATTTAATAACGAAATGGGTGTTTGATAGATGTAATTGATTAGATGACGGTCTGTAGTTTGTTGGTGAAAGCGATAAGGCCGCTGTCACTATCAATATTAAATTATGCGTCAGGTTTCTGCCAACCTGATTTTTATGACACTGATGTATGTTTGTTACACAAAGTGTGAAAATACCTATTCGGTAACAATTTTCAATTGATCCACTGTTTATAGCAAGGCATTCATCCCAATGCACTATGATTTTATATAACGTATTTTTTTGGCAGCAGGCAAGCAACTTTAATAAAATAAATAAATAAATATCAGGGACAATCTCACACAAATTGACCTAGTCCCAAACTGAGCTCTAGGCTTGTACTATGGGTACTAAGCAACGATATACATACTAATATAGAGAAATATATAAACACGTCCATGACTATATATGGCATGCAATATCGGACAATTTTCAAATCCGGAACTGATTTTCGATATAGTGTTTCAATTCCGGAATTGATAATTTTTTGGGACGTAAATATATTTTATAAAAAATAATACAAAATGTTGTTTTGTAAGTTTTTATTTATTTATAGTAAAATAAAAAAACAGTCTTTAATCAGCAATAAATTTAAACAGTGTAAAATCACAGTAAATCACACAAGATATCACAATTATAAAAAAACAGTCTTTATTAAATTTACCCAATTGATGATAATTGGGTAAATTTCCGGGCGTTTCAACCGCCGTCATTACTGTCACCAATATATTGACGAAATCAATGACACCTACCAACAACTCCTGATGTAAACAGAAGCAGACCCGGGGATGTAGTTTCTATCTATTTGGTGACACTAATGACGGCGGTTGAATCGCCCGGAAATTTACACAATTAACATTAAAAAGGACAAAAACACAGTAAAACACATATAATATAACAAATACAGTGTAAACTCCATTTAACCTCACTCGATTGAACGACAAACTCTTTAAAACGTCGAAATTACTTGACTCTGGTTGGTTTACCTTGTTGTCCATACAATGATACACTCTATGTAGCATCACACCCACTCTAAATAACGACCACAAAATGTCCTTATTAAGCAATAAACAGTACTTTCTAAGTTGCCGAAATTAACAAGAACTGCAGCTGTGTACGTTATTTTGTTGATTTATTGTCTAGCCCATATTTACCTCGACTTTCAGCAGCGACTTTCGGCATCAAACGTACCGAATATTCTGAGAAATTCGTTATTTTGTTTGTTATGATTACCTTGCACGTGTTTACCTCGGCTGCTATACCTGCCGCAAACAAAATTGGCACACCGGGCCATAAAACGTTAAGCGGCTACCACACGCGCAAGCTTCACCACAGTTTTGCCTGCGCAAGCTTCTCGCTCGAAAAAACTGAACACTTCGTGTCTTACCACACGGCACAGTTAAGTACGCGCAAGCCACATTCTTTTCAAAATCCTTGGCGTGGATACAATGTTTCCCAATGAAGAAATATTTTTATGCTATTATTTTTCAAGTGTTTGCTATTAAAAAAAAGGACAATGCAGTGGATTAAAAAAATGGCTGTTGAATAGAAAAATTCATACTCATATAAAGGGCATCGTTTTTTTTATTTCGGTCGGAATAATCTTTAGATTTAATTTTCCAGATTGCTGGTAGAGATTTATATATAAACTAATTAATTCAGACGTGAATTCGCGATTGTACGTCCTACGCAAATCTGCCATTTTTGAGTGGCGAACGACCCCATCGAACGACGAGTGAGCTTCGACTGTACACTGAACACTGAACGCCCAACCACACACACAGACAAGTACGCGCAGGCCGGGCTTGCGCAGGCAAAATTTCAAGCAAGTCGAAAAGAGCGCAAGCCGCGCTGTGGGGTTGGCGCGTGATACAGTTTTACCAACCACACGCTCCGTGTTCCGTGTGCAAACCGGCCTGCGCAGGCAAAACTGTGGTGAAGCTTGTGCGTCTGGTAGGCCCATTAAGCGGCTACCACACGCGCAAGCTTCACCACAGTTTTGCCTGCGCAGGCCGGTTTGTACACGGAACACGGAGCGTGTGGTTGGTAAAGCGGCTACCACACGCGCAAGCTTCACCACAGTTTTGCCTGCGCAAGCTTCTCGCTCGAAAAAACTGAACACTTCGTGTCTTACCACACGGCACAGTTAAGTACGCGCAAGCCACATTCTTTTCAAAATCCTTGGCGTGGAAACAATGTTTCCCAATGAAGAAATATTTTTATGCTATTATTTTTCAAGTGTTTGCTATTAAAAAAAAGGACAATGCAGTGGATTAAAAAAATGGCTGTTGAATAGAAAAATTCATACTCATATAAAGGGCATCGTTTTTTTTATTTCGGTCGGAATAATCTTTAGATTTAATTTTCCAGATTGCTGGTAGAGATTTATATATAAACTAATTAATTCAGACGTGAATTCGCGATTGTACGTCCTACGCAAATCTGCCATTTTTGAGTGGCGAACGACCCCATCGAACGACGAGTGAGCTTCGACTGTACACTGAACACTGAACGCCCAACCACACACACAGACAAGTACGCGCAGGCCGGGCTTGCGCAGGCAAAATTTCAAGCAAGTCGAAAAGAGCGCAAGCCGCGCTGTGGGGTTGGCGCGTGATACAGTTTTACCAACCACACGCTCCGTGTTCCGTGTGCAAACCGGCCTGCGCAGGCAAAACTGTGGTGAAGCTTGTGCGTCTGGTAGGCCCATAAAACTCTATAGACACGAAGTGTTCAGTTTTGGCTTGCGCAGGCAAAACTGTGGTGAAGCTTGTGCGTGTGGTAGGCCCATTAGAGCGCGACAGTGCACAGACTGTCGTTAGGTTATTTATAATCGTAAAATAATATTGATTTTTCTTCTCTCCATTTAACGACAACTCTCAATAACCTCGAAAAATGTTCATTCCCTTCAGTGTCGTTATATAGAGGTTACACTGTATTAAAAAAAAGTCTTTAATCAACAATTACCATTAAAAAGTATAAAATTACAGTAAATCACATAAGATATTACAATAAATATTTAAAAATAAGGAGATGGTGTGGGTGTTATGAAAGCGAATGCATGGTCCGCTGTGCTCACACTTTTTATTGCCCCGCGTGCAGTGCAGCGAGATGTTGCGACTAGTACTACTTACCTGGTTTCAAGTGGTTTCTGGTTTTACTAGAGTTGAAGTTTTAACACTTAATAAACTGCTAGTAATAATTAGTAGTTCCTTATTTTTGTTGTAATATTAATTGTTAAAGGTAAATAAATATTTTTTATCGTTTTAACAACTAATAATATTAAAATAAATTCAAATCCGGAATTGTAATATTGGAAAATCGGTCCGAGATTCCGGAATTTTGAAATTCCGGAATTCCGGAATGCATGCCCTATCCATGACTCAGGAAAAAGTACTAGTGCTCATCACACAATTATTTGCCAATACCGGGAATCGAACCCGGAACCGCTAGCTTCGTAGGCAGAATCACTACCAACTAGGCTAACCACGTCGTCATCAGTTTACAGCCAGTTTTTGCTATTTGGGTAGACTCCAGTAGTAACTAGAGAATAAGTGTGTGTTGAAAGGGTCTCTCTCTTTCAAAATCAACATCGTTCAAGCGAATATCATATGAAAGTTTAGTGTAGGTACCTAAGTATTATAGTTAACAATATGAACTAGCCACTGTGCCCAGCACACAACTAAAATTATGTTACGATATTGTGAAAAATATCGTTGATCTGTAATGAAATAATTTAAAAAAATACATGAGGGGTAAATAACTTGGTTACTGGCATCCAAAATACCGGTCATCCACACTGATTGTAGATTTACTATTTATCGAGTTGATGGTGACAAGCATCGGTTGGTGCTGACGAGAGGGCTGCTTATCCATAGGTACCTACTACTTTACCAGTATTTTTTCAAGCCTTTCTCTTTGCATAAGCTTTACATGACGTGTCTTACGTAGTTTCCTAGAAAAAGAAAACATTGGCTACAACGTTGCCAGTTATCTAAGGGGCCGGACGAACAACATTTTCACGGCAATTTGTGGCCGGCAACTATTGCTGTCTTACTCTTACTTCATTATGTTGGAGCAAGACACCTATAGTTGCCGGCCACACATTGCCGTGAAAAGTTTATCGTCTAAACGGCCCTTAAGAGCGAGGTCCCTGCTCACCCCGTCTTCGTCTGTCGGTTATCACCATTATTTGTGGGAGATAAAGTCTGACTAAACACCGCCCTCGGCCGCGCCCGCCCGCGGTGTTTGTCCTCCACAAACACCTATGTTTTTAATAAAAACCCACCATGATAACAGCCACGCTTATGATTATTCCCGTTACCGAGAATTTTTCACTTTCCTCCAGCTAATTGGAGTTCGAAACTCAGGCCCTGCTAAAAAGGGCTTAAGTTCTGCAAATGTTGATGACGGATCCAGAAACCGTTGAATAGGTAGACTGAAGCTAGCTGTCCTGCAGGCATTCATTCTACAGGTGTCCCATAAGGCGCAAGTCACAGTGACACCGGAGGTAGACCAGCCTAAGACGAACGGAACCAGCTTAACATGACCTCAGTAAAAGTCGCATGGTTTTCAAGATATATTGCCACTTTTAAGGTGTCAGTTGGTAGCCGACTCCACGCAGCAGCAGCAGACGACGTGTCGCCGCGACACCACTGATTTCTATGTGTTTCTATGAAAGCGACGTGTCGCTAGCTACGGAGAGAATTTCATAGAAACCAGTAGTGTCGCGACGACACGTCGTCTGCTGCTGCTGCGTGGAGTCGGCTACCAACTGACACATTAAAGTTTATACTGGCAAAGAACTTTAAACTGGAAAATCTTGAAAACTATGCGATTTTTACTGAGGCTGGTTCGGTGTAGGGATGACGCGTATAGCGGCGATTTCCACTCCGTTAAAAAAAATATTTCAAAAAAAAAGGCTGGTTCGGTCCGTCGGCTGGTCTACCTCCGGTGCAGTGACGTGCGACTTATGGAACACTCTGTATGTAAATTTCGTACATTTTGACAGATCTCTTCTTTGGGGAAGACCTAGGTCCAGCAGCGAACGTCTCTGCGTCGTACGGTTACGTACGTTTTTTTGTAAATAATATGCATCTGTTTAAAATGTTTGACCCGGGAAGGGCCAAAATGTTTGTAATTTAATGAACCAATCCAAACAATGTTCCACGACTTGCCTATATAACTAGTTCCCAGAAATTACCAAATGGTATTATCATTGCCATTATCTACGCTTATACGCATGAGCAAATATTATCAGTCAGTTATCAGTAAAGTGAAAAGTTAGTACACTTTTGTATAATTCAAAACAAAACAATATCGTGGGCAAGCGTGAGGCGCCCGCCGCCGGGCTGTTTGCCTTCAGAATTAACGCCTACTATCAAATCTTCCATTGCCTATACTACAAAGTTCATCTGTTTACATTACTAGTTCTCTGCCATCTCTTTTGTTTGCTCCCCTAACAGGAAATTTATTTAAGTTAAATTTTCTGTCATTCAACCACTCCAAAGAGTTATCTATAGTCTACACTTTTTTTAACTTTGTAAGGAAACACGTCAGCTTGTTGACTTTTGACTCCATCCAGCAAAGGTTTGCGTTTTAAGCTTAATTAAATGTGGATTAAACCAAACCATTAAAATAAATTATAAAGTGATGTCATGAAGTGTAAATGCATAATCAGAACACAAGAAACAATACAATAACTACATGATTTTAAAACAGTTATCTCGAAACAGACAGTTGAAGTACTCATGTATCAAAAGATCAATAGTGATATCAAAATGAAAATAAAGATTGTTGAAACTGTTCTCAAGTCTAAGAGCATTACGCGACAAGACTAATTCTCTGGCAAGTGACAAACATAATTTATGAAGTTCCTAATACCGAGATAAGGAATATTTACATAGTTCGAGTACACAAGCAGACACCTCAGCTATGTCTTAGTGATATGTACACAGATCTACGTATCTTTGTAATTTTACGCGTTGAGAAATCTACAAGACAGATAAAATTGTTAAAATTAAGCATGAAATTTCAGTTTCGACACGTTCAGGAATTTCCCTTGCGAATTTTCCCAAATAATACCAGTTTTACAGATAATAGCTTTTTTACTAGTTGGAACATGTATGTTGGAAATATGCCGTTGTTTTGTACCTTTAACTTTATAACTTGATAAGCAGCAGGTGAAAATATGTGGGGGTCCCTTTTGAAAATGACCTTACTGCGTCTTACTTATGATACCGTTATATCGTCAAAAATACATTTTTTTAAGTCTAAAGGCCTTTCTCAATCTTTCACAATTTAATCGCAGGTTTAACACAACAATAGGGATGATGACTGGGTAAAGAAAACGAAATTCTATTTAGTCCGTCAGTTAGATTATGAAAAAATATTGGACACGTATTTTTTTTGTCACTCAAACAAAAAGTTACAAAGATAAAGTGCGTCAAAGTTCGGGAGTGGGGGCTCGTGACGTCACTTCTGTGTAAAAATTGTACCAAATTGTACCACTTCATGCGACATTTCAACTCAATATATCTCCGTAATTTTTTGATTATGTGAAAAAAGAAAAAATACGTGACCAATACTTTTGATAATCTACCTGATCGACAAAGAAAAAAAACATTAGTCATCATCCCATTTGAACCAACATCCATGGAAATATCCTTGACCGAAGTGAGAGAAATCAAATGTGTGCCTATTTTATTCAAACAAAATGTGACGTTTTCAATACAAACAGACTTTATGGAGGAAGGCAGTTACGCTCTTCTTGTTCTTGTAACTATACGAATACTATGGTAACAGTTCTAAAAACGGCGTAACCGCCTGCCTCCATAAGGTTCCTTTATACTGAGAACGTCACAAATGTTCTCAATCATTTCTAATTGATAAAAACGTAGTAAGTATTTATCACAAAGGAAATAGAATAAAAAAAATATCAGAATTAATCCAACATCACGCCAAGCGCGGTAATGAACCGAGGCATTTAACGACCAGTTTATATGTGAATGACAACTTTTCGTTAAACCAGTGACATATTTTGTCAGGTCTAAATTTTCTCAGCATTGTGGTAAATGTAGGTGTGAATCGTGGAGTGTGGTCTAGCCCAATCCCTGGGCTAAGCTGCGAGCCGCGGCCTCTCTGTATTCCGCCGCGAGGATTAACTTATCGAGCCCCGGGGATTTCGGCGCTCCCCTCGCATTACGCCGCCAGGACCGACTCGTTACGAGAATATAAAAGACTTTTCAAACGATAAAACCCACCAATAAACGCCGCGGCTTCCCATAAAGAGAACATATAGGTGAATTGTCTTTGCGATTTCTTTTCCGCCGATCTTAGGCAATATAAGTTTATCTTCCTGTAAAAGTATGGGTTTTATTCGGTGTTGATGACGTAATGTTTTTTCATCAGGTAAAACGAGGACAAAAGACAAGTACCGCGTGGTGTATAGTGACCACCAGCGCCTGGAGTTGGAGAAGGAGTTCCACTACAGCCGCTACATCACAATCAGGCGTAAAGCCGAGCTCGCCGCTACCCTTGGTCTCTCTGAACGACAGGTTGGTAAAAAAAAAAAATATAAGAATGTTATAGTTAAGTAATAGGTATTAAGTTTGTACTGCTTCGGCTAACCACGACCTGGCGTCATAGCAGGTCGATGCCACTATCACCATTCAACTTTTTGTCATAAGAATGGCTTAAAAGTATCCTTTTAAAATGTGGTAAAAGATAATGAAACACAAGTTATTACATTTTCTTACAATGTTACAAGCAAACTTAAGCGTTTAATTTGTATGTTCGCTTTCGTAAAATAAGTTAAAACATAGCCATTCTGGTGAATGTAGCTTTCTAGTGGTGAAAGAATTATTAAAGAGTTTATCGATTACAAAAAACTGTTATTGTGACATAAATATAATAGTTAGACATACATATAACTTCAGGGATTTTTTGTGGGTACTCATACTGTGAACATGTACCTAGTACATTATTTTATGTAGGTACTACAATCAATAGTTGTCGCAGCACACGCCAAATAATGACTTTTATAGGCAAAGTTTTGACACCTTGGGTTATCTTATTGTAATTTTCGTAGGGATCTCTAAATTTTTTTAAATATATTAATATGATAATGTACTTAGCTTTCTATGTATGTGAAATAATGTTTAAAATCAGATAAGTGATTGTTGAGTTTATCCATTACAAACAAATAAACAAACATACAAAAAATGTAATCTTTTCTCTTTATAATATTGGTTCAGATTTTTTTTACAACCTACTCTTGTTACAGGTAAAAATTTGGTTCCAAAACCGACGGGCCAAAGAGCGCAAACAGGTAAAGAAACGGGAAGAGGTCGTCATGAAGGAGAAGGGTGACCACGCGTCACTGCAGCACGCGCAACTGCACCACGCGACGATGCTGCATCACCAGCAGATGATGAACGGCATGATGCATCATCATCACTATCACCAAGGGGTACTTCAGGAGCCGCTGATGCCTGGCGTGCCTCCTGTGCCGCTCCTGTGACCGCAGCACCAAGACTACTGTGCTCACAGTGAAACCTTCGATTAGAAGGGTTAAGACTGCTTCGTGTGACAGTGAACGTGACTAACTGGGAACGACCCAGTACCGACTGTGAATCACAATTTCTCTTCGCCATGATCTTTGAAATGTGATAAATTAAGTGCAATGTTCTTGCGGGAATATTTATTGATAGTGCGGTCCGATCCCAATAATTGGCGTTGTTAAAACATAAATGCAATTTCGAAATGCCTTTTTAGATGTAAGTTTTACGCAGTTATTACACCTACCTGAAAGTTCTACTGGACTTCGTAAAGAATTTTTTAGCGTTGGCTTTTTTACAATGAGGTGCGCAACGCTTAGTAAGTTCTGTTAATTTACATTACAATAATCTATTTATTTAAGTACCATTGTAAAAAAAGTCAATGTTTAAAACCTAACTCTTACGATGCAGTTAATGTAGGATTTACACCCCGGTCCGGGTCGAATTCTGCCGCACGGCCAGGCCGCAGGGCGAAAATCGACCGTCTAAATGGCGAGCCGCAAGCGAGTGTCGCAAGCCCCAAAGTAGAGTAGCATCCGACTTTGGCCGCGCGGTCCAGCCGTGCGGCGGGCATCGACCCGTGTGAAACCCGCATAAGCAAATTCTTCTATCTAACACAAACCCAATTTTACAAATAAATACTTTCTATTCTGGAAGCTTTATTAATAAAAAAAAAACTTATAATATTTTTTAACTAGAATCAAGGACTTTCAAGTTAGCATTAACTAAAGGTAATTTTAGGGTTCCGTACCAAATTCAGAAATACAAGATAAGATGACTTCGTTATCTGTCTGTCCGTCTGTCTGTCAAGACCCTTTTTCTCGGGAATGGTAATGGTTGAAGCGATCAGACTGATTTGGATTTGGAATAGATGTAGTATTTAGTGGTCCGCACAGCACAAGGCCTCGTTATTAGAATTTATAAAAAAAGTTTTATAGTAATTAGAAATGGGGTGTTAACGAGGAGTTTAAAAATGAAATTAAAGCGATTATAACAAATGGGGTATATCATATGAAAGGGCTTGATTTGCATATTTCAAAACTATTTTTTTTTTATTTGTAGTGATTCGGATCTATGATCAAAAAACATACAGACGAATTGAGAACCTCTTCCTTTTTTTGAAGTCTGTTAAAAATGTACAAAATCTGAAATAATTCAGACGTTTATTATATATTTTACAGAAACAATAAAACGAAGTTATGAAAATCAACAGTTCTCGAGATATTAACAAAATTCTTTGAAAATGACTGTTAAAATTGAGGCAACTTAAAATGGACCTTAACAACTAGGTAGTACCTAAATAAAACTTTTTTTTACTTGATACTTTATTAAATGGCCCCGACTGCGTCGTTGGAATATGAATACTTATGTATTATAAACACTCAAAATTGGGAAATAGTTTTGATGCGAACCATGTTAAATTACGGAAACACCTGTCTGGGTTTTTTAAATGATCGATTGGGTGCAGGAATATAGAATTAAAGTGAGGTAGAAGCTTAGCTTTTTACGAATCCTTAATATTATCAAGTCAGGAGATATTGCAATGTGTAGAGAAAAAGAAGGTAACTTTTGAACCTTACCGCTCCCGCCCCTTGCCAATTTACAGTGCCATGTCTATCATGCATGAACTGTTTGCGGATCTCCTTATTCCTGATAAGATCTCGCGGAATAACTCTATGCAGCTGTTTCCATTTCCCTATGAGTGACCCTGAGTTTTTTTGTGAGTCCCACTGTGATGAACTTCTCGCCCGACTGCAGTACAGTAGTGCCGCTGACGCCGGAGCAACGACACGTCTTTGGCTCGATTTATTTTCGGATTAAACTTAATATAACACAAGAGACTACATGAATCCTCTGAATTCTTTCATATCGCTTTTTAAATGTTTATTGATCAGTACTGAATAAGTTCATTCACTTGCTCTGCATTTCAGCATAGGACGTGTGGCTTTTCGTTTTCTTCTGTATAATAAAAAATAATAAAAACAAGTCATCATCGTCATCTTCTTTCTTTTCTAATAAAAGATATAAAAAATTGCGATCACTATTCTCGAACACGTAAGACATGTGAAATAAGATGTCTTACGTGTTCGAGAACACTCTGAACCAACTGAATGCCGTCTGCAGTTGCCGTCTGCGGTCGGGTTCGAATTCATGACAGCACGCAGCAGCAGCAGACGACGTGTCGCGGCGACACGTGCTGTCTGCTGCTGCTGCGTGCAGTCGGCTACCAACCGACACCTTTAGTCCTGTAGACGGACTGGCATAATGGGGTTTTCCTATAAACACTTCATCACCTCGAGTTTTCGATATTATTTCGAAAAATATACCTACGCAAATTATATTTATTTAGCAGCATTTTTTTTATGAAATATTTGTATAGAGATTTTTCTACTTAAGTGGGTTTTCCAGCATATTCTTCGATTTGCGTAAGAACAACTATGTACTTACTTAAGAGCTGTTTCTATAAGTTAATAAACCGGTCAATTTAAAGAAATCTAAGATTGACGTGTAACATATATTTTTGAACTTTTTTTTGAACTACATTGAACTCGTTTTCGCCAAAAATTGCGAGACAGGAGAGTTTGCTTCTGCATCGTCGTTATGTTACTTTTACCCAAATCCTACTTATTCACGCCTGTAAGGCTTTGCGATTGGCCTACCCGCGAGACGTAGAGTACGGATTGTTCTAATAAAGAATTGTAAATATAGATGCCTATATTTTTTATATAATAATAGTAGTTACTATTAGGTTTTTGCTTAATACAAGGCGAATGCTCGAAAGTGTTTAAGCAAAAATGTAAATAGACGGTTTATATGTCTTTATCTTCCCTTTGTTTCCTTGGTTTCTTGGCAAAGAAAGCTTGAGACAAGAGATATATTATAGAAACCGATCGGTTACATTTGGTTTATATAATGGCACACTTAAACCCTATTTATTACAATGATTTCTCAAAGCTACAAGTGTTAATCACGTGGTAATTGAGATTATTAGTTTTGTTAATTTCTTCCCTTAGAAATTTAATGTATGTTATTTTTAATTTTATTTGGGGCGCTTATTCAATTGTTTTATGTGAAATGAAATTTCATCGAGAATCTCCTGTAAGCTAATGGCTAGTAGGCAGTAAGACGAAGACTTGTATATACTGCACGATGGCACCCTTAGGTACTGCATTTGTGGCCTTGAGAAGTACTGTTTGTACGTACTACCTTAAGTTGAATGAGATTATTATTAGGCGTTAATTGTTCTGTAAATATAGATGTATGGCTAAGGTTAACTGTATTCGTATGCTAATTTCGATAACTTATCAAATCTTAATCAATCGTAAGGTAATGTCATAATTGATGGTAAATCGTTTGTAATTATTTTGACCACTTTTCAGTTATTAATTATATTCAAGTTATTTAATTGATTGATGATTGTTTAGCTTATTCATCATGTCAATCAGTCATATTTTCAAATGAACGTTGGCGTGGTGCTATGCGTTTTGTTTATTCGACGTTTTTACTAAAAAGTGATAAACTCTTTATGTACATAAACATTCAAACATTTGTCTGAAGTCCCAGTGAGTGAAGATTTTGTATTAGTTTGTGCTTGATGTATGAAAGTTGGTTGTGTTGATGTTTGAAATTTGTGGACACAATAATTGTTAGTATGTACGCAGCACCATCACAAGACACGTTTGATAAACTAAATAAATTCATGTTATTCTATTTGAGTTTTTGTTCATTATTTTTCCCTTCATTTGAATAGGTACTTTGAATATTATATTTCTAGCTATTAGGCGTTAACATGGCGGTTTGAGATTCCATTTGGTATATCTATAGTTTCGTTGTATAAACTTTTATTTTAAATATAAGTTTCTTTAACCTCTTCACCGCCACAGTCATCCAGTCGTGACAGGCAATGACAAGGCTCACACGCCAATGTCATCTATACGTGACCAACTCGAAATTAATCTTCTACGATCAACGCCGTCTTAATCATAAGGGCACACGGGCCCAGGGCCCCCAACTTTATGGGGCCCCGAAAGGCCGATATAGTCGCTTATATAAAAATAAGTTTAATTTTTTAATATTTTTAGGTATCTAACGGGGGGCCCCAAATGTTTGTGTGCCCAAGGGCCCCGCCATACTCTACGACTGCCTTGTCTACGATGGAATTAAAGTCCCATTTATCTACTAGACGGTTTGTTCCGTGGCGTACAGAGCACGACACTTCATTCGTAGTGTGGCGGTCAAGAGGTTAAATATGTACCTACCTAGTCCTCCAAAGTAATTTTTGCCCAAAAGAACGACATTCCATAAGCTCCATTATGAAAGATAATGAATGCCACCCGAACGCAGCAACACAAATATATTAAACCCATTGCCATTAGTCACAGAGCGTAGAGTTGTAATTGTAACCTTATTCAATCTCTATAAGATTTATATTTTTATTCACGTAACGTAACGGGCACATACTTTACCTATTTTCTTGATAATAACAAGACTACCTACACAATAAGTACTATGAGATTTATATTTTACTCAGATATGACTGAGAAAGCGGAGTTTTGCTTATAACTCGGACACTATTAACTTTTAGTGAACAACCTTTTACAAAATGAAAGTTCATTAAATTTCCAACAAATTTAATTTCCTAGGTTTTTTGCGCTAATTGAAAATGGAAAACCAGTCACCCACTGAACCAACGATTACATTTTCTTTTGTTTCGATTTATTAACTACCAACACATAAGCAAACTCTCACAAGTACTCGTAACTCTGTGTGGTTTGTACAGTTCCGAAGATTGATTGTTTAAGCTAGCACAGACACCTTGTCGCGACGTAATTCTTCGCCTTGTTCAGAATTTTTATTTATTTTAGGTACCATATCTTGTAAAACATCAGCGAATTTCTTCTAATACGCCCCCTGGATTCGGATCCAGAGGCGTATAAACTTTGAATCCATCCCAACATTCATGCAATGCAAGGAACAAAGATAGATTACCTAGCTCTGTCCCTTTCACTGGCTGAAACTTAGTTGGATTAAACGTTCTTAAAACGTCCCAGTTGGCCCGCCAATTCCACGCACTACAAGAGTTGGCTCTTGCCGACGTCTGCCTAGGGTTGCCAATCGGTGGCCATTTTGACCCATAGTTTTGTAGTAAAGGTTAATATTTTGTATTGCGAGTTGCTTCACGTCCCGTAAAGGAGGTTAAATTGGTTTACGCAATGCGCACGTGATCAGCGAAAACAAGTGTGAGCTCCGTGAATAAACTTCGGTAAAATTGATATCAGTACGTAAGTATGAAGGGAAAATGATCATGAGTATCCATGACACATTATTTTGCTTCAATTGTAGGGCCGATTCTAGTGGTAATCAATACAAAATGACTAGCACAATTAGATGAAAAAAATGTGTGCGGGTGCCATTTCATTTTGAATGAAGCATCATCTCTATTTAACGAGTTTGGAAGATGTCCTAAAATATTATAATTGGGTCATACAGTCACATAAACAAAAGTGATCTCTCCTGTTCCAGAAAGTGAAAACTTTTAGGAACAGATTGAACAATGTTGAACCTAAATCTGTGTATGACCCAATTTGTAAAGCGTGGGTAATTACAATAAGCGTTTAAAAATCTGGCATTCTAAAATATTACGGCACAATTTGTAATCTGAGAAAACAATGAAACTGGATTTGCCCACAGGGCTGCATTGTGCTCTTATACCCGTAACAGACGCTCGAACTTGGTCCGATCCGGACAATGGATTTGGTTCGCTCCGAACCAGATCTGGCCGTCTGTAGAGTAGTCTTCGGACCATGTCGGCGGATATGGTCCGAAGACTGCTCTACAGACGGTCGGATCTGAGCCCTTAGCCAAGATGCCCATCGCTAACTAGCGTTTCTATTCGTTTCGTTTTTAAACCAATCACGTCATTGGTAGATCACGTCATACGAAGAGTCACGTGATCTACCAGTGATGCGATAGGTTTAAAAATGAAACGAATAGAAACGCTAGTTAGCGATGGACATCTTGGCTAAAGGCTCTGTTCGGAACGAACTAAATCCGTTGTCCGGCCCGGATCAAATCCTATCGTCTGTTACGCGTATTAGAGCGCGAGCAAATGCCTTTATCGGCTTTCCTTTCTTTAACGACCACCACAAAAGAAAGCTGCCGTAGAAAAGTTGGGCGGAAGATATAACGCAAAATTGAAGTAACCAACACCAATATTAAAATAGGTAGTGTTTGATTCGGGACCAACGTACCTAAGTTAATAGGCGAGTAAACAATAAATTGGCATGACCAATGGACAATCATTTTCATGTGCGCTGAAAGATATTTCAGGGTAGGAACTTATAAAATCGCTCACCAAATCATATCAAAGGAATATCCTATTGCCACAGCCCTACAAAGAGAGTACAAAGAGAGGCGCGAAGAATGCCGCTAACTGCAGAGTAAACCGATGCTTATTGAGGGCATTTTGAGCGACGGATCAAAGGCGCCGGCGCATTTTACTCGCCGGCAGCGCTTCCGGTCATCCCGCGCCTAATTTGCCTAAGCAATATTATACTATTGTAACAGATTGATTTCCGTATTTCAACGTTATCCCTCTTCTTGGATTGCAAGGTTGAGACAAATTTAAGTCTCAAATAAACAAAAACATTATACACTATATAGGTACATAATGTACGTACTCCATAGCTCCAGTATCACTCAAGCTTGTGTTACACGGTTTTTAACGTCCGACGTAAAAAAGAGGGCTGTTATAAATTTGACGTGTGTACCTATCTGTGTGTGTATCTGTGTATCTGTCTGTGGCATTGTAGCTCCTAAACGGATGGACCGATTTTGATTTAGTTTTTTTTTATTAGAAAAGTGACTTAATCGAGAGTGTTCTTAGTTTGGTTTGATGAAAATCCGTTAAGCCGTTTAAAAGTGATGAGCTCTGATCCCTATTTTGTCGGGAGTTTTTAATATATGTACTTTTGAAATCTTGAAAGCCCCTCCAGTGAAAATATACGTGCTCGGAGCCCGTTGAAGTTTTTGCTCATTGCTCAGAGGGTTTTTTAGGCCAGGCGCTGATGTCGGGGGTTTTTAAGAGGACTGTGAACCAACTGCAAAATCTAGCCTTTTCATACAAACGGCGATAACGTTTTCCACCCCCTAAACGTTAACCGAATTTGATCAATTTTTGATATATGGTCAATCGGAATAAAAATTATGTCCGTACGTTTCGTTTTTTTAAATAGTTATAAAGAGATTATGGCCGAAATTACTTTTGTATGAAAACAATAAAACGGGAATAAATCGAAATTTATTAATAATATAGAAAAAAATGAATCGTACGGATATAGTTTTTGTTCCGACTGACACCGTATTAAAAATTGGTCGAAATCGGTTAACATTTAGGGGGTGGAAAACGTTATCACTGTTTGTATGCAAAGCCGTCACCTCACAATCCTCTTAACTCGGTTAGGTTATAAACTTATAAACAGTGATCGGAATAAGCAGTGCAATTTGGGGTTAACGACCTTAAACGCTATACTTAATATGGATATACCCCGGGATGCCGTTGTTGGAGGATAATATTTTTTTATGGACAACATTAACATACCTATTTTAAATAAAGTAGAAATGTTACTATGACATTACGTTATTTCTTATGTTTAGTTAATACTATAATTTACGCTATTATTGGATAGTTATTTACCTTTTTATGCAATTATTACACTTCTAAAGCAACATGCACACTTTTAAATCCTTTACGGGCGGAATCGCGGGGTATAATCCCATATTACGAGTCATATCCATATTACGATTACGAACCGATATCCCGGGAAATTGCACTACCTATTCCGACCACTCTGGTTATAAACCACAGTTTCTACCAAGGTGACCTTGGTAGAAGCGAGCTGCTACACGGTTTCAAACAAGCCCATTTGTTTGAATCGTACGCCTATTTACCATGTGACGATTTTACGGCCGCACTCAGAAACGTCAATTAACTTTTAAGTTGCTGCTGTCACTTTCTTTGCTATATCAATAGAATAAGATACAGCAACGTCTGTGAGTGCGGTATGTTTCATTAAAATAAGCCAATGAGCGTATACGCCTATAAGTACTTTATAGTTAAAAAAATGGGAACTCTTTATTGAAACTCCGTTCATCGAACGTATCATTTCATCGAATTTCATTTCATCGGAAGCTAATTTCCATGTCCAAGTTATAATTTTTTGGTGGTGTCAGGTCTAACCTAACCTAACCTAACCTACGTAACCCATGCTTAAGATAACCTGAATAAGGTTTCAGCAGAAATTAGCTTTCGATGAAATGAAATTCGATGAAATGATACGTTCGATGAAAGGTGTTTCGATAAAGTGATGAAATACCAAAAAAATAGACACCCCCATTCATACTCCATCGACTGTAGGTAATGAATTGAAGGTGTATGTATCTCTAACTCGTCGTAATTTGAGTATAATATATGCAATCGCTCTGTTATGTTATGTTATGCATTTATGACGATATAACACTATACTCATTTTAGGGCTAGAACATCAAGGACATTTAATTACCTACTTGAAACAAGTGTCATTCCAGGGCTTGCATCTAAATGAGTGCCCAGTTCAAGTGTTGTCCGTTTGTTGACCACAAATGCTATGGGAACTTCAAAATCTCCGACGGCCACAAAACTTTACGACATGAATTCATCACTGACACAGAGGCCTAGAGGCCGACTAGCGCAAACATGTCCGTTTGTTCGCCCTTGTTTGCCCTTTGACAGCACCTCACAGGTCGTTAACACGTCCCGCCTAACTGGCCTGCGCCTGCGTCGCATTAAATCATCAGACTAGTCATTAGACAAACCAAACAGCGATGACGCAGCGGTGGTGTCGGAATACCGGAAAAGATTTCGTTCATTACGCGTGTTATGTCAAGTCGTTTAGTTATGGTTGTGTTCACTTGATGTCTCACTAATTTAGAAACTTAACAATGAATTTTCCATCATTTCATTAACCTTTGAGTTGGGTAAAGCGTATAGCGTTCGTTTCGAGTTTAATCCTCGGTAAAGGCGCTATTTGTGTAATGAACTGAACACGAATATTTGTTTCTTAGTTTTGGACATTTTATTCATTTATTTAAACTTTATTGCACAATAAAAATAAATACAAATGGCAGACTTAATGCCTTAAGGCATTTTCTATGGATAAACGTGTTTATTTATTTCATTTCTTCCTAAAGCTTATGCGTGTGCTACTTGGTTTGAAACCATAGTTTTATTTAAACCTAGTGACCTTGGTAGAAGCGAGTTGCTACACAGTTTCAAACAAGCCCATTTGTTTGATATCTGCCAAGGGCGTCTAAGGTTAAGCGAAATTTGGTTTAAAACCACTGTCTACACGGTTTTAAACCACCTTTGAATCCGTGTAGCCCACGCATAATTAGTTCGGGACATACGGCCGCACTCAGAGACGTCAATTAACTTTTAAGTTTGATTTAAGTTGCTGCTGCCACTTTCTTTGCTATAGCAATAGAATGAGACGCAGCAACTTTAATCAAACTTAAAAATGAATTGACGTATCTGAGTGCGGCAGTAAGTCAACTTAGTAACATTGATCCCTCGTCCTCATCCCACAAGGGATGTTCATTCTATGCGAGATTTGATAGAAAGCATTATCTAATTTATTGTTTTCCCTTTACAGTTATTTAATTCTTTTTTTTCTACTAACATTGTTTTTCTTTAGAATCATTAAAACAATTTGTTAAGACTAAAGTGAATTGTTGAAAAGTGAATAGATATAAAAGCTAATAGGTATTTAATTAGCGCCCCATCGGCACTAACTTCGTCAACATGTGCGACAAGCGTCTCTTTAGTCCCACCGTTGGACCATGACGCCGGTAGCACATCTCCGCCGCGAAACTGTAGTAGCGAAACTCTGGCAACGAAATAAAGTTCAATTTCGTATTAAATATCACGATTCCGCCACAGTTTCGCGGTGTCGCGGCGGAGTTTTACTACCGGTCTGATAGCCCACAAAATATTCGATGGGATTGAGATCTGGGGAATGGGCGGCGCGCCACGCCAGCGCGGGGCTCCGTGAACTTTCGTGTCGCAGAGAAGGAACGGGTCTACCTCGTTATTAATGGTTCGCATTTCTGTCAAGCGTTGCTGTTTCACAAGTCGAGGCCCCAGGCTGCGGCATTTCATCTCTAAAGCCTTGTTCGGACTACATGAGTAATTTAGTTTTAGTAGCCTCAAACGTGCAAACCAAACTCGTCAATGTACTCGCTACTCGACTAAAATACTAACCTAGTCCGAACTAGCCTTTGGTTCCCTTTAAGTCGCTGCTGAAGCGACGGACGTAACCACTTCCAAACCGTTGGTATCTACTATTAGAAACATGAACTTTATGTCTGTTTTATCTTATCAGGGATGCTTTGTCTTAAAACATTTTTTTTTTCAGGATTGAATTTTGAGGGTTATTTAGTCATATCACTCGCGCGCCTCGCTATTTTATGTCCTTCCCGGGAAAACGCGGTCTCGGCAAACGTTTTCAGGGAAAATTTTAAGAAAAAGATTATCTGAATAAATCTTTATAAGACTTTAAAACAATTAGTATCTGATGGATTTTCTCTGGTTTGACAGTCTTGCGTCATCTTTGACGCACGCTAATATTATCGCTGATTTTTCCGAGTCATTAATTAAACGTTGACACTGTAACGTTTCGTGTTTAAAACGTTAATTTAATACGCGTACTTACTCCTTGGCGCCGAGTTAATCGAGGCAGTTAATGACGTGAAGAATTATCTCAATAGGTAATCTATCTGCTATGCAAACTGAAAAAAAAAACCTTCAATTGCTTGCTCTAAATATATGTTTAACTGAAACTAAAAACCCAATTGAAATTGGAGTTACACATGAAACAAACAAAATGTTTAATTTCCTTTTAGGGTTCCGTACTTCAAAAGGAAAAAATGGAACCAGTATATAGGATCACCCGTGTGTCTGTCTGTCTGTCCGTCCGTCTGTCACAGACAATTTGCTCCGAAACTACTGGACCGATTGAGTTAAAGTTTGGAACATATAATGTAAGTCGGAGACCCAAACATGAACGTGTAACGTAAATAAATTTTAAACATGGAAGCCACTTTTGGGGGGTAAATTAGAAAATTCGTATGACATATCAAATGAAAGGGCTCGTTGTGAGAATTTCAAATATATAATTTTTTAAGATAAATAGTTTAATTTTTTAATTTTTTTTAATGGCCTGTTTCGGTGTCCCACTGCTGGGCAAAGGCCTCTCCTCTTGATCTCCACGACTCCCTATCACGTTCGGCGGCGGTACCGGCTATGACCGTAAAACGTGTAGCACGTTATATGACAGTACGGCTAACGCAGTATTTATTTACGACTTCCTAAAAGTCACTACGGTTCTTCCCGACGAAAGTCCATACCATTGCTATATAATTTTTTTTTACTGTCATGTGGGGTACAACAACCATTTGGCTACCGCCAAAATAAAGTATAATTCTCAAACACGAGTTTGACCCTGACTCACACAGATGCAAAAGCTTACACACACACGCAGTACGGCGCTTGCCGCTGTCGTTGTATGCGAGTTTGTTCGGCGCCCGCGCCAGTGCTTCGCTTCGCGCGGCTCACGTCGGACGCGCGTAATGTTACGCACAGCTATGAAAAGTAAGTATAGTTTACGTGTTTTTTGCTTCCAAATTCTTTGTTTTTATTGAATGCATCGCATCATTTTATTTGTTTTTATAAGCTACAAGTGAGTTTTATTGTTTTTTTTATAGATGGACAGAGAGAAAGACGACGAGCGGCTCAGGCGGCTGCTAGAGGAAGTATCTATCCCCGAATCTTCTCCTATACACGAACCGTTTAGCGACGATGGTGAGTTCGGTTCAGACGAAGACTACCTACCTGATTATGACGAAATATCCAGTTCCGATGACAGTGAAACCGGCCAGTCTATTGGAATTTCTTCAGCTGCTAACTCGAACCTGGCAAGTACCTATTGTGATGATAGGGAGGGGTCACAACATGAAATGGACAGGACAGTGACTTCTGCTATTGCCGACGAATGCAGTGAGCGTGTATGTTCAAGTTTCGACAGGTCACAACCAGAAATGGTCGAATCAGCGGTGCTTTCGAGTTTCAACGAAAATTTCAGCGTGAATGGTGAGTGCGAGCTATCTAATGGCAATGAGCTACAACAGAAAGACTTCGCGTCGTTAGTGGATGTCATCGAAGAACAAATCAGAATTGAAATTGAATTAGAGTCTGAGCCACAGCCTTTGTCTGTCGATCGTTGCACGGACATTCCCGGATGTATCACTACAGACCAAGATCAAACATTTCGTGTGCCGGCTCCACAAACCAGTTCAGAACCAGGAACCAGTCATGTACATGATCAGGGTCTGCATGTACATTATGAGCCTGCATCTGTAGCTGAATCAGATTCAGGTAATAACGAGTGGCCGGATATTACAGCACCGATCCCCGATTTCGGATTTGACGAGTCAACAACAGGATTTAGAGTAAACTTGGGAGAAAAGCCCACCGCTTTAGAAGTCTTCAAGACGGTCATCTCCAAGGATTTACTTGAATTTTTGATTACAAAAACCAATGAATATGGCAAACATATGTGTGAAATACAAATTATAGTTACGGTGATAACCGTACTGACATAGGCAATGGTATAACTTTCATTCTACATGCCAGTACGGGTCTTCCCGTAGCACGGTTATAACCGTTACTGTACTCGGGTAGAGACAAACCAACAATGTATATAATCAGAACTGCTTAAGCCGTAGTTTCAATTTGTATGAAGAAATTTAGTGTCATTCTAGTACATTCCATAATTTGGGTACCGCCGCCGAACGTGCTATTCAGTGCTTCTTCCGGCCAGTTCCCAAGAAATGCTTCCAAGTGGTCCCGCCATCTCCGTTTAGGCCTGCCCCGTCTGCGTCGCCTATTTTGCGGCACCCACTTGGTAGCTACACTAGCCCACCGGTCTGGGTGCATGCGGCAGACATGACCGGCCCAATCCCATTTGAGCCTGGCGGTTTTTTCGCCGACATCGGCTATGCGTGTTTTGGAGCGCAGTGTGGTGTTCCGGATACGGTCTGTCCTTTTAACACCTAAAATGCTGCGCACCATGGCTCGCTGGCAAACCTTCAATTTGGACTTCTGGCCCTTAGTGAGTGACCATGTTTGGGCACCGTAGGTTAGGACAGGCAGAATACACATGTCGACGAGTTTCTTTTTAAGACATAATGGAAGGTTCCCCTTCATAAGTTCCTTCATGGACCAGTAGCTCTTCCACGCGTTTTCGACACGGCGCTCGACTCCTCTGTCTTGTCTGTTGCTGAAAGAGACTAGCTGGCCCAAGTATATGTACTCGTCAACATAGTGTAAAATCTGCCCATCTACCTCGACCCTAGGTTTTGTGCTGTTGGTCATCACCTGAGTCTTTGCGCGGTTCATTTTAAGTCCAACTTGAAGGCTTGCCAGACTCAGATCTTGGAGCATTAATTGGAGTTCTGTTGCTGAAGATGCGAAGAGAACAATGTCATCGGCGAAGCGAAGGTTTGATAACCTTCTGTCACCGATGACTATTCCCCTCGTCTCCCGGGAAACCGCCAGGCTCCTGAATACTTCTTCTAGAGTGCTGGTGAATAGTTTTGGAGATAGCGGGTCGCCCTGTTTGACTCCTCGCTGTATTTGGAATGACTGACCGGAAGATTGGAGTTTAACGTCTGCTGTACTATTGTTGTAGGTATATGGTTTTAAGTAGTTTGATGTAAGTGGCATCGATATCTTGGTTTTTAAGTGCGGTTACTATGGCTGAGTGGGTGATGCTATCAAAAGCTTTGGTGTAATCGACAAATGCTAGGTATAGGGGCATGTTAAATTCAGTATACTTTTCTACGATCTGATTAATTGTGTGAAGGTGAAAGCCAGCCTGATTTAGAGGTTGGTGTCTGTCGAGCTGCCCAGCAAAGCGACACTCGATTACTTTAATAAATGATCTGTGAGACACTAGGCTGATTGGGCGATAATTGTTAATGTCGCTCCTATCGCCTTTCTTATGCAAAAGGATTATATTTGAGTGGAGTAATTTGGGAATTTGGCCTGTTTTCATTATATTGTTAAATAACTTAGTAAGCGGAAGTAAAACATTTTGTTTCCCAAACACGAGTGCTTCTGTACTTATTCCGTCAGTAATTGAGAATTACAAATATATATTTTTTTTAAGATAAATAGTTTTAAGTTATTTAAGAAAATAGATGAAAATTTACCACTCCCCCCTTACCCAACAACATTTCGAGGTTGAGTAGACGTTTTGGTCTCATCTTTATTAATTTTATTTTAATTTTTAATTTTAATTTAATTTAATTTATCTTATTTAGTATAATCGTATAAATGTCATAAGGACGTTTACTCGACGGAAAAAGGGCAGCTTTTTTTAATTTTCGATTTTTTCCTACAAAATAAATCAAATATTTTTGCTTCTCTAGGAAACAATGCTTTAACCTGGCAACGCTTTTTACTGCATTTCTTACGTACTCGTATTATGGGATTATTATCGTATCGTATCGTCGAAATTGGTACTAAACTAAGTACCTAGTTCAGACTATTTGCTCCAATGATGGGATCGTTCGTACATTTAAACATCAAATCCTGAATTTAATTTTCAGGGAAATGTAATTAAGTCGTTTGACAAGTCTTTGAAATAATCAGGCACATTGTTATTTCTTAAAATACAAACACTCAATATCAAACGTAGGTACTCGAGCATTAGCAGTTAATCAGCCGTTATCAAGTGTAAGTATTGTATTTAACAGGGCGGGTGTAATCCCCGGGATTGATATCTTGATAAACTCCGGATTATCGGCGAACATGAAAGCGGCTAAATGAATTTTTAATCCCATTTCCCTTCGTCACTCGCCGTATCGCTACGTAACCTGCAAGTCGTTGATTAACTTAAAATCTGCAGATAATTATGAAGAACGCCGACATCGTAAAAAGTACCTGCGTTTACTTTGTCTGGGTAATAACAAGCTCCACTTGTTTCTAAATGACCATTATAATGTAACGGTTACCGATGGTGCCGACAAACGTTTGGGAAGAGTAACAGGATTTGGGCTTACAGAACAGGTAAAAATCTACGAATAGTAGGTCCCTACAGAGATATAACGCGATCTAACTTAATTTAACTAAAAAAAGACTAAGAAATAGACTCTGTTCTCCGTATCTATACGAATCAGTTACACACGGTCAGTTAAATCTTTGGTTCTTCTGCGAATCTCCTCATAGGTATTGGATTCAATCTCATATAGAAACTCCGAGCATAGCTCTTTTTATTCTTGCGGGGTAGGTACATTGCTCGTAGAACTGATAGCGGTTGGGGCGGTAAGGGTGTAATTACACCAATCGATCAATCGTCGTTCAATCATCGATCGGTTGTCAAATGATAGTCGATAGATCAGCCGAAGTTAGTAAATTAAATTAGTCGACGTGATCTATGCCATTGATCGACGAGCGATGGATTGGTGTGATAACTAATACCCGAAGGTTTCTAGAGTGGCGACCGCGTAGCAAAAAGCGAAGATGTTGGCAGGCGTTCCATAAGGTGCGCCGACAATATGGTGAAGATCGTGAAAAACCGGTGGATGAGAATGAGGGACGTCTTTGGCCTGAAATGATAATGATATGATTATGTGACAATTACGAGTAGGTACTATGTGTATCGAGAGAAACGATTCACGAATTCATTTTGGATATAACTCATTACCTACTTTATTATACACTAACTTGCCGCCCGCGACTTCGACTGCGGAGAGTCAGTAATTTCGTTAAGAAGTAGGTACCTATGTACAAATAAAGTTTTCATTACGTATCATTTTTTAAGGGATAGACTTTCCAAAAAAATAGTAATATTTCCTAATATTTGTTCGCTTTTTAGTGTTTGTTTAATTATTATGTTATTATGTATTACATGCAGCACATATCACTACATTAATGCTATTAATGCTTATTGCCAATTCTTCATAACTCTTGACAAAATGGGGCTATCCAATATGCAGGGACATTAATTGTTAAAGAGTTCTCCTGGTATTTCGCGAAACTTCCATTTCACCACATTCATTATGATGGGTAAAATTAGCGTGATGTGAAATACTTATTATTAGGAAGTCATGCCTGGTCATTAATTTCACTTTACCAAATGGTGCTATTGGAATGTAAATGTTCTTACAGAAGTTTGAAAATCGCTGTATATGTCCCTTAAATTTTTGAAGGGTACCGTAAATTTTCCTGGGATTTCATTATCAGATCCTCAAAGATTTTCCAAACACGCCAAAATTCGTATTTTATATTTAGTAGTCTAGAAACCAATTTTCATATAACTTCAAAAATAACCAGACTCTCTTACAAATTGGCACCCCCAATTTCACACCCTTATAGTCGGGGCGTTCTAAGACATCCGATTTGACGTTTGTTACTTTTCACGCCGCGACAACTTAGTGCGAACGTCTAGGTACGCAACAAATTGAAAATTTTATTTATAAATTGAAGTATTTACGAAGTTATCTAAAGATAACTTTATTATAACGATAAATATCATTTATAAGATCAACTTTCACACATATTGTTAAAATACACTCCGAAACATGAATTTATCGAGGGTTCATAATTTCGTAGCACGACATTACAATGTTATATCTTACGCCTGATACCTTAGTACTGTGACCGCTTCGGAACCAAAAGTAACCGATTATTCGAAAAATATCGAATCAGTTATTATGTGTTATATATACATTTTAGATTCATTATTGTTATGATTAATGACGAATATTTTTCATTTTTAAATAAATTATAAATTATACAAAAACTATTATCATAGTAATTGATCCAAATTTGGCCAAAAGACTGGAATTCAACTCGTGCAGAATATAAATTACGTCGTCGTGACTGTAATGAAAGCCACTTAATAATTTATACGAGTTTCGAAATAAATTTGACTTAAAATACGCGACTTTATAACTAATCGATTACAAAGCCTTAGTGATTATATTAAATCGATACATCTCGAAAATCGGGTTTTGTTGATTCCGATTTATTTTCTCATTCCTACACGTGTGATTTGGGCGACTGTCAAATCGGGCCTCTTAGAACGTCCCGTCCCGAAGTGTTTCCAAAATCACCGTAAGTAGTAGTACTCTTGGTTTGTAAGTAGTAGCCTAAACACCAATTTCCTGAACTTCAAAAATGATTTCACTCCCATACAAACTTTCACCCCCCATTTCACTTAGGGATAGTTTTTCGGAAACCACCAAACATTTTATTTTTTATTTGTTAACAGTGCCTTTTATACCATTTTCCACGTTTCTAACTTCAAGAATGACCAAACCCCTAAACAAATTTTAATCCTTAAGGTAGCATTCCGTTCTTAGCGACCGCGACGCGCGACCGCGACTGGGTCGCGCGACCTACTGCTTAGTATGAATTTATATATGGAGCACTAAACAAATGCCGCGACCGCGTCGCGCGACCGGTGGGGAGCCGCGTGGCGACCGCGACCCGGTCGCGTCGGAGGCAGTGCCGACACGCGACGCAGGAGAGAAGCACATCAAAATGGCGTCGTTTTCATCACACGAGGACAATATATTGATAGTATTAGTAAATAAAAACCCACCTTTATATGATGTAAGGCTCCAATCTTATAAAGACAACATTGTGAGGGACAATATTTGGGAAGGAATTGCCAAGTCATACAGTGGATCAAACTGTTTATGATTTAACCTACAATATTTTCTGAACTTTTCTTCTTTATAATTTAAATGGCGTTTTATGAGTATACGATAGCAACCCTCTTCTTCTCGCGATGTGAAAATTGAGTCGATCTTCATCCTTTACATAGATAATAAATAACATAATAATAATATAATCTTCCTCTTCATCCTCCAATATCTGCTGAATAAGTCTCTTTCTAGCTACGGATATATTGTCTGACATAACGTACTGCAATAGAACACAACCGTCACCTATAAAAACTACGGGAAGAGTGGCGGGTCGGGCGGGTCGCGGTCGCGGTCGCGCGTCACGGTCGCTAAGATCGGAAAGCTAGTGGTCGCCCCGCGACAGGCGACCATGGTCGCGTGGTCGCCCGGTCGCGGTCGCGCGTCGCGGTCGCTAAGAACGGAATGCTACCTTTACCGTTTTGCGTCATCTGGCATTAGTGCAGTTTTTATTATATTTGTCACTTTGTGTTATTTATGTTCTGTACTTTTGTTAGATGTATGTAAATAAACGTTTTTTCTTTCTTTCTTTAGGGATAGTTTATCCAAAATCGCTGAAAGTAGTTTTTAGGGTGTCTTGTATGAGCCGCTACTAAGTTTGGTAGCGAAATAACAAAAATAAATATTTCTAGGGGGGCACTCCCCTCAAATATTTCTAGGGGAGCACTCCCCTCAAATATTTCTAGGGGATTTTTTTTTCAGCAAACATCAACATGTATGTGGTAAGTACATAATTAGACAGTTCTCTTAAAACGCTTTAAGGTTTATAAGTACTTTTTTTTATTAAGTGAATATTTTTGGAAATAATCCCTCCGAAAGTTGCATAAATTGTGTCCCCCCCTTTATTTTTTAAACTGTAAGTTCAAAAAAATAACTCAAACTGTTTCATGATTCTAGAACAATCTAATAATTTTTTCCATACAAACTGGGTAAAGTTTTTCTTTCCTCTTTTTACCTTCTTGTAAATTTTCAAAAATGTCTATAGCCTACATGTTATTCTGATTTTATTTAAATAGATTTGTGAAAATTCCATCCATATCCGTTCAGTAGTTTTTACGTGATGTGCGGTCAAACAAACAAACATGTTAAAAATGGTTTTAATATGTTCCGTTACAAGTCGCCCTGATCGGTTTCTTTTTTTAAATCTTTAATGTACCTACAGACTTTTTGGTGTTAACGATTTTTTTATAATTTTGTATAGATATCCCGATGTAATATTGGTAAACGAGTTCTACGAGTGTGTAAAAGCTGATAACAATTTTAATCTGTTTCAAAAATATGATTTTGTAAAAAAAATTAATTAGAAATATTGAAACGGTTGTCAGATCCTGACATTGGCACTGTTATAACACCAAGTGGTTATAAAAAATACTTAATTAGTTTAGATATTATCAGACGTCACAAATTAGGTTATGCAACTTACGTAATCAACATAAAATAATACCGAGGTATTACGTCACATATACCTATTTATGATAAACTCTGTTTATTTATTCAAGAACTAGGTATATGACAACATTACAAGTGCAAACATAGGTATTCACATAAATACATGTGCCTACATATTATAAAATGAACTGTAGAGTGTAAAAATCACATGTCTCTTAGGCCGGCCTTACACAGTATGAATTTTAAGAATCTGAATTCATATTATTAATTCAGAAAGCACGGAATTGCATACAATTTAACTATCATCCACACACAATCAGATTTTTTCAGATTATGAATTTCTCAGATTGATCTGACAGAACGCACCTCTTTCCATACATTATCTATGGACGAGCACACACACTCTGGATTCAGATTATGAATTCAGATTATGAAAATTCATACTGTGTAAGGCCGGCCTTACATGCATTAGACCATATTTTTCCAGTCAATATAATATAATGTTTCAAGATATTACATTTTTTCTTGAGGTAAGTAGGTACCGGACCCTGTTAACGGCATACTTAACTCTCAAGAGTTTCGGTATTGAGCAATTCGTGGTCCGTCTTAAGTCGGTATTTTTTCGTTTTGACACGAGCAACTCCATTAACACTGAATTCTAAAAAGGTCAAAATGATAAACCGAAACGAACGTGGGCGTCATAAATTTGGTTTCAGCATATAAAACAAGCCTCCATCAATTTGCGGATTCCACATTATTTCCAGGCACAGGTAGAAGTTGCTCAAATGAACACTCATACAAAAACACCGCGGGCATGGGTGGATCCAATAATTAGGTACAGTTTTTATTATGTAAACTCGAAACCATTTTTAAGTGGCGACGCTAGTTTATTTATGTTTTTAACATGGAACTCAGGCATGAATATGCGATGCGATTTGACGTGGCCTAAGATTTATATTTATAACCCTTCTAATTTATTGAGGGCAATAAAATACGTCGAAACCATAGGTCGAAACCGAGCCGTTTGATATCGTTTACCTGATGTTGGCGGTGCATAGTGTTCGGCTTAAGTGTGGGCGCAGATAAAAGACTGGTGCAATTAAATTTGGATAAAATTAGACTAATTAAAACAGCTGCGTGTATGCTGGGATCTGCATTTACAAGTAACCCGGCAAGTTATTTAAAATGAATTTAATAACGAAATTTCTCTGCCATCAAAGCAATTTATAAAAAGTAGATAATCCATACTGCACAAAACAAGAAATGGTAATACAGTGTAAACTCCATTTAACGTCCCTCGATATAACGCAAAACTCTCTAAAACGTCGAAATTACTTGACTCTGGTTGGTTTACCTTGTTATCCATACAATGATACACTCTATGTAGCATCACACCCACTCTAAATAACGACCACAAAATGTCCTTTTTAAGCAATAAACAGTACTTTCTACGTTGCCAAAATTAACAAGAATTGCAGCTGTGTACGTTATTTTGTTGATTTATTGTCTAGCCCATATTTACCTCGACTTTCGGCATCAAACGTACCGAATATCTGAGAAATTCGTTATTTTGTTTATTGCGATTCCCTTGTACGTGTTTACCTCGGCTGCTATACCTGCCACAAACAAAATTGGCACACCGGGCCATAAAACGTTAGAACGAGACAGTGCACAGACTGTCGTTAGGTTATTTATAATAGTAAAATAATATTGATTTTTCTTCTGTCCATTCAACGACAACTCTCAATAACGTCAAAACATGCTCAGTCCCTTCAGTGTCGTTATATAGAGGTTATACTGTATTTAAGATGGTAAAAAAATAAAGAAAATTAAAAAAAAAGTCTTAAAATCCGACTGCGTATAAAGTGACAAATAAAAAAATAAAAAAGAACAATTACTTAAATTTTACTTTGATTGATGCAGGGTATGGCAGGCGGGGACATATCTATTTTTATTACGAGTAATTACCTAAGTACTTGATTTTATTTGTGTAATTTATTTCACACTTTTTAGTTTGAAGCTTTTGGATGTACGTCAGTTTAACTAAGCAGCATAAGGGAAACCTAAAGATTCAAAGACCTATTCAATGATACCCTATTTGACATAGTCAGTCGACTTACATTAATTCTTTTTCAAAAAATAAATGGCGTCTGATGGTGCCATAATTGCCATACTGAATTTTGATTACTGTCATGTCTTTAGTGACACTCGCAAGATTTACACCCGTATTTATAGACAAGAAAAGTAATTACTTGTTACTTAAGTAACAGTTTTTATATGACTTTTGACATCACTATTACTCAAGTAATTACTTTTCTTGTCTATAAATACGAGTGTAAGACAAATCGATTGACGCAAGAATCATCAAATTCAGCCCACGCGTTTGGTCTAAGCGCCACAAAGGAACAAACATACATACATACAAAGGCTGATAAACACATTACCCTCCTTTGCGTCGCGCAGTCGGGTAAAAATGGCTGCGCGCTACTCCGTTAAGGCGGGCACGATTTTAGCACGTGATAATTTTGCGAAAAGGCAAGAAGGCGGCAAAGCTCAAAGCGAAAAGGCTCTGAAAAGGGCGTCCGCGTCCGCCCGTCAAAATATGTACAAACTGCAGCCGTAATGGGATAAAGACTAAACAATAAAAAATAGACATCTTATTTAAAAGTATTAACAATACGCGGTCGACATTCGTGCGAGGTTGCTCGGCACAATGATGGTTTTTATGACGTCATAAAATTTTGTCTTTGTCCACCACGTCCATACTCGGAGCACTGCAGGCGCAGCGAAACGGAGGAGACCGACAAAAACGAACAAAAAGTGATTTTAGGAAAATCGTAAGCTGGTATACATATAACGAGATGGGGGTAGATAAGGGGAATTGGAATTAAATGTCCAAACATTTTCGTATTCCGACGGAACTTTATGATACAGGCATAACGGCGGCGGAAATCACCGTGCGTGGAAATCGTGGAATTTAATTTTGGTTACAAGATTTGTAGGTCAGAGAAAGAAATATTTCTGTACCTGAAAAATGTAAAACAGATAGCTCTTAACCAAATTGAAAACCACTGTTTTTTATGTCTTATCTCTCTTATGCATTACGTTCATGTAATTTTGAGTTATGATTAAGGTGGACATTCACGGTCAGTTAAACTGATCAGTTGAACTGACGTACATCCAAAAACTGACCGTGCATGAATGTGAAATCTTAAGTTAAAATTATACGAACCCAAGGGCAGCTTCTGGATGTACGTCAGTTAACTGAGCAGTTTAACTGACCGTGAATGTCCACCTTTACAGTATGCAGGATAGTATTATATACAGATGTATATATACAGATGATCCATCTTTCTTGGAGTTATGATTACGGTAGGTATGGGCCTTCGGCAGGTAAGTACCTACTTATACAGATTGAAGAGGTCACGTACAACAATAAAGACCTTTATTTATTACACACAACACAAGTTTTTACACGACGTTATCTTTTCCCGAAAAATTAATGTGCTGAAAAGCTTAAGGGGGAAACGACCAATTGTATTTATTTGTGCTTTGCTAAAGTTATCAAGTAAGGTTTTGAGTCTTTACCTTTGATTTTTACCTACTACAAGGTAACGTTATCATATCACAGGAAACTCGCGGTGGTAGCGGCGAGGTAAAAGGGTGGAAATACACCTTTATTTAGAACACATTTGTGTTACTAAACCCCCAAGCTTTTTGTTTAAGGCTGCGAACTTCGGGAAGCCCCTAAAGTAAACCTATTGTTACTAATTTCTCAAAGGGAGCCGAAACAAAAGAAATCGTGGATTCTTTTTAACTTACCTATACTTATCGACGCAAAAACTGGCACGATTTTTTTAAGCTAACCTGGCTAATTTACATACGAACCTGAGTTTAGAAAAATATGTGTGTAGGCCAGATGGGGTAACTTTAGTTTTTGTTCTTATGGTGCGTCCACAGTAAAGATATATTTTGTTATATATAAAATTTAGTAACATGATAATAAATAAAATAAAATAAAAACAAAATATTCTCTAAGAAGGAAAATATGCCTTAAAAAGGTTTGGCATATTTTCCTTCTCATAGGACCTTTTGTTTTTATTTTATTTTATTTATTATCATGTTACAAAATGTCATATAGGTCCCCAGTGTGGACGCACCATTAGGTTAGATTACTGACGGGTACTTAAGGTACCTGAAACTGGTAATATAATAAAATATATAACAAGTAAGGATCTCGTTTTGGTTGCAACGCGTTGAAGTCTAAAGTTCTCAAACTTGAAGGTCGAATAAATATCAAAAATAGAAATATGAAATAAAAATTGATTTACAAAATATGTTCATTTTATGTAATTATGCGAGTCATTCAGCCTATGTGTTGCTCAAAATTGCCGAAAATTCTAATAATAATAAGATCTTGTAGCCACAGCAATACCTGCTCTACCAAGGGTGGTAAGTTGTTCGGTGTCAATAAAAAAAAGCCATCTTCAAAAACTCACTAAAAAAGGTTAAATAATGACCAGCTTCGAATTGCCTATTTGGTGCCTCGTACATGACACATATCCAAGCCGGTGTCAAGTACGAGTATGTATACACAATAGCAATACTACATGATTTTTGCCACCGACTTCGATATATTGCAAGTACCTACTAGGCACCAAAATAGCAATTACTAAGAAGCTGGTCATTATTTATCCCTTTTCAGTGGGTTTTTAAAGACGGTTTTTTTTGTAAACATTTTTTCTTCGCTTTTTGGTGATGTACCTAATAGTATTATAATATAAGATTAACTAAAATACATATCACATTAAGAAACAATAGCCTAATACTAATTTCTCATGATCCTTAACAAAATGTCGCTGTCCAAGATGCAGGGCCGTTAATCATTGAGGATTTCTCCCGGTACTTCACCATCAGTTGCACTTTACCACATGCATTATGATGAGTAAAAGTAGCTTCATATTCTTAGTAAAGAAATCTCACTGCTGCCCGCGAATCACTTACGGCTAAGGAGTCCCGGGCGTCATCTCAGGCCTTCATCATCAGTTTCTCGACTTCACCAAAAGGTGCTTTTAGAATGAAAATTCTTAAGGTCTTACAGGAAATACTAAAATCGCTGTATGTGTGCCCATAACTTTTGAGGAGTTCCCCCGATTTCTCCAGGATCCCATTATCAGATCACTAACTAACCAAAGGAAAGGGGACCGATCTGAAAGTATCCTTTCAAATAGAAAATAAATTTTCCATTCGGTTCATAAATGATGGAGTTCTGAGGTAACAAACAATTAAAGAAACATTCAACTGAATTGAGAACCTCCTCCTTTTTTTGAAGTAGTTTAAAAAATAACTGCAACCGCTTCTCAAAGGAATAAAGATTTAAATTAAATTTGGGGTATCATTTCTGACGTTTCAAGACTTTCAAGCCACGTCTCACCGCAATTTTAGTACTTTGTCTATTCTCGGTGTAAAAGATTTTCTCGAATTTATAACACTGGTACCTATCCTATGTAACATAATCTTTCTTGTACGTACAAAAAAAGACGAGTGTTATTGTGAGACACCCGGTTGGATAGAACGAAGTTTCTTTTGTACTAATTAAATAACTTTGGGAGTACTCGGCTATCCTCGTGTATCGAGGATACTCGTACACGAGGATAGCAGAAGTGTTTTTCGGCCTACCTCACTCGCCAAGCGTGGCTGGAGTGTAACGTGAGAATTATAATATAATTCAGAATTCAAGGTTATCCATCGACAAATTGCAAAGTGAGTTATTATTAAAGAGAACACTTCTGAAATCCATTGCTCGAAGAACATTACAAGCGTCGAACTGTCATTGAAGCTTGTTCCGATATAACACAAGCCTAGCGCAGTACCAGTTAAATATGTTATAATATTTTTTTCTCTCAATAAAATAAAATTTGACCCTAATAAATTTATCATTATTAATGTTGCTTTGAAATTAGTTGATAAAGTAATAAAATAATGTAATGAATAGAGGTATAAAATCAACTACATTTATTGTACTACAGTTTATGTTTTAAATGAAAAGGCCTGATTTAAATTTACCCCGCCACTATAAAGGTATAATTTTTCCTGTTAAATATTACTAGCGTCACTACCCTAAGGGTTCTGGCAGAATACCAGTGCTGTGGTTTTCCGCAGTTTTATGCTGAGCCAGCGCCTATTCTTCGCATCATCACATGACTCTTCTTCTAATCGCCAAATTTCAAATTTTAATTTGTCTTTAGTTTTAAGTTCTCATATAGTTAGTTATACTGTTTAAATTGCATGAACCTGTTCATATTCTTTTGTAAATCGTGTTGGCCTTAAAGGTCATGTGTGTTTGTGAAGAATAAAGATGTTTATCTATCTATCTACCACTCGGGATGCGTTGAAATTACACACTTTTCGCACTTTCGTTTAAAATAATTAATGTCCCAGCTAGAAAGTTGTAGGTAAATAACGTGTGCTAATAAGATAGAAATCGAGAAATAGCAATATTTAATAAAGTACCTACCTACAACATGAAGAGGAGGTATACAAATAAAATAACGTGGCCCTTAGCTTCTAAGTTAGTTGCCTGTATTTCAGGAGCCAGGAGGACATCAAAAAATTAAGTTACTTTACCTATTTCAGAAGGTACTACGACAATTGCGGGTTCCAAGTAGGCACCCCTTGTTCCAAGTAGGCAAGTGGCACCTTAAGCAACACTACACAGTTGTAAAAAGTTGCAAAAATATTCAAGTAGGTAGAGCAGAAAGTACTTATGTACTGACGCAACTGTTTTACGTAACCGCATAACTATATGCAGCCTCGAACCCGAATACGAGCCAGAATCATTAAACGGGGCTACGTTAGGAAAGGAAACCACTTATATTTTAATAAGAGCTGCGATTAAGGCCCATAAAAAGCTGTAAATGTGTAGTTAGTCGGGTTCCCTGACGATAAGTAATTTGCGAGGAGGCCTGTGCGTGTGAGCCGTACCTACTACTGTTTATTACATCTGCAAATCACTCCTAACGTCAGCGCCTATTAGTACCTACAACTACTCTGAACCTTGCTAGTTTTTACAAGACTAGAGAAAATTTAGGAGTAATATTTCTGCATATTTTCTCAGAAAATACGAGAGCTTCTGTTTTGGATAAAATAGTAGGTACTACAAAACTTAAAGGCTCGTATATAATAGGATTAATTGTTATCCTGACCTACGATAGGAGGATAAATCTATACCGAACTCGATATGATATTCGTCAGGCCAGAACACAATAATTTACTTAATAATTAATAATAGAAAACGTATTTGGCGTCTTCACGTTAAAAACTCGTTCTGCAGTGAAATCAAATAAAATAATAGTTGTCCTTAGCGTGTCTCTCTGCATCCTATTGACTTCCTAACCCTGAGTGTCATTAGAGGAATTAAATTTCTCTAGCGATTAACATAGTATAACTACCACACTTAAAAGAATATATCATTTAAACTATTAAATTTATTATTTGATAATCCAACATTGACCGTTTGGTTGCCTGTAAATACAATTTGATTTCTGCCTAGGATAGAAATACCTACATGTAAGCTGGAATTAGATCAAGTCTCGACATAATAAAACCTTGTAGGTACCTATGCAATTCACTTTTCAGGCGTGGTTTGTAAAATAAGGATATGATGGGACTGCATGCCTTTGCCTACATCTTGGTTGCTTCTATTTTTGTCACAAAGCTCCTAGTTGCACACAATTTTATTTTTCGGAAAATCACAATAGCTTTAAAATTGGCCAACATTTACCGAAAAATCAAATCATACCCAATAATGAACATATATTATATACAAAAGACAGTTTTAACTGCGAACTTAAATACATGATCCGGAAGCGTTTTGAAAAGCAAACGGAGGAGTACATGTACTCAACGTGATGTCCACGCGGCGTTGATGTATATTATAGAGGATAACGGGCAACAAACAATAAGGTGCGATAAGTAGATTCGTCGGCGCTTTTCATGTGCGCCTTTGAGCGGGTTTAATCCGCCGCCGGCCACCACGCCAGCGCCCACGCCGCGTTTAGGTAAATCCACGGTATCACATGAGGAATACGGCCTTTGGCTGTGCGTGGTTGAGCCAACGCAACATCGATTCAGATCATTCAGGACAAAAGGACGTGCGTCAATGTGTGCTCCGCGTGCACATATCACGGTGCTTGTGTGAGTATAAACGACAATCGCTCGCGACATTTAGCTGGTTGTACAGTTCGCCATCAAATATAATGTGCATGTTCAGATGAACATGCACTCTAACGCTTTGACAATAGAGTCGTGTTCAGATATTTGTGAGCACCTTGTTTGCTGCAATATATATGATGGCGACTATACACGCTTACATACACGGCTGCAAATACTAGGCCAAATCGATCAAGTTAGACTAGCCTAGGATTTTTTATTCAGTAAGCGCGCTTAATTAAATACCTACATTTTCCGAACATAATTATTCCTTTGTTTTCTATTTATTCAACATCCATTTATACATACGTTTGCAAGCGTAAATATCTAGGAATTAAATAAGTACACTCGGAATTTTTGACTTTCAATTTCTCAGAGACGCTGCGGAAACTGAAATATTTGGAGATTTTCTAATAAGCATGAGAATAGGGACTAAATCGTTAAATTAAATTTTAGGTTATAAACGTTAGAAAAGTAAAAGCGGGTTTTGTTTAAGCAAAGAAAACATATCAAATGCTGATAGATCAGGTAAAAGATCTAACAAATCATAAGGTACCAGACCAGATCGATACAAATATATTATGATATTTATGACACATTATACCTACGGTAATTTACTAAGAGTCTACTAGCAATCTAGACAATTAGAGACAATTAAGATCTTGCTCGCTCAAGTTTACTTACTATTAGAAAAGTCAATCACCTTCTGGTGTTCCTCTTCTTTCACCATTTACACTCTTATAGCTATTATAAATGTTATTCTCACCACTTATTCATATAAACTGCTACAGTAAAATCTAAAAAACCGTGAAAAAGATTGACTTAGTTTGGTATATTGTTTTATGAACTTGCAGCAATAACAACTTTTATTGAGTTGCTGAGGAAGATAATAAAAATCATTGTTAATAGTACATTCATCATCAGAATCGCTCGTAGTAGGTAAATGCAACGTACGCTACACCTATCTGTTCTATCGGTCAGTGTAATAAAGCTTTTATTGCGGTTAAATTAGCACTGGGTCGTCAACGAGCCATCTGGATCCGCGTCATCGGTGTCAAGGCGAGGCGGTGTTTACGCGGGCTTGGTCCTCGGTACCGCGTCGCTTCATGTCAATAAAAGTGGTCATTCACCAATTTTACGGTAATTATCTTTGACGCTGCCCGATTGTCCTAACACTAGGCGACTTTACTGAGACAATGCTCGTTTACTACGTCGCAGTCCATAAAATGGTGACGCCATTTTGTTACGAGCAGCCTTTTTATTGAGCACTGTATAAATTTATGGAATCATCATCGAGGTGTATGGACTCCTATTCGTTCGCAGTCGGGTCCATAACCATTACGGATTGTATTTTTAACACTTGTTTAAGATTTGATTGCAACTACCTATTTTATCAAATCATACCTACTTATATACCTACCTAATAATGGTATAATATAAAGTTAAGGACTGAGATAAAGGTTTGGATTAGGGTCTGGTGTAACGGCCGCACTCAGAGACGTCAATTAAGTTTTAAGTTTCATTAAAGTAGCTGCTATCACTTTCTTTTCTATAGCAATAGAATAAGACGCAGCAACTTTAATCAAACTCAAAAACTAATTGACGTCTCTGAGTGTGGCAGTAAGTGTAACTACTGTTAGTAACGACTATTTTCCGTTTAAATATCTGTAATTAATCACTTATTTAATATCGTAAAACTGTAACACGAATGCGCCTTATTGTTGTCAAATATTAACTTACGAGTATCTGTTATAATTGCAATAAAACCTCTGCATAAGATTGAAGGTCCGGAATGGAAACACTGTGCGAAGGTTAGATTTTGAAAATTATGAAAATTCACAAAGAAGGATAAAACCACTCTTTCGCAAACATTCGGAAGTAAGAATAAAAACGGTAGTGTATTATAAGTCCTACGCTTATAATTAAAATTACAATACCGTGAGGATAATCAGTTACTTAATCACTAATTGCTTAGCGAGATGTGTTGTGCAAATCGTTTAAAAGTACCTACTAGGTAAGAAACAAGGAAGAGATGATTCGCCGCCTATTAAGTACAATATTATACTCGTACTGCCTTAACATAGGTATATAAGACCAAATCCTATATTTATCTACATTATTATGATTGCTACTGGCGGGTTGTAAAAAGTTAATTAGGAAATAAATAATGCGGAATTAAAATAAGTCGTTGGAAACGCGGCAGCTGTATATAAGCCGCATGGCGTACATAATGGCGGCGAGGGCTCGTTATTTTCTGGTCAATTGCCGCTTTACAGCGTCCGCGCATCCTCGCTTCCAATTACTGCCCAGCCGCCAACGCTATAAAATCCATACCCATAACGATAAAACTTATATCAAACATCCTATCCATTAATTCCCCGCCTTAAACCACCAACAATAAAAACCATTTTTAAACTTACAACCTTACTCCGGATACAACGCATTCTCGCACCAGATGCAAATTACGCTTAGGTAAAACGTGTCTGTAGTCCGTCCTGAGCTTTTTTTTTATAATTATACCGGGTCGGTTACTTGGAAATGCATTCACAAGAAATCGGAGGGATTCTTGATGTTTAATAGGCTTAGATTAAACTTAAAAGCCGGCCGTGGGCTCGGGGCCCATTAAATGGTTCTCATGGCTGTCGGTAGATAGTACCTACATGGCTTAGCTTTCATTAGAAAAGGTTGAAAATGGGAATAAAAAGCATCAAACGAAAAGCTCGTCCAAGTTTTATCTACCAATAGGTTATGCCGCGGCGTCGCGTCGTCCGCCCATCCTTGATATTTGATGTACTTAAACGTTTTCAAGTTACAGGAATACATTTCGTCTGTGTTCAACCACCATCCAGCAACATCCCTAGCAACAATAGCCGGTACCCTCTGCTCGGCTGATTAACCGAAATAAGGAAAACAAACAACTTAAAAGGACCAGATAAGAATACAATTTCAAATGTACCTTATCCTGTTTCGGCTTATTTCGATGCTAGGAATTGTTATTTTTTGAAACCGCCGGCTTGGGCCTGCGGCGGGGTGGTGAAGTGCGGGTATTCCAAGTGAACTCTTTAAAGACTGTGATCGACTTGGGGCTAATAAACAATTACTTTTGCAAGAACAATTAAGGCGGCGCCGTCAAAGGGCCGTGTTTGAAGTCACCGCAGCATCCGCTTTCTCTCAGATAAGTCTGTCGCGGCCTTGCCGGAGAGAGCTTTTCACGATTGCTTGATAAATTCCTACCTCACAGACATTTTAATTTTAATGTCTCCGTCTGCAGGGAATATTAAAACAAACATACGATTGTGACTCACACATTAATAGGAAAATTTTGTAAAATATACGACAATTGGAAGTTAGTACAGGAATGTTTCCTGTGGGTATTTTTTCCCTTTAAATAGGCTGTAGTTGCACCCATTAAAATTAGTTAGTTAATGGCAAAGCATAACTATTTAATCAGACTTATTTTACAGATTTATTTTGATGTCGGTATGTACTTATAATATGTGCTATTTTAATAAAAACCAAACACAAGTCACGATCTAATGCGAGAGTTCTGTGCATTTCGATATGTTGGTGTTGTATAATTATGTTGGTATTTATTGAAAGGTAATAAAATTATTTTTATTAAAGACAAAGTTAAGAGCTACATAAAAACCCTACCCTAAATATAGATAGAGTTTAGGCGCATGAAGATTAGAAATTAGCATGTCAACTCTGACTGAAATGAAAACATATACATACATAAATATACCTAAACCATTATGATGATCGATGCACGAAGACACTGGCAGCTTATAACAACGTTCATGCAGTTCGGTTTCTTAGCAACAAACAAACCGGTGGGAGGCGGAGGGAGGCGTCAGGCTGGGCCAATAAAGGCGCGCAGTAAATCCACGTAATTTAGAGCGGTTGTAAATTAGAGTTCCGCTATAAACGCGGGCCGGCCGCGTACCTGCCGCGCCCGCGCCGGCGTCACGCCACCGGCGAATAAATCAACAGGACAGTTCCGATGGAGGACTACGAAATGTAGTCAGAAATGTACTATGATCAGATCACCTTGTAATACAGTACGTCATGAACAACTCATGAGTGTGCTGTACATTACATGGTACGGTAATGAGAGGCTCGGAACTGACCCTAAAGTCGCCACGCAAGTCGAACGCATCGGAGACTTCTTAATCTTTACATAATTGTATCACTGAGCACCCCCAGGAGCACAGAATAGATAATCCAGGAGCCACTCCTCTGGGCAGTGAGTGACAACTAAAAGGATAAGAAGGACATTTGCTGGACAAGAGAGGAGAAAGAGACTTGGACCTGTTGCAATATGGCGATAGCTGGTATGAAGTAATGCAGGACAGATTAAAATGGCGCGCTCTTTGTGTCGGAGGTCAAGACTCATTCAGGTCGAGGTAAGTTAGGTTAGTTTAGTACGTAGTACTTTCCTTTCAACCATCAACCACTGGTTAATACATACTCTGACTTAACATACATAGCAAATCTGCTTTTTAAATACCCACTTCTTATGATTGGAGGGTCTTAGTTATGGGCCCCACGCCGACCCATTGTAGTTTGGGAACATCATTCTCAACATGAATTGTTTCATAGTTGTCTGCAATTTTTTTCACGCCTTGTGGTAAATTATACATTCTAGTCTGCACATTCCGGCAAGTGCAAAGAAACCTAGAGGAGCGAACAGGGTTCGAACTTACAGAGTACAGATTGTTCAGTTTACTAAAGTTATTTTTCTCTATTCGCACCCTGGCTTGCATATCTCACATTACTTAGAATAATTCACATTATGTATAATAACCATGATTTCAAATATGGTTTACCTTTGAACCACCGGCACTCATTTCATAGAAAGTTTTACTTCGCCAAATTTTCATTTCATGACAGGCGTTTCCACGTGCTGGTGTTTTTTTTTTGGGTGTCACAAGTCTAACCAACGTAACCTACGTAACCAATGCTCAAGATAAATTGAAAATGATAAGGTTTTGACAGAAATTAGCTGTCGATGAAATGAAATTCGGTGAAATGACAAATTCGATGAAAATATTGTCGGTGAAACAAGGGACACCGTTTCAAATGTACTTTCCGCAATATTTTCGAATTTAATACTTAATAGGAAACCTTATTTCCATAAAATAATTGTAATATAACGGATAAATATTGAGAGAGACATTATTATTAATATTATAATGGCCTCGTAAATTCATAGGTAGAACTCGCGAGCCCACTCGGGCAAGAGCGCTTTCTGTGTGTAGGCACCACTACTTTTCCGCCGTCTAAAGTAAAAAGGCAGTATGCACATATGAACTTTATACCGTTTTACCATCTTCTTCTTTTAGACAACAGTGTTGCCGCCGAACTCCGTCTGTGCTTCGTACCGAGTTTCTGGTAACGACCACCTTTAACGGAACAGTAACTGTAATTTAATAAATATATCGGAAATCTTTACAAACTCCGTTGATGTATTGTGTTGTGACACCTCCGCGTGTGTTGTAGGTGCGATTCTCACTCAAGACTATTGATGGTGAAACATTATTTACTTGCGTCAGGTGGCGAGGAAAATAACGTATTGTTATTTTTATGCACAATGCGCTTCACATAAATTAGGTATTCCAGTACTGTCTAATAATTAGCTAGAATTCATGTTATGACTCTATTTGCAGCCGGTTATACAGGGTGACTGGTAATTCGACCTATTCCTTGAAAGGGGTTATACTAGGGCTTATTTGCAATGTTTGGCTAATGGCTAACCATATCAACCAGTGGTCGAAATTCAGTAGTTTTCGAGTATTCGAGTTTTTAGTATTTCTCGCCATAAAAATGGCAATTGTAAAAAAGTACATCCATTAAAATGGTAAAAAAATATTTTCTGGGAGCCAGTGAACAGTGAACAAAAAAGTGAGACCTTAGAAATAAAAGGTTGTAACTTACATGTCATCATAATTTTTTTACATGTTTTCTTAAATCAAGGTCGATTACCCAAAAAATAGTGTATGACACTGCGTAAAAATTACAGAGATGGATTCCTCAATCTATATCCTTTTAAAAAAAGTATAGATATCAACATATTTTACTAATTTATTGAAATAATAATAATATAGAGCAGGTAGCGGGTGTGCTGGAGGCGTACCTGACCCGAAATCGGTTTGTTTGTGTCACTTTGGTTTCTCTGTGTGCTTTGTTTGTCTTCAGTATCTTATCTTATCTTATCTTCCGAGGGTTTAGGCCAGGACAGCCTCAGCCTTCAACCTTTAGGGGCCCAAAAAGGCAGGTTGTGATAATTCGTGATTCCATCACGGTCGAAGTTGGATTCATCTGTCCACAAAATTTTCTTCAGGTAATCCGGATCTTCAATGTCAGCATTTACTAAAAATCTGCAGAAATCCATTCTTCTAGCAGGATCTCCCTCCTCGACGGCTTACAGCTTTGTAATAACAAGAGTCTCTGAGATAAGCCGCAGACAGACGGACAGACGGACATGGCAGAACTATAAGGGTTCCTTGTTGACTAAGGAACCCTAAAAACCATTAACAATATATAAAGGTCCCTGTAAAAGCTAGCAGCGCACTTTTAAGATAGCTGATAAGATTTATTAGTATAACCCTACGGCCACACTTTGGCGGTTCGGCGAAGGTTCGCGTTAGCCTCTTTCATTATCATAGAGAAAGAAAGGGACACCAACACGATCCTTCGTCCGAATCACCGAAGTGTGGCCGTGGGGTTAGAGACATTACATCTTAGTCCGTAGAGTCAGCAATTGCTGCTGCTGCTGGCTTAAGATTACAAATGTCCATGCCTCTCAGAACCCACTGACGCGACCCGTGTGCTCATTTGCCTTCTCTATGCCATCAAAAATCTACGCTCTACATTCAACCAATTTGATGGGTCTACCGAAAAGTCCCTTCAGACCATGCTCTTGAACTGAAGCCCAGAGGATTTTTCCATGAAATGTAAGATTGAAAAGTTGTGTTCTCAAAAACAATGTACATATAATGTACATACACTGTGGTGAGGGAAGCAGTCTGTAACCCCGCGCGGATTTCAGATTAATAAATCGTTTCTACTACGTTTTTTAAAATGAATATGAAGGGCTATAGTGCAAGGGGAAGACCAAAAAAGAGATGGATGGACTATGAGAAGAATTATATGAGAAATAAAGGAGTCATCATCATCATTGCGTATGGCAGTCATCCTGCATGGATCAAACGTCAATGTCCAGAAATAAGGGAGTGAATACTGGGATGACAGCTAGAATGAAAAAAAGACCTGCTGCGCGACGCCAAATGATCGAGACCGAGGGTAAGGAGATGATGATGATTGTTTTCTACTAATGTGGTAAGTTTTTTATGTATGTATGTATAAAGCTTTAGTGTATTATTCTATTAGATCACAAAATACCCAACCACATGTTCCCGATGGAAATTTTACAATTTTTCAGTACAGAATAATCGTCTGAATGAAACATCAGTTTTCGGTAAATCACCCCTTTACATTTAAGGTGTCATGAAACCATGTCAAACTAATAACTAATGTTATCTAAGAATAATAATCAAATGATAATATTATTACGCCTAAAAACTGTATCTAAACCAAACCTAAACTGTACCTGTATAATATATTTTTTGCGTTCCTGAAAACGGGTTCTGTAGCAATTAAGAATTTAAATAACACTGCAGTACCTATTTTTATTCAGATTGTTTATATTAAAGAAATAATGAATATAATTCACAACAAGACACTGAAGGAAACATTGAAAGGAAATAAATAACGTAAAATACAATAGAACCTCCTCCTTTTTTGAAGTCGGTTAAAAAAGTACATTTTTACGAAACTGTTCTTATTGGGGTTTGGGGCCAATACTGGTATTCCGTTTGTGAGTGTTTGAGTGCGTTATATTATTATGTATATATATATATATATATCTGCTAAAACAATCCTTAAAAAAATCTAGATCACAACTACACCGCTCGTGAAACAAGCCTGTCAACATTTCCATTTTGACATGACACTCGTAATCTTAAGGCGCCCATAGACTCTTATATCATTGTATGGCCAAATATCATTGTAGGTACAGGTAAATTACTTTCGAGACGTTTTTGCATTTGTAGTAGTATTAGTATATTTACAGGGATTCTAAAATTTAAATTTCATTCTACAGTCAGAAAAAAAAGGTTCGTCACATTTTGAAGAAGAAAATATATTGACAGTCAAAAGTCGGTGAATGTCAAATAAATAATAATTATATTTATTCTTATGGTTTGTAATATTTCTTGTTCAGTGTTATTATTGTAACGTTGTTAATTAAAAATGGTTCCGATGTTGAAACATGGTCGAGGTAAACCTTTGATTTCCCAAACTAAAGAAGTTTTGTATAATTAGGTAGTACAATTATTTCGAAAATGAATGCAATAGCAATCCGAGCAGTATTGTGACTTCCGCTGAATTACTTAAGTTGCTATATCAAGCGGAATATCATTGACTTAGAAGAATATTAGAATTAAATGTTATGTTTAATATTAATATTATTAACGTTTTTAATATTGTTTAATATTATTAATTCCATTGATGTACCTGATTATAAAAATTATAAAAAATATATAAAAGTGCTGGTTTATTTCTTTATGTGCTGGCCGTACACAACTACAAATGCAAAAATGTCTCGAAAGTAATTTACCTGTATGACTATTGACTTATATCATTGTATGACCAAGAGTCAATAATCTTACACAAATTGACCTAGTCCCAAACAAGGGAACTTGACCACTATATTCAAACTAAAATGAATAATTAATGTTTATTAAACATCCAAGACTTGGGAACAAATATTCAGACAAATATTTATCCTTTTTGGGGATGGAACCCGGGATTTCGAGCTTTGGAGGCAGCCGTAGCTGCGAAACATAATATATGTAAATGCTCATGCATGGAATCAATTTTTGAATCAGTGCGGTCCAACGTGCGTTAGTTCGTCGCTCTGTCGATTATCTCACCCCTTCCCGGTACCTGCAAACACTATAAACCCCATGACGCCCTCGCTTTACGATTACACATTATCTATTTTATCTGGCCTAAAACTTCTCAACAAAGAGATAAAGGTTCCACATTTACGCCGCCATATGTAAATAAATTACCCAGGGCATTGTGTGGCGGTCTACCAGGATCGTCTATGTAAACTCGTATACGTAGAATACTGGGCCCGTCGTAAATCAGGGGTCGCGACGCGTCACGCCACGTAAAGCTTGGTCCACATTTGTACCATCACCGTTTATCAAGATCAGGCGTATCGTATCGAGCATGCGTATCCTAAGTATCGACGCTCACTATGGTCATAATGTATCACTAGCATTGTCGTGTAAAAAATCACGTCCATATTAACGATACCGTATCTTGTCGGCGTGTCGGCAACGCGTGACATGTTCGTTGGTGCCATGATCGCGAATCAAACATATACACGTCCAAACTTGTCAATATCGTGTAGCGGCATTGCGTAAGTATTCCCTTTGATGATCGGGGAACAACCGCTTCGAGATGGAACGCGGTGTAACTTGTATCAAATGATATAGTCGTATCGTGACACGGTATCAAAATGCGTCCATACTGCGTACATATTGCCGATCATGATACATATATCTGATACGAGAGTATGTTTAGGTGTTTAAGATACGCGGTTACATACGAAATGGGGTGTATCAGCTATATACGGCGTGTGACATGATCGCGTATCATTTTGCATCCAAACTAGCGACAATGATACACGTCGGTGCCACGCGATGACGCGTCGGAGATCTGATTCACTAAAATGATACAAGTGTGAACCTGGCTTAAAAGGGTTTATTTTATAGTCCTACGATGCCGCGTTAAGTGAAATGTTACTTTATTTTCGCTTAGATTATTATTAGAGCTGCGAGTTGCTAGTTGCTGTAGCAACTTATGCCAAGTTATGCCCATTCAAGGGGTGTTTTATTTATTTACATATTTGACAATTTTAGTGACGTTTGTTGGAACTACACCCGATTTATCATTTTTATTCTTGTTTCACAGTGCATAAGAAACTCATAAGATCGTCATCTTTGGCTTAATTTAATTTTAAGGCACTATTCCTATAAACATTACACACACATACATAGGTACCTAGAGTATCTACTATATTATATTTCTATATATATGATTGTCTTTAGACACATTAATGGAATAGTTTAGTTCAATTTTTAACATCTGCTTGCCTCAAAATATTACTTATATACAAGTTGATTCTTACGTCAAATTCGTATTATCAATTCAACGAATAAAAGATCGCCAAAAAATGCCAAAATTTAACCTGGTATTTAATAATTAGGTAGATACATCACTACGTTTTATAAAACACAATTCCCCGCCGCGTCTGTCTGTGTGTTCGCGATACAATCAACAACGGATTTCCATACGGTTTTCACCAATGGACGGAGTGATTCATGGGAAAGGTTTAGGTGTATAATTCATTAAGGTGCGAAGCCGGGGCGGGTCGCTAGTAAGTAATAACTTGATAAGGACGCGCTGTTTGGCGTAAATGCCATCCCTATTGTTATAAAAGTGTATTTTAGGGTTCCGTGCTTATTTATAGGATCACTTCGTTATCCATCTGCCTCAACTGTTAAAGGTAACCAGTTGAAATTAATATGAATTATAGTGTCCCCTTGTTTAGCAGACACTCATTTCATCAAATGTGTCGTTTCACCGAATTTAATTTAATCGAATGTGTCGTTTCACCGAACTTCATTTAACCGAAAGCTAATTTCTGCTGAAACCTTATTGTTTTCAGATTAACTTAAGCATGAGTTACGTAGTTTAGGTTAGATTAGGTTAGATTTGTGAACACCAAAAAGTTATAACTCCTGCATGTGCCTGTCGATGAAATAAATATTCGGTGAAGTAAAACATTCTATGAAATGAGTGTCGATGATTCAAGGGTAAACCATGAATAATACTAAGAGATTCTGCGGTCTCTTATAGGTAAAACTCAAACTTCTTAGTAGTCAATGCAACCAAAATAAAGGATTTAGAGAGCCCCCACACTAGCGTCTTTTGAAAGTCGGCGTCCTGCAGGTGGAGTCGGGCGCTGGCAGGACGCCGACGCTCAAAAGACGCTAGTGTGAGGGCTCTCTCGGCCACATAATTATGTCAAATAATTATGATAGGGGTACATATAAAAAGCAAATTCGATGAAAAGCTAAAGGGCGTTACTAAACGATGAGAATCATAAAAATTGGCAAGAAATAAAGTACAAAGTACGCAGTAAAAAGGCAAATATTAAATAATCGTTAATTTGCAGTTGTTGCATCGACCGTGATGTAAACCGATGAAAGTAATATAGTAACATTCTCCATATTTTATTCCACTGAAAAGTTTGTTTGTCCTTTTATCTAACAAATAGGTATTGTTAAAGCAATGTGCTTGTGTCTATGGAAAACCGGAAAAAAACTGTATTTCCCGGAATGAATGTACGTATTGGTTATCTATAATTGTGCGTAGTCGCACTTTACCGGTTTTATCTTTAATTTTATCCTTGTCAAATTGACCACCATACAACTGTTGTTTAATTTCAGAGTTGATAGACTTATAGGTAGGTAGTCATGATGACAATATTTCTTCAGCCATGTGATTCTGTTATGGCAGGTTCTCACGAGGCGATTTTTGTCGTTCAACTTAAAGGTTGAGAGGGAATCAACTTTTTGTTGTTCAATGAAAGTCAATCAACTTTTATTGAAAACATGTTTTCATGATCGATTGTCATTCAATTCGTAAACCGATTTTAGTTGATCAACTAAAATCACCTCGTGAAAACGCCGCTTTAGGGCCTGCGCAAACCGGCGGAGCGCAGCGCAGATCACTTTAAATTTATCAATGTATATTCTTCCCTATTTTAATTACAATAAGGTATAAATTTGAATGCTCTGAGACCGACCTCGGAGCATCACGGGGGATTTCTACTCTGCGGCTGCGGCTCTAAATTTATACCTTATTGTAATTAAAATAGGGAAGAATATACATTGATAAATTTAAAGTGATCTGCGCTGCGCTCCGCCGGTTTGCGCAGGCCCTTAAACATCTCGCCCTTCACATCGTCCGACGAATTATAACCAGCGAATTTACGTCGTCCGTCAAAATGTGTTAATGGCATGTAGCTGCCTGCATTTTCATTTAGTCGCTGGTTCACCGATGAAACCATCGACTAAATGAAAGTGCAGGTAGTTGAATGTCATTTTACACAGATGTGAAGGGCGAGACGTGTAACAGAATCACATGGCTGAATTGCTTCATCCAATATTTGAATGATGTACGTGCACTCCTGTCATGAAAGGCTTATATATAGCCCCCGTATTACTTATGGTCGCCTTTATCGCGTGGACATACTGATCAGAAAGTGACAGATGTTTTTATCACGTTTATCCACATCGATAAACATAACCGTAATAATGAAGACAGAAGGCAGGAAGACTTTTTGATTTTTTTAAGTTTATTTCCGACAAATTAAAAAAAAATAAAAAATTAATAGTAATACATTTTTTTTTAGGGTTCCTCCCATACATGTAAAGCAAAAATAAAAAAATCATCATCATCATCATCATCTCAGCCGAAAGACGTCCACTGCTGGACATAGGCCTCCCCCAAGGTTTGCCACAAGGACCGGTCCTGCGCCGCTTGCATCCATCGGTTTCCCGCAATCTTAACCACGTCGTCGGTCCATCTTGATGGAGGTCTGCCCACGCTGCGTCTTCCAGTACGCGGACGCCATTCGAGAACTCTTCGGCCCCAGCGGCCATCTGTTCTGCGAGCGATGTGTCCCGCCCACTGCCACTTAAGTCTAGCAATTCTTAGGGCTATGTCGTCGGTGACTTTGGTTCTCGTGCGGATCTCCTCATTCCTGATTCGATCACGCAGAGATATTCCGAGCATAGCCCTCTCCACAAAAGCAAAATATTTTGTAACTTTAACATCGTATGAGGTATCGTTGGATAGCTCTTAAAAATCATTATCAAAATCATTATTTATTTATTTATTTAATATTGGTACAAAAACATGATGTTAACACAATAACAAAACAACGTATGGTACATCCTGATGTTGATCAATTTTAGTTAACACCACTATTATAATTGTACACGACATTTGTGTAGGACATCTTTTATAGACGGTACAGTACTAATAATCTTACAAAAAAGTATACATTTTATTTAATAATTTTGAGTAGCTTATTTCTAAAGATAATATGTAATTGAATGAATGCCATTATAATTTTTAGGTTAGCGGGACCGTTTAAGAAATTTATATAGAACTCGAAAAGAGTCATTTTCGCTAGAGTTGCATGTTCCCCACCCCCTACAGCCAAAACTGCAAGTACCAAAAATGTGGAAAATATTTGAAATGAAAACACAGGTTATAACGAATTTAAAAGGAAACCTATCACGACTAGGTAGACATTATTGGTTATTGGTTCTTGAGTTACAGACAATTAAAATGATAATAAATAAAATCGGCTAAGATAAATAAAATAAATAAATATCAGGAGACAATCTCACACAAATTGACCTAGTCCCAAACTAAGCAGGATTGTACTATGGCCACTATGAGTACTAGACAACGATACATAGAAAACACCCTGACTCAGGAACAAATAATCGCGCTCATCACACAAATATTTACCCATACCGGGATTCAAACCCGGGACCGCTAGCTTCGTAGGCTTGGTTGTGACCCACCAACTAGGCTAAACGCGTTGTCAACTTAGATAACTTTGATGTGAATAGAAAATTGAAAAATAGGTAATAAGTATTAATAGTTTTTGCAGATTGTTTTTTGTATTCGTAGTAATGGGGACGGAACCCTACACTGAGCATGGTCCGACATGCTCTTGCCCGGTTTTTTGTATTTATTTGTTGTATCGTAAAAACGGTAATAGGTACATACAAGCGTCAAATTTGGTATAATTATAGAACAAACCCTATAGAAAAACAACAAATACTAAAAACCGGCTGAATGTACGGAACCCTCAGTCCGCGAGTCGCACTTGACCTGTTTTTAATTTAACCCTGGACGGTCTACGGCAGCTGAAATGGTTCTCGCGTGAAGTCGGAAGTCCCGCTCCCGCCGGCGCCGGAGCGCTCGGCGAGTTCCGCGGAGCTTCGTTATCTCCCATCTGGCTCCGCCCCCCGCCGAACATGGCCGCCCGACGGCATTTATGTCCCTCATGAAAACCACTCTTATAATTAATTCACAGCAATCACATGAGCCTGCACGGCACAGCTTTTATGTTTATTGTTTCTGTATCATTTTAAAGCACACAGTCATTTTGATTTCTCTAGAGTGTCACTGCCATAATATTTTATTTGTGTTTATTTAGGCATCAACGGCTGCCGTTATGATTATTGCTTAATTGTTACGCAAGTTTTCACTTAATAATTATGACGTGGTCTAGTACCTAAATTTGCATAAGTATTTGATAAGCGACAGCACTATTTCGTTTATTGTTCTTTGTTTATCTAATCTATTATAGTCGCTAGTCGCTGCTACATTGCTGCATTGGTAAGTACCTACAGTATATTAGTTTTGTCCGCCTTGTGAATAAAGTGATTAGTACCTTTAATTCATGGAAAAGCGTCATCGAGTCCCACAGTCTATGTTTACGTTACGTATTCGGTAGCGTGCTAAGTACAGAATAGATAAATAGTACAAGGTGTTAACTTCTGCTTAATTTTCTACAAACATAATAATATAATAACATTGAACCACAGATTAAATAAGAGTTACTACGAAACAGATATTTCTCTTCTATTCAAAACGACAAAGTACGTCTGATCAATACCTACAAAATGTAAAACATACCTACGTATAATGCGGCCCTTATTAAACTCCTGTCGAAAGTTCATTTTTCGTAATTTCCTGTAATCTTATAGTGATAACTACGTTTGTACGCTCGAAAACGGTAGGATTGTCAACACAGGAACATATTAATATAAATAAATTATTATAAGAAAAACAGTTATTTGAATAGGTAATAAAAATATAATATATTTATTGTAATTAACAATAATTAGGTACCGAGCGACCCCGTTTTGTCACTGGCTTGCTCGATTATAAGTTTTAGGGATCTAAACTGTTTTTTTTTCCAGGGAGTATAATAAACAGGACATTAGTTTTAAAGCCTCATGTCATGTCAGTAGGTATGAAGAAAAGCTATTCTAGCGTTTGACTAAAGGCATTTAACTATTTAAATCCTATTTTTGTACTATTCAAAATATCCGATTTATTCGAATAAGTAATATTGGTGAATTCGGATTTTATTTTTGGCGGATATTCGAATAATAATGAATATTCGAATTGCAAACCCTAGAAGTAGGCAAGTACTTATTCTAGTTGTTAAGCTAAAGAATCAACTTGCGGCGTGCGTGCCCTGTTTACACTCGGGCTGTCCAAATTATTTTTTTGTTACACATACTTATCTATAAAGGATGTTGCAAATAATGCACAAGTTCCTTAAGGTGGACATTCACGGTCAGTTAAACTGATCAGTTGAACTGACGTACATCCAAAAACTGACCGTGAATGTGAAATCTTAAGTTAAAATTATACGAACTCATAGGTCAGCTTCTGGATGTACGTCAGTTAACTGATCAGTTTAACTGACCCGTGAATGTCCACCTTTAGCGTGCACAAGCGACAGCGCCCCTGTACCATTACCATGAGTTTACAGTGACCGCACTCGCTAGCGACGGCGTAAACGATTTGTATGGAGAATTGTACAGCTCCTCTAGCGGTCACTTAAAGAACTAAAGATCGCTAGTATGAGTCCAACGGTAAATTACCTATCGAAATCTATTCGTTAGCGACTAACGTTTTGTAACCGTTGCCGTAGAACATCGGTACCATGAGTCGTAAATTTGACAAATGTCATCGAAAAATACCGTATCGACTGTAGTTAACTATTTCACTAGCAAATTGGTGCGTGAAAACTTAGAATTATTGTTTAATACGTTACTCCAATTATTTATCTATCCAAATAATGTCGGCAAGACATTATTTAGCGTGGAATATGTAGGCTTATGAAGACGAACGACGAAAACAAGGAGGATTTCAAGCTGATATGAGAAATATTACGTTAAGAAATCCACTTCAACATTTTACTGAGAATAAATTCAGTAAGGAAGCTTTTGAGAATTTGTGCGATTCGTTAACGTACTACACGGATTTGAAATCCACACACAAATACATATAATGTTCCCGATCCTGATGACAAGGATATGTCTGAAGAAAGAACTATTTGAGGGCCAGGAGTTAGTGTTGGAAAATGAAGGCACCTGTGATTTATTAATGGAGAGAGCAACGCGGGATCAATTAGTTAGAAGACTTGCATCAATGCATTATTTCCAAATACTTGTACCATGTTTTCTGTTTTTTGTTTCTCACACGTAATCTTTATTTATTACACAAAATCTTTATTTATTTGCTAAAGTATCTACAATTATATTTCCTAATGCTAAAAAAGTACCAAATAAATCTAACCACCGTTCTTGCATTCTTAACTCTGATTCCCTTAACCTATTCCTCTCCCGCTCCACTTCCTGTTTAAAAGCTCGCCATTCACTGTCAGCTCTGACAAAGGCTTGCCTTGCCAAATCTGACTGTCTGGGTGCGAGTCCTTCTGTAGACAGGAGATTAGTGGTTTTGCACCTGACGTCTTCGCCACCGACGTGGCGTGGGCGGTAAGAGCTTGGGGCTCTGCCACCTGGCATTAGCAGCTGGTAATGCTGTTCTTGTGACCGCAGGCTCACCACCGTGCATTACTCCGGTCTCACTCCTGTCCACCTCGGGCAGGGCTGTAATGGATAAAAGAACGTTTACAACACTATTTTGAATTCTTTATGAACGAATGAAACTAGATAGGTAGGTACATTTTACTCTAAAATGTGATAATAACTGCAAAATTTATTGGAACCTATTTCTTGAAGAGCTGATGGAAATTGACTGTCATTGCAGTCACTATACCTGGGCTGTTAACTGTTTCGGGATACTCTCTGTCCACCAAGTCTTGTTCACTGCAAGTGCTGTTAGCCACAAGCAATGGTGGAAAAAAGGAGGGCTGAGCTGATGTCCCTGGTACAAGTGGTACAAGTAGATTCCAGTCTCCAACGCCTGCAGTGAAAAAAACACATTGAAATAATCTTTCCTAGGACATGAATTAAATGAATTTTTAACTTAAATATATATAATAAATTGTTTATCTTATTTCAATAGTAACAATGATAGGGAAACTTACTGGAACAAGTTTGTTGAGCCAAGTTGTTCATTTAGCAGGAAAATTGATAGGCTGTCATTTGTGTCTAGTGCCACTTCAGTAACTTCTTCCTGTAAAGCATTTTTTTTAAAGAATGCCATGAGATATGAAATTTATGACTTATATGTAAGTATAACTTTAGGCACACATAAATAAATAAGTTTTTGTCTAATTTGACTATACACAGACGTATGAATGAACTGTCACATTGACAAAAATATCAAAAAAATCAAAACAAATTCTAGAATCACTTACACTTACTTAGTGACACTGCTCTAGGGCACTTTTTTAAATTAGTAGGGTTATGTCTATATTTTTAAATGGAAGACATGGATACTTATCTTTTAGCCCAATATCATCCTTACTCTGTCTTTTTATTGTAGTTAGAAAGAGACAATTTCGTTTGGTGTGAAATTAGGCACACGTAACGATAACTACACGAACTATCGAGTTAACGTTAGCGAGAATAGTAAACGTTTATGTGACTCATGGTACGAGTTTAATCAAAAACTATTCGAAGGACGTTTACTCGCTATCGACTGTAGAACGTAATACGAGTTTTCGATAGCAACTCATGGTAGTGGTACTGATTGAATCGAGAAACCTGGTTGACCTGATTTTTAGAGTTCCGTACCAAATACATACTGAAAAACGGAACCCTTATAAGATGATTTTGTTGTCCGTCTGCCGTCTGTCCGCCAGTCCGTCCGTCCGTCGGTCTGTCAAGACCCTTTTTCTCAGGAATGGCAGAAGCAATCTGGCTGAACTTTAGAACAGAAGCTTACGGGCTGAAAGACATTTATCTATATTTTATAAAAACAATAAAATAAGTTATGAAAATCAATAGTTTTTTGCAATATTAAAAAAATTCTTTGAAAATGACTTAAAACTTAGGCAACCTGAAATGGACCTTAGCACATACTAAATAAAACTTATTTAACTTATTTTTTAACTTGTTGCGTCGGATTATATTAAATATATACCTATTAATTTATTATTTTATTATTTATATATTACTAAACATTCAAAATTGGGAAATAGTTTTAATGCGAATCATTATTATTATAAATACGGAACCCTCGGTGCGCGAATCCGACTCGCAATTGACCAATTTTTCTCATTAGCCAGCCGCCTTTTTTCACTGCGCACGTCCGAGCTTTCCTGTGAAAAAACGTCTGTAAAGAGTTCCTCCAGCGGGCTTAGGATTGCTGTGATTTAGTATGTATTTATGCATGCAAGCATGCTGGAGATAAAATCCAATCCGATTTTTATTTATATATTTTATTGCATTTTTATAAAGAAACTTACTCCTAACCTAAGTACAACCCTGTTAGGGCATGGCAATTTTTAAAATTTAAAACAAAATCTAACATAAAACAAAACATCTACTTACAATGTTGATAGAAAATTAACATCCGCTATAGGTAAGTAGATACTTTTAGGGCCGGTTTTATAAAAGCCCGTTAGTAAATATGTGAGATCAAATAGTAATTAACCGCATACAATTTTTTACATTCCTGATCGAAATTTGATCTAACGGATCTTTATAATTATAAAACCCATCCTTAGTAATCTCTTAACACTATTTAAACATACTCTTAAAAACAAAGTTAATGGTAAATCTTATATTCTTACATAGTACTTGACTGTGTTAGTGAATTATTTAATTTAATTATGTAGTTATATTTTAAATTATTTTTCATACATTCTTCTGTAGAGTAGTAACATTTTTTATGAGGAAATCTTTAAGTTTTTCCAGGGGTCTTGATGATATAGTATACCTAACGCCAAGATGGCGGATACCACTGCTATGTGAAAAAACATGGGATAATTTTCAGGAATTATTAACACGAGGCACCTCAATCCAACATGGATTTTGGTTTTAGATGGCGAATTACCTTACTAACTTTTGTCTAAAATCGACATTTTTTTTTCCAAGGCGAAGAAAACCAATTCATTAGGTAAGTAGGTACTTATATTTTTTATATCTTAGATCGCGGATGTCTCGTAGGTATTATTCATCAAATATTTCCTCCCACGCAATAATGCTGAGATCTTAGGGAAAGGCTCGATAAAACGAACTTTCTCTGTAGGTATCATAAACACCCTACTTATTCATGTCTTGCGTGTCTTGCAATGCATTGAATATGTATACGTGCAGTGCAACACCGTACTTAGTTGTTTTATGTTATAATTATATGAATTATAAACGTTACTTATAAATTATTGATCATATCACCACTTTCGATAAAACTCGAAGGACGACTTCCATTTTTCGGTCGTTAATTAGGGACCTCTTCGGGAACACTAGGGTACCAGAACAACAACTGCAACGCATGCATACCGACTTCACGGTTTGAACAACTTGAGCAAACCATTTTTAAAGTTGAAACTCGAAGAACGCTTTAAGCTAATTAAAATACTCAACTAGTTTGTTGCACTCTAAATCGGCAAATGTCGACAATTAGCGACGGAGTGACAAGGCAATTAGCACTGATCCAACGAAGATAGCTGAGGACACAGCAACTATGTCCTTTTAATTAAAAACCTTGTATAATAAAACTTAAAATACATAGGTAGACCAGGTATAATAAAATTAAATTGTAAGGGAGGTCGCACACCGCGGCTTTTTAACCGACTTCAAAAAAGGAGTAGGTTCTCTATTCGGTTGAATGTTTTTGTAGCGATGCAGTCGTGCGTTTCGTGAATGCGCTACTGCATCGCGACAGTCGCGCGTTTGTATCGATACAAAGCGATTGTATCGCTACCTACTGCATCGCTTCTGTAGTGCGCAGCGTTGCAAATGCGACAAGCGGCCACATGTCGCGATGCAGTTGCGCGTCCACGAAACGCGCTACTGCATCGCTACAAAAAGTCGCGGTGTGCAAAACGCACCCTAACATATCTTCCCTTTTTGCTTTCATCACTAGGTAGGTAGATACTCGTAGTATGTATAAAACACTGTCGCTTCCCGCCGTCTGTCCCTTGGTATGTACGCTTAGATCTTTCAAACTATGCAACGGATTTTAATGCGGTTCTCACCATGAGTTAGGTAATTTTTCACGGAAGGTTTATGTATATAAAAGTACCCGGAGCGAAGCGAGGGCGGGTCGCTAGTCTAAGGATAATGTATTGTACGCGACTCTGCATATTGGCATTATGCAACAGTCACGTAAACTACTATTTCATCTCTCTTCACGTCTTGTCACAGACGAGGCAAAACGGGCATTAAATGAAGCAACACTGAGACACGCCAAATGCGCAGTTTTTAGATGCTACGGGTATAGAGCCGTCGCGTCGTCGGTGAGTTCGAAAACGCATCAGATACATACTGCCGCACTCAGAGACGTCAATTAAGTTGTAAGTTTCATTAAAGTTGCTGCGTCTTATTCTATTGCTATAGCAAAGAAAGTGACAGCAGCTACTTTAATGAAACTTAATAAAACTTAATTGACGTCTCTGAGTGCGGCAGATAGTGGATCTGAGGAATGGATCTTGAGAACGAAGGTCCTTAAATTCCAACATAACGTTGGTCTGTTTGCTTACCCAAAAAAGTGGATTTCGTACTGTAATTGTACATACCTACAAGTACTGATGAAACTCCCCAGTCGCTTTGGTAACTTCATGAAATATGTGTAAAAATACACATAAAAAGGTCCGTATTACGTAGGTATATACGGACCGGCACATGGACCCTTAACATTACACGCAAAAAACATTTGAATGGGAATACGTCCCAATGAAGGCATCGAAGGCAACAAAAACAAAACTACAGACCTACACGTCAGATTAAAACCTCAATTTTTTGTGAGCATTTTGACCATGGGCGTTGGCCGACTCAGGTAGACACGAGATACGAGGGGTTCAAGCCACTCCTTTGACTCAATATATGTGGTTTAAGGCGATTGGAATTCCATGCATGGTTCAATATGGCCGAGGAAAACATAAAAAACCACAAAATGATTCAGGATAAAAATGATGTAATTGCTAATAAATAATTCATTTGACATATTTTCAACTGATATTCGACGCGGTTACTTACTAGGAATTTCTGTGAATATGACGCAGATGAAGCAATAACAGACTCTTGGTCAACGACGTAAGTACCTAACCACTTTGACGCGCTAAAATAGATACCTATTGGTTACAAAAACGGAAAATAAGTCTATCGGCCGCACTCAGAGACGTCAATTAACTTTTAAGTTTCATTAAAGTTGCTGCTGTCACTTTCTTTGTTATAGAAAAAGAATAAGATGCAGCAACTTTAATAAAACTTAAAAATGAATTGACGTCTCTGAGTGCGGCAGTGTTTTAATCACCGTGAATCATTCAATGTATCAATTTTCTGATGCAATTGGAGTGGCGGCCCATAACTATAGCAGACTTGTTTGTGATACCGATGGATGGACCCTACATTAAGTATGTACATATAGGCCTGAAGGTAAAGGTAGAAGTATAAAGGTGTTAAGTTGTTATATCGACGTATGCCACTTTTTGTCCTTCAGGTGTCCAAGGAGCTTAAATTGATGAGTTTGATGACACTTTAGCCTAATTGCGTGTAGGACCCAATCGATATAGGTATTCCGCCTAGTGCAGGTCTTTTCATGATGGTACTGCAGGGTGTTTTGAGGCTTCACACCATATTGTTGTATTGCTTCGCAGATTTTCAGCACCTACCTATGTATAGCACACCAGAAATTCGTTCGTTTCGTTTGTAACCTAACCCAGGTTATAAACGAAACGAACAAATTTCTGGTGTATGTAGAGAAATAGAGGTATTTATCATAACGAAATAAACTCGTTTTGAAACTAAATAATAACGTTATGTTATATATGTTATCTCTTTAGTACCTACACTTCGCTCGCTCATGCATGTGCGGGGGCGTTTAATTTGGATACAGCATATTTTCAAAATGTATGGTCCTTTAAAAACCATGTGAGGAATAGATTTAGTCGCCCAAATTCAATTTATTAAAGTTTTGTTTATTAAAGTTATCGGATTTTAGGGTTCCGTAGTAAAAGTAGGAACCCTTATAGTTACGTCATGTCCGTCCGTCTGTCCGTCTGTCCGCAGCTTAGCTCAGAGACTCCTTAGTACTAGATAGCTGTTATTTGGCATGAATATACATATTTTTCACGCCAACAAAGGGGTAAAATAAAATTTTAATTTTTTTTTTTGCGGGTAAGTACCTCCCCTACACGTAAAGCGGGGATGGTTTTTTTTCTCGTCTACTCCATGGTGTAGGTGTCGTTGGATAGGTCTTTCAAAAATATTGCGGGTTTCGATTAAGGGATCCGTTTGTGAAATATTAAGCTTTAAAGTGCTAATTTTCAATCAATTGAGAATCTCCTCCTTTTTTGAAGTCGGTTAAAAATTTGAAACATATCTTAAATGAAATCACATATAACGAATTTGAAAAGAAAACTATCACGACAGTAGACTTTATTGTTTCTTGAGTTAAAGTCGATTAAAATGTTTATACCTACCAAAAATCTCAATCTCCAAAAAAACACGAAAATTTGCTAATATTTGTGTTTTTTTGGAGATTGTTGTTTGTGTTTGTAAGAATGGCGACGGAACCCTACACTGAGCATGGTCCGACATGCTCTTGCTCGGTTTTATTTTTAAAATTTGTTTGGCCATTATAGTTTTGAAACAAAAAGACATCAACGGGTGCAACGTCGCGACTATGAAAAATTGTTTCTTATTAATAATTTTATCATTAAATATTTTTCAATAAAACCACTAAAAGTTATTTATTTAGGTCTATACCCTTAGCCGCCCATCTGATACGAATCATAATGAGTTGTTTATTGCAATCCAAGTCCAGTAAAACATGTCAAATATAAATAACAGTAAACATTAACAGTTTTGTGGAGTCATTAAATAGTAGATTGTTTATCAAGGGACTAAGAATAGGCCATAATGACATGAGATGAATAGCCACCCTAGTTTTGCTCGGCTAGTTTGAGTGTCATCATGGAATTTTAATCTAAAAATTTTATCACTCTATTTTTCACTTCCACTGCGAGAAAATAAATCCAAAATAATTTCAAGACAGACATGACAAATTTCAACTTAAATGTAACGCTATTTTTAACGGGTTTCGTTGGGTTTCGTACCAAACACTGAAAATTAGAACCGTTATAAGATGAATTCGTTGTCAGTCTTTCCGCCTATTCGTCAGTCCTTCAGTTTATCAAGACTCTTCTCTGGAATAGCTAAAATTTCAAATATATTATTATATAGTATTGGAGCGTCGGTGGCCAAGTGGCTAGCGGTGTCGACTCGTGTTTGTTAGGTACCGAGTTCGAACCCCCAAGTGATCGCCATGTAGGTACCAATGAGTTTTTCTAACTTATGTAGGTACATTACCTGCACGGTAACCGATGCTCTTGCGGTGAGGGAAAACATCGTGAGGAAACCTGCATATTTAGGTAGCAAAATGTGTAACCATGATTGAATTGGTTTGGTTCCCCTGTCACAAGGGTTACGGAGGTCAGATGGCCGAATCTGGATCATGGTCAAGCGTACCCCGCCGAAGAACGGGAAAAAGCGCTAGAGGATGATAGGTATTGAGTTATTTGAATTTTGAAATTAATTATTGAAACAGCTAAAATTCACCGGAAAGAAAAATTCCGAGAAAGGTATCTTCCATCAGAGGTAGCATTTGAAAGCTCTCATGTTGAAAAGGATACCTACCTACTTAACAATCAGGGTCAGACCCTTCAGGGCGTGTGTCCCCAACCTGCACCTTCACCGCTCTCTCATGAGCAACATTGTAGCTGGCTGTTTGTGGCTTTCCAAGGATGAGGGTTCCGTACACATTTGGTTGTTTTTCTATAGGGTTTGTTCTATAATCATATCTTTGTTTGACGCTTGTATGTAGGTATTACCGTTTTTACTATAGAACAAATAAAATAAAACGTTGAAAAAAAAAACGGTTTTTGTATCGGAACAGATTCAGATTCAGATTTTATTACTCAATATAAATTACAACAACAACAACTCTTTATTATTTTACTTTTTGACATAGGACGGACGGACCGACAGCGTTTAGGCTTAGTAATAGGGTCCCGTTAGGCACCGTTCGGGTACGGAACCCTAAACAGTACTTTAGTCCCTAAAAACAAGAAATATCACTATTCCGCCTACCTATATCTACATGGCTTTTAAGAGTCACTTTTAGAGCATGAGAAGTGACACACTCTTAGGAGTAGATAGGTAGGTTCAGTCACTAGCAATAATATATGATCCAAAATTTAGCTCAGAAATGTCTGACTAGTTAGACGCAAGAAGCGTGTAAGATAATTTTAAACGCAATGTTGGATAATAATAATCATATTATTTTATTATTTATTATTGCTGGTGAGTACACCTACCTACTCCTTTAATTTTCGTTTCGACTAAGTACCTACTAGCTTTATTCGAGAAATGTGAACAACAAGCATTAATTATTATTTACACTAGGTATGGCAGAATTCCAAACGATCAATTTAACAAAAAAAAACGTTTTTCCTTGAAAAAGTTGTTGTGGGTTTGGGGGCTGCATGTTTAGCTTTCATGGAAGTAGTTTAATGATTTAAGGTGTCACCACAGATTACCTTACTTCGTAACAGATACACCACTCCGCAAAGTACATCCGGTATTAGCCTACCGTTTTCTGACCTTTGGACACCTGTGGAACGGACTTATCGAAACGGGCTGCCAGCGATGTTGCCACGCCGCGCCGGCAGTGGCACGCATTCAAGTGTGACGGCGCTAGGTGGCGCTGGCGTCGCGCGGACCACGTGGTCATTCGGTCGCTAGCACGTGTTGTGATCATTGACGTACTACTTACTCAAAAGTTATTTAATATTGGTTTAATTTTATTCGTGAAGTTGAAGTTATATATTAGGTATTAGCGTTAGTGTAGTAGCTAAGTTCAAAATGGTGAATCATGCATAATATGTGGTTAATGGATGTATGAATAATAAGAAAAAAAATCAAAAACTAACATTTTTCACACTTCCAGCTAACGAATAAAGGTGAGTTTAATACTATGTAATGATATATTTATTTGTAATACAAAGTGGAGTGGACTTAAGCCACGCGTTAAGCATATACCTATTAGATCAATTGGATTTAGGTTTTTATTTTTGCTTGTACAACATATTTACTTTGGGTTTCATGGTTATTTAGATAGTTTTCTATGTTTTCATTCTATAGTTTTACATTCAACGACGTTTTACACAGATTTTATCGTACCCACGTTGTTTTGCTTACATGTGAATATGCATAAAAGATACCCCCCAAAAAAACTTATTTTATTAGCCGCTTTGTGCGCACGAAATTATTTTATTTTATTTTTATCGTAATGTTGACAACCCTAATTTGATCGTGACGACGCAATTGATGCACTTAGCGTGAGCGCGTAAGGTACTTTCTAGCGCGCTCGCGCGCAGTACACATATTAACAAACATAAGTATAAAAAGCTGGATTGTCCAGATGATGGGTTCATTTTGACTGGAGATTTTAATGTAAGGGAGGCTGTTTGGATACCAAGATCTGCAGATGCAAGTTTAGCTTTACAAAATCCATCCGCTGATGTGTTAACTTCTCAAGTGTTTGCTTTCATGTGCTTTTCGGGGTGGAACCAGTACAATGGCATTCATAATGCTAATAATAGATGTCTTGACTTGATTTTTGCTAATAATACCTGTACTGTGACACGCGCTGAGCCTCTATCTCTCCCGGAGGACCCTCATCATCCTTCATTAATATTAAAAACAGATTTTGGTTGCACTGAAACCTTGCTTCGGCCTGCATCACGTGTCTCACGACGATTTCATTCAGCTAATTACGATATTATCAATGCGGAATTATCTGAAGTAGATTGGGACGCGCATTTAAATATTGACGATATCGAAAAGGCTGTTGAATACTTTTATCAAGTTGTTGATGAGATTGTGGACAAGCACGTCCCTTCAAGAATTATTTCAGAAAGTCGCAAGTATCCACTTTGGTTTACTCGACCATTAATTAAACTAATTAATAAAAAACTTAAAGTTCATAAGAAGTGGAAAATATATGGTAGACAGAGTGATTACAGTGTTTTTTCTGCTTTGAGACGTGAAGTCAAGGATTTAGAAGTAATTTGTTACGACTTATTTATATCACGCGCGGAAAGTAACATAAAATATAGCTCTAAACAATTTTGGTCATTCGTAAAATCTAAGCAGAGCAATAATGCCATCCCTGACTCCATATATTTGGATAACCAAGTAGTATCGGAAGGCCAGGGCATGGCAAATGTTTTTAATACATTTTTTCAATCTGTATTTGAAGTAGACACCACGTCCGTTGGTTCATTATCCGTCCCAGAATCTAATGAAACACTTATTAGTGATATAGTCATAAACCCCGGTATAGTTGAAGGGTATTTGATGCGACTAGATACCTCTAAAGGCAGTGGTCCAGATGGACTGCATCCCATATTTTTAAAGCAGTGTGCTAAGCAATTGGCTTTACCTTTATCAATTTTATTTAAAGCTTCCATAAAAAAAGGTATTTTACCTAAAACTTGGAAAAGATCTTTAGTTGTCCCCATCCATAAAAATGGAGACAAGCATTGTGTTAGGAATTATCGCGGTATATCGAAGTTATCAGTTGTTCCCAAACTATTTGAGAAGATTGTGTACGACTCCCTTTTTCCGGCCGTCAAAACTTTATTAACTCCCCATCAGCACGGATTTGTCAGTGGTCGCTCTACTGAAACCAACCTGTGCGAATTTCTAGATATCGTACTAGAGGCTATGAGCAATGGCTATCAGGTGGATGCAGTGTATACCGATTACTCAAAAGCTTTCGACAAAATTTCTCATTCTTTATTGATAAAAAAGCTTGCAGCAATCGGTATACACGGCGACCTCCTGAGGTCATATCTTCGAAACAGAACTCAAGCCGTCGCTGTTAAAGGATATATATCTAGTTTTATTCCTATTAGTTCCGGCGTCCCTCAAGGGTCTCACCTTGGACCCCTGTTGTTCAATATTTTTATTAATGATGTTGCTAGTTACATACAGGATTCCCATATATTACTTTATGCTGATGACACTAAAATCTTTAAAATAATTAAAAATGAACATGATTGTTTTAGCCTTCAGAATGATCTAAATCGTCTGGGCCAATACTAACAAATTGGTTTTAAATACTGACAAATGTTGTACAATCTCATATTCCAGGAAACGCCAACCAATTATTTTTGACTATAAAATATTTAATGTTGACCTTAAAAAAGTATCGGAAATTAGAGATCTGGGAGTCCAACTCAATAAGGAACTATTACTTTCATCGCATATTGAGAAGATAACATCAAAAGCTTACAGGATGTTGGGATTTATTTTTAGGCAGGGCAACGATTTCAAAAATGCCAGTACTTTTAAACTTTTATATAATGCACTTGTCCGATCTCAACTGGAGTATGCATCTGCAACTTGGAATCCACAATACCAATGTTACATAGACGCTATTGAAAACATTCAAAAAAAATGTACGAAACGCTTAACTTATAAGTTTAGGAATATCAAGCTCATAGATACTGTCCCTCTTCAAAAGCGCAGAGAACATCATGATCAAATTTTACTCTACAAAATTTTAAACAATATCATAGATTCTCCATACCTCCTTAGTAACATATCATTGAAATGCTCATGTCTACGTACTCGCTCCAAAAATATATTCGCTGTTAAATTTTGCAGGAATAAGTATTCCAAAAATCGCTTCCTCATAAGGGCATGTTCCACACATAATAGCAAGTATGATCATACTGACATATTTTATGACGAGTTTAACAGCTATGTAACTGCAATAAAAAAAACATTATAGACCTTTTTCTTAAGTCAATTTTTTCATTTGATTTCATGTCTCTAGTATTAATAGTTCTTAGTGCATGTTGTAACAGAAGTTGCTAGCTTTGTAGGTATAGTTAATTCCTAAATGTGTAGCATACATTGGTGGAAACTTTGTTGGCTTATGAACCATTAGAATAAGTTTGTAAATCTGTATAATTAAAGCTGTTTGTTTTTCCTTAATAAAGAAAAAAAAAAAAAAAAAGCTATATGCGCGTTCAAATTGTAGGTTTTATCATTTTCTATGAGAGTGGTGGTAGCCTGGTGTCACTCCCGTCCTGAGCTCGTACTTGTACTTAATCAACGTTGTAGAAAGATAAATAAAAATCGTTGAATTAATTCCGACCTTAGGTACTCGATCGAAGTTATCATTTGGAGGTTAAATCAAAATTATTCGAGCTTACGAACTACTCTTCCAACCCGACACCGTTTAAACAAACAATCCCAATCAAATTTGAAATTGCTATTAAAACAGTTTGCATTCTAATATTCCGCGAGAGCAGTTTGGAGTCCCCGGGGGCCATTTGTCGCGCGGGGCTCCCGGCGGGCCCCTTAGCCGCCGCTGATTTATCCCTCGCCCGCTCCCGCAATACATCTGACACATAAATGTCTCTTTGCCTCCCTTTACATCCTGCGAATTTGTTATGTACTTATCGTGCGAAGAATGAAGAACCTTAACCTACCTTGAAGTAGAAATGGAGCGACGCTCGGTTGCTGTTTTTTATTAGCTGTGAAATTGGTAAAGTTAATGTTGGTTTGAAATTTGAATGTGTAAATTGGTATGATAGTCTCAATCGCAAATACCTTTTCTACAGTGCCCATGGGCAGAAGGCCTCGGCTAATTGCTTTCTTCCGATTTGGGACGAATATAGAAAACACAAGAGAATTTAATTCTAGTGAATAACAAACGCTTGACGTACCTAATGTATCTCAGCTATAGCTTGCGTTACTATTTTTCTTAAGGTAAGTACCTAAGGGAAAATACTATGTAGGTATATCTAGCAACTCAAAAGTTTCGTTTATAATAAATAATTTTCATTAAGATCGTTGCCTTGGAGTTAATTGCCACGTAACACATAAGTATATGTACCTACCTACAATCATCGGTACAATGCATTTGTATACTGTTTGAGAGACGTAGCACGTCTAGAAATGCACTAAGGTATACCTACCTATTTATTTACTAAGATACTGTGAACACGTCAACGTCGTCAGCGAGTATACCTACTGAACGGGGTTAGTAAATCATAAAGTCGATGTCAATAGAACTTGTGAACGATGTAAACAAAACCAAACGAACATGATTACTTACTCGATAATCACGTACTTTTAAAGATCACGTGAGGTCTTTACAATGATTTATTTACTAGATCATTATTTTCATATTAAGTTTAATATGAAATAAATATTCAATATACGTTATTTTGAATAAAAACACGCTTGGTGAATATTTGAGGTTATGTGTCAAAAAGTACTAATTTGTTTAGATCTTTTCCAAGTTCTATTGACGGCGACTTTAGCATGTGGCAGGGGTGTGATTCTGTTAATCGTCTCACCTTCGTTCACATCGACTGAGTCAGAGAAAACCGGTGAATTTACGTCGTCCGTCAAGGTGTGTAAATGACATTTGGTTTCCTGCATTTTCATTTAGTCGCTTAAAACTGGCGACTAAATGAAAATGCAGGCAGTTAAATGTCATTTACGCATATGTGTACGAATAAGGCGCGTCACACACGCAGCTATAATATATATTTTGGTATATTAATATATATTATAGCAAGGCATCTTACGATATATTTTCGTATAGTTTAGGTATATTTTTCATACTGGTTGACAGACTCCACACACGCAGCTATAATATATATTAATATATAATATTATAGCTACGTGTGTAGAGTCTGTCAACTAGTAGGGAAAATATATCGTAATATACCGACCTATAATATATATTATAGCTCCGTGTGTGACGCGCGCGCCTAAATGACGGACGTCGTAATTCCGCCGGTAGACTCAGTAGAAGTGAAGGGATAATTTTGAGTTTTCTCAAAATAGGTAGGTAATGTCCCTACATGTACTGCAAGACTGCAAGTGATACTAAGTAGGTACATCATCAATGCAAACCACGTACTGTCCACGAAAAAATCTAGTTAAATAAAGTTCTAGACCTACCTTTATTTAACTAGATTTTTTAAGGCCTCATCTGCGCTGACGCAGCATATTTGTTGACACACGAACTGCTTTGAAAACGAGCTCATTAAACGATTCAGCAAATAGTACAATCAAATATACATTACGAAGTACCTATCTTATCCATTTGTTTTACTTATTTGAACTCCTAACGACCTTAAACTATTCGATACTAAGCAGATAAGAGAGCATTCTTATTCAGTCCCTGTTTACGCTCATACTGACTATGTCTTGCCTGAGTATCTCTGCTGTGAACCAGTTGCCGGGAGACCAGTTCGAGTGGATGTTCGGGAATGTGGTGGAACTGTGCACAGATGCTGCCATCCAGGTGGGGAAGAAGCGACCTTTCGCGACCCTTTGGGATCTATGCAACGCGTTTGGTCAATATTTAGATGGTCTCACGGAAAATGGTAAGTCTAAATTTAAGTCGCTATGTTATGAAACAACGGCTTGTTGACGAGCTCTGTGAGCCAGCTCCTAACAAGCTATACACTACATGTAACGACCGGTAAAAAAACCGTCGTTCAGTGTGACCAGCAATCTAAACATTATAGGTATAGGTAGGTATCTGGGCGTATTGAAAAAAAGTGTAAGTACATTATAGTTAATAACTAAAATTAAGAAATGTTATCTGTCTGTCTGCATGTCACAGCAGTTTTTCTCAGCAACTATACAAGCTATCAACATGAAATTGTAGGTATAATTTGCTTAAAATTCCTAAATTATACATAATTACTTATTCTTATTTTACGGGAAAAATAAAACCAAGTGTTCAAATTTATAGTTTTCGAGAAATTCACAAAAAACTTTGAACATTTGTGTTAAATTTAGACAACTCAAAATAGACCTTATTGCATACGAATTAAAGTATATAAAAAGTTAAATTTTTGAAGTACGGACTTAAATACGGAACCCTCGGTGCGCGAGTCCGACTTTTTTTGGAGAATGCGACTTTTCAAGCTGGACTAATAAGTAACAAAGATATTGATAAAACAAAAGCTAAAATTCAAGATTGGTCGGGCAAGGCCCGTCATTTTTCCGAATGTCGTTTTTTGTAGGAGTATATAACTATTTTATCACAGTTTTAGCCGTTGTTATATTTTACTTCAGTTGTCTCAGCCTATTTATTCACTCTATTAATATCCTAGAGAAGGTAGTGATCCTGCAACTACACCCGGACCTGGCCGGCCGCCTGGCTGCTCAGGGCGGGCTGACTGCGGAGTCCACCAGCGAACAGCGCAGCGCCGGCCTCGACCGCCTTGCCGACGAACAGAAGGCCCTCATCGACTACAATAACGACAAGTAATTACTAGTTATCTAGTTATTTACTGACTGCGTTGAAAGGGCATAATTAACCACAGTCATTGCGATCTACAGTCTGAAAGGAACGTGTGACCGTCCTACGGGGTTACAAACAGACAGTTTGTAACTGTAACCAGAATATAGCATTACATTGTAAACAGAATATAGCTGCATCCATAACTATAATTAATAGCGATATAGCTAAAATCGGGGTTAATAGAAATGGCCAAAGATATAAACAAAAAGAAACTAACCAATTTGGCATTAATATTACTCCGTAATTATGTACAGTCACGCCGCGGGATTGTTGAGCCACCATAGAACACTGTCATAATGACAGCGTCAAGTCACGCAAAATAAATTACGTCATTTACCGTCGACTTTCTGGGAGAGGGTTCTATAGTGGCTCAACAATCCCGTGTTGTGACTTGACTACGAGCCTTAACACGCTTGATCGATCAAACAGTACGAATTTGTTGACATCTTTGGCCATTTCTATGGACCCCGAATTTAGTAATATTCTATGTTGTGGCTGCACCATAAAAGGTCATCCCTTGGTTTGTCAGATGGGGTCGCACCCTTGCACCCGTCGTCTGCCGCAACATGGCGCCAGCAAAATTCAAATTTTATCTCTTCCGTGCTATCGCCTCTCACTGCTTGTCCTTCCACACAAACTAGGTCAAAACGCAAGTCCAAAAAATCTACTCTGGTTTTGTCCTATCCCGCAGGTGAAAAAAATTTGACGATCTAGTCTCTTCAGATTATGATAAAGTACAAAAAAATAAGCAAAAAAAACACAAAAAGTTATCAAAATTTTTGACCTACCGGTGCGTCAGCGGGCGACGACAGTGAAGTGTTATGTTATGTTATGTATGATCACGGTTTATATCGGCGTTGTTGCCGTTGTTGGAGAATAGACTAGATTGAACTGCTAGCGCCATCTCTATTTTTTTTAGCGAAACTCCGTTATAATTTGAAACAACTGGGCCAGCATACAACATAGACAACGTAGTTTCATTAATCGCCGCTAGGTTCGTGATGGCAATTGTCGTATAAAATCTTTATATTCGTATAAAAAGGCCAATTTTCCAGGATAAACGTATTTATGTTTTAATTACATAGCTACATGAACTACCTGACTTAAAAAGTTATCGTAGAGCCAGATCAGACATAAAATGGGGGCTACCGCGCACAGTTTTTTCACTAGATGGCGCCTCTGGGAAGTGAGGCCTTTTTGACAGTAAAGTTGACGTTAAAATCTATGCCTGGAAGAAGACCAAACGAGTGACAATTCACTTTTTCGAGGACTGTGAACCAACTGCAAAATCTAGCCTTTTCATCCACCCCCTAAACGTTAACCGAATTCGACCAATTTTTGATATGTGGTCAGTCGGAACAAAAACGTATGTTTATTTATATTTAATTTAAAATATGATTAAAAAAACCCGATAATCATAGACTTTCTGCGTACAACGAAACACGTGAATATATTAAGTCTACTGAGTAAATAATCACTACGTAAATAAATAAAAAATAAAAAAAAAGCAACATACAGTCGAATTGAGAACCTCCTCCTTTTTTGAAGTAGGTTAAAAATACGGATAATGGGTCAACCAGCTTCGCTTTGTGACGTCACAAAATTTTAATTTTAATGCCCTTACTAATAAACGTTGAGTAACCGCTGAGTAGTTATACCATGCTTTGTCCTTATGTCGAATTCAAATGTCACAATGACAGATAAGGACAAAGCATGGTATAACTACTCAGCTGTTACTCAACGTTTATTAGTAAGGGCATAAGTGTTTAACGGTTGTGTAAGTTTTTGTAATACTTTACGGTATAAAGGCTTCGTCAAACAGCCGGCTTGGCGCGGCGCGACTGTAACGTAGCGCGGTGCGACGCGATTATGTGCGACGGCTTGTATACAACTCCTTGTTAATTTCCACGCTAAGAACGCGCCATACTACTGTCGCGCCGCGCCGCAGCAGACTGTTTGACGAAGCCTTAAGTTTCTTGTTGCAGTGCCCTCGCAGGGTTATGTTGAAACTACCTACTTTTTATTTAAGACCTCCTGTACAACACAAAGCAATAAATAATTATATGACTATGACTACCCGACTGAGCGAAGCCAAAAGATGGGTAATGATTTTAAGTCTATGTATGTATGTATGTATCAAAAATCTGATGTTCCATTCTAGGGCCGAAACCATTGGAGCGATTTTAATAAATTGGGTGTCATATAATTCGTCAAAAACGTGCAAGTGTCATAGGCTACATAAAGATTGTAAGGTCGCGTCCCGTACGTCACACTAGCCGCCAGTCAGATTGTGGTTTGCGACTTGTTGTATACATTATGTATAAGCATCCAACATTAACGTTGTTTACAGATACAAGGCCAAATTTGGCTTTCCGTTCATAATATGTGCGAGGGAGAATAAGATTGCGTCGATAATAGAAGGCTTGCAGCGCCGGTACAACAACTCCCGCGCACAGGAGATACTGACGGGCGTCAGCGAGGTGAAGAAAATCTGTGCACTCAGAATAAAGGATCTAGTTAAAGAAGGATGAAGAAATTAATCTTTGTCACATCAATAGGCAAAGACAGTTTGCCTATAATTTAGGCACTCCAATTACATTGCATAATATTTTGTATGAAATGATTCAGATATTATTAAGACTCATATACACGTGTAAGAATTATTTAATTAAACATTGTAATACAAGAGACAGTTTTATTTATCACAAATAAGACTTAACTATTTCACAACAGGCCGAGGGAGTGTTCGACTACAGCATGGGGCTGGCCTGCTACTTCACAAAGCTCTGGGGTATTGAGGATATCTTCAAACCCAATATCCAGGTAGCGGCCAGTTAAGACATCCCGTTGCAGGTTTGAACTCGGCAGGAAGGGCAGGCGGCCAATCTGAAATCATAAAGGTGAAATTAATTAGCAACATTCAGCTCCCCATGATCACTCTATCACAGCACATCCTATACAAATAAACAAGGAAAAAAAAACAACCTGCACAATAGGGATGATGACTAATTTTTTTTACTTTGTCGATCAGGTAAGACTAGATTATCAAAAAGTATTGGACAAATATTTTTTCTTTTTTCACATACTTAATCAGGAGATAATTAATATATTGAGGTGAAATGTCACATGACGTCAAGTCTCAATACAATTTTTACACAGAAGTGACATCATGAGTCCCCACTCCCAAACTTTGACGCTTGTCTCTTTTTGTCATTTTTTGTTTGATTGACAAAAGAAAAAATAAGTATCCAATATTTTTTGATAATCTAACTGACCGATGTAGATTTTGTTACACATAATTTTCTAAGAAAATAATTTATTGACCTGGAAATTTTTGGGCAAAAAAAGCTAAACAAGTATTTTTCAAAATAATTGCTCAGTTAAAAAATAGTGACTGTCACGAAACTGTCAGTTAATGTCAAGCGCATACATTTTTTTGCTTAGCTTGTACTATGATATACATAGTTATATAGAGAAATACATACTTATAATTTAAACATTATTAAAACTTAAATTATGTTGACTTATAGTACTTTATACTTTATATACACGTATTTTGAGAAATACCATTTCAACAACACATAGCCAGCTTATTTGGTCCCTACTGTCAATAGCCTGGCACCTTTAGATAAGTCAATGTAGACAGTCAAGTTCCTATGGACTGGTGAATTACTGGTAGGCAAGTCTCCAGGCATTTTTGGATTCTTCCCAGCTGGCAGTTGTTTAGTTTGAGCGAAAGCTCTAAAAATTTTACCAACTTAACTGGCTGAAATTTGAACAGAAGACAAAAATATTGGAAAACAAATACAAAATAAATTGCAGATCTTTAGCCCCAGAAATCAGATGAGAAGAGATGCCAGAGTCAAGAATTGTTTGCTTAGTTGTATGCCCAAGATTTATTCCCAATTTACTTAATAATATCATCAATGCAAACATGATTATTAAATTTCCAAAAATGGCAGCAACAAAGCATACATGTATGTATAGGTGTCAAAATGCCAAATTTGAGAACTGGAAGAGCAAATTGTGGACTTTTTGTCCAGTCTATATTCAAAATATCTATATAAAACACAAACAAATTTTTGTCAACAATTTTATTTACATTTAGTGTTAGATCATCATTCATCAATATTTTGGTCTACCTTGAATTTTTTATAAATTTAAATGCCTACTTTCAAAAGAACTGTACACACCTTATTAGCAAACTTCATTTCCATTGTGAGTTTCAGTGGTGCATGGAGTCCTTGAACATTTCGGAGCATGGCCATGTTCATTCTCTCTTCATTCAGATGAAACTATAAAATAAAAACAAAAAACTGTCGAAATTCCTGTAGCTTTGGATGTTATTTTCGGTTACTTCTACAAAGTAACTGAAAATGCTATCTTAATCTACAGGAAATTCGATATTAATGCAACCAGAGGCATGAAAGCAGTTGAAAAGCTCTAAGAATTACCCTTGGGAATTATAAGTTGCCATGTAGCTCTTTATTTGGGATCTTGGCATTTAAATATGTTAAGGCAGGAAATTGGAGAGTATTATTTACTTTTATTGAGTGTCAAATCAAATGGTATCAGTAACAAAATTTTTGACCAATTGCATTAAAAAAAGAAAATAATAGTTTAAGTCATTGATCATCATTATACCTATGTGATATTATAGTTAATCCATGTAATTCTGTGCCACTACTCAAATTTAAGTACATTATCACCTTGGGTGCACCACCTCCTTGATTTGAGAAAACACTAAAAGGTAATAATTTAAAACTGCAATAGGTATGTTAATATAATTAATAGTATGAAGAGTACACACTCAAAGAAATATTAAGGGCCTGTGCAAACCGGCGGAGCGCAGCGCAGATCACTTTAAATTTATCAATGTATATTCTTTTCTATTTTAATTACAATAAGGTATAAATTTAGAGCCGCAGCCGCAGAGTAGAAATCCCCCGTGATGCTCCGAGGTCAGTCTCAGAGCATTAAAATTTATACCTTATGGTAATTAAAATAGGAAAGAATATACATTGATAAATTTAAAGTGATCTGCGCTGCGCTCCGCCGGTTTGCGCAGGCCCTAAGACTAGTCAATTATTATTAATTATCTCAATAATTGTCTAAGAGTGATGGAGGCTAACTAGAGAGGTTATTAAATATATTACTGGCACACAGATTTTCAATTCGTAGACACTTACATTGCGTTCTGACACTTCTAAAGGATGCGACACACCAATATGCGGCTTCGTTGCTGCGAGACCCGCGACCATCGGGTCAGGGACCCCAAAGGGTCCTTCTAGAACCTTAATGTCGCTGCCATACTCGGGCTTCACTTTCACAGACGGCAAACCGAAACTCTGAAATACATAAATGTTGCTTTTATATGGGAGAAAGATGCAAAAACATATTCATGATACTTAACCCAATACAGCTAAAAATTGAGAAGAAGATTAACAAGATGCAATGTTCTTGTCACTTACCATTTTTAATTATGCTTACGTAGAGTTTTCAGCAAAGAAAGGCAAACAGGATTTGAAATATCACTGAAATTATACGGCCTTTTTATGAAACTATTATTAACAAAAATCTGTCAATTCACCGTCGTGCCGTCATCAAGGTTGCCATATAAAATAATTACCCTTACGGCCCACAGAATGAGTATGCTCATTCCGTGGCTCATTCTGTGGCTCAGTTTAAAGGCTTATTTACACCTTCCTAAATTTAGTCACAACGAGAGGGACGCCGCAATAACTACGTTGGATGAGATGGAGATATCTTCATACGTATCTAACGTATTGCGGCGTCCCTCTCGTTAGTGATTAATTTAGGAAGGTGTAATAATAATAAGCCTTGTACATGGCTTACATAGACCTAACATAGACGGTTCGATCGTCATTCGTCTATAATATTGCGTAGAGAGCCTATCAAAAAAGTCAAGCGTGTGGTGACAGCTGGAACTACAATATTTTTAAATGGCAACAATCACATTTTAGATTAAACCTTGCATCATGTTGCCAATTTCATTCCATACAGAGCCCTCATTTTTTTCTCAACTTTTTTGCCAGGGTATACAGTGGTTCGGAGCGGACATGTTCGATCGTCTCAGTAATATTTATTTACTGAATTAGGTACTGGATAAAAAAAACTAAAAATATTTTCAGAATGCTCGCCCTTGGATGGTTTTAGATTTGGCATCAGTTGCAATGCAATTATGATGCCTCTTCATCATGGGATACGTTATACTTAAAATCCACTTAGGATAACTAACAACGGCTTTGTACAGATGTAGATAGTATAGCCTGACAAGATTCTATAGTGTCACTACAACAGCTTACATATATGGCAATAATGTGTGTACGTCACGTATAGTCGGTACAGTGTATATTGGCTTCGTGTTAATATTTGTAGAATGTTAAAACATTGTTTTCAATATATCGTTTCCCCATTGAAAGAAGGGTTTTGAGACTTGGTTACTTGTTTTCGCAAGGCATAAAATTCAAATTCGAATTTTATGCCTTATGGCACATTTATCGAAGTCGCGTCTATATTCATTCTATTTCTACGTGGGACCTTATTTTGTACCTACTGGTAGTTATGACGGGAGCGTCCCGTTATTTTTAGAAATATTTTTTATCGTGGAGTTACATATACCTACCTTAAATAAGAAAAAACTACCTATTATGTTAAACCCAAACCAACTGACCAGGTTTAATACAACCGCACTAAAAATGTCAGTACCGGTCATGTCAACGACCAATTTCGAAACATTGTTACACAATCCTTCGTTCTTCATTTGATGTAAATATTTTAATGTATTCAAAATAATTATTCTTACATCTTTGGAAAACTTTTTTGGCATTTATGTGGTAAAATCGTTTATTATTGCGAATTATTTTCTTCTTGTTTACATCGGTGACATTCCATGACTTTCAACGTCTGTTGCAAAGAGTAAATATTAATTGCCAGTAAAATAAATTAGTACCACTGAAAATCCGCAACATGGCGAAGGTCAAATGAAATTTTGTCAGGCTACCTCAAAATAGAAGAAAACGCTTAGGTCCTCCAGTCCAGTTAGCGTGGCGTCCTGAGTTTTAATGCGTTATTTTGCTGCATTTTATGTTAACTTAAGGAGAGTGTTTCGTTTACGAATGACAATAAAAGTACTAGGTACTTACCTATCAGTGTATTTCTAAGTTTCTTAGGGTGGTTATAACATCTCTATATTATACAGTGCCATATGTAATTTTTCATTTTGACATTTGACACTAAATAATAAAGTTTCATATTAATAAATATAAACATGTCACTCATTTAATACAACAATTAATTAACACTTCGGGTCCCGTCGTTTTCCGATTGAGATCCGAGTTTTACCGATGGAAACATAATATTATTCACTATATCTGTACCACTTCTATATGATCGGGCGGTTGGGCCAACCGAGAGGGACGCAGCTATCTGTAGGAACGAGACGTAAATATTACTATCTCATTCTGACAGATAGCTGCGTCCCTCTCGGTAGGCCCAACCGCCCGATGGTGTAAAAGGGGTATCATGCTCGCCCATGATCGGTGATCGTGGAGAAGGAGCATGAAATGCCATCGTTTGTTGACATACCCTTTACCCTTGGCGTGTGCCGGCGATCCGCAGCGTCCTTACAACCTGCTTTACACGCGGTTGAAAAAAAGACAACGCCATTTTTACAGTTGTCAACGGAAGTCAAAAACTTGTAAAAAACAAAGTGTCGTTTTTAGGATCGTATTATTCGTATTATTTAAATTGCTATAGCGATTTTCTGATTTGTTTATCTACAACTGTTTATTAGAATTAAATAAGCATGGCGCACAGAGGTGGAAAAAAAGAGATTGTATGTATAAACCAACCAACTATACTTACCGATTTGAAGTTTGAATTACTTTTAATTACTATTAATTATTTAAGTATTTTGTATAGTATAAAAAAACAAATTTCTGTTTAGTGCAACATACTTAACAAACCGAGTGAAAACAAACGACATTAAAGTTAACAGTAGGTAGGTATGTACTCCGCGGTCGCTCCTGACTGGGGTGTTATTTTGACAACTTTAAACAACTCACTTTTCTATTCGTTAATGTTGAATGTTACCTATAAGAACTACGTATCAGAATTACGCAAGAGTTTGTATAATAGGCAGTAAAGATATATCATTTTCAACCTAACCAGTTTAATTATTGTCTGTCAGGATCCCGAAGAACTAATGCGAAAAAAATTTCACGCCAAATGTCTATTCCGCGCACTTGGGCGGCTTGTAATGGATAATACATATTGGCTAATAGAGGGCGTTGATCATTACGAGGGCGTGGACGACGTGAAGCGGCGGGTCGAGCAGGCCGTCAGAGGCAAGGCCAAGAAGAAACAGTTGCTGAACATAAACGTTAGATGCCGCTAGTATATAATAAGTAGATAATTTATTCAAGGTTAAACACTAGGGTATGAGTTGAGTTTCTCCAGCGGCAGATGACGCTGGGGTGCAGTTAACGTGTTTTTTTTTTATAAATATCAATTGAACAAAAACAAAAGTTGCTGGCTAGTATCCGCGAAATCAGCAGAATGTTAATTATACCATTATTCGAAAATTACGCCAAATATCATAGCATATTTTATATCTAACTGCCCCACTCAGAGACGTCAATTAATTTTTAAATTGGATTAAAGTTGCTGCGTCTTATTCTATTGCTATAGCAAAGAAAGTGACAGCAGCAACTTTAATCAAACTTAAAAGTTAATTGACGTCTCCGAGTGCGGCCGTAAGTCCTTTACAATGATATATTTTAGGTTTACGTGTAACAACACGACTCGTTTAGTCACGCACGTGCAATGACAATTTGTAGCATTTTAGGATTATTTTGACACTTGATGTCATAGTCTAGTGGTAAGAACTAAGGCTATGAATCCTGGGGTTCGGGGATCGAATGTATTGCTTATTGTTGTTTTTTAATACACTGTTTCGATTAAGGCAGTACTTTTTTTACTATAAAATCACAATATAAGAATTACATATCCGTATTTGTCGACTCCAGAGCATAAATTATTTTCTGTCACATGTATTCAGTGCTATAGCGAAAAGAAAATATACACAAGTTCGTATAGAGCAAGAATTAATTTAGTGTTTAGTACATACGGTGAGTCAACAACTTAATTTTATTGTTGTGTCACCATAGAACCCTGTCATGATGACAGCGTTAAGTCTCGAGTAAGAAATTAATTCAAAATTTAGTCATTGGCTTGCTACGACAGGGTTCTATAGACTATAGTAAGTTGTTGACTGTACAGTCAGCATCAAATAGATAGGATCAGCGAAAGTGGCCAAATATATCGCAACATCTTTATTACTATAGGAATAAGAATGTGTTGCGATATATTTGGCCACTTTGACTGCTCCTATGTATTTGATGCTGAGTGTACCACATAAGAAAAAATATATTTGATATACATGGTGTCCCACGATAAAGTGCACAAACGAATAAGGGTACAACTACAAGATTAACGAGTTAATGCCCACCTATGATTACAGGTCGGTATATTACGATATATTTTCCGTACGTAGGGATTCATATAATGTACCTACTGTACTTATAGGTATACGTTTCGTTTCAATTGTAGCTAAGTGAATTACAACATATTACTTCATCATGATGATGATGATTTACGTACTTACTTTAACAATGTACCTAAGTCTTGAATAGTTTGTATGAAAATCGGTACTAGTGTTTTACCTTAATGAAGAATCGGTAGCGCTTGCTTTATTTACTTGCACTTGCACTTTCTTTACAAAGCTACCATGTCAATAAAAATACCTGAAATTTTGAACCATAAACTAGGAAGGTGGTGTGTCGGCGTGGCGCGACCTTTGCTGTGTCTGTACCAATGAGCATGACGAGTGAAAATAAAATTCAAACCTGATACGTCTGAACTGAACTGAGACATATAAACGCCAGTCGAATTGATGCAATTATTCTTATCTAATTAACTAAAAACGACTCGCTGGCGCGCTAAACGTTTCACGTTAAACCAACGGGCCTATGTGCCTCGACACAGCCCCATCCGATTTTTTAAATGAATTTTGGAGTATGCTTGAAAGTGGCACAATTTTCATAGGACCGAGTTCAAGGCGGGTTGACGATATAAAAGATAGGCAATAAACGTTTTCTTTTGTGAAGATAACTCCTGTTGTAACATTTACTGATGCGTATAAAATACTTAGTCTAATATAAATTGACTCATTCATCTCATCATTCTTGATAAAAATAAAATTATTGAGACCTTCAAAATACTATCTACTTTCTTTCTTACTTCTACCTCTCCATATTCGTATTCTAATTTCCAGTTTACGATTTTCAGGACAAGGCTTTACTGAATATGAATATTGAAGACCGTTCTGAAAAAGAAAAACAGTACCTCTACCGAATTTTGGGAGGATTAAAGTGCTTTAAGCGATATCCTAACGTAAGTCATAATCATAAGTTTTCTAATTAAATCATCCCCTGTTAATGAATTGGGCCCGTCTACCAATAAAAATAATAGAACCAATGAGGCATGGTTAATGCCTTAATGGCTGTCATTAAGGTTACTTCGGCTTAGGGTTGAGATTTGGGAAATATTCAAATCGTACGCCTGCTTTAAAACTACCTATAACATACCACACTCTAACTCTGGGGCCACACTAACGGGAAACGCCGTTAAAAATAAACGTCTATCGCCCTTATGCATACTACGCATAAGGCGATGGACGTTGATTTTAACGGCGTTTCCCGTTAGTGTGGCCCCAGCATAACAGATTTCAGACGACAGTTTGAGAATTTGGACAGTTATTTTAAAATCACTTCAAGGTTTCTAAGCAATTTTTTTATTGAGTGAATTTTTTCGGAAATAAGCGCTCCGAAAGTTGCATAGTGTGTCCCCCGTTTTATCTTTTAAAATATTTGTACAAAAAATAGGAAAAAAAGATACTTACCGCTTAATAAATACTTTCAACCCAAATTATTTTTAACATGATCGGATATACAGTTTTTGAGTTTTTGCCGAAAATCTGCGCTTCTCAACAAAAGGATGTAAGTGCCATAAAGATACGCTCTTTTGCTGGTGCACTTTATTCTTATTTGTAGTAATGGCGACGGAACCCTACGCTGAGCATGGCCCGACCCGACATGCTCTTGCCCGGTTTTTTGTTACTAAGTTTTGTGTTAGTGGTATAGGTAGTAGTTATAGGCATTAAAGGAATACTATTATGTTATGAGGTATTGTGGGTTCGATTCGTGCCAGAGTCAAAAGTGGCTAGCGGTTGACAAAAATCATAAGGACGTAAACGTACGCCTCTATACCTTCCTAGTAGGTTCCATTTAATCGAAAAGGGGTAGTAGCAGTCGTATTACATTACTTGTATCTATTTTGAAGTCTGCTCAAGTCGTTTATGGGTGAATTAAAAAGAAATAATTGTACGTAGTTAAGGACAGTTAAAGCCTTAATTAAAAATCCGTAAATTTTTTCTTTTGTGTAACGAAACTTAACCATATCGACGCTTGAAAGGAGAAATGGGATAAGCGACACGGAGCAAACTTTACAGGAGAGCCAAAAAACCGCGCAAATTTTCGAAAAAAAATCATTCAAATTTTTCTACAAGACCAATTTTTGAATTAAACCTATATAAATGAGCATATTATTGTTTTCTATATGTATTGTGAGACTAATTTTCGTTACTCACAAGTAAAAGTTAGCGGTTTTTTTATTGAGCCTTTAACTACCTATATGTAATTTTTTTTTAATTTACTTTTAAATATTATAATAATATTTATTTTTATAATATTTTGCTTTGTGATGATAATGCATAAAATATGGTCAAGTTATTCTAGGTTGGGTTGGGTCATTGAATGTAAATTATTTCATTATACAACATTATATGATTCTTTAGTAAGTATCTAAAATAAAAAAAATTACTTACGTCAAGATTATTACATTTTAATTATAATTCCCTTTAAGCATGTGAAACGCAAACTGGCAGCAGTGACTTACTTCAAATACTATGGCCCCAATCGTGTCATAGTCCGCCAGCACCAAGAGGCGCATGCGCTGTACTTCATCCTGACCGGTGACGTCACCGTCAGTCAGATGATGTACGATGAGTTGCTCCAGAAGTACTTGTCGGTAGACATCGGGATGATGCACCCGGGAGACATGTTCGGAGAAGTGTCGCTTCTGCACAACATACCTAGAACTGCTACCGTTACGACTAATGGTTAGATTTTATCTTTAGTACCTAATAGACATCATAGCTCGACAGCGTCATTATGCCTCTTCTCCACGATCGCCGATCATATGAGCGAGCATGAGGGACGAAGTTATGCGTTACAGCGAGCAAGATTGCTTTGTTCGCACATGATCGGCGATCGTGGAGAAGAGGCATTTATTACACATTATCGATCGTGAACACATGATACTGGAACTTGCAGTCTCGGGATTTTCGGGACTGATTTTTTATAGGTTAGTCCCGAAAGTTCTCTAGATCCCGATACATTGAATCCCGGGTCTGCAAGCCCTACGTGACACTGCAGATTGGTCAGTCGAACGCGTTCCCTGCTGCGTCCCTCCCCAGGTAGCACAAAGTGGTCGTATACATTTTTTTCAATGTCGTATAATGACTTAATGACGCTGTAAATATCTATACAGCTTCTATAATGCCGGAAAAGGCGCAGTTTTGCACGGCTTTTCTGACATGTAACAGCTTTAGAGTAGCTATTAAGAAGTTTTCTCAGCTAAAGTTATCTGGCTAAAAATTATTGTTGGCGAATAAAAGCTTTCTAAGCAAGTTTTATTTAACAAATAATTCTATACTTAATTCTTGCTTTCTCAGTCTGAAGTTATAAAATCTCGAATAAATTGTCAAAATGAATTATAATTTATTACTACCTACAAATAAATATTAAACTAACAATGGCGATTATGAGTTCATTTAATTTTGATAACATGGCGTAATTCATATGCGAATGTAATTTAAAATCATTTACTTACTGAAAATGTAGGTATGCAGCATTTAATAGGGAGGGATTATATGTACCTCCATTGTAATGTAAACCGGTTTTAATTTAGGTCTCTTATTAAAAAAAAAATCGGTTCTGCAATTCTGCCTAGAAACGGCATCTAACTAAAATAGTTACTCAGTTACCATCGGTGACTGAAAAAAGTTCCTCCTGAAATGTTGGTGCTCGTTTCATGGTAAAAAGTCAATATTTGTTAGACGTGTAGCTTAGTAACCAAGTCCGCTGGCAAAACCGATATTTTCGGGCTTGTGTCTCGGGTTGGCTGTAAGGGTCGGGTCGGGTTTACTTATTCAATTTGTTTTGGCCCCTAGGTCACTGTGAGTTGTTAGCTCTCATGAAAGAGGACTTCAAGAATGTACTGCAAGCGTCTGTGCAGAAACAATGGGATGAAGTACGAAGGGCTATGTCGGTATTCACTTATTTCGATGAGCTTGATGAGGTAACCTTATTGATATTTATATTTAAAACAAAATGTTTGAGAAAGCGTGCTTTCGACATTAAATAAAATTCAATGCAACAGGTGGCCAAACGCGAAGGCTGTATAGTAGCAAAGATGAAGGATTATTTGCCAAATGAAACGCTTTTAGGTGACGGCGTGGGAGTGGCGAATTTTGTCTACTTTGTTCTGACTGGGCGTTGTCAGATGATAGAATCTTTGCAAGTGATTGTCACTACGCATTTAAACAAAAAGTATTATACACTTTACGATCCATATGTACGTATGACTATGACATTATCTTAATAAAATTCTTCGTCAGCTTGCCGTGTTTACATAAGTGCCATATAGGATATTATTGTTTTTTAGATACCAGAAGAAGAAAGCGAAGAGGATTTTGATAAGAAATGGTTTGGAGCTTATCAAAATTTGAATAAGACCAGTTCGAGTGATGCGAAAGATGCGAGTAATGACAGTGATGCAGTAAAAGCGGAAGGTGCTCCTAGTTTTTCTACGGCTGCATTACGAAAGTCCAGTACGAGGCGTGGGCTTTCCATACACGAGAGCGTTCGTGCGGTAACCGGAGAAACTTCTGCCGGGAACGTTAGGACCACCAGGGACAGCGCAGCAAGCGAAGAGAGCAAGTCGCGCGTCATAATGGGTTCATCTGATGCCGGTAGATTATCCGTTAGGTGAGACATCCCGTAGAGTGCTTCATAATCCACGTCTCAGTGCCGGTCACTGTGATTTTTAGCGGCGCGAGCACGCGCTGGCTTGGGTGGGACCACGCTGGCTTGCGAATATTTTGAAATTGAATTTTTTTAAACTTATGCCACATATAATATGGTAAGTACAGTCAAGGTCATAAATATGTGTACATTTTAGTACCTTGTCTATTTAATGTCATGTTTTAACTGCCATATATGAATGTCACAGCGATTAAAGTGACAAGGTACTAAGGTGTACACATATTTATGACCTTGACTGTACAATAGAGCTGGTATGATGATGGAGACGAAAAATGTTTGGACTTGTTTGACTTGTCTTTAATTATCACTGTTAAAATTACAGTCCGCAACAGTCAAATCTAACTACCAGATGGTTGGCATTTTAATAGGGAATTTTATTTTCTTATTAAATATTACTCGTACAAATTAAAACTAAAAACAAAACTAAAACTTATTAAAATAATACATTTTAATTCGACTTCTGTCGAGTTGGTTAATGAGTAAATAATATACCTCCTGAACTAACTAAAATGAAAGAAGCAAAAGTTTAGTTTCATGAAAATCGGTAGGACCAATTTCGGAGGTATCAGCTCTGACTGAGGTCATAGGTAACTCAGTTTTTTACATTGGGCACCGGGCTGCCGTCCTTATGCATTAATCTTCTAGTGCAATTTCTCATTTACGAGTATGTATGTTTCATTTTAACTTTGATCTCGGGATTGGTGAGGCGATTGCTATTTCACTGCTGTACCTAATTAACTGACTCAACCTTTTCAACGTCCTTCAGTATTCTATTCGATCTAAAGAACACCGCGAATTAATTTTGCGAGTAAGTGTGTATGTGTTTTTCCGTGTCACTTACGAAGGATACATCCAATGTTCGCGTTAAATATATTATGGCGCGGATAAATCCGTCAATGATATTATTAAGTTTCCTTGACCCGTTTTCGTTACTCATCACATGTAGTATGAATAGTAAATATGAATTTACTCGAGCATCGTAGGACTTATGGATATTAAAGATTAGATGGTTTATAGAAAAAAATATTATATGATACATGCTTTCAAAAATGTAAAAAAAAGCTCTTGTTACTTCGGCTTGTGGAAATTTATTATTTGTATATTTATATAAATATACAAATAATAAATTTCCACATATATATATACATTCAGTCAACAAAGTATCGGGAATGGATGATTTGTTTATGGTTCCAAATTCAAATTTTTGTTTTTTTTGTTGTTGTTAGATTGGCACAACTGTTTTCTATTTTGGCGCGGAGTTTGAGTTGCATCTGTTATTTATATTAAATACAGTGCTGTTTTTAGTTATATCATATCTAGTGTGTATTGCGAATTTCATAATGGACAAAAACATTGAACAAAGAGTTTGTCTTAAATTTTGCATCGCCAATGGAATTTCGTGTTCGGAGTCACTGAAAATGTTACAGAAGGCTTACGGTGATTCGACTTTATCAAAAACACGTGTTTATGAGTGGTACAAAGCGTTCAAAAGCGGTCGAGATGTGATGGAAGATTTGCCTCGCTCTGGTAGGCCATCAACGTCTGCAACTGAAGTTAACATCGCAAAAGTGAAGGAAATAGTGACTGAAAATCCTCATTCAACTTTGAGAGAGATAGCCGCCGAACTTTCTGTATCTCACGAGTCGATCCGTACTATTTTAACTAATCATTTGGGTATGAAACATGTTACCGCTCGGCTAGTCCCAAAAGACCTGAATTTTCTCCAAAAACTCAATCGCATGAGAGTCGCTGAGGACATGCTAGAACGAGTCAATTCCGACCCAACATTCATGAAACGCATTGTTACTGATGACGAGACGTGGGTTTACGAGTTTGACATGCAAACTAGTCAACAAGCTTCGGAGTGGCGCCTTCCAACTGAACCGAAACCGAAGAAACCACGCCAAAGTCGATCAAAAGTCAAAGTCATGTTGACTGTTTTCTTTGACTATCGCGGTGTTGTGCACTCGGAATTCTTGCCGGAAGGTCAAACGGTAAATAAAGAATATTATTTGAGCGTTATGCGGCATTTAAGAGAGCAAATTCGACGAAAAAGGCCAGATTTGTGGAATGAAAATTCTTGGATTTTGCACCACGATAATGCGCCTTCGCACAAGGCCATCATTGTGAAAGAATTTTTGACCAAACACTCAACAAATACCATCGAGCAACCACCATATTCACCAGATATGGCTCCTGCCGACTTCTTTCTTTTTCCTAAACTCAAATTACCACTTCGTGGCACCCGTTTTCAATCGGTAGAAGACATAAAGGAGAATTCGCGCCGAGAACTGAATTCAATTCCGGAAACAGCGTTTAAAAAATGTTTTGATGATTGGATTATTCGTTGGCGTAAGTGTATCGTTTCTGAAGGAGCATACTTTGAAGGTGATAAAATAAATTTGGATGATTAACAAACAGTTTGTGTATTATTGATCTTTTCCCGGTACTTTCTTGACAGAGTAGTATATATATCCTTTAATTATTTCCTTCAATACAAAAAAAAATTCGATCACCTTCGAGAATGTAGATTGTACCTTAATCTGACGCGCTCGAGTACTTAAAAAAACGCGCGCACATGGGTTATACATATGGTGGAGATATCCAACAGGGTGCAAGGTACCTATCCCCCATAGATATACCTATCTATGGGGGATAGGTACCTACCTTGCACCCTGTTGGGTATCTCCACCTTATGTTTATCTGCCGCGTTTCATCTTATTTCTTTCGTATTTTTCAGAATAAGCATTCCAGCAATTGAAGTTAAACCTCCTCCTTCAAATTTGCGCACTTACTTCATGCAGGTTTGGATTATTTTTATTACAAGCTTTTGTTTAACTTGTTTCGTATGTAATGTGGTGACATATCGGTTCAAATTTGGGAAGTCCATTTTGAACCACTTCCCGTTATCGTAATTCGGAACACATAAGTAAAACCAAGGGAGACTTGGAAGGTGGCAACAGGATCTCCACAGTACTCACGAAGACCCTGGTAGCCTAGTTGTTTTTGGGTTAAGGTTCCTTTTGTTAGATCTCATTTTAATTATAATTCTATAACTTCCAGCTCTACAACCACTGTCTTCAGTTTCTTAAATAACATTACATCACTTAACATTCGACTTGTTGAATGATAATAAGTTTATTCTAAAAAAAAACAGTCAAGTGCGAGACGGACTCGCGCACTGAGGGAATTCCGTACACATTTGGCCGGTTTTCAGTATTTGTTGTTTCTCTATAGGGTTCTATAATCATATCAAATTTGACGCTTGTAGTTTTATGATAGAACAAATACAAAAAACTTTGAACGAAAATTATTTTAATTTTTTACTTTTTTAAGTATTTGATAGGAAATCCGGCGTTATATCACATACTTATTCTGCAAAAAATATTAACGGGAGACGTTCCAAATTTGAAAAATGTCGTAAGTTCCATATCATTGCGTATGGCAATCATCCTGCATGGATTAAACGTCAAAGTCCAGGTGTTTCAGCCAGTTTACTGCGGCGGGCGTAAATTTATGCAGCTCCTCCATGCCTCCAGGAAAACAGTTCCATATAAGTTTCGTACACTACTACACACAAGAAGGGTCTTACTACGGTTACATTATTAATCCTTGCTAATATTTTAAATGTGAAAGCGAGAATATTTACTAGTTCAGTCTTTAGGGCACAGAGATAGTTCGTAGCACAAATATGGATATTTTCATTTTATCCTCAAAAATAGTATAGTTCTCAAATAAATAAATAAATAAATATCAGGGACAATCTCACACAAATAACTTCAATAGAAATAAACTGCTTAACAGTAATCAGTTCGGCTTCACCAAGGGACGATCCACTACTGATGCAGCATCTGTTCTTATTAAATATATATATAATATCTGGGAGACATCTTGTGATGCAGTAGGAATATTTTGTGACCTTTCGAAAGCTTTTGATTGCGTTGATCATGCGACCCTTATTTTAAAATTGGAACATTATGGTCTATCAAATAATGCTCTAAGACTTATGTCTTCTTACCTCAGTGATAGAACACAAACGGTTGTTGTAAACAATACGCAGTCTGCTGGCGCTGCAGTTAAATTAGGTGTGCCCCAGGGCTCTATATTAGGTCCTTTCTTATTTTTGGTTTATACTACTCTGTCAAGAAAGTACCGGGAAAAGATCAATAATACACAAACTGTTTGTTAATCATCCAAATTTATTTTATCACCTTCAAAGTATGCTCCTTCAGAAACGATACACTTACGCCAACGAATAATCCAATCATCAAAACATTTTTTAAACGCTGTTTCCGGAATTGAATTCAGTTCTCGGCGCGAATTCTCCTTTATGTCTTCTACCGATTGAAAACGGGTGCCACGAAGCGCCACTCCGAAGCTTGTTGACTAGTTTGCATGTCAAACTCGTAAACCCACGTCTCGTCACCAGTACCAATGCGTTTCATGAATGTTGGGTCGGAATTGACTCGTTCTAGCATGTCCTCAGCGACTCTCATGCGATTGAGTTTTTGGAGAAAATTCAGGTCTTTTGGGACTAGCCGAGCGGTAACATGTTTCATACCCAAATGATTAGTTAAAATAGTACGGATCGACTCGTGAGATACAGAAAGTTCGGCGGCTATCTCTCTCAAAGTTGAATGAGGATTTTCAGTCACTATTTCCTTCACTTTTGCGATGTTAACTTCAGTTGCAGACGTTGATGGCCTACCAGAGCGAGGCAAATCTTCCATCACATCTCGACCGCTTTTGAACGCTTTGTACCACTCATAAACACGTGTTTTTGATAAAGTCGAATCACCGTAAGCCTTCTGTAACATTTTCAGTGACTCCGAACACGAAATTCCATTGGCGATGCAAAATTTAAGACAAACTCTTTGTTCAATGTTTTTGTCCATTATGAAATTCGCAATACACACTAGATATGATATAACTAAAAACAGCACTGTATTTAATATAAATAACAGATGCAACTCAAACTCCGCGCCAAAATAGAAAACAGTTGTGCCAATCTAACAACAACAAAAAAAACAAAAATTTGAATTTGGAACCATAAACAAATCATCCATTCCCGATACTTTGTTGACTGAATGTATAAATGACTTACCACCCATAGTAGATACACTTTGTGATATTGTACTATTTGCTGATGATACATCACTCATTTTCAAGGTAGACCGAAAATCCGTCGACTACAGTAGGATAAACGCCGCGCTTGTTAAAGTACTTAATTGGTTTACGAGTAACAACTTACTACTCAATGCTAAGAAAACTAAATGTGTTAGGTTCGTTTTGCCTAATGTTAAACCGGTAAATTCTAGTATTTTTCTTAATGGCGAGTGTTTAGAAATGGTAGATAAGGCACTTTTCTTAGGCATAACTATAGACAATAATTTGCAATGGAGTCCCCATATAGCAGTTCTAGCAGGCAAATTAAGTAAGGCCGCTTACGCCGTTAGGAAAATTAGACAACTTACCAATGTTGAGACAGCTCGCTTAGTTTATCATAGTTATTTTCATAGTGTTATGTCATACGGTATTCTGGTTTGGGGAAAAGCAGCTGACATACAAACTATATTTGTGTTACAAAAAAGGGCCATTCGCTCTATATATAACTTAAATTCCCGTGATTCATTAAGAGAACTTTTTAAACAAATTAATATTTTAACAGTAGCATCCCAATATATTTATGAAAATATTATGTATGTTATTAAGAACCTAGACTCTTTCGTTAAAAATTCTGATATACATAATATAAATACTAGGAATAAAAATAAAATTGCCATAAAAAAGTTTCGTGTCCGTAAAGTATATAAATCATTTGTAGGTCAATGCATTCATTTTTATAATAAATTACCCGACGTAGTTTTAGAGTTACCCCTTCCAGCACTTAAAAATTACTTGAAAAAGTCGTTGATGTCAAAGGCGTACTATAGGGTCGAGGACTATCTAACGGACAAAAATGCTTGGCCTAAACCAGAAAATTAACTAATGTTTAATGTTCAATAGCTTACCTACTACTCGTACATACCTCATAAAAATCATGTAAACGCTGTATCTTGTCTAGGGGACACGGTTTATGTAGGAAGACATGTCAAAACTGTTTTGTGTGATATATATATAAATTTTCTCGTAGTCATTCTGACATGTTTTCCTGCAAAACTACGCAGATATTTAATATTATTTTTACAGTTTTATATAATGTTAGAATAAGTAGTGACATTGTTATATTTTCATTTAAAAAATGACTAACTGTTGAGTTTCTTGCGGCGCTTCTTCTCAGCAGTGGTCTCCTCTTGGGAAGCGCTGGTAGATTTTGACGTGTAAAAGTGCCCGTGCGGCCTACTTACTGAATAAATATCTTTTATCTTTATCTTTTTATCAAATTTACCTAGTCCCAAACTAAGCTCTAGGCTTGTCCTATGGGTACCAGGCAACGATATACTTACTTATATAAAGAAATACATACTTAAATATATAGAAAACATCAATGACTCAGGAACAAATATTCGCGCTCATCACACTAATATTTGTCCATACCGGGATTCGAACCCGGGACCGCTAGCTTCATAGGCAGGTTCACTACCAACTAGGCTAACCGCGTCATCAATTAAAGTTGGAGGTTTTAAACTACAGTGTCAACTCTATATAACGACACTGAAGGGACTGAACATTTTTCGACGTTATTGAGAGTTGTCGTTAAATGAAGAGAAGAAAAATCAATATTATTTTACTATTATAAATAACCTAACGACAGTCTGGCACGTCTCGCTCTAACGTTTTATGGCCCGGTGTGCCAATTTTGTTTGCGGCAGGTATAGCAGCCGAGGTAAACACGTGCAAGGTAATTACAATAAACAAAATAACGAATTTCTCAGAATATTCGGTACGTTTGATGCCGAAAGTCGAGGTAAAATATGGGCTAGACAATAAATCAACAAAATAACGTACACAGCTGCAATTCTTGTTAATTTCGGCAACTTAGAAAGTATTGTTTATTGCTTAATAAGGACATTTTGTGGTCGTTATTTAGAGTGGGTGTGATGCTACATAGAGTGTATCATTGTATGGACAACAAGGTAAACCAACCAGAGTCAAGTAATTTCGACGTTTTAGAGGGTTTGTCGTTAAATCGAGTGACGTTAAATGGAGTTTACACTGTATATGGATATTTAAATTCCGTGCTTGTCGGTAGGTGGTCCAGTTGTTCCCTGGGTCCAGCTTCGGGTTCGGGGAGAACATGCGCGACCGGCGCATCGTGGCGCTCACGCCGGTCAGCTGCATGCTGATGCCCAAGATCTGGCTGCTGCAGCGCAACACGGCCAACATCTGGACGCGCATACAGCATTATCTTGAGAAAAAGGTTCATTCATGACATTTTTTAGGGTTCCATATTATACCAAAATGGTAAAAAAGGAACCCTCATGGTGAGACTTCGTTGTCTGTCTGTCTGTATGTCACAGCAATTTTTCCCAGCAATTACACAAGCTATCAAATTGTGATTTGGCATAGTTGTATAACTTGCTTGCCCGCATCTGTTTTTAGTAAAAAAATATTATTATTATTTATCAGGCAGGCAGTTGTGACAACTGATAGACGCCTGTATCGGGCTATTCGTTGGTCAAGTATTCTTTGTACTTCTAATGTGTTGATCTAGTCAGTTTTTAAACTGATTGACATTCAGTGCTGATACCACATGTTCCGGTAGTTTGTTCCATGGTTTGGATCAAGATATACAAAATGCCTTCCGTGAATTTGTTAATTCAAAAAATTATGATTTTTTTTATAATATGAAATTAATTTTATGAATAATTGAAAATGGGTCTAGAATGGGGGGTTGAAAAATTAAAGTGATTTGATTATATTGTAGTAAGTGGGGGTTTATTTGAAAGGGCTCAATCTAAACATTTCAAAGCTATTTATTTATATTTTACGGGAAAAATAAAATGAAGTGTTCAAAATTTACAGTTTTTTTATAAATAACTAAAAATCTTAAAAATTTGTGTTCAATTTAGCCAACTCAAAAAAGACCTTATTGCATACGAATTAAAGTACTTAAAAAGGTATATTTTTGAAGTACGGACATAAATACAGAACCCTCGGTGCGCGAGTCCGACTTGCGCTTGACCGGTTTTTTTCCTTAGTCGCTCTCTTGGCAGATTGGTCGTGGTCGTTAACCGTTGTCACGATGAGTATGTTTATGCGGCGTCATTTATCTGTACGGTTAGCAAAAGTTGTATTTTCTCGCCTGTCGCTCAGTGCGTCTCTGTTATTAAAGACCAGGTATATAGAGAGGGATTACCGAGCGACAAACAAGTCGCGGGTAACTTGTGCTAGACGCCCTATAGAAATAAAGATGTCTAATATTAAGTCACTAAGGGCGTGTTTCACAATCTACAAATAAATACATCTGTCAAATAAAGATAGCCCTCTCCTTGTCTATTTTCAATTGTAAGAAAGGGAAAAGGCTTAATTTATTTGACAGATATGCTTTACTTGACGATTGTGCAACAGGCGGTAAATGTAGGTAGGTAACAAGTTAGGAAACGATTTATGGCAAAATTGTTGAACAGGTGTTTCCATACTTACTAAAATAACTGACTTGGCTTTACATGAATGAGATCTCACAATTTTTTTCCAAAATAAAATCACCGGTCAAAACGCCAGTTGCAGTGTAAAAGGGCTCTAACAAGCGACACAAAATTTAAATCGTAAAGGTAAGGTACCCTGAAATTGTTGATACCGACGCTAGAATAGGGGTGTAGACGACTTTTTTTTAATATTTATATTCTATAAATATACATGAAAAATATCTAAAAAAAAACTCGTTGATTAATTTAAAATGCCTTGAAACTTCTGTCATGGCGTCGCTATAACGTCACGATCCTCTAAACACTAGTAGGTCTGTACATACTCGTATATACTAAAGTACTCTGTGGGGTCACGCAAATCTTGTTTCTTGGCAAATGTCAAAATGTTGCTTGTTTAGAGGGACGTGAATTCACGCGCTGTTTGCGGTCACGTGATAACGAGGATGATGTTTTTTTTTTAAATATAATTAGTTTAAAAGATATTATAAATATAATAAGTATGAAAGTGTGATTTTCGGTAATTGTATATTAAACACTACCGGAAAAAAGAAATATATTTATTTTCGTTTAGTGTCGACACCCCTACTCACAAAGGTTTTTAAGGCCGGATTGATTTACTCTACAGATCCCGAACAAGAAGCAGTTGTTCAAAGAGTTCGTATCATCTCGCCGCTGGCAGGAGTTCCGGGAGCAGATGGTGAACGACGTGGTAGCGCGCTCCAACACTGTCAACTGGACATCAGTGCATGACGTGCCTTACTCTATACGCATGGAGGAAATGCTCGATATTTAAATTTGTTTTTAATTGTTTTGCTATTAAATAATTGTTCGCATGCTGCTGTTTTTTTTAATTATAGAAATACTAACCATTACTGTTGGTTTCGTTCGTATTTAATTAGTTTATCAGTTTTTCTTTCGAGAACTCTGTAATCTTGCTGGATAAAGTAAACTTTAAATTTCATTTTGATTGGTTGAGGCGTTGACTTGTAAAGGCGAAACAAACAAACACAGTCTCAAATTTATTACACAAGTAAGGAGGATTTTATATTTTAGGTTTCAAAATGCTCAGTACCTTCCCCTAATGGGTATTCGGTCTGAAAATAAACAATCATTGATTACAAATATTATTGACAGCAATAATATGATCACTTGGACGATGACTGACGCTTGGGTTTTTGGTTGCAGCTGAAATAATTTTACACCAATTATTTTTATAATTACACTAAATTTCACAGTCTACGTTTCATAAAACAGTATGTCAACAAGATACAATGTGTTAATATTGAGTGTGAACTGTGCTGTGGTGTGAATTCGATTCACAAACGCTAGGTAACAACATTGAAAAGCTGTTCAAAGTGTTTGCGTCAGCTTACAAGAGCTACACTGGAGAGCAAACCAATGTAAATGAAAGTTTTGTTTTTTTCTCTGATTTCGGTGACTATTTCTGACTAGGTTACAATGACTGTTACAGAGAGAAGGGTTAAGTTATCCAGAATACTTCCCAATTCTCATACATGAGCATGTTCGCCGAAGTATTTTAGTTTAAACGATTCATCAGATTCTTGCCCTTAGCTCTTGCACAATAAAACTATTTGAACACTTAGGCATGGAACTAATATACACACATCTGGAATGCGCACTACTGTAAAAATCCGGTCCGGGTGAGACATCAAGTAGAGGCGCTCGTGTCTCACTCTGCTAGGGTGACCAATCGTTTGGAAAACCACTTTTAGGATTTATAATCCGTGTAATTTTCAAATATTATATTCCGAAAGTAAGCCTGTTGGTTGTCCATCTGCCACGCATTGGAGAGACAACTTGCCATATGAGAGTTTTACGAGAAGACAGATGAAATTACAATATTTTCAACTGCCATCGACCGCATTAAGCATCAGATGTTGGATAAGCTGCTGTCTTAAGTAATGTGTATTATTATTATTATTTAAGTAGTTTCACGATATTATTATAAGTTATGTTACTTGTAAAATAAAGTGACTCATAAACTTATACGTATTAAAGCCACCGGCCACCGACAATAAACGCTTACGAATACTCGTATTAAAATTGCGAAAGTGTTTTTGTTTGTATGTTTTATCTTCATGGTTTAATGCCTCAACTAATCGACGTGATATTTGGTACAGATAAAGTTCCGACAACGGACGTAAGCTATTTTTGTATCCCGGAAAATTGAACAGTTTCAGAAAGAACAGCGGTATACAGATCCCACGCGAACGGAATCACGGGCAAGAAGCTAGTTAAGCTAAGAAACGCTACCATCTATCACGACAGCTAGCATTCTCGTTTACATCATCTGGTATTCGGTCAACCATTCAATGTTTTGTTAGATGTACACATAAACAGTTTCATTTCTTTCGTTCTTTCCTTATTTTATTTATTTATTTATATTATTTATTTATTTAGAAGCTTTGTTCAACCATGAACATGTCAGCTCCAGCTGGCCTAAATAAAACAACACTTACAAATTATAATCACACTTCCTTCTTTTCTTTCGTCTAGTAAAAGTGACATATTTTTCAAATAGGTAGTTCCATTTTGAACAACCGAGTGTGAACCACCCGTGTGTTTATACTCGTATTTGCTTAATATTTCTAACTGTTAATCCGGAAATTCGGCATTATCGGTCGATTGTTTTTGCCAACTATTGTTACCCATTCAAGGAGTTCATGTACTAGCGGCGCGGGGGCGGCGCGGGGGTCGAGCGAGGCTGAGCTGGCAAATCGACTGGTTCCGGACTTACCGAGCTTCGTTACTATTCGGTTCCAAGGTTTACTTGCGCAGCGATTATTCACTTCCAAAATGAATACACAGAATATGATCTAAAAAAGTGTGAAAACTAATCGTGGAACCACTATAGAACCCTGTCGTAGATAGCCAATTTAGACGTAAATGGCGATTTTCAAAAAGTGTACAGTTAAAGACTAAAATGAAGTAACGGTAACTTTTCCAGTTCGACACGAAAATTAACGATACTAAATGTATGACTAATTTTCGTGACGCACTGGAAAAGTAAAAATTTCTTCTTCTTTTTGTCCTTAACGATATGTACAATTAAAAAAAAAAAACCTAATTTCTTTATAGTGACTTGACGAGTTTAAAGCTGGCGAGAGTAAATCTACAATGTCAAAGGTAGGATATATCCTACTCATTCCTTTCATTTTTTAGTCTTTTTACCCGAAAATATTAGTAGACTTTAATTAGGAAGAGATGATAAAAAATATATTTGTGGGACAGGGAATTGGGCCTCAAGTGCCATCATTTATCGAATGAAGCGTATTATATTTTTTATACTTGTCAAGAAATGATTCTTATGAACACTTCCATACAAGTCAGTAACTACGACTTGTAAGGAAGTATTCATAAAAATTACTGACTAGGAGATGAGATCACTTAACGGTCAACTGCGATAAATAGATAAACATTGTAGTACACCAATAACCAACCAGCATGACCGATTGGAATCAAAGTTCTTGAACGGTTTATCTTGAGAGAATAAGCCCATTCATGACTTAAGTCATTCAATGACATAAGTGAGGTAAGGACATCCTTTACCCGATCAAAGCAAGGACTAAGGTCAAGAAGATAATTGAATATTGTAACCGTCAGTTACGAGGACAAAAAATACTGCTTATGAATGGATACAATAATTTTTCAACCTTGCTCACCTTCATTGCGCTTATCCATTCCAATATTGAGTCTTGTAGTAGCCGTCAAGAGATGCCGGAAATGCTAAATAGACATTTTTAGGGTTCCTTAATGTAATCGTGTTGGTTTTCACCAAAGTTTTACTCGAAGGCTATTGGGCCATAGAAGCCCATTGCACAAAAAATATAGGATGTAAATTGTGCAATGTATGCATGTGTAGGACGGCATATAGGTGCTTAAGTATATGTAAAACTGATTTAGTCAACTTAAATTTAAGTGTTTTTTTTGATGTAGTTACCTTACTTTACGTAGGACGTAGGTATTACTTACTTTCTTATAATTACAAAAAAAAAGAATATCAGGGGACAAATCAATCTCACACAAATTGACCTAGTCCCAAACTAAGCTCTAGGCTTGTACTATAAGTATTTGGCAACGATAAACATACGTATATAGATAAATACTAGTTAAAATACATAGAAAACATCCATGACTCGGGATAAAATACTCGCTTTCATCACACAAATATTTACCCATATCGGGATTCGAACCCGGAACCGCTGGCTTCGTAGGCAGGGTCACTACCAACTAGGCTAACCGCGTCGTCACCACCCTCAAAATTCCACTCTCAAACTTAATAATCTGACATTATTCGTGCTCGAAGCACTATTCGCTTCGCATACTTTAATTGGTAACTGTGCGACTAGAAACTTCTACTCTTTTCACGAAACAACAGAGAAAACTAACACCCACTCCAATGCGGCTCAGCTCCGCAAATGACGTCACAATAACAAAATTACTAAATTAGCACAGGAGTAGGCACTCGGTCGCTATGTCGCGCTAAGCATCATCATAACATCGCTATGTTTTGTCTTAATCTTTCTTTCTCAGCATGAAAGCGACAATAAAATTATGATTTAAAAACTACCGTTTAGAAATAACACATCCTAGATATTTGCGATTGGTGCTGCAGAAGCTCTGCAGGCTATATACTGTAGCATTTGTAGCGTCGCGTAACCAAGGCGACCGGTTTTGGCGCGTAGCACCCACGCGTATTGAGGACTCCGATACAAGCGGGCGGCTCATACATTCGACCGCAGTGCACCGCGACGACCGCGCGACCGCTTCTCGACGACAGCTCCGGCTGATCGAACACCGACGTCCCGTAAATAAACTAATATCATAATTAACTCTGTATTAATTTTGAAAAACGGCTGATTAAGTTATCGAACAGTTACCACAACACATTGCGGTAAGTGATTTGCTGTGTTATTTATTTTTGTACCTATTGCAACTGTGTTTTCAGAAATTACCGTCCTTAAGTCTTGATTCTGGTTATTAATCACATACTTCTTTTCTTTTATATCGATGTTCTTTTGTTCTATGATTATCTCCACTACAAATTTAATTTATTGGGTATTGTAGGTGAATAATCAAGATTTTATTAAGGTTAAGAGTGACATGACCTAATACGACCGCAATTAATTGACTCAAACTACTGTTTTGTTATTTATCAAGCGGGACATCAAAAATTAATTTTTATTCGGTCAATTGCTTAAAAAACAATGGATTTCATGATTGTACGCGTGTATTTGTTTTCCAACATTTATCCTCTGCTCCGCGACATCGTTTCACGTTAACATGGTCGTCTGCCGCCGTGTAGGCAATAATTTACCCAGTCCATTTGCATACTCGTGTAAATCAGTTCGCGAGCGTTTATTTATTTATGTTTCCATCTATTATCGTTGGTTCACAAAGATTTTGGTCATAACTGTGGAAGGTCCTTCCGTGTTTACTTTTTAACAATTATACCTACCTAATACAAGTGATAATTACTGTTAAAGTAGTATTGATTGAGCTACTGCAATAGTCATAAAGATGTATAGATAATAATTAGCTCAAGGCAGGTTCTTTTATGTTGAATTTGATATTAAATGCCATTTTTAAACCTTTAAAAAGAAGAGGGGTGCTATAAGTTACAACCAATTATCTTGCCGCCTGTGTCATTGCACCACCTAAAGAAGAACCGAAAGAAACTAATAAACTAAATGTAAGCAGTTTTTTTGTTACATATTTATTTACTGTAATTTTTTTTTACGATGGATTAGGATTTAGGAAGCCGTTTGGTTCTTTTAAAAGTTATGGGCTCGAGAAAATATTATGGTAAGTATTCTAGTCTCGAAGGCAAAAATACTATTCTATGTTTTTACATCGAAGCTTCCAAATGATAAAGTTATTGATAAATACAAACGTAATTCTTCATAACAGTGCAGTAAAAATCGAAATGGTCGATGACGGCATCCGCGGCCGCGGCAGGTTATCGGTAAACGAGCTCAATTGAGGCACTCGTAGATAACTGGCCGGTTATCATGTCACCTAGACAAATCCATAACCCCACCTCAAGGTCGAACTGATCAACAAACAACCGTCTCTCTGTTAAGACACAACATTGCATTCATGTTTGAGGATTACGTGGCTTTTTGTAACAGTTACAGCCTGTAAGGAAAAGAAGTAGTCTGTATACAGTCCTATACCTTCAGTAGAACAGTCCGTGTATTCGCTCGCGATGGCCCAAATACAATTTTATTCATTTTTCACGACGACAGAGACGAGTACGACCTGACACTGAAACGTCCTTCTTTCAGACTACAGGTGTAACTTCTTTTTTTCTTTGTGTTAAATGTATTTAACTTACATTAATATTTTTGGATTTTAGATTTACGTACCTAATTTTTTAGTATAGGTAAATGTGATTAATGCTTATTGAATTTCTTGTTCTTCTCAACATTTATTATTCTGTAGGAAGCTCTTATAGCTTTTGTTTGCAATATCAACATTTTATAAATTCTGCATTAAAACGTTTATGTTTTTAAAAACAGGGTAAGTTAGGTATGTAATGTAACTCAAAGTTTCTATCCCTGACGAATATTCATAAAACTAATTCTACTCGTGACTGTGAGTTCTAAAGGCATTGCATAGTCGAGTTTTTCGTTTATTCTAGCATAAAAATCTTTAAGTAAGAAAGAAAGAAAGAGAGAAAGAAAGAAAGAAAGAAAGAAAGAAAGAAAAAAACAAACATTTATTCACAACAACAACACACTAAAATAATTAAAAATAACACAAAAAGGAAAGAGATAGTGGCAAATTGTTGCGAAACGGACCCAGCTCAGCTTGTGCTGGCTGTGAAGCCAACGCTGGTCTTCCGCTGGGCCCGCTCGGTGAAGACACAGACAGGTGAATTCATACAGTTCTAAGAGACGGTGTAGTAACAACGGTGTGAAAGGCTAAGTAGAAGATAAATAAGTTTCCGTCATTTGTCCGTGTGGGCCGATAATGATACGTCATCAGCGGTGATGTAGGCGGCCGAGGCGGTGAGCAAGTATTGTTATTGAGAGATATATTCCACAACTATGTAAAGGTTATATCCTTGTAAAATTATCTCCGTTTTATTTCAAGAAATTCATCATAGCTCATTCATCATCACTGAGTAATGGAGTGATGTCAATTGTTGTAACAAAACAATAAAGCGCGAATTTTTTGCATTTTCGCGTGTAAATTTTGATACGTTAATCTAAACTTAATTCTACCAATACACGTTTATTCTGTGATAAGTACATAAAATAAGTAGAAAGTTGGATGCGGTCCTGCTACTTGTAAAGAACTGTCTAACATTATTTTTGCATTCGTGTAATTGATCAGAATCATCAGTTCCTCGAAATAGATATAATCGAATCCCATCCCACAGCGACGATGTCGTAGACGAAGCTTGTGTATTCATATTATTGAAAGAAAAAAAATCACATTATAAAACTAAAGAAGCAATACTGCAATAAAGATCATGCTGTGAGCGGCAGTTGACGATTGCGGCGTTGCCACACGGCTCGGTCCGTGCTACATTAGCCGTAGAAGGCAGAACAGCTTTCTAAAGATCGAATAAGCTTTATTTTACGAAACGATTAATACTTAATCAGGAAGAGCCGTCTTTATCCGTGATATTATTTAACCATGAGATAGGACGTAGGTAAACCACAGAATGATGATCCTAAGGCCCTTACTAATGTCCTTATCTGTCGAATTCAAATGTCACAATGACAGATAAGGACAAAGCATGGTATAACTACTCAGCGGTTACTCAACGTTTATTAGTAAGGGGGTAAATGATTAGAGCCACTTGAAACAAAAACATAAATGTTAAATTGAATAATGCTATAGCGTCGTTATAAAAATACGGTTATATTATTTCATAAAATGGAGTTCTAATTAATAGACATATCTAATGGAAACATTGGTTTACATTTTCACATAAACTTGCAATGTACAAACATTGCAAGGTACATATGTAGATAAGTTAGGGCCGTATTAATAAACTCATCTCAACTCTGATCCCCGTCTCAAGATACGTCAAAGTAAACGTCAATCCATAGAAATTTGTCATTTTTGACGCATCTTGTGACGGGGATCACAGTTGAGATGAGTTTATTAATACGGCCCTTAGTTTGTTTAGGTCAAATCTTGCAAGCAAGATTTAAAAACTTAAAATAAAATCAGTTTATTGCAGACAGAGTCCATATTTGTGTTAGTACTTAGAAGGTAGTATAAACTGTGTTAGTAGGTAGGAACAATAATAATTTAATTTAATTTAATTAAGGTATCTGTCCGATTGAGCTGAAATTTGGTATAACTTCGTAACGTTGATGACCATGCAATAATATTATGGTACCATGGAGCTGGTCTGATGATGCACTCGGAAGGTCGCTAAAGGAACTCGGCAACGAAACAAGATAGGCCCGCCGTGTTTGGGCCCGGTGGATTTTTCTTGATATAAGCAGAATGACTGTGCAAACAAAAGTACAGTCGGCAAGAAAAGCTTGTCCCAAAAATGAATTTTTTGACATAAACTTATTAGAGTTATTTTATTATATACTGACGCAGTTTCACAGGTTTCACGCTGCCACAGTTTCACGCAACCAATGAATATAAATATTATTTCTCTTGAGAATACTCTTTATTATGACGTGCAAAAGATATTCAACCTTAGGGTGAAAGAACGCTTTTTCGGGGTGGTTGTCAATTGAAGAGTCTGGCAATCTCTAACGTATAAACTTTTTGCATTATTTATAAGCAAAGTTAAAATCGAGCGTGCTATTGCATGACAAATAAATCTATGAATATTTTTTGACGTCAGATTTCAGACATTTTATGTCAGTGCTTTTGAATAGTTTTTGCAAGCTAAAGAAAATCAGAAAAAATCAATTTATTTTTTACATTCTCGGTTTTACACTTCATTAGTATCTAATTATATGTCTTATTATTTAAATTTTGGATAAAAACTTTCGTAACAACAAACAAAATGACGATGAATGCGACGTCTAAATCCCTGAAAACAAGTCTGAGCGGGACAAGATCGGTCAGTATATCCAAATAAGTGCTATAGTTTCACTCCTTTTGTGACTAGTGGAAAAGATAATTGTGTTACGTTTTAATTGGCCCCATTGGCCGGTTTTAATCCCTTTCAATTTATAACCTATCCGACAAATTATATGTCAAATATACTACAAAACAATTAAAACAACTATAATACAGTTATTTCGGTGGCGCCCTACCGATTATTGATTACCGTTGATTGGGGTAATAGTTCTACCATCACTAGGTACCTGGTATTTTGGTTAAATAGAATTATAATGATTCTATTTATTTACCACTATCTTTACTTATCTTACTATCTGTAAGAACCTAACTCACTCGTGTTAATTATTTCAATGTACATGCAGGAACAAATTTTTCAGGTGTGTGCGGTGTTTCAGGTAGTGTTAATTTTAAGTACATTAAATTGATTCATTTCTGACGTTCTCAATATAAAGGGACCTTATAGAGGCAGGCGGTTACGCCGTTTTTAGAACTGTTACCACAGTATTCGTATAGTTGCAATAATAAAAAGAGCATAACTGCCTTCCTCCATAAGGTCCCTTTATATTGAGAACGTCACATTTATTTATTTATTTCATATTTACACTCATATTAAATTAAATTCAAATGTTACTTCCCTTTTTTTGCAAACTGGCTCCAACCAGTAGTGGTTAACAGTTTTTTTTATTAGTTAGTCTTATAGATCTGAAACGAAACTTGAGTACTTTTTATTGTAAAAAATGACACCACCAATATTGTGTTTGATTTTTTAATAACTCTTGCGTAAGATCATAATAATGTGTCTCTTGCCAAGGAATACCTACTTGTTTATTGTTATTTACTTAACTAATCAATAGTAATGGCGGTTACTACCCTGTTACTACTAACTAATGACTTACCTACTATAATTATACCAAAAGTCGCTTTGATACAACCAGTTATGTTTTGCGTCATCGATTCAGAAATAGAGAATTCGTCACGAGACGTGATAATAATAAATGGTTATAAATTGTGAGTTTATACCTCAAATCCAAACACTACGCTGGATTATGCCCTGTCATGATCATGATTTATGAATAAATTCATGATTTGTATATTTATATTAAAAGTCACGGTCTAAAAGAGCAGAATTAAATAAATGTCCAACTAAGTTCCGTATTGCCTTTTTTCTAGTCAGAAAGGTCTAAGAAAAACTTTAGTGTTATTCAGTGTTCCGTACCCAAAGGGTACTCTATTACTTATGATTCTGATTCTGATAAGCCTACTACGCTGTCCATCCGTCCGTCCTAACTTTAAAGAGCTGTATCTTTTGAACCGTACAAGATAGCCCGCTGTTTTTTTTTTAAGAATATGTGATGTAACGGCGGATTTCCTGAAAAATAATTGAAAAGTCAATAAGTAAAATAATAAGGGAAGTCCCCATACAAGAAACGGTTTTATTTCCAACGTTTTTTTTTTTGTTTATCGTAAAAACGGTAATACGTATACAAGCGTCTGATTATAGAAAAAACCTATAGAAAAACAAAAAATACTAAACACTGGTCAAATGTGTACGGAACCCTCTGTGCGCGAGTCTGACTCGCACTTGACTGGTTTTTTTGTTGTCCTATTCACTATAGACAACCCTGGACTCACATTTAGTAAACATGATTTATTTTGTTAAGAGATTTTGATTTAATTCTAAACTAAGGAAACTGTATTGTGTACAACAAATTCAACAATATTAACTACTTACAACGGAATTACTTTTATTATGCACCAGTCAAGCCAATAATTATGAAAGATATTTTAGTTCCTATCTCCATACTAGAGTCGTTTTGTTAAAAGTTACCTCCAATAAATTAATGAGTCGGGGATAGGAACTGCGGCGTACGACTTACAATTTCCAAATAAAGACGTTAAAGTTTCTCAATCATCATTTTCTTATTTATGATACCAGAAGCTCTTACTGAAAGACCCTCTCGGGCGGCATCTATACCGGACCTCGTCAACGTGGTCAAAAGCGCCTTGTGAGGAAGGTGTTGGGATGGGCATGCGACAGAACCCTTGGACCCCGACCAAGCGGCGCGGACCCATCGCCGCCGAATCCGCGAGCCCTGGGCCTGCTGTAGTGTCTTTGCCCTCTCTTATTGGTAATTCTCATGAAACAGCGGCTTGATTATGTGGTAGAGTAGCAGCATGAACGTATTTTTATTAGATATGTAGTCGACTAAATGCAGAAAACAATAACTACACATTGATCGCATTGCAATAACTGCCTACTGATGGTGCCGCCTTACCTGTAATTTCTGTAACCACTATTTTGTGGATTGCTAATGAGATTGTTCAAGACCAAGGACTATTTCAGTCATTCTGGCCTAGAACTACTTCTAGAAGTAGACAGATGCTCTTATTCCTCATCTTAGATTTTGATATCAGAAGCATTAAATAGTAGCTTAGTGTAGAGAGCGTACCTCATTCAATTGATTACTTATAAAGCACTCTATACTTGCAACGTACGATTATGCCAATATGTTTTTATTCTCGTTTATATTTTTTGTGAGCATCACGTAGATCGCTTAACTGCCGCACTGAGAGACGTCAATTATTTTTTAAGTTTGAATAAAGTTATTTAAAGTTAGTTATTTGCTTCTTATTCTATTGCTATAGCAAAGAAAGTGACAGCAGCAACTTTAATCAAACTTAAAAGTTAATTGACGTCTCTGAGGGCGGGCGTTTCTAGTACGGTGTTGGTACCGCTGACAAAGTAAACGTTGGACCACACCAAAGTACTCAGTCGTTTTTGTAAGTACAATATGTTTACGGTCATTTCTTTTAAGTGTACACTACGCGCCAGTTTCGGCATCGCATTGTTCGCGAGCTCTCGTGTTTGCTCTGACATCATCCGGAGGTTCGAGATTATCGCCAGCCAACACCGGCCTCGCACTCGGCGTATGAAAACAACGTGACATCATCAAAGCCAATGTTGTCCGTCCAGCTTCGCACGTCTCTTTCCTTTCAAAACATAAAAATTTACCTTTACCGTTGAATCATTAATCATCCACTTTGCAACGCGACGCATTCATTAGCACGTTTGAATTTTAAGTCGTTGAATGCTCTTGTTAATGTTTTATCGATATATTGGTTAAATTAGTGTAGTTGGGACCCAATTGGTGCTGTTTGGAGCGAGCGTGGGTGCAAAACATTGACCCTGTCCAAGGTGAGTTCAGTTCCATGGTGCGTGATATCCTCTAATCTATGGCGATCGTCTAAATTGGGCACGTCAAAGACAACTTTTCGACTTTTATTTTTACCGTGCTATCCAACAAAAAAGGTAATTTAAAAGGGTTTTCGGGTGTATATATATATTAATAATAACATAAAATATACGTATACGTGTCTGTTTGTTTATTAGTGACCTTGTGTAAACGGCTTGAGGGATTTCGAATTGCGGGTTATCGTTGGATTAATTTTTATCCTATAATATGATATATGAATAGTTATAGGAAAAATATCTAAACACAGGCAGACAGTTTTGAAAGTTTGCTTTTTAGGGTTCCGTAGTCAAACTATTGGTAGTACCTATTGTTATTAAATAAGGATTCGGATTGGAATCGTACGAGGTTTAATTTTTTTGGTTTTAAAACACTGAGCTTACTAGGCCTATTTGTGCTTGTAATGATAGTTATTAATATACTTTTTGTTTGTGTACCTATATAATAGATAATAAATTATTATCCCTATTTACTGATTAAAATCTTTAAGTCAAATATAATAATTTAATGCGTTATAATGTTAGGTAATAAAGCAAGTGTCATGGGTGCTGCTGTGGAAAATTTACATCATCATTATTATCATGTCAGTCAAAAGTCAGTACTGCTAGACAAATGCCTCCCCAAGGTAAAAGCATCATAAAACTTATACACATCCCAACGCCAATGTCTGTGTGTGGACTGTGTAGAGTCCCCCCCAGCTATACAATGCTACAGCGTGGGTTACCGACCCAGTTCCTCTGATGTCATGAGGGGGAGTCCCATGATCAGAAGCGGGTCATATGTAGGTGGGTCGTATTTGTGTGGCTGATTAATAATACCTATTAATTTATTTACCGACTCGATTAATCACTACATAGTAAAATCAAAGTCGCTTCCCGCCGTCTGTCCCTTTGTATGTATGTACGTTTAGATCTTTCAAACTACGCAACGGATTTTAATGCGGTTTTCACCATCAGTTACACATTTTTTCACAGAAGGTTCATATTACAGCACCTGGAGCGAGGCGAGGGCGGGTCTCTAGTGCTCAATATAAAAGGCGAATTATCGCTATTATTATAGGGTAACGTTTGCTTTAAAATAATATAGTTTGAACGATTATTACAGGCAAGCCACCGCAGGAGTCTCGAAAACCCCGCGCGCCCGCTTTCACCTTCGGCCAGAAGCTTGAGCCTCCGGGTTTGAGAGTCAAAGTTGGCCCCGGTCCTGCCACTTACAACACAGTTGGCATGACCTCTAAAGGTAAGCGCAAGATACACAAAAACACTTAAATAACTCGATCTGTTCGATTGCTGTTAGATCTATGCACCTTGCCTTTTCTCAAGCCTAGAGCTAAGTTTGGGACTAGGTAGATTTATGAGAGACGGTCCCCTGATATTTATTTATTTATTTATTATTAAATAGGTACTGTAAATCATGAAGGCGAGATCGATCTGCGGTTCATTTGAAATCATGGAACTTGTCACCCTCGTTGAATTGATTAGATTTATGTTCACCAGACAGAATGGGCAATCACGCTCAATTACTATAATTACCTTTGAGCGGAGTGCGACTAGAAGGAGCTCGAATCGTAATTTGAGACAATTAAATATACCTAGTCATAGAGTACTTGTTCATTGTTAACTGTTGCTGTTCATTGTGGACCGCACCTAGGCGATCAGGAATTGTCACCAAACCGCTGGAGCGAGACGTATGAAGTATTGAGTAACCTTCTTTACCCGGGAACGTTATTGTAGTTTTGAATCGTTATAAATATTACGATACTTCTATCTAATAATAATATATATTATTTTTAAAACATTTAAAATATATCGTAAATACATAGAACATTCTCGGCGCCGTAACAAGTGGAAGCGGGGTTTGCACATTATTTATACATTGTTCTGTTATAATAGGAAGATGTTCTCTTACAATGTTTTGTAGGTACGGTCGACTTCAAAGATATATTTAAATTTTTTCACCTTACTCCATTGAAATAAGGTTCAAATATGTAAACATATCTTTGAAGTCGCCTGTACATAAATATGTACCTACGTGTAGTTGGTCTAGACCAATTATTCCGTCTGCCGCCCACAAATTGTTTATCTTCTTTGAAACCACTAAAGGTGAATTGAACGTTTTGCTCAAATCTGTAGTATTTCTGTTACAAAGCAGGCCTTAGTTGCTTTTGTGGTGGATTATTATAATATTTTTTATATTATTTTATTACGATTCAAAAAATACCGTTTTAATTTTATAGGTAGTTTGCGGCAGCTATTGCAACGTTATGTTGTTCATGATTTATACTTACTAGTGTAAGCGAAGGTGGGTCGCTAGTGCGACCCGCCTTCGCTTCGCTACGGTTAAAGTTCCCTCTCCCATTTCCCCCCCCATTAAGTTGAAATATACAATTATTCTCTTCATAAGAACCTTCCTCGGACTTCAAAGAATATTTGGAAAAAAAATGACGAATTGGCCATATATATATATATAGATTGTGTTAGAGTAATAACACTTATAATGTTAATCATTACTTCATTATCCTTCGTTACACATCTTAACATGGATTATTTGTGGATTTCGCGTTAATGTGTGATTCATTCTGCGACACACGTCCACCCTTTTAAAGTAGGTCATGACTGCAGTCTTATTAGCATAAACGACACATCGTCTGCAATGTTTACATTCGTCCCTTTGAATTCATTTGATTAACCTTCCGCCCCGACACGCTCCACCATTTCCTGACACAATTATTGGTTCAAAAATAGTCCACATGCGAAAAGCATATTAAACTATAACTTCCATTATGGTAGGTATATAGGCACTTTGTTATCTGTGGCAGTCTTCGTCTTTAGACACACTACCGTAAATATTAAAACGCTATTGACAACGAAACAATATTAAAAATGGTAATAAGTAGTTTTTCAGTGTTAAAAACAAACACGGGATTTTACGTGTCTGACTACGTTATAAATAGCTGAATCTAACAATGATCGCATATTTCATATTATCCATTAAAAAAAACCTAAAATATACCTATATTTCGCAAGAATTAAAGCTCCCTACGACTTGACTGTCCCACATATGGTTATGACATCAATACAAATAGAGCTCTGAAATGTAACGCAAATTTAATTCTAGTACTAGGTAAGTTTAATAACTCGCGTGGGCTAAACAACAATGACACTCATTTAGTCAACATTCAGTCCTGTTTTGAATTAACGACTATATTTGCGTTGAATAGGACATAAATATGGTTTATTATGTTTCATCCACGCCACGGTTGAACGTGATTACCGATGTTTACTGAAACTGCCAAGCGAACTGACACTTTGGTTATGTAAATTGCTATCAGAATAAATGAATAAAGTAAACAATATTTGCTGTTGGTAACTTAATTTTCAGTACCTAAGTTTCGAGTAACAATAGTTATTTGTTATGCAAGGCTGCAAAGTTGTTATTTGGCGCGAGAGCCAGTATTGAATCCCGAGTTAGCGAAGGATTCTAAAATTTAACCACGAGCCTAGCGAGTGGTTCAAAAATAGAATCCTAAGCGAAACGAAGGATTCAAGGCCTAAATAACTTTGTTGCCCCGCGAAGCACACAATTTTTCACCTCAATATAGCGAGGAAAACACTCGGTATTGGAAAAACCATTGCAAGAGTGTCACATCAGTTGCGGTCGTCCTCGCGCAGCGCCTTCTCCGCGCACAGCACCACCATTACTTTTCACGCTAGCGGTTAAAGTGGACTTTTGCGCGCAGATTTTGACCGAGAAAGAAAGCATTATCGAGCTGGTGAGGTGAAAAAGTAATTTATTAAATACCCCAAGAAGTTTAGCCAAGAAAGCATAGAAAAAAGTAAAAATAGAATCTCAGCTTCCATACGTACCTACCTATAACACTCCGGTTTACAAAATAACTCCAGCGCTGCCAAGCTCATAACATTTTCCTTGCTGAGACAAGGAAGTGCTACTTTCTGCTTCTTTCGAATAGCTAAGGAATCGGTCGAACAATAAACGTTTAATATTATTGACTATTCTTGGATATAATAAGGTCGGCAAGACGATCGTAACTTCATAACTTCGCTGCATTGGGTCGATGTCGCCAAATAAGTCCGTATGATCGAAGGTGATCGGCGGTGAGTCAGTCGGCCGTGTAGGCGTGGGTACAGCCTGATCCGAACCGGCGGGCGTCTGCGCCGCAGTCTCAGCTCCCCGCTTCGGTAAACAAGTTGCACAGAGCACGTACACTGTCTGTGGCACCAGGTGTCGCGCTAACTCGATTATTCCGTGCGGGGGATTATTCGTGTGAGTGTTAGTATATTGCTAATTCTATTGACAAGTTGCTTGTTAGGCAGGATTCAAAGCGGTCTCAGTCTAACGCTGCGGGGATTTGTGGGTTCAATGTTTTGAGTTGGAGACGTAATTTTAGTTTGGTATCTTAACTAATATAACGTTAAGTTTGAAGTTTGGGTGTTTATTTTACCTACATCGTTATATTGTTTACTTTTTATTTATTTAATCGTATGGCAACTAATTAAACGTACAGCTAGTCAGAGATCTAATTTAGTAGATTTGAGCCACTTGGTGATTTCGTCATATACGCAAAGAAGATCCTCAGAGGGGCCACCGGAGGGGGTATCGCGTTTTAGGGCATTCGAGAAGAATGTGGTCGATATCTTGCACCTGGGCGCCGCACCCACAGGCGGGAGAGTCAATCCAGCTGCAACGATATTTATATTGGGCGCAGCGACCGTGGCCAGTGCGAAGTCGGTTGAGGTTGCACCAATCCCGTCTAGGCCAACTTTATGGCGGCTGGTATTCTCGCTGTATTTATATACAATAATTTTGTTTGTGTATAATTTCTATCGTACATTACACACCCTTTATATTGTTTACTATATATTATATTGCGTGCACATAAATTAAGTTCCCGAATTTTTGAGCCTTTTTCGGGTCTCGTGGGTCGACTGACATTAATGGTCAGTCGTCTCGTGTAATAAGTTAAGATTTGATTCCGGACTTCATAGTCAGGAATCAAATCTTAACTTATTACACGGGATAGAATTCTTAAAAGCTAATACTTATGTGAAGTAATTATATTATATTATTATTATATACAATCGGTTGAATAAATGGTCCTCCCATTATGACAACTTCCTATGAAATGAAAATGTCGCGAAAGTGGATCTTTCGAATTGATCTTCACTTTTTGCTAACCTTATTGTATTATAATATGGAAACGAATGTTATCCTTAGGATTGCAGACCGGTTATTTGGCTGACTGTACTTACATAAATCCGCCAGTTTATCACTTGGTTGTTGATAGGCCATAACTAGTGCCATTACCGCCTAACAAAAATGACCACTTATGTACGATCTGTAAATTGCATAAAGGTTCTAAGTGTAGCGGTGACTGTACTGAAAAGATGGGTTTGTTTGAATATGAGACCATGTGTGACATCTTCTACAAAACTTTACCAGACGTGAACTACTATAGGGTGTAAAGGGTACTTATTACCACCCATATCTACCTGTATTGCGGGTGCCAGGTCGGACGGGGGGTCCGGCGGTGACGCTGCACGCGCGCTGGCCCGTGCCCCGGCTGCTCCCCACGCCGTCTCCCTGCGACTACGACCCGCTGCGCGCTTCCCGCTCGGTCCTCGATCACGCCCCGGCCTTCTCCATCGGTCTCCGCGTCACCCCGCCGCAGCCTGGCGCCAATACGCCAGGTCCAATTGACCTAACATTTTCGTAGTTAGATGTAGATGGCATCCTTGAATCTTAGAGCGTTTTATTGCACTTAGTTACAACTTAGGTTGGCTCCATTATGTTTTAAGAGACACCTATATAAACTTTATGGCGGCTGGTATTCTCGCTGTTTTTATATACAATAATTTTATGTTTGTGTATAATTTCTATCGTACATCAGATAGTACAGATCGTAGGAATCAGTACCTACAGGTTCAGAAACATAAAATGCGTAAACACAGCTAAAAATATTATAATAATAAGTCTACGTGTGCTTCACAATAAGGCCAGTGCATAAATGTAACTTTAGCTGTATAGAATAAGATAAACGCGGCTGTAAAAGCAGTAAATGTGAAATGCAATATTGTTATAAGTTTTCACGTCTTTGTTTGTAAAAGTAGTAAACATATATGCGCCGAACTTCCGTGCTGCGCTCTGATAGTACCCATTTGTATAGTTGGCTAAATAGAAAGAAGGCATGCAGTAGTTTGTAATGAATTCATATCTTCTCTAGCACATTGATCCAGTATGCTTTCTAAATAAATATTATTATACATATAGTATTATTATATTGAAAATTTAAATTGAAATTCTTTGTTTTAAATATAGACTTAATTTGGGTGATTCCCATCATCCTCCCTGCCCACCCAAGATATCCATAGTAATATGAGGTGGACGGACAAGGGTGGAAGATGGGAATCACCCTTTAGATTTATTTTACTAAGATATTATTATCAAATTGATAAATTCGTCATGTTAAGCACAATTCACAAGTATTCGAATTGTAAATTCTGATAACTACAATGAAAATCTATTCGTGGGGACGTGGGGGGTATTTCGATATTTTTTCCTTACTGTCTTAAGCTGCTTTGATTTTTAACCGACTTCAAAAAAAGGAGCAGGTTATCAATTCGATTGTTTTTTTTTTTAATGTATGTCCACGCATAATTTTTTACAACTGAACCGATTTCGATTATTCTTTTTAGTTGGGAAAGACGTACTTAGATTTTAGACATGAATAAAAGCACAGATTGTATCATTGTGGCGTGTCCTACAACTAAAACTATTTTTTAAAATATTTAATTACTTACTCGTATTGCCCTTGACCGCGTAATGTAGAACCAGAGCGGTCAAGTTACTGTGTATTACTTTATAACATCGCTTTGATAAATATGAGCGTAACTGATTGTTATACATATTACCAATTAGACGCCTTTATAAAGAATACAATTTTAACAAAAAATAAAACAGTCTTCAAAAACCCACTAAACAGCATTCAATAATGACCGACCTCCTTGGAATTGTCTATTTAGTGCCAATTACATGAAATATATCGAAGTCGGTGGCAAGAATCAGGTTGCATTGCTATTGTGTACCGGCTTGGAGATATTTCATGTAACATAATTTTTTAATTTCAGCACCAAACATTTACTCGATGCCACCTGTCCTTGGAGAAGCTAGAGAAGGTGGCAAGCGGGCTGCCCCAGCGTTCAGCATGTCCGGCCGAGCGAAGATCATCGAGTCCAAAACGCCAATGCCTGGCCCCGGGTCCTACTCCACCGACAAGGCGGTGCTAAACAAGCGACCACCCGCCTACACGATGGCCCCAAGACGAGAGATAAAAGACCCCACCGCGGCCGTTCCTGGACCTGGAATTTACTGTCCAGAAAAGGTACGAGTACAACGAGTAGGTACATGTTCATGATTTTAACAACCTTCTACGAATACTCCTCTGATTATCTGTAATGTTAATATGCACTAATCCACTAACAAATCCTTGATTGACAACCTAACTAAAACAACTTGTCAGGTGACATTTAGTTAAAGCTCATAACTCATAGCTCATAATATATAAATGCAAAAATTAAATTTACGGAATCCAATCCTCTCAGAAGTCACGCAGTCGGTTTGATGAATTTAAACTTGACAACCAACTAGTGTAATAAATGAGTTTTGGTTGTCACTCGAAAGGAAAAAAATTAACGCTTGCCTTGGATGACTAATAGTATTGGGCTGGATACAGGTGTGCGTGACGCTTCCTTGGGCTCCTGCGCATACGTTCGGCATCCGTCATTCGAAGTACACTGGACAGGCCATGTACTATCCCGCTCCAGAAGAAATTAGCGTCATGTAATCTGTGTGTAACAAATTTCATTGCATGATTTAATGTTTTCGCTTTTGTTTTAATTATGTCGTGTGAATTTTTCTAACAAGTATTCTTACTGACCTAAATGGTTTTTGTAGTTCAAATTTGATATAAATACAAGACGTATTTGTTTACTTGCAAGTCTGGATCATTGAAGCTCCACTTGATACTGTAAAAGGTACATATTGACTATTTAACTACATATTTCTTCTGTAGAATTTGGTGATAATTGTAGATTAGTGTAAATTGTTTAGTTCTTAGCGTATTATTAAATAATAATAATTTATTATTATTGGACGTAGGTAGTTTCTGAAACTAATTGAAGTTCGGATTCGGCGGAATTCTTTATTGAGTGAGTTTGTTTAATGTTTCAGGACGCTGCTTCACAACACACGCAATCTCACAAGCATACTTTTTCAAGCAAAAGCAAGATTCAAAGAAGTGATCAAGTTCCTGCACCTAATGCTTATTCTCCCGAAAAGGCAGATAGATTATTGCGAGCTAAATCCCCCTCCTTTTCATTTAGAACTAAGACTGTGATTACTCAATCTCAAAACGCACCAGCTCCTAACATCTACTCTCCTGAAAAGGCGTTAAATTCTTTAACGAGTGGACCAAAATATACATTGGCAGGGAAAGGTGTAGCTGAAAAACATGACACGACACCAGCCCCAAATTCCTACAATCCCCAAAAAGCTGATAAAATCTTACATGAAAGTTCGCCTTCTTATACCATACGTACGAAAGAAGTCGTTGAAAAAATTGAACAGACACCAGCGCCTAATGTGTACGCTCCAGAAAATTCTATGCATATGCTAAACGGAGGCCCTAAATTTACTTTATCTGGCAAAGGAACTACTTTGAAAGTATCAGAGACGCCGGCGCCTAATTGCTATGCTCCCGAAAAAGCAGACAAAGTTTTGCACGAGAGCTCACCAGCCTATTCGTTTCGCATAAAAGAAGAAACAATCATAAGAAGTGAGTCTCCTGCGCCAAACGTATATGCTCCAGAAAAGTCCATGCAGTTGTTAAACGGGACCCCTAAGTACTCTATGAGTGGTAAAGGAGCTGAGATTAAAATTGATAATACTCCGGGTCCCAGCGCTTATTCTCCAGATAAGGCAGATAAATTGCTACATGAATCGTCTCCAGCGTATACGTTTAGAGCAAAAGATCAACTAAAAAAGACTGATGACGTTCCAGCACCAAACGTTTATGCTCCAGAAAAGTCAATGCATATGTTAGATTCTTCTCCAAGATACACTATTGCAGGGAAAGGTTCGTCTCCAAAATACGATAACGTGCCAGCACCTAATACATACAATCCTGATAAGGCAGATCAACTTCTCCATGACTCTTCTCCAGCATATTCCTTTAGACCAAAACACATCATGGATAGACCTAGTGACACGCCAGCCCCCAATATGTATGACCCACATTTATTGGACGGGACTCCTAAATATAGCTTATATGGTAAAGGCCTTGAGCATAAATGTCCTGACACCCCTGGACCTAACCTGTATAACCCTCATTTATTGGATGGGACCCCTAAATTTACGATAGCAGGTAAAGGTCATTCAAAAAAGCTGTCTGACGGCCCAGCGCCCAATCAATATGATCCTCATTTACCTGATAACACTCCAAAGTACAGTTTAGGTGGCAAGGGAATGGACGGAAAGCCATCAGACACGCCTGGACCGAATATTTATGATCCACATCTAATGAATAATTCTCCTCGTTACACCATAGCTGGCAAAGGTCCGGATGGAAAAGTTTCGGATACTCCGGGCCCTAACGCTTACGACCCTAATCTGCCGCATAATTCGCCAAAATATACGATTACAGGTAAAGGACATGATTCTAAGGTTTCTGAGGTACCAGCTCCAAATGCATACGATCCTCAAATACCGGATGATGCTCCCAAGTTTACAATGGCCTCTAAAGGGAAACCGGGAAAAGCCAATAACACGCCGGCTCCGAATATGTATCATCCTGAAAAAGGTAATAAAATATTACTGGAGAGTTCTCCAGCTTATACATTTAGAGACAAGCAACCTCTTCATAAATCACAAGACAACCCAGCACCGAACGCTTATGATCCCAGTAAATATAATTACATGTTGGATGGTGTGCCAAAATATAGTTTTGGAATTAAAAGACCTGCAGAAAAACATGACAATAATCCTGCACCGAACGCGTACAATCCAGATAAAGCTGATAAAGTTACACACGAACGCACTCCTTCATATACTTTCCGGCCTCGTATAGAAGATGGCAAAGTGGTCATTACTCCTGGGCCCTGTTCGTACAACCCTGATCGGGCGGATACATTTTTACACACAATGCCACCTGCGTATACCTTTAGACCCAAAATGGAAGACAGTAAGATAGCGGACAGTCCAGGTCCCGCTACGTATAATCCAGAGAAAGCCGATAAAGTTCTACTAGATAACGCACCTCGGTATTCGTTCCGTATTAAAACCAATCCGCACAAGGCCGATCATGTTCCCGCTCCCAATTCTTACGATCCTGATAAAGCTGCTAAATTGCTTAAACCAAGTGCACCACAGTACACCTTTAGGATTAAATCAGATGCTTTGAAAATTTCGGACACACCAGGTAAGATGATTATTTTAAAATAACTAATTATTTTCACTTGATTTAATGAGTATGCAATATAAGTCTTGCATTTTTATTCTAGCGCCAAACGTGTACACCATTCCAACACCCGTTAAAACGCCCTTGTACACAATATCAGGGAGACATAAGGAGCCAATCGATGAGAGACTAAAGATTCCAGCTCCAGGTGCTTATAGTCCTGAGAAAGCTGGGAAGTTTGTATTGACTTATTCCCCAGAATTCACTTTTGGGGTTAAGATCCAGACAACAAAGTTTGTCGATTCTCCTGGTAAGTTTTAGTGTTACGAGTTTAAGGAAAAGGTTTTTAATTTTACAACTGGTATTAAATACATTAATTGCTATTTTCAGCCCCTAATACGTACCGAATTCCCTCTGTGCTCGACACTCCAGTGTACACGATATCGGGTCGTCATAAGACACCGATTGACGACCGAACCCGTGTCCCGGCGCCTGGCACCTACTCACCGCAAAAGGTATGCAATTTTGGTACATCTTAGTCTTAGCAAATGGCTACACAGAAAACAGCAGCAGGCGTTTTACATTATGATATCCTTATCCTCATAGTAGTTAGAGAAGTTATCAATATCCAAACAGTTTTATAAAAATTCTTCTTCATCTAGTATTTAGGTTCACAGCAAAACGCTTCACGTATAGTCTATCAGATTTTTACTAATTTAGGTGGACCTATCTCGCTCTTATTTTAGTATCATCAGTGAAATTTTGTTTGTTTTAATTTTTTCTTTTTCGTTTCAGGTGCAGAGCAGCACACCTCAAATAACGTTTGGAATAAAGCATTCACCATTATTAGGGCAGCTAAAACCCATACAGATAAATGACAATAGAGAAACACAGATTTCCCAACAGGTCAATAAAACCGTCGAGATTAAAACATCATCTTCTCACAAGGTAGTTGATCAAATTAACGACACAGTTGAGCGAACAAGTAACACCGTCGAAAACGTTTCGCAAAACCTTTCTACACAAAACACTGTTAATGAGTCTCACGAAGCGAACACTTATATTCAAAGAACGCGCACACCTGTAACTAAAATTATAGCGGAAAGTGACATTAGGAGTTCTACAGTCACACCAGAGCCAGTAGTGGAAACATTAACACAGGAAATCGTATGGATACCGGAGCAACCGATTCGCCGAAACTCTTACACGATTGATAAATCTAATGGGTCAGAATTTTTGGAGCGGTATCAGCAAAGTGACGTTGTCCCAGTTGAAAACGGTGTGATAAGAATGGAGGCCAGCGGAGTGCGCGGAGCCTCTTGCAGCGAGGAACGAAGCGAAGCGGTGGCTAAGAGGAATGGGTTTGAAGAAAGCGTGCAAAAAAATGTCACTAATAAAAGTGCTCACGAGAAAAGCCAATCTGCTTCTGAGGAGGTAAGGCAAGGTACCGAAGTGAAGCACCTTACGAATGGAGGTATTGCGAAAACCACTACAACGACCACCATTAGGAAAGTAGGTACGGCCGCGAAAACGGCAAATGCGACCACCACAGTCACCCGCACTGCTACCGCGGTGACGTCACGTGATGTCGGCGCTAAGTGAGATCTTTTCTACATTTATGCAAAAACTGCTAATTCCTACTGCTTCCTTTTGGTTGTAATAAGAATATTTATCCTGCAAAGTGATACGTAGCCTTTAAATTATTTAAATGAAATAATATTAACATCGGTCTAAATATTTAACTATTTACTTGAAAGAGTTCATATTCAATAACAATAATGTTGACTCACTATGTAACACTTCTCTTTCTTGTTGTATTTCCTGTCCTTGCTGTATGTGGTGTTCTATAAAGAGTTATTGTATTGTAATGTTATTAAATTAACATACTCGTAGATGATTTGTGTTAAAAAATACGTCCGTATAGGAACCGATTTATTTACGTTTGTACGTCGCGTCGTTACAAATGGGGATTTAATTTCTTTTTCGTGAAATAATAAAATAAATTGGCGTTGTTTAATTAAGTCCATAAATACAAATATTTTTAACCCCCGACGCAAAAAGAGGGGTGATATAAGTTTGACGTGTGTATCTGTGTATTTGTGTTTTTGAAATCGTTTTAAATACAACAAAACAAACGAGGACATTAATATTTAACAAATAAAATTAATTTATACTCATTCTGTTGTTACTAATGTTACGGTATTGCATACATTGCAATTTTTTTAATAAAATTATTTTAATACAATTTTGTTTGTTTCTCTCTGCCTTATTGTACTTTGTTGATGTAGAACTGGATAAAATTAGATATCTCACACTTTCAAAAGAAAGGGTGAAAATATGTAATTAGCCATTCGAGGTAGTCTTTATACTTTATTATTGTTTCGCTAGGACCCGTCCCGGCTTCACACGGGTGCAATTATCCAAAAAAATCGAGCATAATTACAAAATTACGAACACAACAAAAAAATTAGTTTTTTGCCAATTTAATCTTTAAACTGGAAATATTTTGAAAACCATGCGGCTTTTACTGAGGTCATGCTAGGCTGGTTTTGGTACGGGGAAAATTTGTAACCAAACTATGTCCGTACGTTTCGTTTTTTTTCAATATTATTAATAAATTTCCGTTTTATTGTTTTCATACAAAAGTAATTTCGGCCATAGTCTCTTTATAACAAATCAATATTAAAAAAAACGAAACGTACGGACAGTTTTTGTTCCGACTGCCCACATATCAAAAATTGATCGAATTCGGTTAACGTTTAGGGGGTGGAAAACGTTATCGCCGTTTGTATGGAAAGCCGTCACGTCACCATCCTCTTAAGGTCCCCGCCGCACTGAGTTTGTGTTTGTCCGGGCTAAATCTCAGTAACTACTATACGGTTTTCACCAATAAAAAGAGGGATAACCTAGAAAGGTTTAAAAAGATAAAAGATAAAAGATATTTATTCAGTAAGTAGGCCACACGGGCACTTTTACACGTCAAAATCTACCAGCGCTTCCCAAGAGGAGACCACTGCTGAGAAGAAGCGCCGCAAGAAACTCAACAGTTAGTCATTTTTTTAATAGAATATTCACTTATGACAATGATACTACTTATTCTAGCATTATATAAAACTATAAAAATAATTTAGAATATCTGCGTAGTTCTGCAGGAAAACATGTCAGAATTATAATAAATATTAAAAATAATTAATTATTATTTATAATTTATAAATATTGTACGGGTCAGTAGTTTGATTTATTTATAAAACTGTGCTATGTGTTGGATAATTGGATACAACACGGCAAAAATAAAAGGAGATAAGGAACGGGCTTGAAATATAAATTCATAGACCTCGTAGTGTCGTAAGATTTATCCCTCTTTCTCCTAAGTTAGAAGTTCCAATTCCTCAGTATTGATGCTATGGTAGTTTAAATTCGATTCTTCAAAGACAGTCTGGTTTTCGATGCTTACTTTTTGTTTCGTAAGGCCTGGTTTTATAAAGGCCCGTTAGTAAATATATCAGATCAAATTTTCGTAACTTCATACAATTTTTGACATTCCTCATCGAAATTTGATCTAACGGATCTTTATAAGACCCAGCCTAGGAATCTCTTTAAGAACCTATAAAAATTACACTAACACTCTTTTACTTTGGTATATAACCACGCAATTGAAAAAAGCCGGTCAAGTGCGAGTCGGACTCGCGCACGAGGGTTCCGCACAAACTTGTACCTAGGTATGTAAATAGTTCGTAAATCACGGCTCAATTCCCGTGATTTACGAACTATCGAAGATTTTCCCCTCTTTTCAATCAAATCAAACTTCTAAGTAAACGCAATCAAAAGATACAGCCGTTTATGCCGCATTCAAGAGAATCTCAAGGGAATCTCAAGGGAATCTCAAGGGAGTATTTTTTGAATTTCAACATGATACTTCCACGCGTTCCTGATAAAAAGAGTCTTGAGAGACATACAGACAGACAGACAAACATACAAACAGACAAACAGACAGACAGACAGACAGACAGACAGACAATGAAGTGATCCTATAAGGGTTCATTTTTCCTTTTGAGGTACGGAACCCTAAAAAATGTTAACCTACATACGTAGGTTTAGATAGGGTAAAGGAAGGAAATAATACTTTTTATTAATCAAAATTTTTTCGTTACAACAGTGCCAAATCAAGATCGAATGCTATATTATATACGATAAATAAATAATTATAAAATCTTATCCAAACCATAACCAATACTTCTCAGACCATCGAGTCCAGCTTACAGCATACGAATTACTTAAATAGGGAACTTCCCTTTTAAGCAGTTTAGTTAACTATTATACTTAGTTAAGTTAATGTTGTGTAGGTATTATCCGTCTCTGTTATTGAAGCTTGAAACAATTTTTAATCAGACGGCGGATGTTTTTAGTGATAATTAGAGTTGTCGACAATGGAGCGGAAGCTCGTGGAATGCACCCTGGATAAGTGGGCACTGTACTGTATCTTTCGCCTACACAATGAGGGTTCTTCGACCGTTGATAAAAGTAAGGATAACAGCAAATAACAACATTCTAATTGCAAAACGGGTATGTATCGTACGAGTCAAAAATCATCACATATAAACATTATGAATGGATTGAGGATTCTTTCTCTAATTCTTCTCCCTAATTTTCGAAAAAAGCCATAAACAACGAGCAACATTGCTAATGTCGAAGTGCGAGAGACACGATGGGCAGGACAATCGAAACTCCACTTTAAATACCACGTGACCATAAAAAACATCATCATCATGTTCACGCCAATTGATTGTCAATTACGATTTCTAGGACAACTTTGTGGGGAAAGCAGTTTATGTTTTACTAGCGGCCCGCCCTGGCTTCGCCCGGGTGCAATTTATCGCCCGGGTGCAATATCAGTTACTTTAGTTCTCCTGCAGATCTCCTCATTCCTGATTCGATCTCGCAAGGAGACACCTAGCATAGCTCTTTCCATCGCCCTTTGTGTGACCTTGAGCCTTCTTATGAGGCCCATTGTAAGCGACCATAATTTGTTATCACTGGCAACACACACTGATCAAAGACTGTCGTCTTGAGGCTACAGTGCCTCAGTATTTGGGACGAGAAGATAGTGCATAGCTTACTAAACTGCAGATTAGTTATATGTAATCCAGTGGTCGTAATAGGTAGAGTTAATTTACCTAACCTTGACGCATGTTCATTCATGCGTGAGTGAGATGGGAACACATTATTGAATGAACATGCATCAAGTTTAGGTGAATTAACTCTACCTATTCCGATCACTGGTGTAATCCCTACCAATTATAAAAGCGAAAGTAACTTTGTCTGTCTGTGTTTGTTACCTCTTCACGCTTAAACCACTGAACCAATTTCGATGAAATCGGCCTGAGTTTCGGGGATGGTAATGTTTAATGGGTAAGGTTCAAAAAGTTGGGCATGCTGTAACTCACGCAATTAAATTTTGTATGAAGCTTTTAATGTTTTAAATTTATAGTTTCTATTTGGAGCCATAGGTACCTTTTGTTGTAATAACTATTAAAAACTCTTCATAATTATTGAATGAGGCATTAATGTGCAGCGTCAAGTCATGAGCTAGAAATTAAGTAAGTACGTCAAATTAATAATTGCCTTTCTGCGACAGGGTTCTATAGTGGCTCGACAGTTTAAGTGGTCGACTGTACCTAAACTTTCAGTATACATATATCACTAGCGACCCGCCCTCGCTTCGCTTCGGTAAAATAAGTTAAAATATAGCCTACTTATGTTAGTTCTGGATAAAGTAGCTTCCTATGGTGAAATAATGATTAAAATCGGTTCAGTAGTTTCAGAATATATCAATTACAAACAAACAAACAAATCTTTCCTCTTTATAATATTATATAACATAATATATATAATAATATAACATAATACGTATAATAATCCTACTAACATTATAAATGTGAAAGTTTGTATGGATGGATGTTTGTTCCTCAATCATCAATCAAGCTGTTCTGGCGTGATTGACGCCAAAACGGCTGAACGAATGTAGATGCAATTTGGCACAGAGATAGATTATAGTCTGGAATAGCACATATGCTACTTTTCATCCCGAAAAAAAGAACAGTTTCCGAGGGAGCAGTGATAAACGACTTCTACGCGGACAGAGTCGCGGGAAAATTTGGCACAGAGAGATAGATTAGTCTGGAATAGCACATAGGCTACTTTTTATTCCGAAAAAATGGACAGTTGCCGTGGGAGCAGCGATAAACGACTTCTTGCGGACGGAGTCGCAAATGCTGCACTTGTATAACATAAGTGGATACAACTATCTTTGCTATGCATTTATGCTTCATATCGTTAAAAATACATAGTAACACTATATTGCACCTTTGCGACAAAACTGTGACATCTGAAAAAAATCACTTTTTATTATTATTGGATAATCGAAACCGCCAAATCCAATAATAATAATGATAAAAAGTGACTTTTTCACATGTCACAGTTTTGTCGTAAAGGTGCGATATGCGTTTTTAGTTTAGAAAGTAATCGCTATAGAACTAACTAGTGACGGTCGCCGTCAAAAGTTTTATCTCCATCGCTTTCCAACCTAGTACAGTTCGCCATCAAATATATCTGTACATATCAGAGTGGTCAAAAATATCTGAACATGCACTCTAACGCCTTGACCATAGAGTCGTGTTCAGATATTTGTGAGCACCTTGTTTGCTGCAATATATAATGATGGCGACTGTACCTAATGTTTGTTCCAGGGCGTGTAACGGACTGTTCGTCCCCAATTTTATTATACAACACATTTTGAAACATCTGCGGGACGTAATAATACGACGTAGTTGTTTGCTAGGAAGTAGGAACACATCATTTGAATAAAGGCGATTGCCCGCCGGAACGCACTGAAAAATAGAGTGATCTCGAAACTGAATGATTTGACAAGTTGCAAAATTACGGGCATTGCGGGCTGGAAGGATTCACGTGAACTGATGACGATTAACGGATGACTATTATAATTATAGTCAAGACAAGATTAATAAATTACTTCGCACAAAGCACGAAATGTTTTTTTTGTCAATACATTAAAAACCTAAGCCTGAGCGCATTCGTTACGATTTTTAAATAAAAAGAGAGTATAGGTTAGGAGCTGACCAAAGCATGATATTACGGCTTGGTTTTTTTATCAAAACTCCATACTAGCTATCGTTTTGACTACCGTTTTGTAAGCTAATTGGATCTGACAGTCATCTAGTCCAAAAACCTTATAGTAATAGAGATAAGTATACTTAAGTCTAACGAGACGTGTACCTAGAAAAAACCCTAATTAAGGAAAATTTTAATGATACATAAACAGATAGGTACCGCGCGGCATTGTGACTAAGTAGTGTAGGGACATCCCTACAAATTACCCGTTTCTACATAGAGACGCATAGTTTTAAAATTTATTGCTTTTGGTTTGAAAACATCGATTACTGGTTTGATTGATAGGGAGTTACACTTAGAGATTTCACGCGTTCCCTAATTTATTCGAATGTCTAATAAAACGCCGATATTGTTTATAACCACGGATTTTTGCCTTGAGAGTGATACCCGCTGGTGCGCATGTGGTGTTCTAATTGCGGCTATTAAAATTCCCACGCGACATTATATATCTATATTATATATCTTATCTAATAATTTTGTGTGTTACATGTAATGTTGCCTATCCTCTTGTTTTGTCCTCACTCATTCTCTAGGTTAGCTGGAAGAGATCCCTTATAGGGATAAGCTCGCCTTTGTACATTTTATTTTATTAATATTAATTGTAAATCTATTATTTGTGCAATAAAGAGTTTACATACATACATACATTATGTAGGTACCCTATTATTGACGAATGTACAAAAAATCGCTAGTAGGTAGTAAAAAGCCGGTCAAGTGCGAGTCGGACTCGCGCACCGAGGGTTCCGCACAAACTTGTAGGCATGTAAATAGTTCTTAAATCACGGGAATACAATATAAACACACTCCAGTATAAACTGACACGCAATAAGTATGCACTTTACTACTTAGTGAGTGTCAGCTTATACTGGCTCATTTTTTATGTGATGTAACTACAAATTAACGGTTTTCGGATTTATTCCTGTGCTATAAGACATAGCTTCTTGCAAAATTTCAAGATTCTAAGTCAACGGGAAGTACCCTATAGGTTTTGATTCCCTTGAGATTCCCTTCAAGATGCGGCATAAACGGCCGTATCTTTTGATTGCGTTCTTAGATGTTTGATTTTTTCACTGATCCAAGGGACTGCCGACTTATGTATTTGATATTAATTTCAACTTGATACCTCCACGCGTTCCTGAGAAAAAGGGTCTTGACAGACACACAGACAGACAGAGAGACAGACAGACAGACAGACAGACGGACAACAAAGTGATCCTATAATTGTTCCGTTTTTTTCTTTGAGGTACGGAACCCTAAAAAATACCAAAAACAAGTATATCTAATTCTTCACAGATTTAATAAGGTTAAAATATATTTACGCTCTAGCACCAACTATTAATTACATTTGGGCTTGTTTCACAATCGACAAGTAAATTCATCTGTCAGTTAAAGATAGCTTCTCCTTCTCTTTTTTTAAAGTGTAGGAAAGGGAAAGGGCTAAATTTATTTGACAGATATGCTTTACTTGACGGTTGTGAAACAGGCGGTTAGTGTGTTAACTTCAGTCATTGATGATGTAAACTACTGACGCTTACTTTATCAGGCGATCAAATTTACTTGAAATTTCGTCACAACCAACCCCTCTGACGTAAATGGAAAGAAACGTAACATGACGTAATCAACACCAATAGAATTAGCTCACTATTGACGCTTTCTACTGTCAGGATGGGTCTGAATTCGAATAATTCATTGATACGAAAGCATTGATCCTGTTGCTTACATTATTTAAAACAGACTTGTATTACTTTCTGCGTAAAAACAGATTTGCTTTAATAGGTCGGATGCATGAATAATGTAGCGAGATAACTGAAATAAACATTTTAACACAAAGAACGGTATCTGTTTGTGTGAAATGGCTTTGTGTAACAAAATGTTACGTTCGTTGCAACCGTGGCTTATTCCGTTATTTTTTGCATCATCAAAGGCAAGGCGATGTCCGAGAATAGTATCAACTCAAGATCTCAAGTATAGGTACTATAGCTAAATACATAAGTGCTGAGTGACCTCATTTGCCCGATATAGAACTACAAGTTTCAGAATGACCGTCTTGCCTTTCATTCTTTGGTTGTTTGTACCTTATAGATTACCGGTGCGGTTTTTGTCAAAATAAATTATTTATGTGGATACTCGTATTTAGTGGATAAATCTACACCAACTAGGTATTTGGGTGAAATTAAAGACCTAACTCATGACATTAAATGTCTTGATTATTGTATAAATAATGAAAAGCGACGATAATAAAGTGACCGCGTCCGCGCCGCACGCGGCACGCGCCGCCGCCGGCCCGCTGCCCTGCCCCAAAGACGGCCACATAAACAAAATTGGTCCCCGTGGACACATCGCACCGCACTATGCCGTTCCAGGGTAGTAACACATTTAATTAATATGCAATTTACAAGGCGACTGGCTGGGTGAATGACAATAAAATGGTCCAATATTTACTCGTAAACAATGTAATAATCGTTCGAAAAACGGTTCGAGGAATATAGGCTTATTCACCCGCATTTGTATTTTCTTCTTTAACGATTACGTTAGAAAAAAGTTTTTTGAAGTAGTTGTCCGATTTGAAATAGGTAGTAAGTAAGTACCTACTAGATACTCTGGAGTTTTTTAAGTTACTTATATGGGTTTGCTTTTGACCCTAGTCGAGATCAAAGACTCAAGACAAGGTTATTAGAGCTTTCCTACTTATCTTACATTATGGTCTACTATCAGAAATGGAACTCACTCACTCACAAATATTTGATCGCTCAAGAGTCGCTAGCTGAACTTAAGCGTTTGTGTTGTCTAGGAAACTTTTGTGATTAAATTTATCGCTTTCACCTTTGTTACAACGTCGAAGGCATAAAAAACGAAGGCCAATTTAGCGGAATTTTTTTACCCGGGAAATTTCATTGAACTTAAATTAAAACACATATTTAATGCGATACGTTTAGTGGCTAGTTATATTGTGCAGTATTGGATGAATGAAAGATGCGCTTTGATGGTGCATTTATTTGAATTGCACTTCAAAATGAGTCAGCTCATTCAGTGACTCTATACGTGATCGTAACATGACTGTAGTGCAAATATAGTATGTACATACCTATATATGCTATGTTTCCTGTTCTGTTTTTTGGCCTCGTTAAGAGAAGAAAAATAAATTGTATGTTATTCGTACCTACTTTGCGACGATGATAGTCTAGAGGTTTAGTATACTGTATATATTATACTTTGACCACGCCTCCTATTAGTACTACTCAGAAACCTGCGGCTATTACGCGGTCATCTATGCTATGTATCTTTGCAAGACTTAGTAATCGATAAACAATAGCTTCGTGGAACTATTAGTCTCTGTGTCCAGCTATCATAATATTAATCATCTTTAAAGAACAAATATTTTTAATTTTGTTACAATCTAACATCCTCATACTAAGAATTATGTTCGTTAGGAGATGAATTTAGTATAGTGTGTTATACTTAAACTGTTACGCAGTGGCGTTGGCAGGGACAAACTTTAAATATCCTAGAGTTCGCGTGTTTTTACGCTTATCTTCGCAATTATTTCGATAAGTACAGCGGCACCGGTTTGGAATGATTCCTTCAAAAATGTAATCGCCGTACCTTTGAAATGTTTTTATACCAATAGCTGACTTTACTTGACCTAGGATGATGTGAAAATGATACTCGTATATTTTTGGGAATTTATTGTTTGGAAACTTATATGAACATTGGTGTAAGAAAAAACTACTTATGAAAACAGAAATAGTACCAAATACCGTTTTTGGAAAACCTACCACTTTATTGTCATAGTCGTCTTTCGGGTTCGGGTAAAGTCGATTAGACTAGCATAAGGATGATTTACATATTATGTATGTGTGGTTTGCACTGCACTTTTCTATCTACAATATATACGTCGTCGACTTATCCGACGAAGTCGTATGTAAAATTTTGAGATATTTGGGTCATTAACAAAAAAAAAATTACGGAGTTAAAGGTTTAATGAAAACAAAATCACGATCACGTCCTTTGTGTAACGAAAGTTAGTCATACAAACTACAATATATGGGTAACTTTCGTTACACAAAGGAATCAATTAAGTTTTGTTTTCATTAAAACCCTTAACTATGTAATTTTTTTTTTGAAATCGACCCACTTACTCGTATTAACGTTCACACACACAATGATTATTTCTCTGCCTAGGCAATCCTTGGATTAATGGGTACTCTAGAAGGTAAAGGTACGGATGGAATTGTTAAGTTGTTAAAAATCATTGCACGTTCATGAATGCGATACAAAGATTCGTGCCAATCATAAAAAGTATTTATCTATGTATTTATGTATGTAAACTCTTTATTGTACATAAATAAATAACATAAAGTTAGGTAAAAATTTGCTCGTAACGGGACTGGAACCGACTGTACCGACTAATCAACTTCCACTTGAGCTGTCAAGGAAGTATTAGTAATGGTAGAAATAATAACAAACGGAAAGTACAGGAATTAAATGGCACAGTAATCTTCCCATGTAATAAGTATTTGATTGATTACATAAATATATATATATATATATTACGCCGCTAGAACTTTGAATTTCCTTTTATTTTAACCGGTATAAAATTAAAAACCGGTCGGACCATGCTCAGTATAGCGTTTCGTCGCTTTTCATACAAACACAAACAACAATCTCCAAAAAAAACAAAAAATTAGCAAATTTTCTAATTAAAGTTATCTTAGCTGATTTTTGGTAGATATAAACATTTTAATCGTCTTTAACTCAAAAACTAATTGCCGCACTAGAGACGTCAATTAATTTTCAAGTTAGATTAAAGTTGCTGCGTCTTATTCTATTGCTATAGCAAAGAAAGTGATCCCTCCCCACTTTACGTGTAGGGCAGGTACGCTAAAAAAATTTTTTTTTGACATTTTCTTTTACCACTTTGTTGGCGTGACAATTATGCCAAATAACAGCTTTCTTGTACTAAGAGTCTCTGAGCTAAGCTGCGGACAGATGGACATGGCGAAACTATAAGGGTTCCTAGTTTGACTACGGAACCCTTAAAAGGCATAAATACTCCTAATAAGTAAGCAAAAAATACACATATTGGCACTTTTTCTATTTGGATTTGTTACGGGAAACAATTTTTTTTTTTTTTTGATAATAAAATATCCAACATTTTTCTATTTGATACGTCCAGTAGCGTGTAATTGTGTTAATTACGCAAAATCCAAAGAAACAGCATAGAAATGTTTACATAGAGTAATTAAAATTATTGATGTCGGTTATAGGCGAGCTTACGAGGGCCAGTGTAGAGTTGCGTGTCAACTAGAGGCGGCCTCGGGTGGAGACATGGCCTCAGCCTTCAGAAGTTTTATTCGGTTTTGCAACAAGAACACAATTGTCGAGGAGCTTATCATTACACGAGCCTAATAGACTTTTGGATGTATGTACATACGAACCACAGCAACACATATAACGACTTCGTAAATGATCGCTTTAGCGTCGAGGATTCAATTGAAGATTGTACAATGCAGAGGTCGACAAATTTTGATTTCCTGCTGTTGCGTTAGAAAATAGGGTCTATATTGTCTTCCATAAAGTTTTAGTTCCGTTTTTAAGATTCCATAACGTTTTTAGTCATAAATATTGTTAGTCATAATATTGATTGTCATAATATTTGAGGGTATAATTTGTATTTCCGATTTTTCCTGGTCATATTTGTCGAAAGTCATAAAAACTTTATTCATAACTTTTTACATCATAATGTATTACACCTCATAATGTTAAAGGTAATAATATTGCGTGACATAGTGATTATAAGGTCCAAACTTGTTTATCATAAAAGTAAAATACATAAAATGTAAGTTTTGCCTACTATATGTAAGTATTAGTAAAAAAATATGTTCGGTTCTGGCGCTTCGCCGGCCGCTGCCGCGGCACGCTCGCTTCGCTCGCTCGGCTCGCGCGCTGTAGGGTCGCAGTTCTACCTAACACTCCTCCTCGCTTCGCTCGTCGTCGTACCTAACGGAGACCTTCCTTATATATCTACATCATATTCATAATATCAATTTGAAATTAAAAAAGAAAGAACATTTGGAGTCATAAAACTTACATATGTACTGAGGCAATGAAACGGTATGAATAATAATAATTAGTAGTTTTAAATATATGCTTTAAAATAATTCTGTTTAATCATCAATATGCCTTTTAATGTTATAGATATAATTTTTATAACTTATGAAAATTATAATCCTTAACATTATGGACTATTCACTTTAGCATTATTAAGCGTTATGCTTTACAATTTTTATGTCTATCGATAGTTATGAGCATAAATAGTATGACAATCAATTTCTGACTTTCAAAATTCGATACAACAACTTTATGGGTGACAAAGGGATCCCTAGAAAATAACCAATCAGCACCAGTTGCTTACAATTTTATAGCTTCTTGTGCGTCTCGTCTCGATCAAAATTGTATTGAATTTAGCCAAGCTTTCGATAAAGTTTCCCATAAAATTTCAATGCATAAACTTTCTGCTTATAGATTATCTGGTTCTTTGCTTGAGTTGCTGCACTCATACTTAGCTCATAGGCGGTTTTATGGGATGGTTGATGGCTACTAATCGACCTCCCGTGTTGTAACTTCTGGCGTTCCGCAGGGTTTGCACTTAGGGCCTATATTATCTAATATATTCATAAACAATATAGCTGATTGTTTTCATCGTTCTAAAGTAATTATGTACGCAGACGATCTAAAGTTCGCACATAAGATTGATTCATCAGAAGACGTCGCCTTGCTTCAAGAAGATATCAATAGGTTTTGTAAATGGTGTCAATGCAATCACATGTACTTTACTTAATTAAAGAAAAATGTGTTCACCTTAAATTTACGCGAAAACACACTGATATCTTTTATTACATAATTATTATTTTTTTAACACTCGAGGAAGTTGAAAGCATTCTGGAATTGGGGGTGTTATAAAGGTAAGCTTCTTATCCATAAGAAGCTTACCTTTATACCTCACATTGAAAATATTGTCAACCTTGACGTCCTCTAAATACAGGACACCCTGTATGTGTTCTGGTGTAAACAATTGTTGGTGAACCTTGATTAGATAATTAAATATTATTTATTCAGTAAGTAAATATGTAATAACAGTAAAATAAAGAAATGTACACAAATGTAAACAAAAAATAAATCATATTATTGCGTAAGCAAGTAAGCAACCAAAGTTTGAAGAGAGCATAATATTATCAATTGCGTAAATTATGTTTTAAATTTTTGATAGCCCTAGTTAAAAGTACTCTCTTATCCTTACAAATTCGTTGCTTGAAGCGTCGTTTCGCATTTGGTCGCCTTTTTGTCGCGATCACTGGTCTGTTATTATTTTCTTGAGCTTTGCTTTAAAGCCACAGCTCACATGGATGCGGCTTAGGAACGGTAGCGACGAACGACATTTAAAATAACAGCACGCGACAGGTCAAGGCTGCGCGGGAGGCACGGCGGCGCAGCCTACGGCGCCCTTGCTTGCGTACGTACGGCAATTGTCATCAAGAGCAATTTGTAGAATTAACGTTACGTTGCCAACTTACCTACTTGGCTTAATTAAAAACTATGCAGCGCTCTATGCGGATATACTATGTTACTATCACTAATACGATACTAAACGCCTGTTTCACAATCGTCAAGTAAAATATATCTGTCAAATAAATTTAGCCCTTACCCTTTCTTGCACTTGAAAATAGACAAGGAGCTATGTTTATTTAACAGATGAATTTACTTCACCCGTTTATTTTAAAGTACGACTGACTGTAAAGTTGGAGATTAGGCATCAACGAGAATAATTGTATTTATTTCGCATATTTTGAGAATATAATTTAATATGTACTAGCGACTCTAGCACGGGTAGCAGAGTATATACGTACCTAAACCTTAATGATTTATACACCTTCCTCATACTCCGTATATTGGTGAAAACCGTATGAAAATTTGTTCAGAAGTTTTTGAGTTTATCGCGTTCCTAGACAGACAGACGCACCGGGGGACTTTGTTTTATAATATGTAGCACAGTGATAATACGTATATGCATAATCATTGGTTTTCTGATGGTACAAGGTGCATTATTAAGTATAATGATAACGAATCATGTATCACGTACTTATTCATATATGTCATGTACTTATTCAAGGCGCTGCGAAGGACAAAAAACATTGGCGAAAAAACCCGCCAACAAACTGATCAATAAAAATTTGCTATAGTATACCAGCGTCTATATTCAAGCCAATTAACCGGCATGACAATGAAGGCGGAGGCTTTTTTGGGAGGATAACCTCATCTTAAGGAGCACCTTGCATGATAATGAGTTCCTTAATCAAACACAGACTACGATATACTGCTACATCTAAACACATTCCGAGCTTTAATCAACCATTGTGTTAACACCATCGTATGTACAGTGGATATTAAGTAATTCGGGTATGTACGCTGACGTCTAGTTTGCATGTAATTAAGCTCATAAGGAGCAAATTTACCCGGTAGATATGAGTCATCCCAAACGCACCTTAATAGTTAGGCTGATCAGACAGGTAAATACGTAAATTCAGGACGCGTCCACTAGTTCATCTCTATTTTTTTTTTAATACACTTTCACCCATTTGTTAGATTTTGACGTGTAAATGTTCCCGTCCAGCCTACTTACTGAATAAACATCTTTATTTATCTTTATCATTATCTTTGCATAAACGTTACATAGCACTACCTTGACTAAATCTCCCCCTTTTTTCACTTTGTAATTTCACCAAAGTACAGAGTGATAGCAACTTGCAATTGCAGCAATCGTTAGTATATTTCACTGAGGGCCGACTTTTCCAATTCCCAGATTATCTAACAGTTATCGCTTTCCTTTTCTGAGTCATATAAAATAAAATGACAGAGCTAAATTAATATAACAATTATTTGGAGATTGAATAATAAGCCCTGCACCCGTATTATGGTCGTCTATATCTCGGTGGATAAGTGTGGCTAAAGCTTGCATTTACGTACCTAATGGTCAGAAAGTGATAGATGTTTTAGTCACGTTTATCCATAATATGATTACGACCATAATTGTGTCGCTTAAGAGGTTAATTTAATGCTGGGTAAAATATTACAAACCTGACCTCTACTAGCTTTTATTTGAAAACAAAAATGTGACGTTCTTAACATAAAGGGACCTTATGGAGGCAGGCGGTTACCCCGTTTTTAGAACTGTTGCCATAGTATTCGTATAGTTACAAGAACAAAAAGAGCGTAACTGCCTTCCTCCATAAGGTCCCTTTATATTGAGAACGTCATAAATATTTGATTACATCACGTTGATAGCTGAAAATGCTCGTTGAATAGCTCAGACGAATCAAAATAGATTCGACTCGTGTGTTGCTCTACAAGTGTGTGTGTGTATTAGAAGTCAATGACCCGCAAGAGGCTCAGATGAGAAGACTAATAGGTTGCTCCAACAACATCTCTACTAACTATATGTTATACTTAGTATAAGATCTAATAGACTTTCAGGCAAACTGGGTAAGAGAATTTTCTGCCTACGTGTTTGTAGTGAAATAATAATTTTTTGCCAAGAATGAAAAAAGAACGAATAGAATAAATTTGGAAAAATTGAGAACTTACATTATCCTCCTACGGCCCCTTGTACACTATAATTTACATAATACGGCCATTGGACTAAAGATCCATTGCAATGGAGATAGAGTGGAATTTCTTTTGTTTTTATGACTGACCATTAAATTAGAAAATAGACTCTATTATGGTGGGCCTTAGGAGGTTAAGAGCGACTAAATGATTTCATGAAAAGCTCTTATGCATGCTAAATAAAAAAACCGAGCACGAGCATGTCGGACCATGCTCAGTGTAGGGTTCCGTCGCCATTCTTACAAACACAAAAAACAATATCCAAAAAATACAATGTGTAAAAAATAATATAATAATGATGTTGAAAACAATTTTCGTTGAAAGTGTTTATTAAGTGTTGTTACCTTTGTAATTTTTTTCATATTTTTTAGACTAACAGCTTAGAAGATAGAGGGGGGGGGGAGGGGCACAATTTTTGCAACTTTTGGAGCGATTATTTCTGAAAATACACTTAATAAAAAAATTGCTAAGAAACCTCAAAATGTTTTTAAAAGAACTGTCGAAAAAAGTGCCACACGTTGATGTTGGCTGAAAAAAAAAAATTCAGTTTCTGTTACATGTATAGATTCAAGTGCCCCCCTTAGAAATATTTATTTCTATTATTTAACTACAAAACTAAGTAGTGGGTTATACGAGACACCTAATACTACAAATTTCATCAATATACATTTATGTAGTTTTTGAGTAAAATGCCTGTGACATACGGACGGAGGGACGGACGAACCGACATGAAGAAACTATAAGGGTTCCGTTTTAGCCATTTTGGCTTCTGAACCCTAAAAAGAAAGAGGCCAATTTCTCAAAAATAATCATGTGTTCATACTCTTTCTCTTGATAATACGAGTAGAGTCGTGTAGCGTGTTGACATACTTTTTTGACTAGACCGCTCTTTGTCCTACACCTAAAATCATATAATAAAAAATGAACGCTTGTAAACAAGGCTAAATCGTATATTTAATAAACCTTTACAATAACCTATTAGTAGGATTTAATTATAATTAATTTTTCGGCTATAAACATAAGCTAGGGACAAACTCGAGACAAGGAGGGAAAAAGTCATCTTTAGAGTTTCTCGGCCAATGGACAAAACGGAGCCATAAACTCTGTTGCCTCTGCTGTCCTTCCGTGTCTATCTGTCCGTATGCAACGGGTCTCTTGCTCATAAACAAAATAAGTTATAGGCCTAATATTAGGATATTTTTATGTAAAAGGTTGACCCAAACTATGATCATGAGACATACTTTATTCATAAATATTCAACTCTTTCAAATGTCCAACCCTTTAAATTACATATTCACAATACAAGCAGTTTTCAAGCACAATTTTGTTTGAAAAGACTACAATAGTCTTAAAAAGTAATAAGTAGTTCATAAGAACTACTTATTACTTTTTAAGCTTCAGAAGCCGTAGTTTGTTCAGTACAAAGCACACAGTACCTACTAAAATGAAAGCTATAAATATTGCGTGTAGCCTTGCTAATACCGTAATGAATTCCATTAATTTTACTTACACGGTAGTTTGCTGGACTCTCTATTATTAAAAGCATCAAAGTGAATATCCATAATTTTTAATTAATGAACAAATTTTTCTTAATAATTATTCATATGCATTTTACTCGATTGCCCAAGAAGAAGAGTAATGCTTTAAGGATGCATGTATATTGGGTATATGTGGGTATGGTATGAAGTATGTATCCATGTTGGTTTTATTTGAGACCTTTAGACTAAACGGTTTGTCGGATTTCGAATTGGGCACGTATCGTTGGAATGGTTTTCATCCAAGAAGTCTCTATAGTTTAATCTTTGATCCTCAAATTGTAATGCTTTAGAGATACTGCCTCTTACCTAGTACGCAGGGTTTAGGGGTTTCTTAAGAGATCTCTTACAAAAGCTGCGCTGCCAAGAGCAACAGCGCCTTTGTTCCAGTCTTTCGACTAGTATAAATTATTATGATGAAATGGCAAATTATCATAATATATTTAAAAAAAACATTCCAAATCCAGACTATCATTGGTTATCGCACGCTGTCACAGTGTAAACACAAATGAAGATAACAGCGTTTTGGGAGATGCCACGAGCAGCCTGCAAAGTGTATTTTATTTGTGATTGCGCTATCTGTTAAAGATAATTTTCAAACAATATATTGTTATCACATTTGAGATATGAACAAACGTCAATTTGATGCCTAATGTAGCCATGAGTACATGTAATTAATGACACGTGTAATAATGTGTACAACCGCCACGTTGTTTTTACGAATCCGTATAACAAATTTTATAACACTTCGTAGCATTTCTGTTTTTGTTATCCTTCTCGTGGCATAAATAATTAAAGTAAATGTCCTCGGCGATACCGTTTATTTCAGTGGATGGGTGAAGTTCAAAAAGTTGGGCATGCTAACTCATGCAATTATAATTAGAAGCTTGGTTTTATCGGCATTCACAACAATGCCATTGTCATGAGACCACCGGACTATAGCATCTACATCCTGATGTACCAAGCGACAGGGGCATTACCCTGTATAAGCTCTTATACAGCTTGCGTGCTGCTTAGGATGCCCCAGGTGTCAGGTAGCTCGGAGCTGGTGCTCGTGCGCAACACGCATAGGTTATCCGCGAACATGTGCGCCGAGGAGTGGCGCAGCGCGCCGCACAAGCTGTTAACGAGATAGCACAGCGGGCCGTTGCAGGAGCCCTGTGGCATCCCACACTTCACCCGTCACTCTTCGCTCCGCGCCACGCCACAATCCATAGAGAACAACACAAACGAACAAGATGCGTCTAAAGTGACAACTTTTGACGCATCTTGTGACGGGTATCTTAGCCAAGATCAGGTTTATTAATACGGCCCTTAGAGCTCATGTTATTAACTATATGCATTATGTTTCTAGAACTAGTTGCCATCTCACACACACATCTAATCTCCTAACATAGTTATCTCTACACAGCCACTTATCATTGCACACATGTTTAGCAAGATTAATATGGAAGGTTACTTTTGTTACTTTCAGCTTGATATTTTTAAGTCTCGTAAATATTATAAGTTTGCAAACGAAGTAAAACAATCGCAAAATAAACATCGCTTTTCTTTGTATTTACGCAGCACGTTGCAACACTTGCAACTATATAAACAAATGATACGACGAGAAAAATATAAACGTAAAAAAAAGGAGAAAAGATATTGATTCTGTAAGTAGGCCGCATGTGCGTCAAAAATCTATGTAACAACGTCAAACGACGTTATTGAGATTAAATAAGAACGGTAGGAACTCGTACCTAAGTAAAACACCAGTCGTACCTGAGTTCAGAGTTATTGGGTTTCATGCCAAAATGTTGAAAAAGGAACCCTTACTGTAATGAGACTTCGGGGATGGTCCGTCTAGCCTAGTTAGTAGTGACCCTGCCTGCGAAGCTAGCGGTCCCGGGTACGAATCCGTATGGGCAAATATTTGTGTGATGAGCGCGAGTATTTGTACCTGAGTCATGGATGTTTTCTATGTATTTAAGTATGTATTTCTCTATATAAGTAATGTCTATCGTTGTCTAGTACCCATAGTACAAGCCTAGAGCTTAGTTTGCGACTAGGTCAATTTGTGTGAGATTGTCCCTGATATTTATTTATAATTTATTTATTTATAGTGGATGAATGGTATACCTTATTTGCGAAGCTAGCGGTCCCGGGTTCGAATCCAAGTATGGGCAAAATATTTGTGTGATGAGCGCTGTGGATGAGGAGCGCGAGTATTTTGATCCTGAGGCATAGATGTTTTCTATTCAATTAGATGTTTTGTATATAAGTATGTTTATTGTTGCCTAGTACCCATACTTAGGGCCACCTGGTGACTGCTTGGTTGCGCAACCAAGTGGACACCAGGTGAGATACCCTCCATAGACCTGTATACATTTTGTTGGTGGCGGCGACCGGGTGGCGCGACCATGGTGTCCCGGTGAAATAGGGCCCTTAGGACAAGCTAAGAGCTTTGTTTGGGTTTGGATAAATTTGTGTGAGATTATCTCCTGATATTTATTTATTGATTGATTAATACTTTGACACTTTTTTACCTAGTCTACATTCCCATCGGGAACCTATACCCAATTTTTTATACTTCTAAAATAAGACTGTTTTAAATTTGTCGAATTACTGGACAGCAAGGGTGACCCTCCTCTTTTATTTCCCCTCCCTCCCTCCCTCCTCTTTTATCCCCTGATATATTCAAAATCGGTCCACAGTTGACGGAGAAATCGGTGAACATATGTAAATAAACAATAACATAGAACCTCCTCCTTTTTGAAGTCAGTTAAAAATTATAAAGAATAAAACCACCTAACCACAACCATGACTCAATCAATTTTATTATTCGTGATATTCTGTTAAAATTTGATTCATGTTAAGATTGTTAAGTTATCAAACATATGCAGCGCCTGATTTTAGTAATTTTACGGAAAATTATAGCGTTATCTGAATTCGTATGCGTGTATGATAAAGTAATTTTGTCGTTGGATTTTATGTTATCTCGTTTTTTTCGGATCTGATATCGCTGCAGTGTGGTGCGCGGCGCGCGTCCGCGAGCCGCGGCGTTCTATGGTGTAGTAGACTGGAGTAGGTATAAGCAATACACCACACAGCCATGCAGCATTCCGTCACCGCCGCGACGGGAGCCGGTCGCGTCATTACCGTTTAACCTTATCACGTGAATCGCGTACATACTTAACTTCAATTACCTTCACTATCTACGTATTTCATAGTGTTTATATTTTGATATAATTTACACAATCGTGGCGAAATATAAACAATCTATTTCAATTTGCATAAGTTTTAAACAAAACCAAGGTGACTCAGTGGTACGAAGTAGTGTAAACAATAGTGATCGCGACTTTAGTGTTTAATCTGTGGAATTTGCTGAGAGTCTATAAATAGATGACGGCGTTTTCGTATCGGTCGACGTGATTACATCTCGGGATTGGGGGTCCATGTAATTAGCCCAAGAGCTAATCCACAATGTAAACAAAGGACTGAACTGTCGATACGTTTGATCAGCTTCACTAAGCCCTCACGAGGGTCAAGGTCCAACATGGTGGGCCTCAAGGGCTGGCGCCTGCTGGTCCTTCTCACGGTCTTGTCAGGTTTGCTCTCATGATACTACCACAATGCCAAATTTAACTCATGTTTAATACACGCAACTTCTATCCCTCGATCTTTTTCTCAAAAACTTGTTTATTAATTCACGATTTAACAATTTAAATCTTGATGCACCTTGTTCTTGTACCTATCAGTGTTAATCCCAAAGTCTTTCTGTGTCTCTGTTAAGATAACTAAAACTTTATTAATGAATGAATGTGCGCTATACTAACTCGGTAACAAAACGATAAGGTATTAATTAATATTTTAAATTAAATTCACGCCATTGCGCTGTTCTTGCATACCTACAAAGTGGGTAGGTAGGTATATCAGGGCGGGTTGTTGTCAACAAAAGTACCTACTTGGAATCAGACAGCTTATCTTTAACATGTATTGAGTAAATCCGTTAACAGGTAAATCTAAACAAATTTGATTTCGTGGTCAAAGTAGGGTAGTGACGCAAAATAGGCGATAAGATTTTAAAATCAAAATAGCATTTTGAGCCTTTACTGTCACAGTTTATTGAAGAAGTAATAGTATAAAACGTCTGCATAAGAATTACGCCGTAGGGATTACCCCATCATTTCTATATGATTATAAAAAGAGGCACTAACTTAAGGCCGTGATACTTTCTTTCGTGAGGATCACATTGAAACAGGCTCTCCAAAACAGTCACGTTGTATCAGTCAGAATTCATTTAATTGAAATCTCGGCTGGTATAAGTAAATTATTATCAAACAACTCTTACGGTGGATATTCACGGTCAGTTAAACTGATCAGTTGAACTGACGTACATCCAAAAACTGACCGTGAATGTGAAATCTTAAGTTAAAATTATACGAACTCAAGGTCAGCTTATGGATGTACGTCAGTTAACTGATCAGTTTAACTGACCGTGAATGTCCACCTTTACAAAGCTATCCCGTCAGCGCATCGGTCATTACCGTAACATAATATTGTACCTATCATGAATTCATTTTGCTGAGAGTGGCGCTCCGCGCCGCGCCGGCTTTGACGTCCTATCGCGTCTCGTTGCAGAGTTAAAATTATCCAAAACATTAATCATTGTCTTATATTACACGAAATTCACACTTACTCGTATCTAAACATTTTCTTTTCGAGTCGTGCACTAATCGCTATCACGCAAGTAAAATAAGAAACAATTCATGGAAGGATCGAACGGACACACCATTTATTTTTTTCCATTTTAATTTATTGAAATGGTTTAAAAGATTAAAAAATGTTTGATGTAAGTATTTATAAAATTGATGGTTACTAATTCATTTTACCATCTTTCCTGGTAAGGCACTCAAACAATCAATCAGCTAATCCCCTTTTTCTGCCGGACGTACCTAGTCCTATTCGAGCGAGCGCCATCCCGGTCTTGCGCAGTCCACTTTTTGAATTAAAGTAAATATATAAAAAAAAATTAAAGAACCCCTGGCACAAAATAAAACTCTAAAAATTAAATAAATATTATGGCCCTTAAAGCTTAAACGGGCTCCGAGCAATGACATAAACGGGCTCCGAGCACGTATACATTCATAAAATGTATACCTATCTTACATAATGAAAAATAAGAAGAAAAAAAATTAATAAAAAATCAACTATTTAGACTCGAACCTGTATATGCGGGGGGAGTACGAGTCTAGAGCATTACCGCTTACGCCACAGTACGCTCATACGGCATTCAACATAACTTCTATATAAGGTGTGGGGTGAACTTTAGATGCATTTTTCTCAGCTTCTACTGGGCATTGGACGGAAATATTTCACAGTGGTAGGATCCACATGGTATACTACCACTACACGAAAATTCATTCAAATTCGTTTCCCCAAGGTCGTGCCGTCCCCTTGTTAGATCAAAAACCCAATTCGAAAAAAAAAATGGTCGCAGACCTGTTTGAAGCAAAACCTGTTAGGTAATTTTTTATACAGATATCTTTTCGAATTAGATAAACCTTTTCATCCCTTTCAAATATTCACTGAATGTCCAGGTGAAAGGGAGCATTCCCTTTCACCTGGACTGGTTTATCATAATACGTAGTTCCTTTTGTATGGTGAACGTTAACAATAGAAATAAAATTCACATTAAGTCCCTTTCAAATTAAGTATTTTCTCGGTTCTTTTGAAATTAGTCAACAATTCATGAATTAAGTAAATGTGAAGGAAAGGATAGCGGTAAGCTACCTACCTATACCTACTTCACATCTATATGTTATTATAATAAAAATGTAACTGATCTCTGTCTGTAGGTAAATGGAAGATAGGTATTTGAGAAAAACTATTATTGGAGGTCTTTATGAACCCAAAACAATGATTTTTAGAATTTTTGTCTGTTTATCTGTGCCTTTGTGCGCGCTAATCTCAGAAAAGGCTTAACCGATTTGTATGAAATTTGGCACACATATAGTTTATTATCTGGATTAACATAGAGGATACTTTTTATCTCGAAAAATTTGATAGTTCCTGAGGGATACACGATAAACGACTGCTACGCGGACGGAGTCGCGGACAAAAGCTAGTTACACATAAAAGTTTTACCTATGACCAATAGGTACATATATAGGGATAAGTTTTTTGACAAAATACTAAATGAAACAAGGAAAAATCAATGACTTGGTTTAAAGCGATAACAACTCACTTCTCAATTCATCGACGAACTACGAGTATTAACTGGCCCATTAGAGCGTGTTGTAACATTTTAGTGCATGTATTATGAGTATTTGTAGCAGTCAGCGAATCTGAGTTTGAGCAGTGTTATGTTTTTATTTTTAAAATACGTGATAACATACTTTCACAATACCATAAAATAAAATAAATTTATATAATTTGGAGTCCACATTTATTTTATAACTTATGTAATTTCATCTCGTTAACGTATAAATAATACGCGTACATAATAATTTGTAAATAAAAAAAACATGTTGGATATAACTATGATTATTCAGGAAATGAAAAACGGTTCCTTTCAGTTCGGTGGATTCGTCCAGCCGCTAACAATAATACCTATCTTGCCCAACGTTAGGCTCAAAAATATCTGACACGTATCTATTAACTTTACAAACATTGCATTAGCGCAGCTAGATATGTTTGAGCTCATTATTTACGAAGATACATATTATTGCTGGTAGCTCTCCGCAGTTTTATACCTACCCTATATTATTATTTTAATCTGTAATTATTTAGTCGTGATCAAGAACCAACCACTTATTTAAACAGTAGGAGGACACAGTTACATTTATGCTGATAACTATGTATTTCCAGTAAAACAGATAAGTGGCTACACGCAAACATCAATGCCTTTTCCTGTGATATTAATACTCATTATTTAATCTTAGTTTTAGAAAAATATATAATTTAAGTATAAAAAGTGAAGTTAATGCCTTTGCGGCATTCTCTACCTTTTGTCCTTACACCTGTATTTACTTGTCGTATAAATAAATTACCTCTCAAGAACCGATCAAGTTACCTCTCAAACAAAAAAATTATTAATAATAATTATTGCCATACGCAATGATGATGAACAAAAAATAAATCAAAATCGGTTCATCCATTTGGGTACAAGGATTAAGTTCTGTGTGAAAACATGTACTACTAGAACTAATTTAGTGTCAATGGGAATTTTTGTATCATCAGTGGGTTAATGAGCTCCCCGATTTTATGAATAAAATTTATTCAAAAATATTTAAAGAAAAAGTGCTCGAAGATGGAACGGCTTTGGTATTACACTGATATCTTCCTTACAAATATAATTTGACTATTAACTGCATCTACACAATCTACACATAAATAGAAAAACTATGACCGCTACATGTAATTTGAGCTTCTTGTGATAAGATAATTGAAGGGCAATAATGACATTAATGACTAATGAGCAAGCTTGCTACTGACTCAAGTTTGACGGCGCCAGTGCATCGAGCCATGTCCGCGGCAGCCGCCGCTTTGCTGGGGTTTGGATGGATTAATTGCTTTTGCGAGTGCTAATTATGCTATTCTTAGCAATGTTTATAAACAGAGACAACTAATTTTAGCAGTTATGGCAGTTTTAAAATAATTCTAACAAGATGATTTTTGATATCGAGCGGTAAAATTATCAATAACCGTAACAACAGGTTTAAGAAAACCTGTTTGGGTGGACTTTGGTGCCCAAGGCCACAGTTTCAAAATTTATTTATCAGCTAAGGCACCTTAAAATTAAGCGCGCCAAACTTTGAATTCTCTGACTAGAACCTAACACCCTGTACGTTGTTACAACTCCAGGCAGAGTAGATGCTCATCTCCGCAGACGCGTCTGGCGCCTTCTGAGATGACTCACCAACGGATTCTCATAAATATCACGTATTGCTAAAAGGAACCATTTTGTTGTGATTCATACCTTGCGTCTTACTATTAAGACCACTCGTACAGGGGCTTCATGGTTTCATCTAGCATGCAGCATTATTGTGAATGTTCATGAATTTTTACAAATACTTATTACAATCATCAGTATCAGTTGGGTGGATGACTTCTCTGAAGGAGCGTTTTGTTTACTATTAACATTAAAAAGTATAATATCGAACATATTTATAGTGGTTTTTCGGCACTAGGCGTAACATTTTCGAAGCAGGCAGTATTAGTAAAATAAATTAATCAGAAGATCCGAAGAACCGTACCTACCCTCACGTCGCAGAATCAGTGACAGTGATAAATTACTTCTCAAGCCAAATAATTATACCACTGCGTTTCTTGATTAGTTAGCGAAAGTATTTTGCTAATAAAGTTTCTTTACCTTTTTGAGCATCAATATTTGAAGGACTCGTTGATATGCTACGGATATCATATCTTATGGTATCATTACGACCGATGACAGATTCCTCTAATGTTGCCAGTATTTCCATACATTTAATGCGCTCCTAACCGACAGCAACGATATTGACCAACCAAGACATAATAATAATAATAATTTAATAATGATTGTTTTAAGGTTATACGTTACTAGTCATAATCGTATCCTGATGCTCTGACTCTCGTGTATAGTTTGCTCGGAGGGGTTCTCCGACAGGAGGAGTAAGTGGCTCCATGCAGCGTTAAACAATAAGTAATCACTGTCTTCGTCTGAGTCCGATCATTTATCTTCCATTTTGCGTCATAAGAACTACGCCATTTGATGAATTCAACGAGATGTTCGAGACGTGAAAAGAGGACATTTCTTTGTATTACACAATAGATTATATTTATAAATATATTCCTTGCTAAAACTTTCATTCAATCTAAATACATTTTTACATCAGAGGCAAAAATTGCGATTATCTACATAGGTATATTTTTATATTTTATTATAAAAGATGCAATAAAATTAATTAGTTATCACATCACTCCCTTGTGTCAAACTACTGATTAATCAAATCAAATAATCATTAACGTACAAAGACGTCACTAGACTTTTTATTCGTATAAAAGTTAGAAAATGGTATATATTTTAGACCCTCCTATAGAGTGTATTTTTTAACTATAAGGGTTTGTTAGTTAGTTTTTTGGCTTGCGTCAAATCTTGCAAGTCAATTTACTACTTGTAGTACTTGAGATCCGAATGTACCTGCTGAAATTTAGTACACTCATTTAATAAATGATTACACTGTCAAATGTAACATAGAGTTTAAGAAAAAGATTAATTCGTAGTAAGTAATTCTAGTTTCCCCGAGTTAGACTCAGATAGATCTTGATGAGCCGGGTGACTATGCAACAATAAAGGTACAATCAGCAATATAAACTTGCAATGAGAAAGAACATTTTAACAAAACATATTTTTGGTTAATAGTTAGAATCTGTATTTTTTCATACTTCTGAGACATTTAACGCTTCCCGCACGATTTTTGGTCTCTAGTAAATTCTAAGCACACAAATGATGACAAATGATGACTTGAAACAACTTGTACATCGCAGATATTCCTGCCACTATTAGCGTATAATGAAACGGTTATTAATTACATAAGGGATTAGTTGGGCTCAGTTTAATGACATTTCAAGAACATTTCTATCAAACTTAAAATATTTACTTCAGTTCTAAGAGAAACATGCTTTACTGTAGCATTATGAAAGGAAATATCTCATTCTGGAACAATTTAAGCATTCGCAGGATGCTCGCATGGATTCATATCGGACATGTCCGGTTGTTAGTACCTAGCATGTTTCTGAACATGGCTTGTAGTTATTGTTATTATAACGATATGAGTATAGTTTGTATGCCTAATGTTTCCCTAATGTAAAGATGGTAGGCGTGGTGGTGATATTCTATATCTGAAACAAGTTGGTTATTAAAAATAAAACTAGCTGACGTTGACGTTGATAAAAATAACCGAAAAACTTGCTTCAGGTGCTCACTTAGAAACGGTGCGCACTTCCCGCAGGACAAATTTAATTGCATTTGGTCACGAACCTCAACCACGAGTGAACGACTAAAAACAAAAGAAACCAGGTGTCAAATTAAATCTTTACGTAAAAAACCTTCTGAAAGTTGTTATTGATCTACCACTTACTGCATTTTATTTATTAGCTCCATTTCGAATTATTTCAGTAATTTTGTTGGGTTGGTTCCACTAATATGATAGTAGGGTAACATCGCCAATAATTGATTAGGAGTCTAGACAAACACGTGTCAATTTGCCGGCAAAGACGTCATCGTTGTCACTTAATATGATGACCTGTAATTCAACGATAAGTAGAACCGCGGGTTGCTAATCGCTTAATTGGCTGTTGTTTCTAGAAGTTGATACGTTCAATTACTGATACCACCTAGCGGTGTCGCGGAGCGGTTAGTTTGCCGTTCAACTGGTAGGATTAATTTGCCGAATGTTGACCGCGCCTGTGTCACGCCCTGGACGCGAGCGCCGCTAATTAATAGCGTTTTCGATAGAACAGGCTCGCGGCTGCCACCGCGGCTCGTGTTACTACCGCCATTAGCAAGATAAGCTCATCACCTCGCCTCTTATTCGTGCAACATACTTCGAGTCAATACTGCCCCATCGATTGATGCCCACGCTAGCCCAAACGAACCCTGCACGTTCACGATGTTTACTTTAGTGACATGATTAGATGTACCTATAGGGTACATTTAATTAAGTTAATTTAATCCAGTTGTTTGCGTTGTTAGTCGAATGAGTCTCGAATGATGAAAACGTTCTGGGTTAGTTTATTAATCAGTATAAACTCATTTTCAATTCAACGGAAATACATAAATCCCTAAATATGGACAGAGCGATAACAAGCTTAACCTACAGTTGCTATCAAAATAAAATGAAATAAAAATATCTCGTAAATGAGGCTCTAATGTCCTTTTCAGATGCTCAACAATTGAAAGGTCCTATTATTACGTCATCTAGAGAGATACTTTTAAATAAAGGAGATAATTTTACAATTTACTGTAAGGGTAATACGCCTCTGAAGTTTAAGCAACAAGAAATGGCAGAGGAGGTTACAGGGAACTTTACTAAAACGCAAAGAAATGTGGCTCCTTCGGACGCTGAGTACAGTTATGAGATAGCGCTAGATCTGAACAACGTGGACCAGTTCGCGGTGGGGTACTACGCCTGCCTCGACGAGCGCGGCGCGGCGCCGAGCGGCCTCGCCGGCGAGCCGGCCGACTCCGACCACGTCTCATACACGTACGTGTACGTCAATGGTGAGACTACATTTTGACGCATCAGTCTCATTCCATACCTATACAAACTATAAAAATATTTCGCAAAAAGTATAACCACCTTTTATCGTTATTTTAGATACCGAATTAATAGTACCCATGAGAGAAATCGTTTTTGTGAAACCTGGTTCCACGATAGTTATTGAATGTAAACCAACATTTCCGGACGTAGACATAAACTTAACTGTGGTACGTATTCTTTGTAAAAATAATATAAATATTGTTTCCGAAACTGACGCAGTTACTCGGTTAAAATTATGAGTTCTTTCAAGATTGTTTACTACTAGAATATGACGACGAGTTAATTTAAATTTGAAAACAAACTACTAACTGAATTTGCATGTTCGTTATTAAAAATTAACAGAGAATGATCGAGCCTATGCATTACAATTAAACAAATTCCTTACCTCAGAGCCTCTCCAGTTTTGAGACTTTGTTATCACGTTAAATTTGCATGAAGAATTGCCCTGATAGAAAAGCTTATGGCTAAAATTGATAATCCTAAATGGCATGAAAATCATTTTAAGAGACATAAATATCATAACATTTCTCATGCACAGGATTTCATAGACGTTGAATACGAAAAATATAGTCCTAAAATTGGATTCACCTTAAAAAGTAACGACCATACCGTAGTCGGTTATCGCTGTGACGCGAGGAGGGGCGCTCAGTCTCAATACAAACTGTTATTTTTGCATAAATGTAGGTGTTTAAAAGATGTGCTAATATTTTTTTACTAAACAAATATCTGTACCCTTGCACGGAAATGCAACGTATTATTATTTGAAGATATTTAGTAAAAATGTTAATTTATCTTAACTTTTATACAAAGTTGACGTTCATTGCTTGTATTATTATTAGTAATGAATGATGAAACGCGTTATTATTTTCGTGGAAGTAGTTTGTCTTGTTTTTCCATTTTTACACATTTTTCTGTGCTTAAATAAATATTAACAGCGATCGATCAAACAGTAAAAATAGAAAAACATCATTGATTGTGTAAATAGCACCTATGTGATTACATCGTTGATACTAACCAATTGCAATTTATTTGACGATACAAGAATTCAGAGCAGAAGGGTAACAAGAAACCAGAAATACGAGTATTAAGACATTCGACAAAGATTGGGTTTTTTGTGAAAGTGAGTAAGCCGTACACGTACGTGTGCGAGGGGCGCCGAGGCAAAACCTTTCAAAAAAAATCTGCCCACATGCATATACTTAAACCGACTCGTAAGTAGTGGCGCATTATCACCTAACGAGGCAGCATGGTGTGGCGGTTACGCATTCTGTCCATTTTTCGTTTTGTGTTTTTTGTTTGTACTAATTTTCTTTATGTTGAGTTGACAAATCTCTGTTTCATGTTGCCTGCTTCTAGCTTATACTTGAATTTCGTTCTGTCCTTTCTGTCGGTATATTGTTCTATATTCTGTCTGTGCACTAGCCTATTTAATTAACAATTAACCTAATTGTTATGTTCAGCAAACATAAATGTATATTTTGACCAATGCTCACTCGGAACTTTAAAACGAGTCTTTTTGTATTGTGTTTGCTTTGACCTCCTGACGCCTGGATGCCATATTATTAAATGAGCAGCGCTCTCATCAGAATTCATGTTTTTATCTAAAGCCATTTGAATAAACGAAGACATAAAATAAAAATGCCTAAACTAATACACCCAAATTTTCCAATTCATAAATAAGTATTTGTCAGTTAAAGTAGGATAAAGCCAAATGTATATTAAATTAGTTCTTATTATAGTTAATAACATCATTTTTGTTTAATATACTAAAGCGCTTTATTAATCAGTCGTAAAACAATTTTGCAGTGTTCGTTTTTGCTAAATGGCTTTAATTTAACCTAAAAATATTGTGATAGGGGCGCCACTTGTCACTCTAAAATATTTTAAATATGCGAATAGCGTTGTTTAATGAAGTAAATCGATTGACGTTTAGTTATACAAAAACGCAAGGCCTCAGGAGACTGCAATCTGGGCGGTTCCACTTAAGACAAGGAAACGGATCTACTTTCGGCTAGTAGCGACTAGTAGCCGAAAGTAGGTCATAGAAGCCCATAGAAGCTGTTAAAAGTTTTGGTCAGCTGCGGTCGGTATGACATTACACATGTACAGCCCCTTAAATAGTAAGTAAAATAAATAAACGTTGTAGGAAAAATAGAAATCAAAAGATGTCAGTTGTAGATAAAGCTGTCTAGAAAAGCAAGCAAGCATTCTACTACATGCATTAAGTAAGCAAAGACATTATATTTTTCTGATCATTCATATATATTCCCAGTTAATTTGAGTTTCAGTTAAATGAGAGTAACTAAGTATCTGTGAGAAGTCGGTATTATTATCAATGCTCCGCACGAGTCTTTGTGTTAAATGCAATATTTATCGATTCATCATTTCATGTTGGTGTCAGTATCATTAAAAACGTCATAAATATTATAACCTACACGCAAGGAAATGTGCCATCAAGAAATATTGCATCAAATACGCACAGGGTGACCCATCAAAATGGCCTAGGAAGGAAAAAGTCTGAAACTATCAAATATTGGAAAATTTGTTGTTAGGAATCACGTCATCGATTTTTTAATAAAAAAACAACGTTTAAAGATTTATAAAATCTCTCTTACACCCGGGACTCAAACCAGAGGTAGTTTTTTCTGGAAATAAAAACACATCGTTTTATTGTGATAATTCATCGTGATTCAGATTTAAATATGTACCTAGGTGTTTAGGGTGTTTCATTTTCCAAACTTTGTATTTTCTAATGACTGCTCGAATCCTTGGTCCTACTTATCTAAAAGATCATTGTTAAAAATTTCAATCAAATCGGTTAGTACTTAGAGGTAGCACATTCTGACACCTTTTTTAATCCGTTTTTATATTTATGCAATTCACCGAAGCCTTAACATATCGAAAAACCGGTGATGATGGTCGAAAGCATTAGTGTTTAACATAAGTCGACAGAAAAGTTAGTTATTGTTTGTTGTTTTCAAAAAAATCAATCAACATTGAAAGCCGAACTGGTCGATTTGTGCAACCTCTAAATATTGTCCCATTTTTCATTTCTAAATATTGTCTAAAATATTGTCTAAATATTGTTCCATTTAAATATGGTCTCAGTTTTACATTGTATAGACTCGGGGCGTAAGCAAAGTCTGCAAAAATATGACATTTATTTTTTCCCATACAAATATGAAACACCCTAGTCCTAGTATACCTCTAACATAATTGGGATGCACCATATAATAAATCAATCACTACAAATGTATGGTTATTCAAAAACCATTTCGAGGAATATGCTTAGGTACTTTTCACATAGGCCACATTTGATTTATAGATTTTTATATCTGTAGAAAAGACATCAACGCGTCGGAACATTGTGAAATATTTTCTTTAAAGAAAAAATATACGTTGCGCGTAAATTAGTTAAATATTTTAAAACCTTTCAAAATACAAACTTTGTTTATTTTTTTAAGGTGCATCCCAATTATCCAAAGGAGTTAGGTATTATTAACCCATACGATAAATGTTCACACGATGTTTCTTTCGAAAACATTATTCCTAAGAACAAATTTCCCTATCTCTTTTGGTCTCAATCTTCCCCTTACTGACACATTTCGGTAGATCCCCTTTTCTTATAAAAACCATGCGTGCTAGTAGCGTCGCTTGTCTAGCATTATAACAGCACATAGTAAAACGATACTAGAGTATGTAATAATTTGATGTCATCGTTCTAATTTAATTGTCAAGAATATTTTACTTCGACAAGTGATGGAAGAAATAATTGATTGCGCTTACAATGTTTGCTTTTACTAAAATAATTAAATATTTTTAGCAGCCAACGTGGACTCTAAAGCTGCGAGACTGACAATTCGTGGACAGCAATATTTCCTCGAAGGTGAAACGTTTGTTCTGAACTGTACGATCCCTTACCCGCTGAGTTATTCGGCTGTATCGTTACAATGGGTCATTCCGCGCGGGAACTTTGAAGGCGTAAGTACATATTTAAATCAAATAGCATAAGTAATGGCACGTTTATGTTATTCTGTTTGGCCGATTGCAGCCCGTTTTCGGTAACCGACTAATTTATATTGTTTTTTCATACATTTGGTCAACAACCTTATGTCAGCGCCATAAAACTCAAGATCCAAAGAGTATCTATTTAAAATAAAATAATTTATTTACCATATTATAGCCACGTTTATATATATATATATATATATATATATATATATATATATATACATATTTAGCTACTGTTATATTTTGGCTTCCAAAAATCTAACTTGACCAAGTCGACGGAGCTCCGCCGTGCGGAGCTCCTATTTCTGGGTTGTTTTGGGAAAATTACCTACGTGTTGGGAAAATTTGCGATCTGAGACATAATCGGGAACGGACATACTTACTGACCTTATGCGTTTCTGGTATAATAAGTAAATCTGTTTGGCCATATACGTTTTTGGTAAGTAGCAAAATTACAGTTTGATCAATTGCGTATTTGGTTATCAGCGTGTTTGGTTATATACATATCTGGTGAAATGCGTTTATTGGCCAAGTACGTATTTGGTACTATGCGTCGTCCATTCGAAATAATTGATTGGTGTCATCTATTAAAGTTATTTAAACTGAAATTATCAATAAATCTATATGAGAAGTATGTTCCTAATTGAATATCTAAATGAGTCTGTAACACAGGCGAGACTACCTTAATGAGCTAGTGCGCTTAAAGTACAAGTCCGTTAGTGCCTCGGCCTAGGTCATACCTCAACGCAGATTAACCAAGGTCATAGGGATCAATCAACACCAAATCAGGCAAAATTTGCTAGGTGATTGTTTATAGCAACTCGTTTTTCAATTCGTCGACGAATTATTAACCGTTGAGTCTATTGTCCAAAATTGTCCGCACAATTGGACAGAGGCCAATTTTAAAAGAGAAGAAGAGTCTATTGTCATCACTTCCATCAGAGCATTATTAACATTTTGGAAGTTGTATTTTTTATTCGGTCGCAGGTTAAGTTCGGCCAAAGCGTTAGGCTGCCTTTCCATTGAGGCGGAGACGAGCGGAGCAGTGCGAAAAGGACCAATCACCTTGTACAGTACCCACACTAACGCATAGCACACAGAAACTAGAGGAATCTGATTGGCCCTTTTCGCACCGCTGCTCCGCTGCGCTCGTCTCCACCGCAATGGAAAGGCAACCTTAGACTTACCTAATTCTGCTTTTCATGCTTATGAACGCTCGGGACAACCACAGTTTACCCGTTAATAAGACAATAAATGCGTGTCATTTGTAGCCTTTGCCGTAAAAACTTGGGTCTGGAGGCGCTCCATTGACAATTGCAATTTATCGAAATGCTACCAGCGGTACTGGTACCCACTGATTAGGGTGACAATTTTATTTTTAACCCCCGACGCAAAAAGCCCTCTTTGTTATAAGCCGTGTTATAAGTTTGACGTGTGTTGTGTATCTGTGTATTTTGTGTATTTGTGTATACCTATCTGTGTATCTGTCTGTTGTGGCATCGTAGCTCCTAAACGGATGAACTGATTTTGATTTAGTTTTCTGTCCTTAGAAATGTGAGTTGTGGTTTGATTAAAATTCGTTAAGGGTTTTTTAACTCGGTTAAGTTTACAACAGGGTCATGTATACATAGTAGGTACATTTAATTTTGTAATGTTAAGGTATAGTCACACCAGATAACTTTGAATGGTCAGACAATGGCTTTAATAATAATATTAGATTTTATTTAATTAGCGGAAAGGTCCAAGGCGGGATGTATTTAATTTGCTAATATTGTGGTAAAGCATTCTGGGGAACTATTCTTAAAGGCGCTTAATACCCAAGACATAACCCAACCCCAGTACCTGGTTGAAGTTACCTGGTATGAATGAACAATTAAATATAAGTATATTATTATAATTATCGACGTATTATATCGAATTTCACCAACCACTTAACAGACGATTAGAGTTTTAACAGCTGTCAAAATGTATGAACTAACAGTCGATTAACATTTAACATCGTATGGGGAAATTGGTACTTAGTATCATTCCATAGAAATTGCGTGTTCAGATACTAAATGTATGTTTTAGGTGGATATAATTTCTAACGAGAATGAGACCATCAGCGGCACGCTTTTCCGCGCTATACGGGTTAAGAATGCCACGAGGTCCGATGACGGATACTATTATTGTTCCGCAAAAACGAACGGCATATATCAAGATCTAGTTAAAACAATCCAGGTTCATTTCACACGTAAGTAAGGTTATAAGTATCGTTACGGGGTTTATATTAAAACGCATAAATTTAATTGTCCTATTTGTCGCATAATAATCATAATAATCTGTATCTGTATATATGTATATAAAATTCAAAGTCCTGACTGACTGATATATCAACGCACAGCCTAAACCGCTAGGTCTAGAGATTCCAAATTTGGCATGTAGGTTCCTTATAAGGTCTAGGGGTACACTAAGAAAGGATTTTTCCAAATTCACACCCTAAGGGGGTAAAAGGGGGGTTGGAAGTTTGTATGAAAGTCATCAATCTTTGAAGATATAAACGTGGAAATTGTTATAAAGACTACTGTAAACAAATAAAAAAACAACTTTTGGTGAGTTTGGATAATTACCCCTAAGAGATTGAATTAGGGGGTTGTAGTTTGCATGTAATTTTGGTAATTTTTGATGTTATCCTACTGTTAACAAATAAAAAAATACTATTTTCGGTGATTTTGGATAACTACCACTTAGGTATGAAATGGCCCCCCCGGGGTTGGAAGTTTGTATGAAAGTCATCAATTTTTGAAGATAGAAACGTGGAAATTGTTATAAAGACTACTGTAAACAAATAAAAAAACAACTTTAAATTTTATTTGTTAACAGTAGCCTACATACTAATTTCCACGTTTCTTACTTCAAAAAGGACCAACTTCCATACAAACTACCACCCCGCCATTTTATGCTCCTCCTCCTTCCTTAGTGTACCCCTAGACCTTATAAGAAACCTACATGCCAAATTTGGAATCCCTAGACCTAGCGGTTTAGGCTGTGCGTTGATATATCAGCCAGTCAGTCAGGACTTTGAATTTTATATATATAGATTTCTTTATTCGTCCTACAACACATTTTAGATCTCGTATTGAAAAAAAGACCTTTATTTATTGGGTTATAGGTTGCACAACTAATACAATTATAAAAATTTAAATGTTTAGTGAATAAGTTAAAAGCTTTCAATCGACGCAGTCGCGTCCTTACTTTCTCCATTTTACGTATGTTGACGCAACCGTGCAGCGTTATTAAGGCGCGGTACATTAGGGCGCGTCTTCGTAGATTGAAAACACTATAATAAGGTTGTATCCCGTTTTTTCAGCTACTCCAATTTTAGAACTCAAGCAGCCAGAAAAGCCATTTACAGCTCATTCTAGCGACATTACAATTATGTTTGAAATAATACTGCAACACCCACCTGCAGAATTCAAAATGTGAGTTCAATATTTAAAGCCTGACCAGAAAATATATGAGGGGTGTCATATGTCAACGGAGCGCTGTTTTTGATTAACATAGAAACGTTATTAAACATTTACGTTACTATATTAAAAGTCAGAATTAATGACAAATTATTTTTCATCTCGCACGCACTATATATAATATGCTTTATCGCAGCACCATTTAAATAATCTATGTTTTAATTCAGGAAAATCATTATGTCTTTAGGTAGTTTAATGAGCCGTCTTATGATTCTTGGGATAACACATATTAAATCCGTGGAACAATTATTTTTACATTGCCCCCATAAATAATACCGTACCTCAAATCAGACATTATATACGCATCATATGGCCGCACCTCATTGATTTCTAGTCAGGTTTTAATAAAGCGATGTATTTGGATGATAGCCGAGAGAATTAGTTCTTGTCACTTGGATATAATTAATAGTAATTACGTAAATGGGCAGTCAGGCGATACTGAACCCTTAACTACGATTGCTACTATTGTTACTATTCCATCAGAATGATTGCCTGTAAGCTTTTTGTTACTACATCAATTTTATTGTTTAGCGCTCTAATGTATTTATAGTTTATTAATGTATCGCTCTTGAAAGTCAAAGAACTCAACCACATGGCTCCGTAGGTATGAACTGGGTTCATTATTAATTCTTTGGCAGATTCAAGGACGGTCACATCCCAATTAAAAATAGCAGTAAATATGAAATCAGCACAACGATTACGAGGAATGTCGAGTTTTTGATGAGAGATGTAACCGTCGAAGACATAGGCAACTATACCTTGGAGGCGACTAATGCGAATGGAACCAAAACATCTACTTATGAGCTTTTAGTTCCAGGTATACCTATCTCTGATTAAATAAATATGTATTAGTAGGTATAAATATAAACAATTTCCTACATTGTACGACTAAACCGATCAGTGCTAAAGCTTCAATCACCAACTTCACTTGTGCACCAACATACGTGGTGGCCCTGCCTTATCATGGCTGACACAGGTTTCAATCAGCACGCCATACATCTGTTTCTTATGACCAGGGGTCGGAATAGTTAGTGCAAGTTTAATCATATAAATAATGCTAATCCAGCCTATATACGTCCCACTGCTGGGCACAGGCCTCCACTCACAAAAAAAGCCGTGGTAGCCTAATGGTTTGACCTGCCGACTCTTAAGCAGAGGGTCGTGGGTTCGAACCCGGGCTCGCACCTCTAAGTTTTTCGGAATATATGTGCGAGATATAATTTGTAAATTTACCATGAGCTTTTCGGTGAAGGAAAACATCGAGAGGAAACCTGCACACGACATTGTGTGCGAAGTTCCCAATCCGCACTGGGCCCGCGTGGGAACTATAGCCCAAACCCTCTCTCATTGTGAGTGCATGTTTACCTGAACTTATTATTTCATGCGTGAGTGAGATGAGATCACAATATTATTGGGTGAATGAATATACATACTTACTTACTTAATATACATACGAAGTTTAGGAAAATTAGAAACACCTATTCCGACCTCTGCTGATAACATCATTTAGTTGGAATAAGTTATCCTTGTGTCAGTCATGTTAGGGCCGCTGAGAATGCAAATCTGGATAATGATATTACACTATTTTTTTAGATATACCTAGGATTAGTTTTCAAATGAGTAACGAAAGGAAATTAAAAGGTTCTGAAACTATATTAAGCTGCGAAGTGACCGGACTCCCATTACCAACTATCCAGTGGACTTTCATTGATGATGAAACACAAAGAGAAACTCCGCCAACACCTGTGAGATATTTTATGTTTGTACATACAGGGTTTTCATTACAGATGACGCGCCATACTACTTAAGTACTGAATTTTACGTATATACAGCAATCGTACAACATCAACATAAGTGGTGTGGCGCGTCTTCGGCAATTGAAATCACACTTTTTATTGTTTGATTTCTCACAATATATGGTTGATATAACGTCAATCATATTTGAATAAATAAAAAAAAACGAAAAAATTTTTTTTATAAAAATAGAACCGTCTTCAAAAAAACCCACTAAACAAGACTAAATAATGACCGGCTTCCTAGGAATTGCCTATTTGATGGGTGCCTAATAGGTACATGGAATATATCTAAGCCGGTGTCAAGTAGGTTTACACAATAGCAATGTCACATGATTCTTGCCACCGACTTCGATATATTCCATGTACCTATTAGGCACCCATCAAATAGACAATTCCTAGGAAGCCGGTCATTATTTAGTCTTGATTAGTGGGTTTTTTTGAGACGGTTCTGTTTTTATAAAAATTATTTTTCGTCTTTTTTATTACATTTTTTTTTCGCTTTTTAGTGATACGAGTATAACTATCACTAAAAAAATCGCGTCAACATAAAATCGGTCGAGTTGAACTAATATATCGCTTAATAACGGATCCATGCGGATGACGTCACGTGGTATCAATTACCAAAACCTTCTCCAGAATGTAACAAATACTTTGCTGAAATCCGCATCTAAATCGGTTCAGCCAAACGCGAGATAATCGTGGACAAACATACATACATACATACATACATACATACATACATACATACATACATACATACATACATACATACATACATACATACATACATACATACATACATACATACATACATACATACATACATACATACATACATACATACATACATCATAAGTTTGCAGAATTGAGGTCGGAGGTGAAAAAACGTCTAGCGGCTGCTTACGATACCTACATTGGGCGAATCCAAGGTACTGTTAAAGTCAATCCCCGCGCTTTCTGGCAGCACGTGAGCAGTCTCAAGACAAATGGTGGTTTTGTTTCCCGAGTAAAGTTTAAAGGCGAACAATTCGTCGGTAGAGAGGTGGCTAGTGCTTTTGCAAACTATTTCGGAGAAGTTTTTCTACCTGACATTCCACTTCTTGACCCAAACTTGTTAGGAAATGCTGATCCAAAGCCTACTCGTAGTGGCAACTGTATTGATATCAAATCAATTACATTACACGAGGTTGAAGCTGGGATAAAGCGTCTAAAGGCCAATAGCTCCGTTGGGCCTGATAATTTGCCGGCGTATATTGTAAAGGGTTGTATGGAGTTCTTAAAGATCCCGATACAATATATTTTTAACCTGGCACTCTCCTCTGGATCATATCCTCGAAGTTGGAAGGTGTCTAGAGTGGGACCGATTCCCAAGGCGAGTGACACTTCCGTCGTCGAGAATTATAGACCCGTGGCTGTTCTTCCCACCCTTGGCAAGCTGTTTGAGGACATACTTCACCGGGCTCTATCTTCACAAGTCCGGCCTTTTTTGTGTGACGCACAGCATGGCTTTCGGCCTAGTCGTTCAGTCAACACGAATCTGTTGATACTAACCGATAACATTGCGGAGCATCTTGATGGAGGTATTCAAGTCGATGTCCTCTATTTCGATTTCGCGAAGGCTTTCGATCGCGTGGATAACGACGTGCTGCTTAGGAAACTTGATAAGATTGGTTTCTCACCCAAGTTGCTAACTTTTTTTGCCAGCTATCTGCGCGATCGGCAGCAGTTCGTCCGACATGGTTGTTTTGTCTCGACTCCTTACCATACCCGGTCTGGCGTCAGTCAAGGCTCCATCTTAGGGCCCTTCTTATTCAGTATCATGGTCAACGATCTCAAATCGGTTCTTCGATCAGCTCAGTGTCTCTTGTATGCTGATGACCTGAAGTTGATATATGGAGTAGAGCAAAGAGCTGATTGCGAGACGTTACAAGGGGACATCGACATGGTGTTTCGGTGGAGCAGGGAGAACAAACTGCATTTTAATCCCGCCAAGTGTTGTGTGTGTACATTTACCCGCTCTCGTACCCCCATATATGCTCAATATATGCTAGGGCCTGCGCCGATAAATCGTGTCTTCTCCGTCAAGGATTTGGGCGTAGTGTTTGACATGCGGCTCACCTTTCACGAGCATATTTCTTCTCTTGCCATGAGTTGCTTCCGAAGACTGGGTTTCGTAATCCGAAACCTCCGTAACTTTCATGACCCGGTGGCCATAAAAATTGTGTATAATGCCTTAGTAAGGAGTAAGCTGGAGACTTCGTCGATCGTATGGAATCCTTACGAATCGGCGTACGTCTTGCTTCTTGAGAAGGTACAAAAAGCTTTTTTAAGGTTTCTCTATAAAAAAATATTCGGATTCTACCCGCATCTGTACCCAACGAAGTATCTTCTCGGCTCCCTTGGGTACAACTCCTTGGAGGTCAGGAGGAATTACCAACTTATGGTCACGGCATGTCGAGCCTTGCGTGGTGAGTCGGACTGCCCCGAAATAGTAGAGCGTCTCTTGCGACTGTTTGTCCCGGATGTCCAGAGGATAACCCCTAAGACCGCGACGGCGCGAGCTGTTGGCCGTGCCGCCGGCGCGCACCGTGTCGTGCAGAAACTCGCCGCTGCCCCGCGCTCTCTCACAGCTAAATGCGCTCCTGGCATCGGCACCTGAGTGCGACTTGTTTGCGTGGCGATGGGCGGCAGTGTGTAGAGAATGCTTGAGATTCTGTGAGGCGACGGATGCTAGGTCATCAACAGTTCCATTATAATTTGTTTATTTTCTATTATTGTGATATTTATATTTAATAGTTAAGTAGTCTAAGTTTAATGACGCATTGGTTATACTGTAAGGTCATGTAAACGCTTTTATCAATAAATAAATAAATAAATAAATAAATAAAAATACATACATACATACATACAAACATACAGGTCAAATTGAGAACCTCCTTTTTTTTTTGAAGTCGGTTAAAAACCTAAATAGACATGTCACCTCAATAAAAGATTTTCCTTGTTTTGACAATAAACCATAAAGTTATTTTTTTTCTAGGGTAACATAACAAAGCTGTCCACATACAAAGTAGTATCAAAACTTAAAATGCCAGTCACTACTTCAGGTACCATTATTTGCAAGGCTTCGAACACAGAAAAAGTTTTTAATGTAACCAAGCGATTCCGTGTCAACGAGATTCCTAATGGATTTGGTGTTGATAATGGGGGAAAGAGTATGATATTTGCTTCTGAGAATGAACAAGTTACGTTAAAGTGTTTGGCTTCAAAATATGATTACACCATTGTTAATTGGTTGGGACCGAATGATTTTAAGCCATATATGGGTAAGTCGTGTAGTGGTTTTATCTTCATCATCACCTAATGTGTAAGCTTCCTTCAGTAAAAGCGGTTTTCATAATAATATATATACAACGCGATACAGGTGTATTTAATTACTTACTGAATAATAATTAAAAAAAACTGTTTTATGTTATTAAAATTTTCCTTATTTTATTTTCATACCTACGACGATGCAGTGGAGTACCTAAATAACTCAATGTCTTTTATTGCAATTTTGAAAATTGACCATATATATCTAAACCAAACCGGCGACTATACATGTGTTGGATACAACCAAACGATTGAAAAACGAAGAGAGACAGTAACAATTAATGTTGAAGGTAAGGAATTTAAAAATATGCTTGAGTTATTAAGTTATTATTAAGTCTCGGTTATTAAATAATTTATTTTTTCTTTTTATTTTATTTTTTAATATATATATTAAAAAATAAAATAACATATATTTATTACAAAAATTAATATATAATTTTTCATTTTATTTCATTCAACGTATTACTTCAATACCAATAACATACAAAGGTAACAGGACACTACAGAAAATATATGCGGTAAACAAGAAGACCAAAGTCGCTTCGGTCTCGGAGACTTGATATTATACTTGGCAGTTTATGTCAAACATTGATCCTCTATATGTCACTCATTTGACATACCAAATAAAAGAGTTACAACGAATATGTTTGATAAATACTGCCAATAGGATCATGATGTTTGATTTGTTTTTTAGACATTTGTCATAAAAGGTATTTCAAAAATGATAAACAAAAGATTAGCACCTAGAGTAGTTATGATTTTATTGAGAGTTCATTGTAGCGAAATATTAATTTGATAGGAACATTAACACTTAAATATTACTTATTACAGCTTCTCTCCCACTTAGTATACAGGATTTTGGTTTGGATGAAACTAAAGAAGTGCATTATAATCAGCCAGTTGAACTAGTCTGTACAGCTGAAGCAGTCCCTCCGCCCAACATCACGTGGTACAGGGTAAATACACTTTATTTTTGTGGCTTATTATGCCCGAGCGGCTAGCACATCTTGTGTTTTCTCGCTTGTCGTGCGTCTATACGGCTACGTAACGTTTACGGTATGCAACTTGTCTAGCCCTATAGACAAGTTAGACAAGGATATTCATGCGACAAATAAGTCACGGGCCACTTGTGCTAGTCGTCCAGGTAACATTTATGTATTAATATTTACTTAATTTCCACAGAATGGCAAAATTGATACTGTAGATAAAAACAACATTTTTACGTCTACGCTTAATTATAGCAAGGTACGATCGGTTTACAACTTCACGAAGCACGATGAAGCAGTTGACGAATTCGAATGCATTGCAAAGAGCCAAGACAGTCAATTAAGCAAACAATTTTCCGTCAGTTTCCGTAAGTCTATTTGGCATAAATATTTTTTATTATATTATTAGTTATATTAGCTTTGTTTGCTGAGGGAATTTGTTGGGAAATATCAAAGTCTGAGACGAAAATAATTCAATGTTTTATTTTTTTGTTTTATTTACTGTCGAGATTCTAGTTAGCCGTCGGCAATAACAAAAGTGACTGAGTCACACAAATCCAAACATGTCATAAACTTTCACATTTCTTTACATTCTGAAATTAGCGCAAACATACAGACAGAAAATGCAGCAGGGGACTTTAATTTAGCTTCTGGTAGATCCGTGACACATGTCCGTTGGGAACCACGCTCATGTGATCTAGGTTAACTTATTATCACTGAACTTCCTCTGTTAGTCATCCCGGTTCATCTATCCAGCTACTCATGAGCAGTCACATACTTTTATTGCTGTGAAGACTAGTCGCAAAAAGCAATTTAAATTTCTGGTAACCACCAGAAATTTAAATGGCTTTTTGGGACTTTGTTGACCAACAAACGGCAAAACTTCTGATCTTGAAGGAATGTACGATGATATTTTCGAGACTTGCTACGGTTGACTGAAAAAATCGCTCCTCGTGACACAACCGTTCCCTAATGGACGAGATTATATCACCATATTTAATGAGTTGTTAAGACATTGGAACATCTTAAACTGAATAAACTTAACCCGTTATTTATTTATTTCGACAAAGTAAAACGTGGGGATGACACCGAATAATTTCTAATTTGTATTCAAAATTTCCAGCAAAGCCTACGTTCAGATCTGAATACCTTGGTATTATTGGAGCTATAATATTAGCATTGATAATACTGGTGGCATATTTGACATGGAAGATCAGAAAAGAGAAACAGTTCAGGAAGGAGTTGAACGCGGCTGGTTTGTTGTACTTCAATGAAGGCGCGGTCAAGTCGCTCAACCCGAACCTGCCGATAGACGAGCAAGCAGATCTGTTGCCTTATAACGACAAGTTTGAATTCCCGGCAGAAAAATTGATTTTGGGTAAGGGGACTGAATATTCATAATTTTGAGTAGCAGGGTAAATGTATTTTTTTCTTTATAGTGATAGTACGAAGAAACCTAAAGAGAGTGGAATTTGCGCGTTGAATAAAGACTTGTGAGAAAACCCATCATGAAAAAGTTCCTCCCTAACCCATGAGACTTTTTTCAGAGAGTAGGATCTCTTCGCCTAATCTTGGTTTGTTCGATTTTAGTAAGACTTTATTCCTTTTTAAATGGGATTGTAAGCATTAATGTGTAACGTCTATAAAATTACCTAATAAAGTAAGTACTTGTTTAATACCACCTTAACCATAGCGGATTAAAAAAATCGAGATAATTTTATATTTTTCATAATATTTAGTCGTAGCAAAGCGTTTATTCTTTTAAATCAAATACTTAAATGAGAGCAAGATAATATGCACTGATGACATTAAATACGATATTCATTATTTATTAACTATCCTTGAGAAACACATCGCAAGCAAGTTAGGCCCTTATCATAACTTGATCCTTCAGCCCGTAAGCAACGCAACAGCGGCAGTAATGGTAGGAGTACCTATCGATAAATCTCAACCTTTAAGGTATTTTATATTAAAGGGCCCCAACTCGGTGCTGGAGCATTCGGCGTCGTGTACAAAGCGGAAGCTCGTGGCATCATCAACGCTGAAGATAGCACCACTGTCGCCGTCAAGATGGTCAAGAAGACTGCCGACAACATTTATATCAAGGCGCTGGCTTCCGAACTCAAGATTATGGCTAATCTCGGACAACATGTTAACATCGTCAACTTGCTAGGCGCTTGCACTAAAAACGTTGCAAAACGTAAGTTTAAGTAATTTATTTGGCTTTTTAATCCATCGTTTCTTATCGTACTCTTAAATGAATGGCCTGCTGGTTTAAAGACAACACTTACGTATACAAAGTTTTGTTCAATGAAAAAATCTGAAATTTGGAAATGGAATAAAGTGGTATATTAGAAGAATTATCAGAATAATATCTAAACAGGAAATCTTAAAAAACTAACTAACAACACTAACAAGGGTGCGTTTCAATCAGTTTAAAAAGATTTTGCATAATTTCTAACGAAATGTATAATAAACGTTTCGCATAAAACAAAACGTATATATTGATTTAGCATAACGGTCAAATAAACACTAATTTATCATAACACATTTCGTATAACATTTATTTACATATGTCATTTGATATAATACACATATTAAAATAAATTATCACGTCTGCAATAATGACTAGCTGATATAATATCAGATTACATAATGTGTGTCAAACTCAGACTACTAATTTTGCTAAATTAGGTCAATCTCAACTTGATAGGTTAGGTTAAGTTAGAGTTGCGTCAAGGCGCTTCGCGCCTTAACTACCAGGAATAGAAGCTCCGCCTGGCGGAGCTCCGTAGACTTTGTCGCACATTTATTATATTTATTAAGCAATATGTTCTCCATGCTTATACCAAATGTATAAATTATGTATGTAAAACTATAAGAGGGGACTATAAAATTATACTATTCGATTATTATGTCCCTAAAGATTATGACTACTGATCATTATGTTTCAAAAAATTAATATGAATTTTGTTTATATGCATTTTGTTTTCATATCACTTGATTATTATACCGATCGAAATTATGTTATTCGTGTTATGCAAAATGAAAATTAGTACATCTGTTGTCATGCAAAATATTACAAACCCATCTAACACTAAAGAAACCACCTCTAACCGACTTCCATACTGTGTTTTGTGTGTTGGCGCAAATTGTCACCTGGACATGTTTGTACCCTTTATGAGTTTTAATTAAAAAAAAACTTAGAATTTAAAGTAAAAAGAATCAATAGAAACATGTTGTAGGCGAGCTGATCGTGATAGTGGAGTACTGCAAGTTCGGCAACATCCACAACTACATGCAGCGGCACCGGGAGGTGTTCATCGACCAGCTCACCGACAACAAGGACAAGCATCAGGGCAACGTCAACCGGGCGTTCTCTTACAGTAGCGGAAACAGCGGGTATGACTAGTTCTGGAGCCCGCTGACACGCATAAAATTGTTTCACCAAATGTATTGTTTGGTCGAAAATATTTTTACCTAACACAATTTTAGGCTGAAATTTCAGGATTTATATTAAATACGTTAGGTTAGGTTAGTTTTATAATGATTCTGAAAAAAAAAACCCTTTCAATTGAAAAAAAAATGTTTCGAAGCAAATGATTTTCGACCAAACGATTGGTACATTGGTTCAAACAATGATTATGTCACCCTATATAGACCCGACTAGTTCATCGTCATAATTATCACCTACACGATCATCAAATTCCAAAATCTACAACCGGTCCCGGCGGTACCGGGTGGTGATCAACTCGCCGACATCAAGAACTACCCTCTAGGCGACGTCAACCGGACGATCTCTTACAGCAGCGGAAACAGCGAGTGTGGCTATTTCACCCGTCATTCGTATTTTATCACCGTCGTCGTCATCATCTTCATCGTGATGGTAATAGTCGTAAAATATCAATGGATTTAAATCTCTTACATGCATCCAGGTTCCAGGGCAAGTTCACTCCGGCGTTCTTTTACAGCAATGGAAACAGCATTTATAGCTTTATGGTCATGGTCATCAACATCATCGTCATCATCATTTTATCAGCCGTGAAACATCCAAAGAAAAAGATAACAGGTTTAGATGTAATTAAATGCCCATTCCTATTCAATTATTCAGTACTTACTTTCCACCAAGTAAACCGGTTGTTTGCCTCTTAAAAAATAATTAAAACCTTTTATGACGTTCAGGGGGATAATTTAAATTAAACTATCTGCCTAACTCCGTCCCTTAGCTGGGTATAGGCCTGCCTCCGCCTTTTCTACAATTCCCTGTTCAACTACTTCTGAGCGGAGTCTTTACTTAACTAAAACTAACCAGCCTAATCTCATTTCAGCTTGGTTGCTTTGAGTATTATGTCTGATATTACAGGTCTGAAGCAGATCATCGTGTTTCCGACTCGGTTTTGTAATTTTAGATGCAACATTCCAGCCATGGCAAACCCTACGCTAGGATTGTGGTTGATCTGATTTTAATTGTAATATGTAATGTTTTACTGTGATGTTTCCAGAATGAACTCGGACTGCTTCAATTCAAACCAGACACAACAGACGGACCACACATTCCTCAGCACAGCAGCCAGTAGTCGGCCGGGAAGAATAGGTACCTACCTAATTTGTGCATAAATATTTTAATTTATGTATAACACCTAATAACAATCCTTGTACAATTGCAAAATTGTCTTTAGGGTTTTCTTGAACCATAAATACACATGTCTAAATTATTAATGTGTTTTTTACTTCTACCATATATTGGAGAAGCAGCAATGATATAAATCCTAAAAACGGTTCTGCGGTTTATTTTACTTGTTGTCATAACTATTTTTTATATTTCATCTCTGAGGAAAATACACATATGTAATGTATGTATTTTTTCTCATTATGTGTATTTTCCTCCTTTACCATATTGAAATAGATCCACTGTTTGATGGGGTTAAAGACGAGACTTTGCCGATTCACCGTCGTTAACAAGGTTATTAAGTACACATTGATTCATATTTTAATACCAGTTTATTTATTTCTTGATTGACAAATTCAAACCTAAATTGGATTCTGAAAAAGGTAACTTATATGTATAACTGTTAATTTAATCTATTACAAACGTCAGGAGGAATATTAATCCACTTTTATTACGCCCCGGGCTTTATATAATTAATGTATAATTCAGTTCGTAAAATTTTAGGTGCAGGTACCAAAAGGTTATTTCCAGGTGACCACTGATTATTCTACGTCATTAAGTGAAGTTTTGAAGACCTATAAAATTCTATTGCTCTTTTTTTAATTTTCTAAGGTCCTATACCATAGTACGAGTATATTGTTCTTTTTTTAGTTTCTAAATGCTGAGGTCAGTGTTAGCTAGATGTCATGTTATTCCTTATTCAATACTTATTTTTTGTTATATCAGTCCCATACTTTATCGCGTTGGTTTTGTAGACCCTTAAGTTTTGTTGGCTAAGTTTGTCTTTGCTTTCGATTTACCTAGTTAATACATTAATTATTTTTAGAGAAATGAAACAGTATTAGTTACTTTCAAAGTGGAATTTTAATCCGTGTGTCTATGCATAATGTTAACCACAACTTTGAACAGTAGACTCTATACAGGGTGCGTCTGTAATGGAATCATTACCTAAAACAAGTCCACAGAAGGACATATCATGTCGCACCAAAAATCAAGACAAGTTTTTTATCCTGGTTGTTTCACATGCATGAATGATGTTTTAAAGAGCGTATACGATAGATTACTCCAAATTCAGACCACATTTTTTACACGCATGCCAGAAAAAGTTAACACAATAATTGACACTGGATAAACGAACGTCGCCGATTAAATCAGGTCTATTTTTTTGCTTATTATAAGATGCTGTGGATTATCCCGTTAAATAATTGTATTCCGTCAAATTCACCCCGTATACTATACAGTAGGCCTGTGGTTACCATTCACATGAACAACTTGAATCATGAATAAAACCGCTTGTTTTAAATCAATAAACTTATGTTTTTACCTGTTTGTGGAAGTTTGAATGAAATATATATATTCTGTAAATACTTACTACAAGCTAAGAAATAATGGCAACAGATATTGATATCATGGAGGAAATTAAAGAATTTTTGCACCACGAAAAATTACTATCAATTGACTGCATAATATTTATACCACCGATAATATTCCACTCCACTGCCGATTTCACGTGCTTTTTTTCATGTATGTGTAATGAATGTTTAATTTAGTGTCGGAGTCGGGTTATGTACAACCTGAGTGGCGGTCGAACTACCAGAGCGACTACGTGTACAACGGGCGGCAGCCGCGGCCGCTGACATCGCGAGACTTGCTTGCCTGGGCGTTCCAAATCGCCAGGGGAATGGAATACCTCGCCAGTAGGAAAGTAAGTACAAATACCCCTGTCCTCCAATTCCCGCGGTCGAGATAATGCTTCATTCGCATGCTGTGTTTACCTGTAAAAATAAAATTAGTGGTGCAATTATATCATAACCTAACTACGTATTTTAACTGGCTCTAAGAAAATTGTATCCGTTGTTGGTGAGACTATTAACTAGATATAAATAAAATATCAACTGTAATTTTTTGTATGTGTTACCATTTTTTGTACACTTTATCTCGAGTGACACAAGATGTGGAGCTTGGAAGAAAATCTTTCGTCTTTATCATCATACCAGCTCGATAGCATTTGTTTTGTCATTAAAAAAGCATAAGTACCTAGATTCCTAAGAAGTTCTTAGATTTGATTTGTTAACATAGTAAATAACAATTGAATGAATACATAGTAAATAACAAACATGTGTGTTTTTAGTTCTTTCCTGTTAAAAACCGTTATACGATTTTTTCAAGTTGTCTAATTATTATGATTTCTGGGAAATCCGTATGGGGAACCTGTTGAAATTATCACATTTACCCGAGTAAATATGATAATGTCAACGGACTCGTATGATAAGGAAATGTTTATAAAGTAATTTATGTAAGCTACACGACGCTCGAAAACTCTAAGTAGGTAATTTTAGAAGAAATAAATTAAATTAAATAAATCTCAGCTAATTACTTAGGCTGCCAATCAATTTACTTTAGATTTCAGCCTAATGTAATAATTAATGAAACTAATTTAACGAACGTTAAACGTAGAAGGAAAATATTTCCGTAAAAAAATAAATAGCCAATGGATTGTTACTACATACAATCGATAATTTACGATTATAAAGAAACAGCCTAGGTAATATATCGATGTAACAAAGTGTGATATAATGTGTTATTTAGTTGCTAGACTATTTCTCAGAAAAGTTTTACTGGTACTTACAATAAGTATTTTCAAGCAAACTGAGGCGGATTACTGTTTACTAGCAAGCAATATGTGTGTAGCGCATACTTTATGTATCGACGACCTATCCAGCGTCACGTCCTCTCATATTTCATTCAATTACACGTTTATAGAGCGATGTATCTGTGTGGGTTGGATTCTATTAGTGTAAATAGATGTATGGGATGTATAGTATGCGTTGGAATTACGCGGAACCACCCACAACGGCGCACTATCCGTTTATGATCGAAGCGAGCCCTTAGTCGTCATTAGTGTAGGTGTTGTGTCGTATAAGGTCAAAATAAGGCGATTGTGTCAAATATGGGTTTTGGGTGTGAGAGAGTCGAAAAAGACGGTTATTAGGCAAAGTATAAAATAAAACTTTATAGTAAAATATCTATAAGTATCCTCAATAATTGTAATTATGTTTATTGTTCTCAAAAAGTACACGGAAGTTTTTTTTATTAGATTCTGCACGGAGACTTAGCCGCCAGAAACATCCTGTTAGCCGACGACAACATCATCAAAATATGTGACTTCGGCCTGGCACGAAGCATTTACAAGAACGACGAGTACCAGAAGAAAGAAAACGTAAGTTGACTCAGCGCCTTTGTAGGGATATGTACAAATGTACTCACATACTGCAAAAGGTAAAAAAAACTGACTTTAAGACTGTAGCCGACGCGCAACTTAAGTCAATAGTATAATTTAATTTCGACATATTACCCTTTTAATATCTTCGTAAGTATTTTTATTGAAAAGATTGTTTAAATGATTGGCCATTTCTATTGATCGATATTCATTGCAGTCAACGTTCGCAGCATGCACCTTCCAGCAAGTCCCGCTGTTGTTATGGCGACAATGGATTTTTGGTGTCCGTTATAAACAGGACGTAAACCTTTACGTCTTTGTATCGGTTAATTTGATCGTATCTGGTAGGCAATAGAGTTATTTATCGCTTGACCGGCGCTCGTATTTGATTTGTTAGACACGGTCGTAATCATAGCGATGGTCATTCGATTTTATCGCAGAGATTGTTTGTTAGGGTGGTTACGACCTGCTTCTACAGGATCGTTAATTTTATCATTAATTTAATGGGAATTAATAAAAACATTTTATGTCGTACATAGCTTTCCATTACAATTATTATCAAAGTTTAAAACTAACTGTAACTATTCATCTTCTTAGTTATTTGAACACTTATTTATTTATTTAGCTACTTTTAGTATACTTTTAAAACTGTGCCGTTCCAAGGACTGCCCGGCCTTAAAGTTCAGTGTAAAATAAACATAATCTTCTTCTAATTTCCAGAGTCCACTCCCAATCAAGTGGTTGGCGATAGAATGCATTACGGACCGCATATTCTCGACTCAGTCGGACGTGTGGTCCTTCGGCATTGTGCTGTGGGAGCTGTTCTCCCTCGCGAAGACTCCCTACCCAGAGATCAGCCCTCAGGAGCTGCCACTGAGGCTGCAACAAGGGTAATGCATCAGCGGCCCTAGACAAGATACATAACGCTAAAGATAACGACGTTCAATAAACTATCAAATGCCAGTCTGTTGCGTCGGCCGCTTATGTCAATTCCATACATTTTTCTAACCTAACGTAATGAAAACAGTAACGTTCACCGTATGCTACTTGTCTAGCCCTACAGACCACATTGCCCCCTTTCTAACTCTATTACTTCTCACTTTACATGGAAGAATACTACAGATTTTATGCGAATCTAGTACAGAATGATTTATATTTATCATACGAAGTTTTGTGAGAGTAGAGAGTTAAGTAGTAGGTACTGATATCATAAATGCGAGATTGTTGTACGCAAAATAGCCGTATACTCAAGTCGTCGTGTTGAGGAGAACTAGCTCGCTACCTATAACCTGTCTGACTGTTTGTAGCATCTTCACGGTTTAAGTACTAAACTTCTTGTCAGATGAAATTTTGTAGAAGTAAAAATAGCTCGAAAAACCAAGAAATAAAATTTTATAGTTTCGAAAAGTAAAATCAACAAGCTCTAGGTAAATGAAGGATCAAAATATTACATATTACATCACTATATCAAAGTCCTCCCTTAGAAATATTTGAGAGTAAAAAGTAAAATATAATGGTTCCTGTGATAAATGATTAAGAATAATATTTGATCAAGCACAACACGGTGCTGCACTGCATACTACGATTGTCATATATTTGTACAAGCATAGTATGCATAATATAGTTAAACCGCCGTAAAATTAGCCCTCTGTGAAACCATGTCATAATAAAGTGACAAAATTCAGGTGTTAAAGATTAAACACATTATTTTATTACGACAAAGTTCCACAGAGGGCCAAGTTTACAGCCGTGTACCTATACAGATGTATACAATAGCTATGCTGAAGCAATTGAGCTTAACACTTTACTGATCCTGCCTACGAAGCTAAGCGGTCCGGGGTTCGATTTCCGGTAGTTCTTGAGTCTTTGGTGTTTTCTGTTTGTTTAGTATGTTTATCGTTGTCTAGAACCCACAGAACAAGCCTAAAACTTAGCTTAGTTTAGGACTGGTTCAATGTAAGATTGACCCCTGATAGTTATATATTTAATAGTAAACGTATGGCTTGCAGGCACCGCATGGACAAGCCCATGTACGCAGACGACCGCCTGTACGACGTGATGAGATCCTGCTGGGAGCAGCGACCTCCTAAGAGACCGAGCTTTACCGAGTTGCAAAAAACGCTCGGGTCATTCCTTGAAGATAACGTGCGCGATGTAAGTAATAATTTTTACTGGTAGTTAAACGGGACTTACTCACGTAAAATAAATATTTTTTATTATTACCTCGACGTTTCGATAGCGTTGCAGCTATCGTGGTCACGAGTAGACTGAAGAGACGGGCATCAATGTCTGCGGGTGGTGCGAGTTTTCCGAACTACCCGCACCTGGTCTTGTTTATGTTCACTCGAATCAATAACACGACATACAACACTCACAGCATCCGACGATTTGTCCGACGATATATCCCAATATATATTTGCTAATTACTGGATTCCATGATTTGATTTTTTTTCGAATTGTATTCCATCATTTAATGTGACTGCGTTTAGGCACTAGTAGCTTGAATACGTTATATTATTTTCCATATAAACTTCCATCACTCCCCGTTTTCTATGGAAAACGTTGCTGAATGTAATGTATACATATACACATTACATACGCTCCCTGCTGCAACGAGGACATCAGAATCTTGGTGTCCTACAAATCTAATTTCAATACGAATGAGAAATTAGCAGAGGCATGGTGAGTTTGTAATGTAATCGGCAGTGCCTATCAGTTACCGTTATTTTGTACGACATAATCTAACTAAGTATATATCGGTTTAGGCAACGTGATTGCTTTAAAACAAAATTTCTAAATAAAATAAATTATTGTGTGTGGAATTCGGGTAAATTACAAAAATAAGGGTCACTTGCAGAAAAACCGGGTCAGTGCGAGTCGGACTCGCGCACTGAGGGTTCCGTTCATATTTGGCTGGTTTTTAGTATTTATTGTTATTCTATAGGGTTTGTTCTATATTCGTACCAAATTTGTCGGTTGTATATGTTTTACCGTTTTTACGTTAGAACAAAAATAAAAATACGTTGGAAAAAAAAACATTTCTTGTATGGGGACCCCCTTTGTTATTTTATTTAACTTTCTTATTTTTTTTATTTATAAAGAAATCCGCTGTAATAATACACATTCTTTAAAATAAATCAACCCGCTATGCATTACGGTTCATAGTTAGGACAGACGGACAGACGGACAGACAGACGGACGGACGGACGGACGGGTACGGAACACTAATAAATGTAGATTGAGGCTGTGTCAAAATGTATGAAAATGTTTCAACTTTAGCTCGCTGCTTTGAAGACTTGCTGCAATCTTATACCAGCCGGCAGACGAATTTGCGCAATTTCGCCTCAGTTAGATCTCGGTAGGCCTGCAAAGATGTAGCGTGCTGATCAAATTCCCCGTATTGAGGACTTTGACGGTATCGAGAGAGACACGAAATCTTATATGTATACATCTAAGGGGTTCCAATAAATCTAGCTATAAGAAACCGCAATAAAACGACACTATAGTTATTTGTATAAGTATTACGCCTCACGCGCTTGCATCATTCTTCTTCAGGAAATGGTAGAGAACGTCCATCGTAAATTATAAGGTTGTATGACGAATTATTTGTCTGCCACTCTCTATGCATTCAAATAGCGATGAGCCAAACTAGTTACCTACCGTTCGAGCCTTATTAATGATCGGTCTCAATATTCAAACCGCGTATAGATAAGGTTACTTTATCTAAATAGGAATTTGACAAACTTTTTGCTCGAAGTGAGCTTATCTATCCGCGGTTTGAACAGACATTAGATTGCTTAAGCTTTTGGGTGACCCGAGCCCTTAGCCAAGATGCCCATCGCTAACTAGCGTTTCTATTCGTTTCATTTTTAAACCAATTTCGTCACTGGTAGATCACGTGACTCATCGTATGACGTGATCTACCAGTGACGCGATTAGTTTAAAAACGAAACGGATAGAAACGTTGGTTAGCGATGGGCATCTTGGCTAAGGGCCCTGAGCTTCTTATCCACACTGTTTCACCCTAAACTCCTATTATTACCGTATTATTAAACTTATGATAGCTTTTTAACATGACAGTGAAGGCAGCCGAGTCATTTTGCATGTCGATTTTGAAGTTGACTGAATTCATACTGATCCTGATATTCATTTTAATGCCTTGTACCGTATTATATGCAATTAAATATTTCATTTTATTTAATTTAATTAACTTTACGATTGCAGTAGGGGTAAACACGAATTAGAATAGAGGCTCTGGAGTTGTAATATATTTGAAAATATCGTTAGGAAACCTGCACGTTGGAACAGCTGAGTGTGCACAGAAGATCCTACAGGGTCGAAGTGTATCCGAAAGAACCATCTGCACAAGATAAAATACGATTAGCCTTTCAGTCCTTCTCACTCTACTACTAATTAATAGTGTCTGATTTCACCAAATGTGAACCACACGACTAGAGTGTTAACAGCTGTCAAAATGTATGAACTAACAGTCGATTTACATTTAACATCGTATGGTGAAATTGGTACTAGATATCAACCATCTAATCGAACCATAAAGGATGTCATCGGCTGTTATATCACACTCGTTTTCCCAATTGACAGTATGCTCGGGGATTCTATGTAGTAAGCATCAATATTATTATTTTTTCCCGCTTGCCGCATGAGTAAACCACGAGCACCCGAAAGTTTTTAAAAGGCGGCACCCCTTATGTATGTCATACATGTTTCTTAGAAACACGAAGAAAACCAGTTACTACTAATTAGTTCGTCGTACTGTTTTGACGCTGCCTAAATTAGGGTTGTCACTTGCAGCACTATGTGGAACTGAATGCGCCTTGTGAGAGCACGAACGCGGACAACACCGGCGAGGACTATCTGATGCGGGTGTGCGCCCCTGACTTCAACGTCCAGGTCACGCCGAGCCCGCACCACTACACCAACGACGCCGGCGGATTCTTCTTCGGCAGCAACCCTTCAAAGTTGCAAAATGGTAAGAATCATAATCGAAACCAAACTTCAAGAATGTAAATATGACCACTCCGGGTCCACACATTGCGGTTACCGAACCCCACGACTATTTGCGAACGTGCTTAGGTAAATAAATCGAGGAAAACTCTGTTACCACAACACCGTGACGCGGACCCACGCATCGCTCTTACTTAAAACTGACTGCGGCAAAAAACGGCTTCAAATGAAAATTGGCAGCAAACTGAATTACAAACGTGGCCACTCCAAACGTATGCATTAAAAAAGCGACTTTAAAACGTATGGGTGCTCTAGATTTTTAACGTATACGGCTAATCTGTATAATAAAACCGAATCGTAAACGGAAAAGTGTGAACCGGGTCTTAGATATTTCTAAATTCGAGTTTTTCTTAATTTTGCCATTGGAGCAAATTTATTTCTTAAAGCAATCTTAAATTAACATCAGCGGGTCCATTCTATTTTATTTAAGCTCATCGTTTTGTTGATTATAGTATGTACTTCTTATTCTCTTATCAGTACGAGCTAACTATAACAATAATTATATGATTACGATTTATATAAATGGATGGAATAGAGCCCCGTTATTACCAATGAACCTTTGTGCGTGAATCCTTAGAACTTTGTAATATTTAAATCCCATCAAAAACATAAAATGTACAAAAATGTCAAGTCTCGAAATGCTGGAAAAAGTGGTGAGATCTCATGTAAAGCCTACATTTAGTGAATGTATTAATATTAGACATCTTTGTTTCTATAATAAGTATAGTGACGGGCACTTGGCAATCACACAGCACAATAAAAGCGCTGCTGCGTGAAAATACATTTTCAAATCGCTAAACAATTTATATTAGGTCGATAAGTTGATGCCCAGCAGTGGGACACTCACGTGGGCCAGAGAAAGAAAGAAAGATAAGTTATTATGTTGCCGTGCGATTGCCAAGTCAATATAATTATTATAGCAATAAAGATGTGTAATATTAATACGTTCACTAAATGTTTGAAGTTTGTGTGTCTGCTAGGAGTAAAAGACACAATTAAGTGACAGTGAGAGTGAGTGAGTAAGAGTGACAAAATTAAGGAAATTTGACTTGCAGTTAATTCTTAAACTACTGGTTCAAATTTAATGTAGTTTGGAAATATAAATATCTATGCCCTCGGTCACTAAAAAATTAGGCTTCTAGTTTTTTCCACAACGAAGTTACGGGGGGTCGTAAATGGCCTGAATGGCTTCGGGAAAAGGATGGTACGGCCGTGCCTTTTTTTGCTCGACTTGGCGGGGGCACTATCATGCCCCAGATTATACATTTTTAGGCAGTTTGAACTCAATCCGATAAAGTAAAGTATTTAAGAAAGGAAAGAATACATTAAATCCTATAATGTTTCCAGGTCAACGGTTTTACCTTATAGGTAAATGTTTCCTGTTAATTATTCAGTATTTGTAACGAATTGAGTCACTCCTACGTCAAAACATCTGCACGGACGTAATAACATCGCATTTTTATGTAAATGAAACTCGCAATTGTTCAATATACCTACACTTGTACATATGGCATGAAACAATATTTATGTCTAAACACATAATATCCTTGTATATTTCATTTTTACTTTATGTTGTTTTTATTCTATCTCTATAAATTGTATTCTTCGTTATCTATAGATAAGATGGAAAATACCAACTCGTTTTTGGTAACAAGCAACAACTGCAGGGATTGGTAATGATGTGTGAAGCACGTTTGTTGTTGGTTTGAATCAACGCACACTAAACAAAGCAATTGTTCCTTTGTAAATAAAAAAGTTGAGGCAGTACTAAACTTACTTGTACCTATTAGATAACTAACAATTTAATCTCTGTAATTATTTAAACTTTTGCATGTTAAACTAAAAGTGTTTTATTGTAGTGAGTTGATTGCTTGATTAAATTAACGGTAGAGGTATAGCGTATTAATGATGGGTATGATTTAAACGGTTGGCAGAATATTGACGTTTTGGTCAGCAACTTATGGTCAGCTAAAATATCAAAATTTGATCAGCAATTATATCATATTATTGAGCTGCTCTAAAACAGATTGGTAAGCCATTTAAATATTTACAGCATTATTATTATTATTATTAACACATTTAATAAAATTTCGGTTAGTTAAAGCACAGAGAGCAAAATGCTTAATAAATATAAGAAGTGCACGACAAAGCACACGGAGCTCCGCTGCGCGGAGCTCCTTTCCTGCGTGGTTACGGCGCTTCGCGTCTTGACAGGACTCTAACTTAACCTAACCTATCGAGTTTAAATTATTTAATTATTTATAAAAACAGATATAAACATAACAGACATTGCAAGCAAATTATATCTTAAAATAGACCTAATTTAGCCAGTTTGATGTTTCTGATAACCACTTAAATTTTACTGCTTACCTGTTATGTAATCTATCTGACCAATTAATTATTTTGTGGATCAAATTATTATTTTGTATCGCGATTATTTATTTAGCGGACAAATAATATTTTAAGGTTATTAAATCTTGATTAATTTGCCAATAATATTTGGTTTAGTTGCGGACCAAGTGTTGCGCCCGGTTATTTATTTATTGCCGACCAAAACATTATATGCTGACCAGTTGATTTAACTGCTGATTTTTGATGCTGACTAAATAGAAAAACTGCAAACCAAAAATTAACTTCCTATAAAAATCACAATTTTACCTATTAAATATGATTCGACTGTGATTGAAGCCGAATAAAGACTACCTACTGTAATATCATATCATTATAAATAGGTACTAATCACAAATTTCGAATTTCATTGAGGACATTAAACTCGATGAAGATCTAGATAATAAGTACGTATTAATTTGTGGTGAAATTTTACTATAGTGACTATTAATTACTACTTAATACATGACTACATAAACAAATCCAATGCCAAGTGAAGTAAAAAATAGCCACCATTCTACTAACTCTATCTCCACTTGAAGCCCAGTTATTTATGCGGAAAAGGTCTTCAATATGCTTCCTTTCCTTCGCAATTGTAATAATGAAAATAGAGACTTACTTAATAATCGTTTACAATGATTAAAGTGTAATTATCACTCATTGCAGACGACGATGGCTATTTAGCGATGACACCTGCGTCCAACCAGAATGTCCGTAGTCCGCGGCACGGGACAGCTTTCGACTTCGAGGCTCGGCCCCTAAACACACGGGGCTCGGCGACGAGCCAGGGCTGTGAGCTGACCCCCATGCTGACCCTCAACCACATCCCCCGCAGCGGCTCCGAGTCCGACCACGAAGGCAGCACCTCCCCCTACCTCAACATGCAACCCCGCATCGACGAGGAGACGGACGAGGTATTTGAATTAGAAATAAAAAATAATCTCAAAAACTCGCAGAACAACGCTGTGACTAATCCGACATACATAACGACTCCATTGTTTGAAAAAAAGTCTCCAATCAATGGTAATAACTATATAAACGTTAATGGAAACGGTCTAGTCAAGTGAAGTTGAACGCTTTCTAGCGGAGAGATACGATATGTACTCATTGTCAATTCGTGACTATGTTAATTAATTATTAACATAGGCGGGTCACAGTAAAATAAAAAACTGTAGTTTTAATGTGTAGTTGTTCTTAGAAACTTTGTATTATTGCATTGCATTGCATGTAACTGCTCTGTCTTAATTCTTGTATTTCTGTACTTTGGTATCTGTAATATTTCTAGTGAACTCATATCATTTTATCTCTACCTACTAGTATTTTCATTTGCTTTGGAGATATATGCAACGTAGTCATCTATAATTTAGGTTATACCTACCTACATATTATGAATTTTTGATACCTTCTCTCTCCAGTGCCATTGTCACTTCTTACACCGTGTCAAATTTCACTAGATCTACCTCCTTTCCATCGTATGCCCTACTAGGCTAGCTGTTATTGACAAGGCGTAATACTATCTATATCTTAGAACCAAAGTTGAATGTGTTTTTAAATCAGGTTAAGCGGCAACGGAGACGTGATATTTATGATATAAATACAGAAAAAAGACTTTCGAAAACCATTTTATATGAAAACCCACTTTTATTCCTTAGATGTACTTTACTAATTTAAACTAAATATTTTATCATTCAAGCCACTTACCTATTTTAAAATAATTGTATCTTAATTACGTGAAGAGGACTTTTATGTAAAAAGGTTAGATATTTCGAAATTAACAGAACAGCTCATGATGTTTTTATTTGCATGCTTCCAAATGTTGAGGTTATTGGTCTTTAATCAGATTTTTTCATTATTATTTTTTAGCAGAAATTTCGTTCTATTTTGTTATGAAGATATGAATAGGTACTTAATTTAATGTTATAGCTAATTTCATATTTGATCAAAAGTCATAATTAACTAATTCGACACGTGCTTTAGTTATCTCATCGTACCATTTCATATTATTTTGGGTAATTTCAATAAATTTTAAAATTAGGTAGGTACAAAAAAAAATATAATGTTAGACATAAAATGTTACCAGTAGGTTATCAAGATGAATGACCGTTTTCTGGTTACAAAAAGAATTAAAATATATTTTTTACGTTGCCATTTCCAGATTTTATTTTGATATTCTATCGTAAGGTAGACAAAATAAGAATTATATTCAATAAATTGTTATGATATTCATAGTTTATAAGCTTTTTTGTTATTTTTAAGCACAACTCTAGTCCCACATTAAATGGTAGTCGTTAATTATCTACGAACCGAAATATCTATGTCCCGTTTATTTGGTCATCGAGGAGGAACGAGGGCTACTGCACTGGGTCTAAACGGATCGAATTTGATTTCTTCCAAAGTTTATGTAACATTGATCTAATCTTAATTTTCGAAAGCACAAGCCCAAAATTATAATTTTACCCGGTCTCCTTCCTTACTAAGCTCTTATTTACCTAGAAGCAGTAGCCCACATTTATTACTATCGAATGTATACATGTAAAAATCAATAATTAATGTATCGATTTGAGATAATAAATAATAACCAAGCCAAAGGAACCAAAGGTGTCATTATGTTTTAACACTCCAGCCTTGTATCGTTAAAACTAATTTAGTAGGTAATTGGCATAAACTCCATGTACTTATTAGTATTAGAAATCAAATGTTAACTAACAGGGGAAATATATTTTGCTAAGAAAAGTCATGTGTATTTTTGTAATTAACTTGGTCCTTTGTTTCTACAAAGAATAAGAGTATTGTTGTATTTTTAATCATTTAAACGCATTGTTGTCACCACCGTTATCATTATACTTAATAGGTACTTATGCTGTTTTACAATTAATTATGTTTAGCTTTTCTTAACGATTCATTTACGATTCTGCTTAATACGAAGCTGTACTTTGTTGATTATAGAATTGTAACGTAGGTAAGTCTGGGTTATTGATAAGAAACTACGTAAATTATCTTTAATGTTTATAAATATCCTTAAAAGTATATTTAATAACGGCGGATCAAACTACTTTGTCTTTCGAAAGAAATAGCAAAAACTCAAATAAATTGAATGTGATATTATAAACAGTTTTATATTTTGCCTTGAAGTTACTCATCTTCCTTTAAACAAAGCTTTAATTTCAAGTAAGTACAATGCATCTTCAGTTGCTCAAAAATAATGGTGATACTCGTAATTATAGAACCAAGTGAGGTTGTAGTCTAATGCTTCTGTTTCTGTGTCTCCAGAATGACGATTCTAGTTCTTCTGGCCGCCATCAAACCACTAAAAATTAAATAAAGTGGTGACAGTGTAGAATTTACCAGACAAAAGGATATAAATATTGTGCACGCAAAAGAAAACTTACCCTGGTAATAGCGTTTATTATTCCCGAACCGACCTGTGAAGGCAAAATATATATTACTATGTATTTACTTAGCGTTACAAAAAACATAACAGCTTTTCGCACGTTCATTCAGATAATGGCACTGTGCAAGAAACTAAATCATTCAAAAGTGAATTCTTATTTATCGCCATAATGTGTATGGTGTAGGTATGTATGTAACCGTAAACTCTTTATTGCACAAAACAGTTAACAATTTATGTACGTAGATAAACTTAAGATTAACTAGTGATAGAGAGCTTAGCCCTTTAACCAGGTCATGATTCAGGAACCTAACTTCACTGAATTATACACCTAAACCTTCCTCATGAATCCGGAAGTCCATTGGTGAAAATGAAAATTCGTTCAGTTGTTTTTGAGTTTCTCGCATTCAGACAGACAGACAGACAGACGCGACGAAGCGACTTTGTTTTTATAATATGTAGTGATTGGACGCCATCATACTTGTTTACTGAGCACATACAAAAATATACCTACTTACCTAATTATCATAAATTCTATATTTTAAATAGGTACATCACTGACCTCCAAGACTCCACTGATTATTTGTTTCGCTCCTTCTGTGACAGCTTTTAGCCCCTGCAATAAGAACCACTCTTCAAATTTTTTATTACAATTAGTAAAATTTTAAAGTGCCGGTAAATAAAAATATTTGACTTACTTCACTTACGGATTCCACTTCACTAGTACTTGAACTCGTCGGCTTGGCGGTGGTTGAATTAGTAACGCTTGAATTTTGTGCTTCTCCACTTTTACTGCTAACCTTCTCATCACCTTTATCATCACACAGAACCATAACAAAAATCATCGTTAGAGTCAACGCTTTTAGCATAGTGCCACAATTACAAGCAGACGAATGGCGAAACGAACTGACATCATCGGTTGATTTACAGCTGTTATGACAAGTGGTTGTCATTATAATTTCGGCCCCACTTTGTTAACACATATTTGCATAAAAAAAGCTGTAATCTCTTCTGGTATATCAATCAGTTTTGTTCCGTATAAGAGGTGTTTAATAAATTATGGTGGACAAAGGAAACTCCAATCTTGGCATGTGGTTAATATAAGTATTTTAATTTAGTCTACTTTGTTCTAAAATATTCCTCTCACGATGGCTAGAAAGGTTTTCTCAATAGCTGCAACACCCTGAAAAAATTGTAATAAGTCACTTTATTTATCTGCATTCAATACTATAATAAATAATTTGAAGGCCATTATTATTTTACTTACATCTTTACAAGCCTCCACGATTCCCAGGGGTATGTCAATTAGCATTTTTCCAAAGCTGGCCAGGGCCTGCAAAGATAAAATGGTTTTAAAAAGCGCAGGGGTTACAATTTGTAAGCTTAAAAAATGTTAACTCTATCTAAACTGGATGAGGGACGCTTTGTTTTGAAGACAACAATATTAAAGTTTCAAAGTCAACAATCAGAGGGCATTGGCATCTTGTACCGCATGAAGTATTTCAGTAAGTAAAAACCTAACATGTTTCCAGTTTCTAACTAACTCCCTAATTACTGACGTAGACATTTAATCCAAAAATAAAATGTGTACTAACTCCTGGTTGTTGTTTGATTATTGCCGGTGGCGCTTTAGCAGTGGAGGGGGCGGCGACCGCGGTGGCGTTTCCTGCACACCTGACCACCGCCACCGTCATCACCACTACCAGTACCTTTAAGTCTATGTACATAGTTCTATCAACACTGCCGCTCTTTAAACTAAACGGCTTTTCTTATATGGACGAATACCTGATAACCGTAACGCTGCATTGTTTGGGATGCATTGACCAAGCATGACAAGCAAAGAGACGCCGGCTCAAGGCGTTCGTTATGGTGGTCCAGAAGGCCGAGGTTGTTTCTCTATAATGAATATTCAATGACTAGTCAAAAGGATCTTTGGAAGCGGAGGGTCTCGTGATGTTTGACTTTTCACAACGTGCGTAATTAAAGATAATGAGACTGCTTACGTTGTTAGTATGTTTTATTTGCATTTTAGTTGTTTTTTTTATTAAACTTGTATAATAACTTCTCGTGTGTATTTATTTCCCAAATCTAAGTACATCTTATAAAAACATGTTTATTTTAGACTCGTGTTTGTAAGAAAGTTTAGTTGAAAATTGCCGGCGACCTTCAGTTGGTGCCGCGCCTTCAAGTGTGCACTCCTTGTGTTTGGGCCTTTATAGTTATTGGCACGTATCTCTCCTCTGTTATTAAACGGTGTGTGTTTGCAGTATATTGAAGATATTTATATCAAAAAATCATGATGTCTAGGTGTACCCGACTCGAAATCATAAATTTAAAATAAATAAATATCAGGGACAATCTCACACAAATTGACGTAGTCCCAAACTAAGCTCTAGGCTTGTACTATGGGTACTAGACAACGATAAACATTACTTATGTAGAGAAATACATACTAAAATACATAGAAAACATCCATGACTCAGGTACAAATACTAGCGCTCATCACACAAATATTTGCCCATACCGGGATTCGAACCCGGGACCGCTAGCTTCGTAGGCAGAGTCACTACCAACTAGGCTAAACGCGTCTTCAAAAAATGATTAAAATTTTTAAAATGATTTGTTTTCACTTTTCATGCTTTGCATGTGTCATATTAGGCTTAAGTACTCTATGTTAGGCTTATCAAGCCGGACTAAAGTAGTACATTTAGTCCCAAGGGAAAATATTAATGGAACGTTGGGTTCTTTTATGATACGTGTACTGTTTAATTAATTTACCTCTTTAAAAAAATATATTTGGTATCAACCAACTAGAATACAGCTATATTAAATATTAAATCGACCAATCAGGAAACAGAATTCATTTCTCAAAACAATAGGTGTTTATAGTCCCTATTTCACAATAATTAAAAACCAATTTTCTTTTTAACTTCCGTATAAAAGCCTTGTAAAATCACAAACAGCCAGATACATGTTGCCATTTGATGATGTTGCCCTTGTCGTTGGAGGGCGTGGTAGAAAGCGGGCTGGGCTTACAACCTCCACCGCCTCAGTTTTCGTTTCGGAAATGTTGTCTATGGACTAAGTATTTGTTATGTTCTAACCCCAAAATCAACCTTGTTGTTGTCTCTTTCTGCATAACAGAGACAGGTTGAGAGTAAAAAAGATAGCGCTGAGTTGTAATTTTACGTGTCAGTCTAAAAATTATTAGGTATTTTAATTCAGTATTTATTTTCTCTCAATCGAAGTGAAAAGTAGAGTGTTTAACTCTAGACTAAAAAGCCATTATGATACTCAAACTTCATCCACTCTCGCTTTGCTTGGATGTATAAATATCTCGTGTCATAATGCCTTACTTTAGTCCCTCGTTGAACATTCTACTATTATATTTAATGCTTGGTTTTAGCGTGAATATAAATAGAAATATAAAAATAAATAGTTTTGTACGTAAAGTCTGGAATACCCTGACTTCGTTCAAATTATTAAATACAAATTATTTACCTTTTTTAACCCCCCATTTCAGCCCCTTCGGGATAGTTTATTAAATAGTAGTTATTTTTTTTAAATAGTAGCCTATATACCAATTCCAAGTTTCTACCTTCCAAAAATTAATAGCTTTCATCGTCGATTTTGATTAAATAAACGCTAAATGTTACTCACAATTAAACTTCTTATCTTTCAGTAATTTGATTTTGAATCCAACGACTGGCTTTTACGTATGCGCGCACGAACAAACAAACAAACCGACAAATACACATATTTTTTTTTACGTGTTATTACTTATTTCTCGCGTCCCCCAGCACTTTTTTTTGCAACATTCTTTAATATACAGACTCGAAACGTCTACGACTTTATTAAATGTACCTAATGCTATTAATATATAAGTAGAAGATAAAAAGTCTGAAGACAGAAACATTTACAAAAATCCAGACATGTTCGAAAAGCGCAGGCATAACATGTTCGCACCTTTTTTTGTTGCCAAGTATGTAATAATTTAAATCACAATGCAAATATGGTGACTAAAGGTGATGTGATGGTAGAGTCGGAAGGTTGCAACAGGACCTCCGCTGTACTCAGGTAGTCCCCTCGAGTTGGGGCTCGTTAGCTTGGTAGATGAGGACTGTACAGTTGAGGACAGAAAGATGTACACACTATTGGACCTTATTACAATGGAATAAGGTAAAAAAGTGTAAACATCTTTCTGTCCTCGACTGTACAAACAAAAGCTTGTCTCAAACATGTTTTTTACAGATGCTTATTAAAACGTTTTTTATTGAAACTTATATACTGGGTGTTTTTTTATTCGTCGACAAAATTTTGGGGCTTAAATCAGTAAGTCATACTGACCAACTTTCACTATGGGACCAACCCCGAAATCGCGAAAAAAAACTTGACCCTCCCATACAAAACATCGTCAGCTGACTAGCCAAAATGTATGGGATGGTTAATTTTTCCCATAGTGAAAGTTGATCAGTATGACTTACTGATTTAACCCCCAAAATTTTTTCGACGAATAAAAAACACCCAGTATTATACAGATTTAGGTCGACTGACTGCCAGCCTGCTGCTGTTGGGTGTACCGCTCATAATCTACCGATACCTACACATAAAATAAAATGCTGAATTTTCCCTGCGGCATTAATTCTCTAATACTTTATTATTTATAAGCCAAGTGACGTTCCACCTATAGGTAGTTTCAAGCGAATAAGAGCTACCATAACGTCAACAATATGATGAATAAAATAAAAGGAATAAAATACAAATAAATGGGCTAGTTAAAATACGAATAGAGGTATTGTTGCTATGTCGTCGTGAAACGAATACAGTATTTATATATTCCGGTAATTAGCGTGACGAATGGGTGCTGCGAAAAGCGAGGTGCGAGCGCTAACGTAGGAGTTTGCTCGCGATTCGCGATTTAACGGATGATAATGAGGGCCTTGATTCTACTTGAGTTTCTCTAATTTAGTCGTAATCATATTTTTGGAAATGTAACAGCTCCTTTTGTCAAGTGACAAAGAGCTACTATAATCTCAACAATTTGATTACGATATATTTAGAAGCAAGTTGGGCTAAACTAAAGTAAAATAAAGACCGAGAAAGTTGTGATACTCGTGATTGAGGTTGTGTTTGCACATTCGCCTTTCTTGCATTCTACACGATCACGTGTGCTACTCGTAATAAATAATTCTTCACCGTCTGCGGGGCCTTTTTTAGTCAACTGCAAGCGTCATTTGGGTGGCGTCGACGGCAGTTGCCTCTGCCGTTGGCGTGATCCCGCCTCTGTATGAGAATCCTAATACTAACGATTTGATATTGTGAATAGTTTTAAAAATTGCTTATAAGGTCAATGTACACAAGCCATCATAACTGCAATTAACCTTGTTTAGTCGAGTTCAAAAATATGTACACACTTTTGCACCTTATTTCAATGGGATAAGGGGCAAATTTGTTCACATATCATTGAACTCGACTGTACACACTAGTGGGCCTAGACAAATTGCTTTCTGTCAACGTTAACCGCAGTTATAAAAAAGGAAAGTACCTATACGTACCTAAGGTAACAGGTACCTACAGGCACCCAATATATTATCCAACAGGGCGCTCAAAACTCCTTACATGACACGTATTGGTAGTTCCTCTCTCTACAGCCTTAATCACCGGTAGCTTGATACCTGTAGCACAAACCAGCGCGATCGCAAAACTAAAGTGAACCCGATTGAAATACTTTAATTAGTTACCCGTGGTTAGGGCTGCAGAGAGAGGAACCTCCTGACAATTCATACGTACCGTGTCGTGTCAGGGAGTATTGCTTTGTGGATCTGACCTTTGAGTCACGTATCTAGTGAGTGAAACGCGTAAGGTGCTGGCAAGACTACGCTATTAGATCGCTTGCCGAAACCATCTCGACAATGATTTGCCGAAGCAACATCCTGCATAGCGGTCACCTCATTGTACTATTGCAGCTACTCTGCCGAGCTGGTTTTTCTCGGCCCATGAGATTATCATCGTACGAAACGAAACGTAGAAGGACAATAGTTCTGTCCGTGATGATGGTTCGAACTCTCTAGCGTAGCACGATCATTATTGGGAACCGAACCGTTGGTTTGCGTCAGTTCTCGTTTAACAAATTATTTTTAAAACTAGGTTTTGCATTATTATTATTAACGGGGTAAATAAAACAAGAGATCTTCCCAAAAATGTTTTATTTACTATTATCCAAAGAAGTCAAAGAATTTTTCACAAGCTTTGGCACCCTGTAAAAAAAATAATTTAGTATTAAATTGTAGTAGAACATTAAGTCGTCTGATCTAGTGTTTTAGAGATTCAAATTCATCAATCAATACCTTCGTCCTTCCAAAAAGCGAACATTTATGATCTTGCACATCAATTAATCATCTAAATTTATCCAGACGTTCAGTAGCCCGCACTATAAGGTTGGTAAATGAACAGTCTAGCAATAAAATAATTTACTACTTACATCTAAAACTGCTTCTGTAATTCCTTTTGGGATCGCGAATAAAGAATCCAGTATTATTTCACCAAGCTGTAAAGAAAAAACAATTTTCTTAATAGCTTCAACCTCGTAAACAAGTTCAACGGAACCAAAATGCCTTTATGTAGATGAAAACAAATTAAGGGGCGATATATGGTCTCTGTACTTTTGTAGCCAACGTCCACTAAAATCAAACTTACTACTTTCCAAACTAAGCACAGTTTCGAAATAACACCTGATAACCTCCTGTTTTACTAAAATCATGCTTTTGTTTGAAATGTTAAGTGTGATAGGTAATAATGTCCCACTATCCTAAAAGGATTCAAGATCCAACTTTTTTTTTTTATGCCCTGTTTAATTACGTTACAAACTAAATTCTACTCGTATGATCTCGTTATGGCCAAATCTCACTGCTGAGTTTCAAAAAGTTCGTACATGTTCCGTTTTCGGTGTGGTAGTCGTAGGCGTAGAAGGGGTGGTGACGGTTACGGACGCGGCGCTCGGGGCCGCCGTGGTGGCGTTATCGGCGCACGACGCCAGCGCCAGCGCCGCCGACAGGACCACCAACAACTTCAAGTCAAAACTATACATCATTACAATCCTCGTTAACTGACTGACGTATCCCAAACTCCTCTCAATATATATACCTTTCGTTGATAACCGTAACGGTGCGCTGCAGCCTTCATTGACTACACATGACGAGCGATCATCAATGGTTAGACACGAAGTACGATTCGCTCTGGTTTTAAGGCCATGTTTACTTGCGCTATGAATATTCAGTGGCTTTCCGAAATTATGGTATACCTACGCAGAGTTTAGAACTTAACTCGTGAAGGCTGTTTATCACGTTGTTTATTATGAACAGGATTGTTTTGTAGAGGGTCTTGGAATCAATGTGACAGGCAGATAATAGGCAGCAATCTGAGGTATTCCCTGAACATTTTGTTCCATGTTTTTGAATATGGAAGTAATCGAGTAAAAATGTAAGCGTTTATTTTTGAATAGCACTCTCGGATGGCAGCGAAATAGAATTAACCTCCATTTTGGACAAAACTGCAACAGAGTGCCTTTTTTGTTTGTATACAGTCTGCTAAATGTTGGCAGTTTATTTTCAACCGACTTTATTGCGGGTCATATGCCGTTTAGGTTTTGAACTATAATCATAACATAACAATGTTAGCAAGTTGTAGCAATTATTTTTCAAGTGAAAATTGCAAGCATAGTTAATAGAAACGATTATTACAAAATTTGTAGTCAGCTTCATGTTCTAACTATATGGCCAAATAAAGAACAAGAAAATGACTTCAAAATAGGCAAGCCATTACTAGACTTTATTTTGCCTACGTGGTGTTGAACCTAGTTGAACCAGTGTTATTCACAGCTAAGGATCTAAATTATTCATGTGCGACTACAATACTGTTGCAAAGAATGTCAAGTTCGTCAAGTTGTTCTCTTCGGGAAAACTCGGTCTCTGCCCAAGCGACGCTCGGACTCCCAGGAACAAACGCCAAGACACAATTTTCACACGCACAACTCATCCGTGATATTTTTAGTTCGTCTATGTCTTCAAAAATAAATAAGTAGGTTTTATTTGCCTTATATTTAAATGGTATTTGGTGGTTTTTGGTATAGACAGGAAAATTCCCATTTATCGAAAAAAGACAAATTAAACTTCTATACAGTACGTACAAATCACACAGGAGTAACAGGTTGCCTATATCAATAACATAACATTCAAATTAATTCATCATTCTTATTGTGTGGGTACGTTTCGGAGGTGTCATATTTCGTGGGCAGGTTAAAATATGTGCCGTTAGGGACGAGGGATCAGGGAAGGCGTACACAATTTAAATGCGGAAGCGGGCCCCGGTGGAGCGGATCAAGAGGCTGTGGAGTAATTTATTCTCTTGCTCACCAAAAGCGACCTCGATGACTAACATAACTTGACCCGTGAATTAAATCACGCGAAGATACGTGTCTACATTCTTGGTTAGCTGAGACAGTCACGGAGAGTCGCGTAATACTAGCGCGTGCATGGGTCAAAGTAGATTGGTCGTTCAAGCTCGATCGCCTTAGCGATGTAATTATACAGCTCAACATGAACCTTTAAGGGATAGATCCACTTGTTTATCATACCATACCTTCATACTCTTACTAATATTGCAGGTGTCCGTTTGTGAAAATATTTGTATGATTTATACTCAACACGGATGGATAAAAGGTATTCAGACTATATATGTATACATAGGTAGGTAATGATCAGTGGTCAGAATAGGTAGAGCTAATTTATCTAAACTTGACGCACGTTAATTCATGCGTGAGTGAGATGGGAACACATTATTACGTGAACATGCATCAAGTTTAGGTAAATTAGCTTAGGTACCTACCTATTCCGACCACCTGGTATGTTCAACCATGGGATTTTTATCCTATTTTATTAAAGAATGTCGTATATATACGATTTATACATTTTACGCATTACTCATCCTTACAATTATTAGAATTCGTACTATATAATAATTAATGTTCACTTTAAGAATAAATTGTCTAATTAAGAAGATACAAGTGATTGAATTGAGATTAAGAATAAGTATTGCAATGTCAGTAACTTTGTTGTTTTTTGTAATTAAAAGCCCTTGAGTAATACGGGCACCGTCCGAAATGTCCTTAATTAATAAATCAGTCTCACGTTATATTAAATTAAAAAAAATATATATTTTTAACTCCATCATGATAATAATTGTGCTTCGAGTAGATGATTCAGTAACAACTCGATGTCACGCTTGCTTACTCCACGGCTGCTTCTATTTATGGCGAGCCGAAACACAATTTGAGCAGCCGCTCCAGGATGCTCGGGAAATACCACTCGCCTTATCCTTTCACGTAGAAAATTAAATGTCTCACGGTAATATCCGAGGGCGGTGGTTTTGGCTTTGGCAGTTGATCTACGGTCTGCGCCGTGAATAGCAATACTAACCTGGATAATTATGCGCTAACTACTAAATGGTTGTAAAATGACATAATTTCCACCGACAGTTATTTCGAAATTAAAGGGAATTAGAGCAATATTCATATGTACTTTGCTGCGTTATAAAAAAACTAGCTTTCTACCCGTGACTTCCTCCGCATAGACTGTATCGTTTTTATAATACCTTCACATAAAAGTTTTAATCACCCTCCTTTTTATTAGCCGTAAGAGGTAGATTTTCTAAAAACGGTAAATACAGTGTTTTTAATTTTAAAAGGACAGCTCGTATCCGAAACACCACACTGCGCTCCAAAACACGCATAGCTGATGTAGGCGAAAAAACCGCCAGGCCCAAGTGGGATTGGGCCGGTCATGTCAGCCGCATGCACCCGGACCGGTGGGCTAGTGTAGCTACCAAGTGGGTGCCGCAATATAGGCGACGCAGACGGGTCAAGCCTAAACGGAGATGAAACAGAATCAGAATAATCTTTATTCAAGTAGGTTTACATAATAATAAACTCTTTTGAAACGTCATTGTAGCGACTTAGCCTGAGTTTACTGCAGGTTCGAATCGCGACTGATCAGAGAAGAACCTGTAAGAAACTCTGTCATATGTCTCTTTTTTTTTTTTTGACACTCACAACATTTTTCGTAAGGACTAAACATTTTATTACAACAATTCAGTCCCAAGTATTGTTATCATTAATATAGTCTTTAATACTGTAATACGCTTTAGAAGTTAGTTAACGTTTAACGTAACTCTTACATTTATTTACTGATAGATCAGTAACACTACTTGGGAGCTTACTATAGAACCTAATACAATTACCCATGAAAGAGTTTTTTTATTTTATGGAGCCGTGTAAATGGCACTGCGAGCTTATGTTTATTTCTGGTATTAACATTATGTATTTATAAATATATAACATAATGTTTTCATAAATGTATTGACTGTATACAGTGAATACATTTATTTCTTTAAACTTATCTTGAAGCGAGTCTCCATGACCCATCTTGTAAACGGCACTAATAGCCCTCCATACCATATGACATAATACTATGGAAGTAACTTAAACAAACTAATCGAGCGGTTTCTAAGTCTATTAGTTGTGGACTAGTTACTAACTGCAAAAACTGCAGAACTGAGTCTACCCGCCAACTTTGCAAGATGAGGACCCATTGAAGCTTGGATTCTAGCGTTATACTAAGAAATACTGTATAATTAACTAGGTCTATAGGTCTAATAGTTACACTGGTTGTTTATTTTTCATATTGGTAGTCATAAATTAAATACATTTCGTCTTTTTTTCATTCAGTAATAAATAAATTATTAACACTAAACCAATTTACTACTTTTGATGTAGCATTGTTTACATCGACATTGAACTGCTGTTGTCGTTCAACTTTGATCACGAGTGAGGTATCATCGGCAAACCATACTACTTATATCATGGTTGTCCTTTATAAGGTAAATAAGTCATTTATGTAAATGAGGAATAGAAATGGTCCCAATATTGAGCCCTGTGGTACGCCCATTGAGACCAATGACCCAGGTGATCGTTTTCAATTCACGTCTTTCCTTCGTATTCTTCCGTGTAAGTACTTTTTTATTAAATTTATCGCAGTTCCTCTAACTCCGTAGTGGTTTAGTTTCCTGATCAATGTGTCATGGTTAACGCAATCGAAGACCTTGGACAAATAAAAAAAAATACCTAAAGCATAATGTGACCCTTCTCAGGCATTAAAATATTTTTGATCAACTCCACACCAGCTTCGGTTGTCAAGCGCACCGAGTAAAACCTAATTGTTTATTGTGCAATGAATTATTGTATTGAAAATGTTCCAATAACTGTGACAAAATCAATTTCTTAAAGACTTTACTGAAATTGGGTGGTATGGGTAATCGGTGTAAAAATTAGTGGGGCCATAACATAAGTACAGATTCAGATTCAGATTTTATTACTCAATATAAATTACAGTATAAATTGCACTTCATGTCAAATTACAATCACTACTATTACTATCTGTTTTAAATAATGGAATGATCTTGTTATGTTTCATAAGATCAGGAAACTCACCACAATCAACACAGTGATTATATATGACCATTAAGTCAGATGTTATGACTTGAATTAAATATTTAAGTACATGAACCGACACTCCCCAAAGGTCACTGGTTTTCTTTATATTGATTGAGTTGAATGCCTTAATTACATCCAAGGCAGTAACGTGCTTAAATTCAAAGTGTATACTGCATTTAGGCACATTATCTTTTAATAGTTAAATGGCAGACGCTGGCGAGGAGTTCAAACACTTAGTCGTGGACACTGGTATATCGGTAAAAAAAATTCAATTCAATTGCGACTACTAGATTAGAATCTATGATTTTACCATTTACTTTTAATCGATAGTCATTAATTTCCTTTTTTCGGCGACCTGTTTCTTCGTTAATTATTTTCCAGGTCGTTTAATAACATCAGAGTTATTAAATATTTTATTACTAAAAAAAAATCGTTTAGCAATATGACAGTCTATCTTGAAATTCTTAGAATACTGTTTGACATGTTCCTTAAACTCATCACTCGCGTTAAATGGATGGCAGGACGGCCGGAAGAAGCACCAAATAGGGATTCGTGGAGATCTAGGGGAGAGGCCTTTGCCCAGGGGTGGGACACTCAAAAGGGCATTAAAAAAAGTGTACATACATAGTTACCAACCAACTCTCATCTAAAATACCAAAAATGGCTGGCTATTTTTCGTTTATAATAATTTGCCTAAATACTAATTTCCATGTTTTACCTTCCAGAATGATTGGCTTCAATAAAAACTTTCACTTTTCTTATAACCCTATTTACAGGTGATTTTCAAAACTTCCTTTCTTAGCAACACTAACACTTCTAAATACACTACGTACGTAGGTAAGAATAATCCCTTCAAATTTAAAATGTTTACATCCAGCAGCTTGGGCTGTGTGTCGACTTAAGTCAATGAGTCTTTTCTAAAGGATTTAGGGGATTGTCTACCGAAATTCGAAACAGATTTTTTTAATTGTACCAAAATTGAGTTGAAATACCTATTGTGTTTTAAAAATATAATTTACTAGCTTGCCACGTGAGTTGCAGCGCGCGATGCTTCACAATCGCCTGCTACGCCGCCCACGCGGATTTCAGGTAGGTTCATTGTTTGTTTTCAGTAAGTGAATCGTTCATGTTCACAGTTTTACATAATGCACTTAAGTACAGTCAGCATCAAATAGATAGGAGCAGAAAGATGTGTTGCGATATATTTGGCCACTTTCGCTGCTTCTATTTATTTGATGCTGACTGTAATACTTTCATTTCGGAAATGGGAAAGGTAATATAAAAAAGCCGGTCAAGTGCGATTCGGACTCGCGCACCGAGGGTTCCGCACAAACTTATAGGTATGCATCAAGGTAGGTATAAGTCCAGTATAAGCTGACACTCACTAAGTATGAGATTGCATACTTAGTGCGTGTCAGTTTATACTGTACATTATTTTTTATGTGCTTACTTAGTGCGTGTCAGTTTTAACTGGACATTATTTTTTATGTGATGTAAATACAAATTAACGGTTTTCGGTTTTTTCCTTTACTTGTGCTTTAAGACATTGCTTCTTGCTAAACTTCATGATTCTAAGTCAACGGTAATACCTATAGGTTTTGATTCCCTTGAGATTCCCTTGAATATGGGCCATATCTTTTCAACTTGATACCTTCACGCGTTCCTGACAAAAAGGGTCTTGACTGACACACAGACGGACAACAAAGTGATCCTATAAGGGTTCCGTTTTATTTTCCTGTGAGGTACGGAACCCTAAAAATATCGAGAATGTTGAAATTTCCTTGTAAAAATACAATTATTTTTCAGTCAAAATAATGGTCTGAAAGAGACGCCTATAAAGTTTCTTTAGTATACGATAAAGAGCGCGTTATATTAAGCTCTTTAGTCAAATCACGGAGTATTTCTGTGGTCTGTGAGTCAAATCTACGATGAGAGCAATCTGTATTGCGACTAATATCTCCAAGGGCTCCAAACAAAATCGAGTTGATGTAATCTAATTAACAAGAAGCAGCAGTGACTCTTGAAGGTGGTTGTTAAAGAAAATAATAAAAAAGGTTGTCAGACGAGGTCGATGCCGTTTATTGCTATTTTCCAGCAGCCGCTTGTAAATTTTCCTTTTAAAACGGGACTTATTTAATTAGTCAGGCTCTTATAACTTAAACAGGGGATACTTACGGGTGTACCTTTCTGGATAGTTATCTATTGTGAAGTCTTCCCTCTTATGTTGGGCTGGCTCATTGTTGAACGAAACAAAGAAGGTTTTTATCAAGCCGGTAAAATAAGTAATCTTACAACAAGTTTATCCTGGTTTGATCGGTTTTCTAAATCTTTTGAAAATACTTTACTGAATGAAAAAACAAATGTACGCTGATACGGTGTATACATGCAAAACGCCGCAAATCAAATAAAGAATATGGTTATACTCATATCTAAATTAAAGAATCACAGGAAAACACGAACTTGCATAAAGGAAACCCGATGCTCGCGTTATAGATTTCTTTATTATAGTGCATATTTTTGCTCCCGTTGCTTATCTCGTTGGGATATGATGCACTGCGGAATCTGCATTTGCATAAAAGCGTCCATTATCCACAGCTTCGCCAAATAAAAAATCAATAGCCACCGAGCTCCGGGAAAGCAGACGTACTATAATGGGTACGAGCAGCAAACCTTTTACATTACCTGCACTTGACTGGAAAATATTTTTATGTTTATGTTTATGTAACCTGTCTATTTTTTTACAAATCGAAAAATACAATAAAGCAATCCGCAGAATGAAGTCGTTTGTTGTTAAATACAGCAAGTTAAAAAACAAAGCAACGCGTATTAACATTTCCAGCCCAGTTAATGCAGAATAAAAGTTAAATGAAGTCAACAAATGCTTCATTTAAATGTTTTTAATTAGCTTAATAAGCTAATTTCAACATCAATTTAGACCCATTCTAATAAATTCAACCCTTTTCTGTATATACTTAGATGCTTTGAAATAAAACATATAAAAACCATTAAGACCAGCGATGAGATACTTTATTCACTAGAATAATAAAGTGACACTGCAATATAAAACCAAAACTACATTTTATGAGTTATTTTTGTAATTGTATTTTTATATTTCAAACCCTTTTCAGGAAAGGAAGAGTGAAACGCGAAACGCTTTGCCTGTTGAATGAAATTGAAATTATTGTGTACTTATTAACTGAATATAAATTTAAATTCCAACTTCAGAATTTGTGAAGAGATTAAGGAACGATGGTCTCAACCACATTAGTACGGTTTGCAAGGTAACGGCCTTGTAGGTAGGTAATATTATAAAATTAGTGAGTTGTAAGAGCGGCGGCGGCGACGCCACCTGGTTCCGGCCGCGGACGGCACTAACTCAGCGATTCCGGATCCAACGGTACATTTAATTCTTAGGGCTTGGCTACACAAATTGTCGGGGGGAACACGGTTTAGTTGTAAATTTGGTTAACTCTGTTGCAGTTGTGTTAAAGACGTTTTACTCGTACGTTATGTTTTTAAAGATTACCTTGAAACAGGAGTTTACTTAGCCCCCTGCTTCAAGTCGAACGAATTATAAACAGGTTTAGGTACGACTTGCGACCTCTTCACAGGAAAAATACCTCAAGGTGGTTGAAATAATCTTTTCTCATATTATTTTTATAGAGGTTGCTGTTTTGCAGAACGCGTTCCTTTGCTTTGGTTCTAAAATGTATTTGTTCAGTTCAAGTTGAATTTGCTGAAAAGAAAAACAATGTAATAAAAATTCCAGATTTTTAAAACAAAATTGAAAACAGTAAAACATACGATAGGTAGGTATTGTTGTTTGCAATTTCGATCTGAACTCTATTTTGCCTATCTTGGATCATTTTACGCTTGAATAATTTAACTATTTCTGTAATTAAATTGATAGGTACCTATAGTTACTTTAAATTCGTGAATTTACCGGAGTCTAAAATTACTGTGAAGCTTCTCTTTAGACTTCATCTTCACTTCTCGCGACTGTAAAAAACGCTAAGCACTTTAGACACTCCGACCGTGGTAACTAAAAGTTTTCTAAATGCTAACCCACTTTTATCGCAAACGGGTAAAATGGGTCGACGGCGCATCAGCCAGCACCGCGTCACAGATTAAATAAAAGTTACTACGTAATAGATATTTCTCTTCAATTCAAAAGAACAAAGTACGTCCGATCAATATATACCTACAATGTAAAAAATTATAATAATAATTTTTAGGCCCGAACGCGCCTAAACAAACTTTATTAACTCCTGTCTAAAGTTCATTTTTCGTAATTTCCTGCGATCGTATAGTGATTAGTGGGTAAGGCCGTTAAAAATATCATTTAAAGTGACACTTTTTTATAAAGCTTGTTTCATAATAGTATTAAAACAGGTAGTGGGTAAGAAATAATAATAATAAAAAGATACATTTACGTACATAACGTACGCACATAAAACTAACAATGTTCGAAATTATCCAAATCTAAAACTAGGGATCGTTATCGATTGGTATTTAACTAAATCAATCTCTTTTTTTATACAAAAAAGGTATCTAAAAGACAATACTTGTTTCATAATAAAAAATATAACAAACTGGGAAAACAAATATGTTACACTGCTTCTTGCTATTTAAAATCTCAATTTAGATACATTTCACCTTAATAATAAAATTGAATTTTTATTACCATATTCTCAATCTGTATGAACCTTTACAATTGTTTTGTGTTTCTAAACACAAAATTGTCGTGTTTAACATAAAAGCATCACAAAAGCAGATTTTTACAAACGTTTTCGGTTATAAAACGGAAATCAAGTTAAACTAGATGCAAATTCACGTTATTATTACGCTTTAAATATAAACGCTTTAAATTTAATAATACTTAGTAAAGTAAACAAAAAAACTAAAAACAGTTATTTACTTGAGTAATTCCTAAACACAAATTTTGAACACGCTATAACGAAAACGGCCCTCTCACCTTGTGACGTTTCTCACAGACAAACGAAAGATGGCAGTTATTTAAAAAAAAGCCGGTCAAGTGCGAGTCGGACTCGCGCACCGATGGTTCCGCATAAACTTGTAGGCATGTAAATAGTTCGTAAATCACGGGTATACAATATAAACAAAGTCCAGTATATACTGACACGCAATAGGTATGCACTTTCGTACTTAGTGAGTGTCAGTTTATACTGGCTTATTTTTTATGTGATGTAACTGCAAATTAACGGTTTTCGGATTTTTTACTTTACTTGTTCTATAAGACATTGCTTCTTGCCAAATTTCATGATTCTAAGTCAACGGGAAGTATCCTATAGGTTTTGATTCCCTTGAGATTCCCTTCAATATGCGGCATAAACGGCCGTATCTTTTGATTGCGTTGACTTAGATGTTTGATTTTTTCACTGATCCAAAGGATTGAAGACCTAAGTATTTGATATGAATTTCAACTTGATACCTTCACGCGTTCCTGAGAATAAGGGTCTTGACCGACACACAGACAGACGGACGGACAACAAAGTGATCCTATAAGGGTTCCGTTTTTTCATTTGAGGTACGGAACCCTAAAAAATAATGTTTACACCTTACGGTGTTGCTGTATCTAAATACGTTTTTCCTTTAGTTTTTTGTTAATATTTAGAGAAAATTATTTGTAACACAAAAATAGTATTTATCACAAAAGCGAAAACTCAATTAACTAATATAAAGATCAATAAAATACGTAATTTAAAGTATTTAAACACCGTAATTGCCTTTAACAGTCTGCTTTTAAACGTATAAAAGTTTTTTTTGTCAATATTTAATAATTAAAAACTTACATAGCTTATAAATACCTACTCGTTAAAAAACACGACACGGCATTTTCGACCAAAATTAGGGGGGATTGATGAACTTTAATGAATACATTTTAAAGAAATAAACAACTTTTATTCTGTTTACGATATGGGGAAACAAGCTCATTACCTAATTGCTTTATAGAATAAAATAATTACAAGGGCATTACAATTACAATGCTTACATTCGTGATGAAATCGAACCGGAAGTTTTGGTTCAAACAAAAAGTGATAATTTTGGCGGCCTTACCACAACACAACAGCGGTCACTACAATGAAAATATAAATATATTATTAAAAGGAAAACTGTTATTTGAATAGGTGGTTATTTATTTATTTAAATTATGATTTAATTTGAAAAAATGCTGTCGTAATTAAATGCCCTTCATGTTATGTCACGAATGTATAAACTGCAGTTGTGTGGAATCCATATTTATTTATTTATTTATTAATCCATGGAAAACAAACAGCTTAATACAAATTTAGAAAAAACGCTTAAAACGTAAAAACGTACGAAGATCCAGATAAAGTTGTTTAAAATGTATGATTAATATGTGGTGATTACGCAATGTGAGCGTATAAAAAAGATGTATAATTCAGTAAAAGGAAAAATGTCTGCATACTTGAATATATGTTAAGCTTAGCAGGAGAAAGTTTTTAATTGTTAAAATCGAAAAAGTTTTGTTGTTGTTTGTAAAGTATCCACCCATTCCCAAACCCAGGGTATCTATTTCACTTTAACATATTTTTTACGTCATAGCAGCTTCTATTGCCAAGTGAATTGAAGCTAACGGAACAAACTAAAATGGGCTAAGACAAAGTGGACGAAGTGGTAGGTTAGTTAATTGTCCAGTTTAGTTGGCGTAGGTCCCAAGTCGAAGAGATTGACCACGTTGCATACCGTCACTATCGTCAGCACTTTATAACAGTTTACCACCTAAATATGTAGCTCTTTAATTGACCCAGACGTTTTTGTAGAATCCGTATCGATCTCAATGTTAATGTTGTCGTTAAGTGGGACTAAACAAGTGACATTCTGCGAACGTTACCGACAGCGGAAATTCAAGAAAATTTATAGATTTGACGTAAGCCGTCTCATGCGTACGCTTATATTTAGGACTAAAAAAGCCTTGTTGGGGCAATTATTTTACTTATTATACAATAAGCCCACTATTTGATAGTAGGTATTTTATTATTGGTAAGTAGTATACATATCAATTCTAATATAAAACACCGAAAACATGTGTCTCGCAATGCATCATGTCGCAACTACATATCTGCTTTCAACCTGGCCCCGTCCCGTTCGAGTTTACGTGGAACGTCATTAACTTCGTCGGCGCCTATATACCTATTATGTAGGATTGAGTATATAAATGACATTCAACTGCCTGCACATTCATTTAGTCGCTAGTTTCACAGACGATCGTCATTTACCCACCTTGACGGACGACGTAAATTCGCCGGCTATTCATCGACTGAGTAAAACTGAACGACGATGTGTCAACAGAATAACATAGCAGGGTAATTTACTCTTAGTTAGTCTGCATTAAGATAATATTAACATTAAGAGCAGTCTTCGATTTGTATATAGATATTGTAGACTACTTCTGAGATTACGACCTTATATATAGAGGAAGGCACACAACATAGAACTGCTGCTACAATATAGAACCTTTTTGGTTCTATATTAACATTTCTAGGAAAGTAGTTAGTACCTAGTGTAACTTTGTTCCATTACTAGCAGCTCCAGAACTCAAGGGTTATAAATAACGCCCATGTAGCCGCGGCTTAAGTCCGGACTTGCTGACTCTTATTAACTTATTCGTATCCGAGGTTTTTCTTTGAATGCATTTTGCGAGGTATTTAATGGAAGATATTTTTTGTTGGACATGTTTTAAATGTGGCTCGTTCGGGCAGTGGAATGGTAAAAGTAATATAAAGCTGTGTCACGTGCAGAATTGCTGAATTTGTAGGTTGGTGTGACCCGACGCCGAGGTCACCCAGGTGCTCACTTTTAGTATTTATGTAACGTACAAGAAAGATGCAACAGAATAAACGTTTGTGTGTAAAGGTTTTGGTGCAAGTGGCCCTAAGTACCATGTAAGTGTGAAAACTGAACCAAGCGCTAAAGAAGGCAACAATAATTCAATATATGTAAAATAAACACACACGTGAACAAATACAAGGCCAATGCGATTTTTCATCGTAAAAATAACTGACAATGGAGACGTTTCAAGAAATTTTCTGTAACGAGCTAACGGAGTGGAATCTTTCACTGTGAGATCGCTAGGTGTCGACTAACTCTCTAATTAGGTACATAAAGTGTTGTTTTAGTTTGCTGAATACACCCGAGGCTTTTTAGGTCGCGTAAACTGCTGCCGGTGCTTTCATAGCCATAATTGGACGTGCTGTTCTTTACTAGGAAACGTCAAACAGTTTTGCAGACCGTACTAGATGATGTTGCCAATTTAAAAGCCCAATTGTAAACGATAACACATTCAATAGCCGTAACAGGCAGAATGTAATTTGGGCATGCATTGTTATTGTTCACGGTTTTTAAGTTTTTAATACTAGAAAGCAGTAGTTTTTACAACACTTATTTTCCAACATTTTGTCAAACGGACTTTGTTTAATACAGTGCGAATTGTTAATACGTATATCAGTTTAAAAAATACTATAATTTTATATTATTAAATCGATAGCAGCTCAATACCGGTTTCAACTCCCAATGATAAATTTTTATGCCATTGTGACTTTAGGTAGGTATATCTAATAATAAAAAACCAGATATCAGAATTACGGTAACGGCAAAGCATTCTGTCAATGGAATTAAAAACCTACCGATCATTTTGACCGACGTTTACTGAAACTCACTCATCATTATTCACGTTGTACCCCATTAAAGCACCGGATAACATGTTCCGAAATCACAATGGGAGTTTAAAATTATTCACTAGAGGCGCTGCAAACCGCGCAGAGCTGCTTTAAATTCGAACTTCCGCTTCCTACATTCATGCGCCCAGGCACAGTCAGCTTTGAAAAAGACACAATGCCCCGAAACTGACATTAACACGACTCATTGGTTGTAATTTAAAATATAGAACGCGTATTGTGTCGACTACACCTTTCTATGTTTGGAATGATGGACAACAACGTGGACACCCCGTCAGATCTTTTTAATCGACTTCAAAAAAGGAGGAGGTTCTCAATTCGTCTGTATGTTGCTTTTTTTTTTTGTATGTTTTTTACGCGATTACTCCGTCAATTGTGGACCGATTTTGAAAATTCTTTTTTTGTTTGAAAGAGTATACTTCCGAGATGGTCCCATTGTCACGAAATCAGAATCTGATGATCGGATACATGAGAAATCGAGGGAACTCCTCAAAAGTTATAGGCACACATACAGCGATTTTGGTATTACCTGCAAGACCTTAAGAAATTGCATTACAAAAGCACCTCTTGGCGAAGAGGAACTGATGATGAAGACCAGAGGTGACCACCGGAACTGGCTTAGTCGTAAGTGATTGACGCCAGGAATGAGATTTCTTTATTAAGAGTATGAAGCTAGTTTTATACTCATTATAACACATATGGTGAAGTGCAACTGATGGTGAAGTATCGGGAGAACTCCTCAATGATTAACGGCCCTGCATCTTGGGCAGCGACATTTTGTTAAGGATGATGAGAGATTGTAATTAGGCTATTGTTTCTTAATGTGATGTTTATGTGCTTTAGTTTATCACATAATAATATTAGGTGCATCACTAAAAAGCGAAAAAAAAAATTAACAAAAAAATAAAACCGTCTACTAAAAAGCGTTAAATAAAAACCAGCCTCATAGGAGTCCTAGGAATAGCCTATTTAGTGCCGAATAGGTACATAGAATATATCGAAGTCGGTGGCAAGAATCATGGTGTCATTGCTACTGTGTATACCTACTTGACACCGGCTTGGATATATTCTATGTACCTATTTATATTTTTTTTTGAACTTTGATGTTGACGGTGTTTGCATGAAGTTCAGTAAGGCTGTAGTAATAACTTGTTAACTAGCTTATCAACTAATTATAACGACAATTAAGGCTCATACACTTTCGAAGTAGCTACTGTTTTAACCCCCGACGCAAAACAGAGGGGTTTTATAATTTTAACATGTGTTTCTCTGTGTCTGTGTCTGCCTGTGTCATCATAGTTCCCAAACAGATGAACCGATTTTGATTTAGTTTTTCTTTGTTTGCAAGGTGACTTGATCGAGAGTCTTCTTAGCTAAGTTTGGTGAAAATCCGTTCGGATATTTACGGGAACAAGAAGTTACATAAAATACGAGCTCCGAAAGTTGGGGAGCCGATTTTGTCGTGGGTTTTTAAGTATTTAATAGTTACTTAGTATTCAACTTTACGGCTTCCCGCGTTCACAACATAGTTTTACGATTATTCTATCTTCTATTAATGCACGAATGAACTTACTCGTGCCACACACCTATACCTACTTCTCAACAGCTGTTATATAAAAATTAAAAATCACAAATAAAATGTAATTATAATTAAGAACAGCAGCGTTTGCAATAGTTGTATGAGAACATTACACGCATCGCCAGCAGCGCGAGGACGAAAACAATTCTCTTAATGTGGCACTGCGGAGAGAGTTCCTTTGAGGGTGAAAATAAACTTTTAGGTCAGGTACGAGCATCAACGACACTATCAAATTAAGCAGACGCTCTGCGAACTAGCTGCCAATTTAATTAGAACACCCGAGAAAAGCGGAGCATTTCAATTTAATTGGGAGTTTCAATAAAAACGTGGCGACTTGAAAATTAACTTTATTGCCTCAACGAGTTTGATCCAGGCTACTGATTAGAATAATTTATTTATTTATTATAATGTTTTTTTAATAACGTTGTTCATTGATTGTATTAATACTTTACAGTTTATCAAAAAATAAAAAAATATCTAATATTTTAAAATTTGTTAACAGGCGACTAGTATGACGCACCCTTACAATTTTAATTTTTTACATAGCTTATGACACTCGCACGTTTATGACAAAATCATATGACAATATTTATTAAAATCAGTCCAAAAGCTTATATAGGAGCTAGAGTGGAACATTCGACTTTGTTCACATACATACATACGAGTATATACATAGACTGTTAAAATCATTACCCTTCTTTTGGCTTCGCTCAGTCGGGTAAAAGTAATTTGAATGTTTTAATCAAAGTTTATCAGTTCAAAGGGTGCTATCCCCCTGTATCTCTTGGATTTGTATCGTCCAGATAATTGGCTATTTGGCTAATGTTAAAATAAATCATTTTTTCACTACCACTAAATCAAGCTTTTGAAAATAACACGGAAAAATCTAGCTACCGCTTATTTTTGGAATGTAAACGATTTTTAATTCAACAAAAACTTTATAAAGGAACACAATACTGAAAATTATGACGTCACATTTTACTATTTTCATATTAACTTCATACCTACTACCGGATCGTTTTGACGTTTCAATAAAAGTTGCTGATTTGACCAGTCAGTCAAATAGCCAATTATGTACCTACAGATGAAATAGTGCTAGTAAAGGTTTAAGTAATGAGGCGCAAAGACTGGGTACAGACACCATTATACCATTATACAATTAAGTAAGTATTTACTTAATTGTAAAATCCCTTCCGTGAGGCGAAGTTTGACGGCTAAATGTTCGGACAGAAAAAGTATAATTTACCTACTTATTAATCCACTAGTTCCTTTGACGAACTACCTTTAGCTGGTAATGAACAGACATTTTTTTGTCTTTTTCTGCTGTTTTTTGCGTACAGTCAATACACGGGATTGTTGAGCCACTATAGAACCCTCTCACAGAAATTCTACGGAACATTTTGACGTAATTTCTTTTCAGTGACTTGACGTTGTCATTATGACAGGGTTCTATGGTGGCTCAACAATCCCGTGTGGTGACTGTACCTAAGTGTATTTGTGTTAGTGCGCGGCCGTCGGCTCGTGGCGGCACTACGAAGCTGCAATAGACCTTGAAATTTGTTATTTAGTTTGAATGAGATGATAATGTTGTCTGTGGAAGGAACCAGGTATATATGACCTACTATCCTAGATTTCTACATTTGTCTGACTTGCGGCTCCGGCGCAACTGGGGGACACGACCCACAAGTTGAAAACATTACTTATTAAAATAAAAACAAATTTTCAAGATAAAACGAATATATATATGTATTTGAGAACTACTTTTGAAATATACCATTAATTAATAAGATTGACAAAAATGACACAAATTATCCCAATAAGCTAAAAGTAAAAAAAAAAAAACAATTACAAATAAGCACTCCGTAGGATGAAATTGTGGCACGTCTCGCCACGTAGTATGCAAATACCACTATCTGTACGCTATCACTAATACCTAGTGCATACAATTCTACGAGCATAATTCACACTAAGCGCAAGCATGAAATTCACAAACGCAATGTTTCTTTCTCAATAAACGGACAGGACGTTCTAGATAACAACTATCATTGTTGCGCGACGTGTTTATCGTTGGCAGCGCCGTATCAGATCGGCGCTTAATCAAAGCCTGTGGGGCCTGCTCCCAACGACGACAGTCAAATAGACATTATTACTCTCTCTTTGCCTCAATTGTAGAAGAGAGAGAGATAGCACAAACGTTCAACAACTTGAAGTTAGTGTTTGGAAGTTATTCACCTATTTGCGGTGTCCCAAGCGCCAAGCATAGCGCCCCAAGCGTTCCAGGGTGGCGAGTCTGCATAAATCCCAGTCCTCCACACGCAAGACGCTAAGAGACACCAACATATACGCCGCTCCAATTACGTGGGCGTGTTAGCAAGAGACGTGCCGGGTCGGGTAACCAAGCCTGTCACATAATCAAATGATAGCCGGTTATTGTGATGGATTATACAAACAACCTTGTTAGGTTCTAGGTTTATAGGTACAGTAATTTGTAATTGGTTGCGACTGCTATGATTATTGATTACCATTCATTCAGGTTATTCTCTATGAAGTTCTTAAAACAGTCGTGACAAAATTAATAAAAGGGCACATGTGTTTTTAATACCACACGAAAATAAAGTACTTAAGAAAACTTTATCATAAAATAAAATAATCAAAAATATTAAATTATTATTAATGTTATGCAAATTAATCGCCAAGCTCAATTCGATTTATATTAAATCGCGAACTTCAGTATATTATAAACTAATATCACCTAACGTTACCAAGACGTGACGTGTAAAATACCTATCCAAAAGGTGCGTTCGACATGTATTTTACGTAGGTGCGCTTTTCCGCGTCTAGCTACATTGTAACGATATACATTCAGTCAACAAAGTATCGGGAATGGATGATTTGTTTATGGTTCCAAATTCAAATTTTTGTTTTTTTTGTTGTTGTTAGATTGGCACAACTGTTTTCTATTTTGGCGCGGAGTTTGAGTTGCATCTGTTATTTATATTAAATACAGTGCTGTTTTTAGTTATATCATATCTAGTGTGTATTGCGAATTTCATAATGGACAAAAACATTGAACAAAGAGTTTGTCTTAAATTTTGCATCGCCAATGGAATTTCGTGTTCGGAGTCACTGAAAATGTTACAGAAGGCTTACGGTGATTCGACTTTATCAAAAACACGTGTTTATGAGTGGTACAAAGCGTTCAAAAGCGGTCGAGATGTGATGGAAGATTTGCCTCGCTCTGGTAGGCCATCAACGTCTGCAACTGAAGTTAACATCGCAAAAGTGAAGGAAATAGTGACTGAAAATCCTCATTCAACTTTGAGAGAGATAGCCGCCGAACTTTCTGTATCTCACGAGTCGATCCGTACTATTTTAACTAATCATTTGGGTATGAAACATGTTACCGCTCGGCTAGTCCCAAAAGACCTGAATTTTCTCCAAAAACTCAATCGCATGAGAGTCGCTGAGGACATGCTAGAACGAGTCAATTCCGACCCAACATTCATGAAACGCATTGTTACTGGTGACGAGACGTGGGTTTACGAGTTTGACATGCAAACTAGTCAACAAGCTTCGGAGTGGCGCTTCGTGGCACCCGTTTTCAATCGGTAGAAGACATAAAGGAGAATTCGCGCCGAGAACTGAATTCAATTCCGGAAACAGCGTTTAAAAAATGTTTTGATGCTTGGATTATTCGTTGGCGTAAGTGTATCGTTTCTGAAGGAGCATACTTTGAAGGTGATAAAATAAATTTGGATGATTAACAAACAGTTTGTGTATTATTGATCTTTTCCCGGTACTTTCTTGACAGAGTAGTATTTAATTTGAAACTAGATTTCATTGTACCTTTATGTCTTGAAGAGACCGGACGTATGTGTATAATGTGTATAATCAATGCCGGTGATTGTCCAACGGCTGCGTGCGTAGATAAGCCGACAGCGGCAGCGACGCGACAGCGCGACGTGTTTGCGGCGACGCTGCGGTCGCGCGCCGGGCGCAAATACCGTCGTTTCTGCATATGCCATTGATTCCACTGAAATGAATTAATATTAAATGCAGAATACAGGCTATTTTTGCAAGCGTTTTAAAATATAATTTGGGATACCACAGTAGGTATAACCTTCACAGCGCTATTAAAATAATGACTGCAGCAAAATTTCATGCAGCAAATAAACCACAAAACCTCAAAGCACATTCATACTAATCAGTAAGCACATCAATTATGAGTAGTGTACATATATCTTAATTAAGTAGTAATTTATAACTTGCACCAAATTTATTTGCGAGGTGTTGGATCTCCCAAAGTTCCTATAAAAGCTACAGGAATAGTTATATAAATTCAAACAGACATTGGGATCACGTATTTCTATCAATCCATTGCAGGAAATTGGGCCCTTCCAAGGGCGGGATAGAAAGCGAATCAGTAACGTCTTCCGATTGAGCCAAACACGAAATGGCGGACGTCTTGCCGACTCATTGTGATGGCTTTTCAGAAACGCACCAAAAGGAAAATCAAGGAGAATAATAAAAAAATATTGGATTAAATGGTATAGTGTAAATGTCAATTTTAATCTCAAAAAATTCAAAATTCAAATATTTATTCAGTAAATTGGCCACATACGGGCTCTTTTACACGTCAGTAATATAGAGTGAATCTACCAGCGCTTCGGACAAGACCATCATTGCGGAGAAGAAGCGCCGCAAGAAACTCCAGCAGAAGGTCATTTTTTCCAATATAAAATACAATAATACTTAAAAGTAAGTTACATTACAAGGTAATAAAGTAACAAATATTAATTATTAGAACTAGCACAAATGAAAACATTACAAATGTAAGGTCAAATACGTTACACTAAATGTAATGACTAGGAGAACAACACGACGAGGTCTCTTCGTCAAAAGCCATAACTAGAATAATTAACTGAACAAGTCCTTGCAGACGTGAACAGACCGGACCCCACAAACAGCACCCGTTCACGAGTATGACGCGTATCTCAGCCATCTACATTAAATAAGTATTTATTTATTCATAACTATTTATATCTATCAAATTAATATTTGTTAATTAGCCAGGTAACTTTTCTACATTGTCAACATTTTTAATCCAACTTTAAAAAAGTGAAGGATAGAAATTCACGGACTTAAAATCACTATTCGCCGCAAATATTTGATTAGGCTGCCTAGGCTTTCTAACGTAATATGGCGGAAAACAACAGTTATCAAAGGAATTACGACGCATTGATGTTTCGGAGAGGCCGCGGCCGGAGCGTGCGTGCGCTCGCCGCTCCATTAGCCGCCACGCGTGTTTCTATTTGTGCTCAAACCTTGTTACTCACTACTAACTCACTTCTTTCCTCTTTTTTCCCATATGAAAAGAACGAAAAAACTATCAATTTCTGCCGCGAGAATAAATTGATTGAGCGTTCGTGGTCTATCTGCTTTCATCTTCCTTTGACAATGCATTATGCCATATGATGTTAGTTCTTAGGTAAAGTTCGTAGGTGCTGTTTGTTCTTAGGTAAAGTGATACCTAATTAGAATTAAGAAGGCGCTACCAAAAAATTGGGTTGGGTAATTTTTTAAAGGTCTTATTAACTGGTTAAGTTCTTAAGGTAAAACAATATACCTACGATGAAACCAAAATATACACAAACGCTTCATAAACTATCCATCAGTCTTCAAATGATATGTCTGGTTTTCATAATAATGATCCATTTCAGTTAAGGCGTTTTCGACAACAATAGGTACAGTTGAGGACAGAAAGATGTACTTGTTCCATTGGAATAAGGTCCAAAAGTGTATACATCTTTTTGTCCTTGACTATACTAGGAATGTATTTAATTTAATATAAACAAAATGTCTCAAAAACTTTGTCGTTTTGAAATACTTATTTATTTGTGCAAAATATTGATAAATAACATACTTATTTTATGAAACTTTAGCTTTGTTACATACTTGTATACTTGTACTACTTGTAGCACAATATATAAGGCTTTACGAGCTGTTTCACATGAACATATCGAGGGTTCACGGGCTATTTGTATTAAGCGACATTTTTGTAACTTTACAGGAGAGCATTTCAAAGTTTCATTTTCCGGGAAAAAAATCATAGTAAAAAACGTATCAATATTTTTACAAAAAAGTGGTCTATGTGGTTTTCGTTAACAAAATCCGCGCAATTTAGTTTTGGTTTTAATTTTTTTTAAGTGTTTTTACCAGAAATAATGGTCGCTTGATACAAAATGACCTCTAATCACCTCGAATCGAAAAAGGCTAAATGATTCAATCGCCATAAACAGAAATTTTTTGGTTCAGGAAAAAGGATTTAAGCGACACTCAGGTGTTGTTTTAGTGTAAGGCTAAATGTATTACAACCATATTAAAATAGAATCAGGCTAATCAGCTTAAGCACCTAAAAATTGTAAAGTAGATGCAGATCAAGACGATTTATTTTATTTTATTTTTATCTTATTTATTGGTATTTATGTAGCACTTTACACCAAAATTGAATGGGGATTAAAGATCAAAATGGTTTAGGTGTCTATGCGTATTAAAATTGGTTTACTAATGATTCGCAACCGCACGTTTCGCAAACTGTTTCATTTCGCAACAATTTCATTTGGCCAAACGGTTTTTTTTCCTTACACTGTAAATATTTCAGGATTTTTATAAAACTAACCTAACCTATAGGGTTCTACACGATGGTCCTGAAATAAATCCTGAAATATTTACAGTTTCGGAAAAATAATCGTTTGGCCAAATGAAACGGTTATAAGGACATCATTAAAATTAGATCTAGGATAAATTATTTAAGCGACATTAAAGTATGAATTTCAGGTGTAGGCTAAATGTTTAAGCGACATCAAGAATGGATTTCAGATGCAGGCATAGATAGATAGATAAAACGTTTATTTGGGTACTACAAACCACACAAACACTTGACACAATAAAACAAAATAATAACACTAAAACACTAAAATAACATATTCGTTGCCAAAAGCATGTGTGCGTTGCAGCAGAGCAAAAGAGCCATGGCTCAGTGTATAGCTTTGCTCGTGTATAACGATTCAAACGCCCTGTGTTACGTAATATGGCGATTTCGAATATGTATATAACTTAATATCGGCCAGGATGTCGCTTAATATAAATAGCCCGTGAACCCTCGATATAGGTACGTAAAACATTCCACGTTAAAACGTAGCAAACTATATTAAACTTTGATAAGTAAGGATTGCACCTTTTTATTGATGTTACGCATGCTCATTTGTACCTACTATTCATAAAAGGCGATGAAGCCTTGTTAAGTATATTAACTTTTAAAATATCAGGTTCTATGTTTTAGCAATTATTGCGTTACACAACTTGGTAAGTAATCCAATAAAAAAATATGAGCACAATGCCAAAAACATTACGTTATAATAAGAAAGTAAGTAAAATGAAGTTGAAAATGGGCGTTCTATGTTTGCATCTGAGGAAACTACTGCGGTGCACTAGAAACTCTTTAAATTTGTCATTATTAATCACGTGTTTTTCCGGTATGTTGTTTCAACTTTGTACAGCATTAATCAACTCCTTGTTACTCCGCTAAAGTTATTCCCCGTGTAGATAATTAATAATGTTGTTTCCTGTTTCTTCCATGTGTGTACCTACAAGTTAATTATGGAACATTATAATGGGTGGCGGTAGATAAAAGTAAAAAGGATCGGTATTGAACTACTATCAACTACCATCCAGAACTATCTTCGTTCTATTATTATCTTCGAGTAAATTTATTAAACATAATGAAGTGACTTCGATAGGTAACTATCGCCTAATACCTACACTCAATTATAAGGCGTAAGTAAAAGTATACAATGCATAGATATTTCTCAACAGTAGGCACCTAGAGAGATCATCCATCAAGTACTTTTACAACAAGTTTATTCACGAGTGGGTGCTTACTTACCATTTCCCCAGCCAAGGAAAACCTTGTATAGGAAAAACTGAAAAAGTGAAATATTTCCGCAAAGGCTATTTGGGTCGGAATAGGCTTCGTTAAACAGCATTCACTGAAATCATAAGCATAACCGGTAACGTAGTATATAAAATAACATTGTAGGTAGAATATAAAGGTAATATCGCTCGTGTTTCTCATATATTGGACATTATGTTTTAAATCCAACGCATGGCTTAGTATTAACCCAGAATTTATTGTGTTATGTTATAATCGTGGGCAATATCACAGCAGACATCGAATACTCATGACTCGAGGTCTAACTTCAACTTGTGCTTATCACAGAAACTTTTCTAATACATAGTGGGATCTAAAGCCACGGCACAGTACCTAGATCTACCACTGGAAATCATTGTGGCAGTAAAAATTCACGTAAGCCCCAATAAGTACCCAATGAAGTGTGTTCAGGATAATTGTGAAAAATAAAGAAAATAATAAAATAATAACAGCAAGCTGTTTTATCATAAGTGGATGACCCTGTCCACACTACCTAGCCTTACTACTCTAGTACCTAGTCTTAGGACCTTGGAGTCAAGATACAACTATGCCAATAGGAGTCAAACAAACATCAGCATTATTTCGAGAAATCACACAGCAATTTACATAACGAGCCGCTGCGAGCGCCTCTGACGCGTACTGGGTGCACCTGCAAATGAGGTGTGCCTTTATCAAGCACTGAGCTTCACAAACATACTCCAGCGTCATTCCGTCCATTTCATGTTACCTTTAGAAAAGGGAAATATCACCTGATATTTTCCACATAGAGGTCGTATATGAGGTGTCAAAACCTGCTAAATTCCAGGCAGAGAGAGGGATAGAGATATGTGACTGTTATAACTCTGTCCCTTTCACTGCCTGGAACTTGGCAGGATTTGACAGCTTATAATAAGGCCCCAGATTATACATCTCAATGGTAGGATGGCCATTTTGCCGAACTGCGCTGGTAGCTGGCCCGTCGCAATCATTCGTATATTATAGGTTATAGGTTATAGCGGGCTAGTTTTCCGCAACTCGACGACTAAGCGCCTATTTTGCTATTATTACGTATCATAATAATTCTACGGTCATGCAAAATCTTTTGACGATGATAAAATTTTACAAACTTAAACAATTTTAACAAACCAGATTTAGTTACCCTTACTCGGAGGTTTGTATTTATGTTTTCGTCGATTAAAATAATCTACTAAGATGACATTTATAAAAAATATCAAATATTAAATGACACTAATATATACAGGGTAAAACGGGCCACGTAATCAGAATTGAATTGATCTAATTCAGTGATGAATTATTAACCCATTACAACCATATTTACGAGAATTTTTTTTTTTTTTTTATTATTTTAAGTTAATAAAATAATGTAGTCGCTGCAATAATGGTCACCCTACAATAAACATTTGATCAAGATAAAACCTCTTTAAAATAGCCGATAATGGTATAGCAAAAATACTTTTGTGAAAAAAAACACTTTGTCACATTTGACAAACTAAAGATTTTACATTCCCTAAGTACTATAGTAATGTAGAGTGACCATGCTCGTAGTAAATAATTAAAAGTTATTAGATGTCAAAAAAAAGGTAAAAAGTGCAACGTATAATTCTGATCATGTTTCCCATTTCACTCTGTATACTTAGTCATTAAAAAAATTACATTGATAAAGTAGGTAATCCCTCCCTCATCTTTTTTCAATGAAAGTTACCTACTTTAGGTAAATGTGGCGTGTAAAGAAAACCAAGAAGCTAGTCAGACCATATTAAGTATCTATCTATTACTTAACAATTTAATCGCACATATAAACGGCACGATATTTTTCATGATAAAATTTACAACACAACTAACAATTTATGTAAATAAGACCGTGCTGGTGCTGGGAATAACTTTGATTTGGTGCTGGTTCGCCGGCCAGCGGCGGCGCCTACACTCGCTACCTACTTTTAAATGCCCACCTAATACAGGGGAGGACCACTTAATTTTTTTTAATTATCATCCAGTGCATCTCTTTTATTGTATACTAATCAGATAAAGACGAACTGAGCGACAAAGGGTCGCAAGCAGGTCTCGCTAGCCCTTCAGGACTCAACACTTCATGAATAGTAATCAAACCGCCGTCCTCCCTTCATTTATCTCGCCGGCGACCGACAATGAAATGTAGATGAGGACTTTTTGTTAAAGCTCTTAGCATAATTTGTACCTACTTTTACTAAAATTCAAAATTATAAAATGCCTCGAGACAAACGATCGGCCTAAATTACAATTTGAATAAGAATATTTGAGAATACTTAAACTCTTGGAAACAGAGCTTACATTTTAATGTTTACCAGGTATAGGTACCCTGCAATTCTTCTTCGTATTGTGAGGGGGCGATTGATAATTAGTTTGTTGAAACGTAAAATTTAATGTACCTACATTTATAATTTTATGTTTTTTACACAATTTAAACTAGCGTGAGTCATAATTATCCACATGTCCACAAATGTCCACGAAATTTCCACGGATGTCCACAAAAAAATACGAACAGTGGAACATAGAACCTCCTCTTTTTTTGAAGTCGGTTAAAAAAGCAAACCACACCACATCAAATAAGAAAATAAGTTATAGCCTACTGACAAAAAACAGTGACAACATTTTTTAACAAAATAATAAAACCGTCTTCAAAAACCCACTGAAAAGGGTTAAATAAAGACCGCCCTCGTAGGAATTGTCTATTTAGTGCCTAATAGGTATTTAGTGCCTAAAAGCGTTGTATGTGTGCCTACAACTTTTGAGGAGTTTCCTCGATTTCTCATGGATTCCATCACCAAATTCTGACTTCTTGACAATGGGACCAACTCGAGAACAAAAAAATAATTTTCAGATCGGTCCACAATTGACGGGAAAATCGGTGAAGATAGGTACATAAAAAAAAACATACTTACATACAGCCGAACATGGAACCTCTTCATTTTTTGAAGTCGGTTAAAAAAGAATAACCTGTTCGGTATTAAATTGGCAATACGATCCATGATTTACTCTAACCTGGTGCTGCAAGAATTTTGATGGCATATTTTCTGTGAAATTACTGCAGATGCGCTCCGTATGTATAAGACTCATGATTTAGGAACGTCATCACCACATAAAATTCTCCGACCCATTATCTTTTCTTTTATTCATTTTTTCCTTTCGTTCCTTTTTCCTTTTTTCGAATTCATGGTAGGACCTTATGTAGGTAGAGTCCGTTTGGATCACTACCACTACCTTACCTGCTATCATGCTGCTGAGCAGCAGTGTTTGCGTTTTCGTGTTCCTGTGTGGGGGGTTACACAGCCAGTGTGGCACACCTGGATGGCAAGCACAAGTGATCCGCGACTTGATTGTCGCTCGGATCTCCCTTTCTATCTTATCTGTAAGGATAAAGACGCACTGAGTCACAAGCGAGGAAATACATAATAATAATAATAATAATAATAAAAATCAGGGACAATGTCACACAAATTGACCTAGTCCCAAACTAAGCTCTAGGCTTGTACTATGGGTGCCTGGCAACGATATACATACGTATACTTATTTATAGAAATACATAGGTACTTCAATATATAGAAAACATCCATGACTCAGGAACAACAGGAGCCCATACCGGGATTCGAACCCGTGACCATGATGTGCTAGCTAGCTGCTCTGGTGTGTCAAAATAAAATAACATTCATACATTTGTTGGTTAGGCAGCGGCGAATGTGTTAATCTACCTACTTGCCATCATCGGTGGAATGTGTGCTTGCATTTTCCACGCCATAAAAAAATCGTACAATATTCAATACCTACGAGTATAACCCTACTCTGCACTAATCTTTACTCCCAAAATATTCTACAATCCTGGGTTCCACACAATATTGCAATATCTCAAGCACGTTTCCGCAACGTTTTCATTTGGCGGATACCAAGGCGCAGAACAAAGAAAACGTTGGACCGAAACAGTCTTTGTCCGTCTGTTTATCGGTCAATTGTCAAAGTACCCTCCAACTTCGGTCTTAATCTACTTTATTTACTTACTTACCCAACTGTTTTAAGTTTCCCTCTAGTTGATCAACTTTTGTGCACTAATGTTATTGGATTTTAAGAATGCAAATATAAATATTATTATATTTATTATTAATGTATTGTGGTAAGGTACAAATAAGTGGAACATTGTTTATCTAATTTAGGGATAGTCCCTAGAATGGTTAAGTAGAACGGAATGGTTACTTAACGTCCGTATCATAACTCGTATTGATAGTCAAGAAAAGTAATTACTTATTATATACGTAAGTAACGATATTACTATTACTCAAGTAAAATAACTTTTAATTACAATTTGTCATAAATACGGGGGTTATTCCCCAAACGATTACCTAAGTATTTAGATGACAGAGAAATACTACTTTCAAATTTAATTAAAGTTTAAATAGGAGGTTCTATGTTTGACCCCTTAGTATGTTCGTTTGTAATTTTGGTTTATCTCAAAAAGCTCTGCACTAATATTCAATGTACCTATTGCCAATTTGTATTGTTGGCAGGGACCGGCCCGTTATCCCTTTCAATGGGTTTTGTATGGGTTTTTCGTAAGGATTTACTTACCAAACCCTCTGCCCGTCAAAACCATTTAAATGTGCTTTTAAAGCGCTATTTCCAAACGATAGCCCATTCTATTAAGCGCTAACCAATACCCTTATTAAACCGTTTAAAAAAGGTTACTAGTATATACGCAATTTAAGACCTTTTTTAGACTTCATAAAACACATTACCTTGCGTCCCGTTCGAAGCAAGTAAATGACAGCCCATTCAACTAAGCGCTAACCGAATACCCTTTTAAAACCCTTATTATACGTTACCGACGGCGTATCGTTTGAAGTTACCGCGCGGAGCGGCAAAAGATCTAATACGGTTCGATTTTCTATGGCAAACGTTTGTGATTGGCTCGTACATACCTTCCACAAAAGGGAAAGCTTTATAATAAGCGCTTAAACGTCAGGGAAACCCTTACATAGGGATATCAATGTGAATCAGTTACCGGTTACCAATTTCAAAGGGCTACCCTTATCGTTAGGTTCTTCATTCGATAAGGGAAAGTCAATCGAATGGGTTGCCAATTGGAATGGGTGAGCAAATCACGGGGCTAGCTATTTCAAAGGAAAGCCCTTTGAAAGGCTTTTCCCGATGAAAGGGTTGTCCGGTCCCTGATTGTTGGTAATACGGCATGCCAATGCTGCCAATATTTTTGGGGCCTTTGAGCCAAGTGCTAGCTGAGTTAGGGAATAATTACAGTTTTATTGACGAAGCATATTGCTGTTCAACTAGTGTCAACTGTTGGCGAGGCATGTTTTATAAGAATAACACCCCGATTAACCATTTTAAACTCTTGCCGAAGCATGTTGCTGGTTTATACTCTTTCGATTTTTAACATACTCGTACCGTGTTGCGAGTTAATGTTTTTCTTGATTGAAAATATCTATTATAAATTTGACTCAGAAACCAAACACACAAACAAATATATTATTTTCTTAACTGTTTTACCATTGTTTGACCATGTTATCTACAAAAATATTATTTAATTTAATATTAAGAGTTATTTAGTTTCAGAAATGTTACCTGGGCTGAGGACTTAGTGCATTTTGCACGCTAACGTGACGCCAACTTAACGATTAAAGAAAATGAGGACTGACGATGACGCCATTCACACCGGCCACTTGTGTCCAAGCATGCCTACATTACGTTAGTTTCGAATATCACTAACGTTAGCGTTTTGTATAGTTAACATCTTGTCTAGACCCCTAGGGCCCTTGTTCTACATTGTCTGCGAGTTATTTCGGATTTAGGTGATATAATACAAAAAGCAATTGAAATCCATTAAAAATATATTATTCTCGAGTCCGAAGGGAAATAAACGAAAGAGCAACGTAAGTACAACGAAAGTACGCTCATATCCTATCTTATCTTATCTTATACTATTAAACGAGAAACATTTGTGTATATGTTCGCTTTTGTACTTTAATTTTACATTTAGTATATACTATTACTGATTTAGTATATATATACTATTGGTATATATATATACTAAATCAATGACGTAAATGTATTATTTACTTATAATTTTTCTGAAATAAAGAGTTTACATACATACATACAAACATATACAGGGTGTCCCGTAAATAGTGGTTCAAACGAAAAATTTAAATAGTTCAACCCCAGGGCTACCAAAAATACCCCCATGTAGTTTAGCGATTTTTACTAGTTTCGGAGGTATTGATCATTTTAATCTGAATTTTTGTATTTTTCCCTTATGTCACGAAAATTCCTTAATTTCTGCTGCCGCAGTCTGAATAGTCTGATGGTTAGAGCGTTGGCCTACTACGCCAAGACTGCAGGTTTGAACCTCAGCTGTGAACAGGTTTTTTTTGTTTTCTTTTTGTTATTTTTTGGGTAAATTTTTGTTATTGTTTTTTTTTTGTTTTTGAATAGAAATCGATGAAAATTCGGTTTCAACCCGAGTGACGCTCGGTCTCCCAGATATTTCCTTGCATTTACATTTGCTATAAGTATATTTTGTTGTAATTATCGATTTCAATGCGTGATGTTATTTCGCCTAAAAATAAAGAAAGACGTGTATGTGTGTGTGTACGTTGAATTATCTCTCTCGTAGAACCGAACGCAAGTAGATACATTAATAACGTTTAGCCTAGTGACCCTGCCCACGAATCTAGCAGTCCCGGGTTCGAATCCCGGTTAGGGCAAATATTTGTGTGATGAACGCGAGTATTTGTTCCTGACTCATGGGTGTTTTCTATGTATTTCAGTACCTATGTAATTCTCTATATAAGTGTGTTTTATCTTTGTCTAGTACCCATAGTACAAGCCTAGCTTAGTTTAGCTTAGTAGAGCTTAGTTTGGAACTGGGTCAATTTGTGTGAGGTTGTCCCTGATATTTATTTGATATTTAATGTTTCCCCTTACTAATACTCGTTTAATAAATAATTATTTTGACTGACTTGTAACTTGGTGTTATACCTGAATAAAGTATTCGTATTTAAAATTATTTAAAAAGTTGGACCCAATTAGCAATAGCATACAAACGCGAAGGTGAAAAAAGTTCTGTTGTGCGACGAAAAGTATATCTTTAAAATTGTATGGCAAAATTTCTATGCACAACGGAAAGTTTCGTAGAAAATTTAATGTGAATTAAGCATGTTCAACTATTTGAACTCCACCCACAAATGTTTTTAATATGGTTGGTGTGGTGAGTATTTAACCTATGTCCTATAGGTTAGGTAGAGATTAGGACTGAAGAGAGACACACATTTCATCTAAACAAGTGTAACCTGTATTTTAGCATCGTATAATATTTACTTATTCTTATAATTTAATTGCTACTAGCTTATCAAATAACGTACATAAGTGCCTATCATCAGCGAGTTTTGCGAGAAACAATAGCAAATTAAAACTTTTACGTGCGTAATTGATACCACTCACAACAAGAAAAGATTTTTGTAAATGAACAAAAACCAAAAAGAATTCCCAGTATGTATTAATATGTATATATTTGTAAAGGAAAACGTGGGAAAAAAATCGCAGTAGTTTTATCGAAGGAACTACTGCGAATAATTGTATAGGTACTTACATATTTAAAACACTGCGGTGTCTTTAACAATCATGTAAGTTTTGCTATTTACGCTTCTGTCTTCAATAATTTTATTTCATGTAGAGTATTGTAGAGGGATTCATTCATCAGAAAATGCTCGCAATACGTGGTCGCTAAATTGACTCCGCCTTTTGGCAGCAGACATAAGGCTAACTCCCCGCCGTACCTTTCCGAATCCGTCAGCAGAAGTAGTTCGGCTGAATTTATGTGTTTTTTGTTGTAGATGACCTTTTCCGCCGGGCACAATGCGGCCGGCCTGGATGCGGAGGTGTATTGAACGACTGCCTCCACATGTAACTTCTTAACCAAATTTCACTGGTGCTTCGACAGGGGACAACCTTTTTTGCTTTCCTTTACTTGAGAAATTGTAAAACTTTCGACTAGCGTTATATTCAATCACGCAATATGAATAAACTATTGTTTACTTATAAGAAATGTTTATATTTGTAAACATTCTAGCAAAGCATTCATTGTTTTATTTTGACAGAGCTCTACATGAGAGCCTATAGTTTTTTATTATTCCGAATACTTTCATATTCTGCCTGTTATTATTACACATTTGTATGAAAAGCTCACGCATACCTACTCGCAGTTGTTTTAGTATTCAGGAGGAATGATATTTCCGTTTTTATTTTGGGAAACAAAATTGGTCACATTTCTTCAGACCTCGAGTAAAAGAAATATTGAATGGCTACCAAATATTATGAATTAAATTAAAGGATAAGCATACTTTTTCACCTTTTACTGTAAATATATTCCCTAGAAATAAATATCAAGACGTAAAATACGTATTTATGTATTCCTAATTTAAATAAAACAGATTACCAGATGCGATTAGCAGAGCGTAGTTTAATTACCAAACTAAAACCTAAAAACATAGAATGCCACTTCCCCAGAGTAGATCGCGTCAATGCAGGAGCTGGCGGGTCCAAAATTAAATCTAACATGTTTAGAAAAAGAGGTCTCAGCGAGGCCGGAGCGTTTCTGCGACAGGCGTCAATCAGGGCTTGTCGGCTGACGTTGGACATCTGTTACGTTTCTTGTTACTGCGACCCGCGTCTTTGAAGAAATTACTTCTTACGTCCCCGTCGCTGCCAGCCAGTGACACACACCCTCGTTCCTGGTCATTTCTGACCTAAATGTGTTCCATTTCTCGGCGATCACATACTTACTTCGGAACCTATAGGTAGCGTATTATTTTTTATAGTTAAAGTACTAGTACTAGTATATATAGTAGTAGTATATTTTATAACAAACGTCTCTTAAAATAACGTAGTAAAAAAAAAACAACCGAATTGAAATTAAAATTGAGACCCTTTCCCGTTTTTTTTGAATTCTGTTAAAAAAGAAAAAATACGCGAGTAAGTAGGTACAAATGGTGTAATTAAAATTTATTGCTAGCTGTTGAACAAATGGGTCTCCTGGAAAAAATATGAAGACGGAAACATTCACGAAGCGTCGTCAGTTGAGAAATATAGCTCATTAAGGAATGTTTAGTCGAGCTAATTTAACCAGAGGCCTAAGGTACCCCTGGGGAAATCAGGAGCTTGTGCGTACTTGCAAAACTTTTTGGAAGACTTTGTTTTAGTTATTAATATGTTTAATTTAATGTAGGTCTTATGTACAATAGATTAAAACTGTAATTTAAGGATGATGTTGGTTAGTTATAATGGTTTTTTTATTTAAATCATGATAATAATGGGATGGGAGGGCGAGTGGATATAAAGGTAAATCGCTTAGGTATTTGAACGAATGAGCCCGGTATTTCCCGGTAATTGGAGCTGTCGCGTGGACAAATGTCCTGTCCAACGTGTGCCAGATAGTCACTCTAACTGCCGCTATTAGCCCGGAGATAATCTTAAATTACTACCGCCACAGTTGATTGTGTGTGGCCCTACTAAAATATTTGCTCCATTACAGTAAATACAAATAATACCAAAAATAGTTCTCTTTTTTGCTAAATGATGTTTACTCGGTTGCCCAAGAAAGAAGGTAACGTTTTTCGGGTGTATATACGTAAGTACGTACCTACCTATGTAATTATCCACGTTTATTTGTTTCCTTCTGTAGAATTAACGAATTATTAGGTATAAAATGCGAAGAATCGTTGGATTGACCTTTTTTAAATGTTTTACTGCGTACCTAAACCGTGGGATTGAAGAGTTTGTTAAATTTAATAAATTACTATTTCACTTAATTTCAAGTTAAAACTTCCCAGTGCCGATTCTGACAGGTTTTCAAAATTTACTTCTTTAATTTACTTCTTTTTAGGGTTCCGTACCTCAAAAGGAAAAAAGGAACCCTTATAGGATCACTTTGTTATCCGTCTGTCTGTCTGTCTGTGTGTCTGTCAAGACCCTTTTTCTCAGGAACGCGTGGAGGTATCAAGTTGAAATTAATATCAAATGCCTAAATCTGCAATCCCTTGGATTAATGAAAAAATCAAACATCTAAGTTGACGCAATCAAAAGATACCTACGGCCGTTTATACGTTTACATCATCATCATCATGAAATATAGCAAGAAGCAATGTCTCAGAGCACAAGTAAAGGAATAAATCCGAAAACCGTTAATTTGTCGTTACATCACATAAAAAATAGTCCAGTATAAACTGACACGTACTAAGTATGTACACTCATTCTTAGTGAGTGTCAGCTTATACTGGACTTGATTTTTTATGCGATGTAACTACAAATTAACGGTTATCTTTTGATTGCGTTAACTTAGAAGTTATTGGCTTTTTCACAGCTCCAAAGGAAAACTCGGAAAAAGAGGGAAAAATCTTCGAGACTCGATTCCCGTGATTTACGATCTATTTGCATACCTACAAGTTTGTGCGGAACCCTCGGTGCGCGAGTCCGACTCGCACTTGATCGGCTTTTTTCACTTATGGAAACTTGGATATGCGATTAACTTGCTGAGATCATTACGTTTACTCGTATTCATACTCTAGTTCTATATGTGCCCCTATCTATTCGTTAATATTTTAATCATCTTTACATTTTCCAACGGGACTAAAACTGGCATTTTAAGAGAAACGAGACAAGGGAAGAAGGATATTTGATTATGGACCCGCTTAAGAATAAACGTATAAACGATTAAATCATGTGATTGAATAGCGTTCCATGACTCAAATAGTCGACGTAGCTCAAATAGCGACCAAGTTCCCAAAAATACCAACCAAGTCCTCAATAATAATAATTTATTTTAATATTATGACGTTGTGTAACGTACCTATGGTAAATGATAATTTTCAATTGAATAATTCTACTCTGACTTTGACTTAGAAAAGTGCGAAATGTAAAATTACTCTAAGAACGTGTTAAAAGTGCGCTTAAAATATAACGTGTAACATAACCTACCAATAGCTATGATACTTGGGTTATACTGAAAGTTTCTGGATAAATAAGACTAGATAAGATGTTTCTGATTAATTTATTGTTTTTCCAAGTATATTCCCTCACTACACATTTTTTCATTCGTTGTAACCATTGTGTGAAGCAGTGGGTCCAATCTTCGGTAGAGACCTCTTCAACGGCTTCTTGGAATGCATTCACTGCCGCTTCTGGGCTTGAGAATCGTAAACCTCTAAGTTTATCTTTTACGCATTCGTTCTCTTAGTGGAATGTGCGGACGCGTTATCGTGGTGAAAGATGACATGACTGCGAGGACGCTTTTCACGAACTTTTTCTAAGACACTGGGCAAGCAATTGTTTACATACCAATCTGCAGTGACTGTTCTTTGATTTTAAAGCGACACATGCGAGTTCAGTAACCGCAGTCACCGGCCAACCTTCACGTACATCGTCATGGAGATGATCTCGTCCACGTCTAAATTCTCCAAACCACGAATACACAGAGCTACGAGATGGGGCTCTATCATTAAACGCCAGTTGAAGTCTCTGGCAACTCTCTTGTTGACTTAAGCCTCAGCGAAAATCGTAAAAAATAATTGTGCGAAAATTTTCACGAGTTAGTTTCACGAGTTAATTTAAAAAAACAAAGGACAGTCTCGTAAATTGAAAAGTAATATGTTTATAGAGAGTTCCATTTTCAAATTCTGTTATTGCTTTTTTAATTTATTTATTGTAAATAAGTGGACAGTTCCAGAAACTTTCAGTATGCCCCACGTACCTACTGGGTAGATAGGCAGCAGTTAAAAATTGAAAATAATTTCAAGAAGGCTACTGCTTTAGCCTTGCCAAAAATGATCTCTCCATAATAACGTATCGGTAAAGGTGACCTTAGAAGACCTAATTCCATAAAAACTTAATCACAGTTTCATCACAGAACTTTACTGTAAAGCTCAAGCTAATAAACGTCTAAATTTCGTTTGTTAAATTTACCTATACTCACAGTGCCGTACGCTGGAACAAACAAAGCAGGGCATAACTTAATATAAAGCATGTTGGGATGTCCACAAACTTAGAGCGAGAGTTTCAAAGACAACCCCTCGAGTCTCCTTTATGCAAATCCCGGGTAATTTCTTTGGTGGGCGTCACTGTGGGACCCTTTGCCAAGATTACGTTGACTCCTCAACCGTGGCGTACGTCTTATTTCGCACTAGCTGATGGAATAATGTCACTCAAAAGTTTAATAAACTATTAGGCTCCCGCCATTTATATTCCGAGAGGAAACTTGAAGAAGTAGTGTGATTAGGCTGATGGATAACTTTAACTTTAGGTCAGACAAGTTAGTGGTTTTGAAATCAATTACGTTTAGTGTTACTACGATAAGTCTTACAAAAGAAAGAATTTTGTAATGTGTCCTTGGCTTAACTTTTCAACCAAGATTTGCAACTTAGAACAATATTTTTTCGTTTTTTTTTTATTGTAAGCAGTCAGGCTAAAATGACCATACTCGTACTCGTAACGAGTAATTGTGATACTTTTATCCTCATCGGACAGTTATCGAGAAAAGCATCGCGCTTATGGTTTGTAATTATTGTAAGGTTTTTAGTTGTAGCCAGACCAACAAACAGATTGTTCAAGCAAGACCTTTGGAGCCTTATTTACTCAAAATTATAGCATTGAGTTGAACTCTGACCTCGTCATCTATCCCAAAAACATTTTTCAAAATGAACAATTTGACAAAATTCTTGGTGTTTGTTTATTCCGTCGTCATGATTCAACGCCTGAACTAATCGACGTGAAATTTAGAAGAGAAATAGTTTAGAGTCCGGAAATAGACATAAGGTACTTTCTATCCTGGAAAATTTGACAGTTCCCGAGGTAATAGGGATAAACGACTTATACCCATATAACTCTGTCATGAATATTTGAACAAAATCCTATCAATAATAAATAACTATTACTTAATAGTTAACTGTCAAATCTTACAGTGATGTAATTCTCTAACGCAATAGCGTAGAACTCGCTGGGGAGTTACGACTTTCCATTATATGTGGACTTCTGAGATAGAAGCTTTGTTTAAATCAGGTTACTTTGATTTATTACTTTTTATATTATTGTATGTATTTAACTATGGCATAAATTCAGGCATTAAAAGTCACAAGTTGCGACCGGGGGCAAGTTTCAAATTAAAAACAGACTTTTTTTATTGTGATTTTTCACAGTCGCATAGATAAACTTTATATCTCATACTATACTCATATTACTAGCCTAGCCTAGCGCTTCGAAGATTTTCTAAATTTGAAATTCATTAAAGTATCATAATATACTATAATGCCTACTGCATAATACTTTCACAGTTAGTTTTACGATACAGAGGTTTTAGGATTCCACCTAAAAAGGTATTACTTACTTAATAAAAGCTATATTTTTTACTGTGTGTCACGTAGATTGAAAGTGTGTTAGCAGCACCTTCGTTTGAAGTATTTTATTTTTGCGGTGAGGCTATCATAACGCTTTGCTAAAAACAAGCTTTTTATTTTTAAACAATGATCATTGTAATATCAATTCAAATTTTTATAAATTGTAATTACATGTGACTTAATGTACCTATACATATATGAAAAAAGATATGCAGTTTCAACTAACGGACTATACTGATTAACGTACTCGTATTGACTAATTGTTGACAAAAGCGGTGCATGCTGTATCGCTATAGGCGGGGCAGCGACGCGGCACTGATGCAGACTTGGGGCAGTCGCTCTATCCGATGCTGCCGCCGGCCGATATCGAAACTGCACGATCATTTCAATATGCAACACTACTCGTATACCCACTTGCTCCATTTACCACTGCACACAATTTACCAATAAACATAGCTAACGTCCGAGCAATTTCAAAAATTTTAAGTCATTATACCTAACACAATTTTCTGATAAGCCTCATTACGATGAAAATTACAGTAGACATAAATTTAACGATTTTAGGAAAAATTGGCTCGCACACCTGTGCTACGTGGAGGCCCGAAAATGAACGCTATTATCCCACACCATAATCTTAAATCACTCCGGCTTAGTGTTTCGATTACAGACAAAGGTGCGGTAGAAAAACCCACATTATGATGGTAGTTGAATAATTGTGTAGATAAGTGAAATTGATGGCTTTCCGTTTTTATTCAGGGCTAAGGGAATAATAGTTTTACTTGAACGTTATGTTTTAAATGTTGCATGCTTAAAATGTAGTCTCAAGGTAATATAAAAAAAACGAACAGTTTTTAGTACAAAATAGACAAAGCTAAAAATTTAATTCTCATTTTAGCGAGAGCCCTCGCTGACTGCTGATGAAGGTAACGAAATGAAACTGCCCGTATGAGGTGAGTCATGTGTAACGCAGAATTTTGGCGGAGGCAGGCGGGCGCTCCGGCCAGCCAGTTCCCGCCGCGCCCACACACATGCTGGATAATTCGCACTAGTTCAAAACCTATACATTTCCTTAAGGTATAAAAATATACCTCAAAGAATAATACCTAATTAGGGTAATTAACATTTAAAATAACGTCAGACATGATTAAATATAACGGACGGTTAAACCGGAACGATCGTATTATAACCGCTTATCCGTTATATCTCCTCATTTCGATCACGCAGAAATATTTTGAGCATAGCCCTTTCCATTGTCTTTGGGTAGCCTTGAGCTTTCTTATACTAGTTACAGATGCCCGAACTTGGTCCGGGTCGGACACGGATTTGATTCGGCGGACCAGATCTGCTGTTTGCTACATACGACCGAACCTTGCCTTGCCTTGTGAGTGCAGCTGAGTACGGACGTCATGCCTCTGGTATTATCCAAGCTTGTAAAAATTGCGATTGCTATAGCGGCGACAATGCTGCCACCTAATTGTTCGAAGAAGAATAGGAGTGGGTTAAATTTTATTTACGAAATCGCAGTGACTTTAGCCACATGAAATTAATTAAATCGCTTGATAGTGATGTTTTTAACCGACTGCCCGAAGGAGGGTTATGTTTTTCGAGCGTATGTATGTATGTCTATTTCTTTGGCACTCTCTGCAGCCTAAACGGCTTGCCGGATTTTAACATATGAGGTGTCATTCGATTTGTCTTAATAGTCGAAGTGATATAGGTGTCGAAGGCTTTCTAGTAATCCACAAATGCTAAACAAAGGGGGAGGTTAGACTCTTCGGTCTTCTGTATAACCTGCCGCAACAAATGTATGGTCTACGGTACTAAAGCCTTTCCGGAAGCCGACTTGTTTGGGGGGCTGAAAATCGTCAAACCTACGCGCTATACGGTTTGCAAAGGCTCTCGAGAACAGCTTGTAAACATGGCTCAGAAGTGAGATCAAAAAATCTTACTTCTGTTCCCGATCGGTTCTGCGGCTCGGCGAACTATTTGCCTCTCTCCCTATTTACCCCACTTCAGACATTTGTACACAATCTTGATATCGGATTAATTGCAGCTCATTTAATTTTTGAGAATCGATTTAAAACGTTTCTCGAACGTTTTGAAACGGAAATCTAAGCCGTTTATGGATCCAATATTACCATCTTTCTACTTGGGGCTATGTTACCTTTATTTTTTAAAGATAAACATTTTGTAGAAGATTAATAAAATTCTTAGAAGTCGGAACCTTACTGCTACCACAAGTTGTCCGCGACTTGTTTGTCGCTCGGAAGTCCCTCTCTACCTAGTCCTTAAAGAAAGAGATGCAATGAGCGACAAGCGAGAAAATACAACTTGTGCTAGCCGTACGGCCCTAACCAAGATGCATTACGCTAACTAGCGTTTCTATTCGTTTCGTTTTTAAACCAATCGCGTCACTGGTAGATCACGTGATACGAAAAGTCACCAGAGCCCTTAGCCAAGATGCCCGATGAGTTTGCCCGATGCAAGATGAAGAGTCACGTGATCTACCAGTGACGCGATTGGTTTAAAAAGTAAACGAATAGAAACGCTAGTTAGCGATGGGCATCTTGGCTAAGGGCTCTGATAAGTAGGTATTACTACAAAATTTTGTGCTGCAACAAAATTTCTCATCTCACGAGGCAGATAGGTACTCATTATTTGAATACTGTCCTGAAATTTCTGATAGAACAGACTCGAATAAAATTTCTCCCCTCTCCACAGGTAGTTACGGTAACTTTTGAAGACGAACCAAATAATAATAATTGATTGCCCTGAGTTACTTTCTTGCGTTTCGTTTAATACGCCCACACGCCCTAAAAGGTATTACCCCCCTATATCACTTGGGTTAGCATCATCCAGATACAGACAAAACAGCTTCTTGGCGCGTGCTGGTAAGGGCTTGAATAATTTGGTCAATGATAATGATATGGATGTAGACATATTTAATTGTAGAATCCCTTCTGTGAGGCGAAGTCTGACGTCAAAATATTTTAGTTGAGCAGCATTATTTGTTTGTCTATTGCAAGTAGGCTATTGTTATTTTAGTATAATTTTATTTTGTTATGTTTATTCTTTGATATCTTTTTTGCGTAGGTGTGTAGTGCAAGTGCGTGGCACTTAAGAGTTTAATTTAACTTGATATTCTTACTTTGTTGTTATACGTGAAATCCTATAATTGGTTTTATGTTTCATATACTTTTTTTACGTTGATGTTATAACTGTTGGGTTTCCTAAATATAATAAATAAATAATAAATAATAATAAAATAAGTGATAAAGCAAATAGAATGGATTCTCGGTTTGTGTAAGGATTATCTTTGGGTATTGGATTTGTAATAGATAGCATCGCCTAATTCTATGATACAATTATCGTGAATAATTCGGAAAGGGACAGTTAAAAATACAACACCATTGATAGGTACAGGCTGGGTGTCTTGCCTTCTGTGTTATTTATTTTGACACACACACACAATTTTGATGATATTCTGCAAATTATATCTAAGGAGCTTTCACCTGTCAGTAATATGGCGGAAATCCCTGTCCAATGTGTAAAGCCGTGCTTTACAATATAATGTATATATATGTATTTACGCTTTGTTTATATTGATAAGTACAATAAAGTACGTACGTGGGTGTTCAAATTTCAGCTACAACTATTAAAATTATCTCTGTGCAAAAAAAACTTAGATTCACGTTGTTTTAATATAATAAAAGCAAGCCCCCCTTCCTCCGAGTATACTATATCTAGTCATATTTTGAGCAAATATGACTGTTTGCAAACTTTGGCACTTCGTAAAGCGGAATTCGATTAGATCGTACGTTACGTACGTAGCATAGTATAGGTAGCGGCACACGCGGCCATCAGCGCCGCCGCTCGCAACGCACACAACTTTTCTCGTTATGCCCCTTGGAGTTGTTTTGAGATTTGCAGAAGCTCCGAAGTGCATTGAGCACAATGGTTCGTCCTTATCCTCTTTGCGGGACACGTTTATTTGGACTTTTTGCCGGAGCTTCGGAACAGTTGGTCGCGGGACACGTACGCTCGCTCGTCGCGAACGCGTTTAGAATTCAATATCCCTATTTCACGTAGCCTTTGCACATACATTAAATAACCTACAGATGCCCGGCTTTGTAAGCTATTGTTGATATTTTACTGATATTACACGGGGGATGCCGCTGGTTTGGACTTATTATATTTGCGTCGATGTTTACCAACTATAGATCGCATGATTAGAAAGTAAATCCCGATGGAAATACCTAGTCCTATTTTCAAGCTACTAACTAGTTACTCGTAAACCAGTCGAAGCAAAATGTTTAGTAAAATAATGCACATGCACAATTCTTCAAAATTATAACACGAATTTAAAATGCATAGCTTCCTTGTGGTAAGATAAAAAAATGGATAGTTTAGGTACTCTGCGCGGTTTATAGGTCGTATTAAAATTCTGTAGCTGGAACTTTTCCTTTTAATTGCATGCAGCGTGGGAGCTCAAACTTTACAATTTAATTACACTTACCAGTAAATTCATTCGGGTCTAGTCACGGCTCAAAAGTACGTCAGTCGAACTGTAAACCCGTGAGGCGGAACATTATTAATTTATTTAGTTAAGAAAGGTAGGTTTGGTGTAACTTATAGGGTTGATTCAAATTTTGTGTTATACATTTTTCAGTGATATCTATACCTGTTCCTGTTACACCGTAGCACATATTTTTTATACTATTCAATAAATTCTTGCTACTTACCAAGTTTAAAATATTCATCTACCTATATCAATTTATAAACTAAACTTGGATAAAAAACCTCTTAATTGTTAGACTCATTAACAAGATGCTACTAGAACGGAACACCCAACTTGCAAATGTCTCGGGAATAAGTCTTGTGTAACGTTGAATTTCTCAACACTGCATTTCATAAACTATTTCCAGAAAATTCGGAGAGTTCATTTGTATGCGAAACGCTCGGAGTGTAACGTTAATGAGCTGAGTTACATAATTTTAAATTGACTCGTAACTACCGCCTGAAGGAGAAACAAAACGTTTTAATTGAATCTAAGCAGCTCACGTAGGGCTCCCGTAAAACGTTTATGCTTAACATTAAACACGAGCAACTAGAATTGAGTACTGTCTTTAACGCGTCCCACTCGCCACTGAACTAACACTTAAACGTTTTAATGTCGACTTTACTGTTAAATTGGCGTTTTGTTACTCGTAAAACACTAGTAATCTTGCCCAATGCATTTTGCAAAAGTTAAAGACAAAGTATAAAATACCTACAGCAAAACGCGTCTATTCCACTTTTTGCGATATTAAACCATATTTTTTCATTCATTGACTGAACAATTGGAACTATGTGCGTATTTTACACACTATAGCTTTTCCTTTTACTATAGGTCTAAATTCATTCGCGTATATCATATGAATTGTTACGTTCAGAAATAGGATCCGTCTATCTAATGGTGCACGTATCGTACCCGGCGAAGTGGTCAGCGCGCATTGTGTGCCAAATGGGCAAACTTGGATGGAAATCGCCGCGGTGGCACGCTACACTGCCGGACGGTCACACATAATGTGTATTGTTAGATGAAGTTTAACTTGTTGTTACTTTATAACAAAAAAAACGTTTAACGCAGATTTGAGTCACATGAGTGTAACATTTATTACTAGTGATTAGCAAATATTATTTTGGTGTCGTGAGGCAAAACGGTATTGTGTTATTCTTTAAAAAATCGATTGGCGAGTCCCTCTCCGAAAATATACACTGGCTGACCCATCAGCGCGTAAGCATATTCTTCGGACGTATTTCGACCTTGACGTAGCGTAAATGAATTATTTAAAACAATAACAGCCAGAGACGTCAATAAACTTTTAAATTTCATTAAAGTAGCTGCTGTCACTTTCTTTGCTATAGCAATAGAATAAGACGCAGCCACTTTAATAAAACTTGAAAATGAATTAACGTCTCTGAGGCAGTATGCTTAATAAAGGTAAAACTGAGTAAGACTGGCTACAACGCGCTATAATAAAGTTTATTAAAACGTATTTTTAGTCAAGCTGATATTTGTTTGCCCTGTTACTCGGATCATTTGGCATCTTATCTTTTTAGATTTCTTTAAATATGACGTTTCACTAGTAAATGCACCTTATGGCCGTGACCACAAGGTACCTTCACCTGCGAAACGTCCTAAATCGCTTCCTTTTGGCTATAATTTGACGTCTATAGAGGACGGTCCCTTAATAAATACATATATATATATATATATATATATATATATATATATATATATCTCTGAACGATACCTTAAGAGCTCAAGACTTAATATATGCAGCCATCTCACCACTAGATTAAATGGTACCAAGTGCCTCACCAAGGCTCAGCCTCGACCGTTACGGTGTACGGTAAGCTGGGAAATAATGTACCTATGAGGCCATGCCCTTGCCGTCGTAGTTACCGCGTGTCGCCGCGCCGTCGTCCGTCAGTGGAAAACGGGGCATAATATAATAAATATCTTTAGACATTTTTGCTTACCCGGCTGTTAGGCCGGAGCCGGCGCCGATACGGGACCGGTGTAGCCGTGTAAAAGAATAACGCTAAATGGAGTGCAAACACTCTTTATGAAGAAGGAAATAAAAACGAACCCTTTAGTTTCTGACCATCCTCAACATCCCCAACACGACTGACACAAGTTGAACGTTTACTCTCAGTGCATACAATATTTTAGATCGGAATAGGTACACGCGTAAAAACGAAATAACATCGTCGAACGTAGAAATATAGTCTATTTATGATTTAAGAATGATTGTCTGTATAAACAGCTGTTTCAGCATCTTCGGTCCTCTACACCTTGTACCCACATATACTTCAAAATTCACTTTCAAGTAACTAGGTACATAATCTACCTATTCATATTCCTAATACACGTCCCAGATAAATCTAAAAGCCATAAAATCCAACATGACTCACTAGAATTAATGACACTGAAATTATCGTTACTTAGACAAAGATCATCATGAAGCCTAGCGAAGGCGTAAAAACAGGTTTTCCGAAGAATCATTTTGAGGTCAGCAGAGCGTATGCGCGTCGCGCCTGCAAGCAGGAAGACAATGGAGCGCTCAGGTTGCTTTCGTTGCAACTCGGCCTTCCGAAGAAAAAGGGTACATCTGCATTTGATATCTGAAATTTATTAAACCCTCCAGGGTTATTCATAGAGTATTATACGCAATACGATTTCCACTCGCCCTTGCGTCCTTTTTGGCAAGAATGGCGAACTTGCGACAATACTTGCCAAACCTTTCTCATTTCGTTTTTGTTTCGTTCGTTGTCGTGGGCGCAGATGTTGCGAGAACGTCGGCTCATCTACGGATTAGTACTCCTTCGGTTTACATGTTATTTCATACGTTGTCATTATGAGTCGAAACTTTTGCAAGCAATGTTTAAAGACATTTTTGTCATCTTACACAGCTGTAGTTATGCAAAAAAGTAAATAAGCTTTGTAATTAATATGAAAATAAATCGTATCGAATCAGATATTGGTGCTTGTTCTTAAATACACAGATAAAACATTGAAAAAGACATTTCTATTATTATTTCACAGTTTTATTAGAAAAAATAATTCTAAGGAGTACTATTAATCTAAACAGTAGAAGGAACATGTCCTATACTTTATACAAACTTTCAGTTCCATTTTGTAACCGTCCTGTTTTGTAACGGTGATCCATTATGTATGCAACGTAACAAAATGGAATGGAAAATTAGGGGCTTATGATTTCTCCTATTTAAACCAAAAGTACTCCTGTTTCTGAGCAGATATTACCTAAAATTTCCCAATTGTGAAAAAACAAGGTAACGCATGGGATCTCTTCTCGCAAAAATGCCTGATTTTGTGCACAAAATCCGCGGTCATTGACAAACTTGAACACAGGCAATTTCAGTACATAACGAACACGAAATCAAGTTCTTGGTCCTGAATGTGTTCATAAATATTTGCTTATTTGCTTTGGAGAGTCGTTGAGAGAAATTTGATCGAATTGCATCACAAAAACTGAATACGCTGAAATAGTAGGTGTAATTGTTGAAATTTAAAACGACTTTTTTGCTTTATTTTATTTATATGCGGCACTGACATGTTGCTGGTTAGAGGTTTAGAATGGCATTTCGGACATTTTTTCTAGTTTTAAATAGAATAGAATATACCTAATTGTTCGACATTTTTCCGTATCACTACGCACGAGTAACAACCGCTGTCTGTTTTTATACAGAATTTGTGTATTACGTGTTGTTTACCAACCATTTATTGGGAAAACGAATACGGGGGTCATGCCAAAAGAAATTACTCCTTACTTAAGTATTTGTTGGATACTGGCAAGTTACACACCGTCGTAAAGGTAGACTATTTGTTAAAAATTTTGAATATGGTCATTTTTTTAAATCAATTTTATTTTTTTTTTAATTTAAATTTTTCGTAGGTAATCTGGCAGGAACTAGTTTGCAACAATGGAACTCACTCGACGTAATTTTCGTGTTACGATTTACTATGACTATAAAAAAGGTTTAAAGCCGCAGGAACGTTTTGAACTTTTAACCGCATGTAACTGCATGTAAAATAAAAACGGAGCTACATACATTTTATATTAGAAAAAACCGTTGCAAACAGATCGGGGATAGTTCTTTGTTCGCAAGTAAGAGCAAACGCAACTACGGTTTAAATATGGGGTGATTCCCATTTGTTCCATATAAATACGAGAAGAACTTCGAATTTTGTATTGAAATTTAAAGGACGCTTGTCTAATGTCCAGTGATCGGAATAGGTAGAGTATATTTACCTAAACTTGACGGTTGTTAATTCATGCGTGAGAGAGATGGGAACACATTATTGAATGAACATGCATCAAGATTAGGTAAATATACTCTACCTATTTCGATCACTGCTAATGTCCAACTGCCGCAATCGGAGACGTCAATTAATTTTTAAGTTTGATTAAAGCTGCGTCTTCTTCTATTGCTATAGCAAAGAAAGTGGCAGCAGCAACTTTAATCAAACTTAAAAGTTAATTGACAAATCTGAGTGCGGCCGTAAGCCTATAATGCATATCGCGTAGTTCTTTGTTACAATTGGGAATATTAGTCTTAATTAATATGCAGCTCTGATCCTATTGCATCGGCTTAAAGTTATTTTCCGCAATATGTTCTTGTTAATTGGGATACAGATGTACGAAGCCTCTGTGGTCGGGTTTGCCGCGCACGCGGGCGGCGCGTGGCATGTGTCATGTATGTACGTTGCCGCGACGCTGCGGGTCAGGGCAATGCCACATTTAATAAAAATAGGCGACATACTCTTAGAACCTAAATTTCATTGCAAATGTTTATAAATATTGGCTTGCCGTGACAACTGTTTAATTTCGTTCGATATAGAATAAGAATTTTCATCTCTAAAAATATATCGTTGGTCAGTGTCTACCAGCAGAATAAAAGCCGCAAGTCTAAAATAATTAAAATTGAAATATATGTTACATGGAAAAAATTATGGTCGATTGCAACGAAAAAAACGGGAAATAATTACTTTTCTGGCCTTTTATTATTACTTTTAGTACCTAACCATTACATTACCTGCCAGTACTTATCAACTTTAACACTACCCGATAATCAAGACATCGGGAGAAAACCTGCACATTCGACCAGCTGAGTGTGAGGAGGGGATATTTCACAAAAGATCCAACCGGGTGGAAATTATCCGAAATGGCCCATGAACATGTAAGATGAGATGAGATCGTATAAGCAGTTCTAGTATTTTTATTTTATTTTCTAACTTTAATTAAAAATAGTACAGATTTCTACAATTTTGACTCTACTTTACAAAAACTGTAAAAGAGATAATTTATTTTAAAGAGTTTCTACTACTACAATGATGAACTTAAGTAATTCATTTTGTCCAGCTGCGGTTCAAGGATTCTCGAAACCTGGAAAACTAAAGTAAAATGACACGGAGAGAATTTACAGTTTCCCTTAAAAGCAAGTAGAAACATTCGGCTTCAATTCACTGCATCCTAAAACAACTTGCAAATCTAAAACTCTCGCCGCTTTGTACCCGCAAAAAGTTTAGTTAGACAATGATACGTTGACAACGCGACGTGAGTGCTAATGTTAGCTAGTACCTACTCGTACTATAGTAAAGTTCTAGTTTTTTATTTTCTGCTCGAGTTCATCTATTTAACTTACATCGCACATAGATGTAATATTATAAATCTGTCACAATAACTAAACGTACGAGAAATTAAATAGGTACTGGAACGGGACATCATGAATTGAAAACACCATATCAACTTCTAAATGGGCTTATTAAATGGGTATTTGTAGATCGGAATCCCTAGTGGAATATACGTGTTGGTGAAACTAGAACTGTGTCGTTCCCTGGGTTGCAGCTTATCTTGATTGCTGTTGCGATCGACTGAACAGAACCAAATTACCTGTATGCGGCTCAAAAGCGGAATGTAATTGACGGACTGATTCATAACTTCACTTGAGTAGTCTTTACAACTACCAAACGTATTTGATATGCTCTATCATGTCTGCAGTTCGTGGTAATAGAGTTGTTCGATATTTTTATGCCTAAAGTTGCCTAAGATATAATTTCTGGTGACTGTTCAAAGCTAGCAAGTATGTTATGAAACTTTCGCATAACGAAGGATCTTATTTATAAGTATTCGAAGCGAGTGATAGGTAACAGGCGTATCAAACAATTCAGTTACGACCGTTTGCATATTATTATATATTCCTCGACCCTGTGTACAAAATAGTAAACAAAATGCAAAAATAATTATTTATGCGTTTTGCTGACATTAAAAACAGATGTTTCACAGAATCTTCGGGGATAGGATCTAGATTTTAATGCAAGATTTATTTTCACAAAGATTGACCGCGTCGTATTTTTGTAGCATAGTATAGTAACAAATGCATTGGAGATGTTTAAAGCATGCCACGAGTCGCCGCCGCGGCCACGATGAGGCGATTTTTAACCTACTTCAAAAAAAAAAGGAGGTTTGTATGTATGTATGTATGTATGTATGTATGTATGTTTGTCCACGATTATCTCGCGTTTGGCTGAACCGATTTAGATGCGGTTTTCAGCAAAGTATTTGTTACATTCTGGAGAAGGTTTTGGTATACAAGAATAATGGATACCACGTGACGTCATCCGCATGGATCCGTTATTAAGCGATATATTAGTTCAACTCGACCGATTTTGTGTTGACGCGATTTTTTTAGTGATAGTTATACTCGTATCACTAAAAAGCGAAAAAAAAATGTAATAAAAAAAGACAAAAAAATTTTTTTAATAAAAAATAGAACCGTCTTCAAAAAAACCCACTAAACAAGACTAAATAATGACCGGTTTCCTAGGAATTGCCTATTTGATGGGTGCCTAATAGGTACATGGAATATATCGAAGTCGGTGGCAAGAATCATGTGACATTGCTATTGTGTAAACCTACTTGACACCGGCTCCGGATATTCCATGTACCTATTAGGCACCCATCAAATAGGCAATTCCTAGGAAACCGGTCATTATTTAGTCTTGTTTAGTGGGTTTTTTTGAAGACGGTTCTATTTTTTATTGATGTATTTTGTTTCCGCCGCCCGCCGCCCGCCGCCCTCTGCCACCGCGCAGTCAGTTTATTAGATAGGGCCGACCGGCCGCACCCGCAGGACCTACATTACATCCGACAAGTTTGTAACTGTCGATTTTTACTGTACGAGTAAAACAGTTTAATAAAGCAACAAAATTGTTATTTGTACATGTTAATTATACAATTTAAATGTAACTTTTATTAAATCTGGAGTTTCTTGCGGCGCTTCTTCTCCGCAATGATGGTCTTGTCCGAAGCGCTGGTAGATTCACTCTATATTACTGACGTGTAAAAGAGCCCGTATGTGGCCAATTTACTGAATAAATATTTGACTTTGACTTTGAAATACAAGCTTTTGTCCGCGACTCCGTCCGCGTAGAAGTCGTTTATCGCTGCTCCCTTGGGAACTGACCATTTTTCTGTAGCCTACGTGCTATGCCAGATAATCTATCTCTGTGCCCAATCCAGATCCGTGCAGCCGTTCTGGCGTGATCGAGTAACAAATCCATCCAATCTTTCGCATTTATAATAGTAGTAAGATGAACGAGTAAACGGGTAGGTACAATTAAAACGCGCTGGATACAGTTAGTTCCATTTGTTTTCAGTTCACTTACGTAAAACATGATAAAACATGGGCCAAATTAGAAAATATAAGAACATATTGCATTTAATCTTAGATACAATTTAAATGTGAAAACTTGTTAGGAATTGGTAAGAAGCAGAAATAAAGATAAATAAAGAAACAACTATACGTTTTATACACATTAATATATAAATCTACTTCTGTACAACATAATTTCTAGTACCTATTACCATTTACCTAGTATCGTAGGAAACAAATTTTGTGTAGTATACAAAAGCTGTAGTATGCTAAATGCATATTTTAACTATTAGATGGTAACCACAACGATATCAAAGCCTTCGTGTACTAGAATATTTTAACTAAATATTTTTCTCCGTGTGTAATCTAACAACTTAAGTAATGTTATGTACCTCAACTGCAATCATATAAATAACTAACGACGTAGGTTTTACTGTACCCATAATTATATCTATAAGTAAACAGTGGATACCCTTTAAATATATTTTGTACTACGAATAGAAAAACAACTAAAAACCGGCCAAATGAGTACGGAACCCTCACTGCGCGAGTCCGACTCGCACTTGACCGGTTTTTTTTTAGATTAAATTGTTTCGGGTAATTCGTCGAGCGTTCCAACCGCTCTCATTCCCCTGGTCGCATTAATGTCGAAATTCCTGTACTTTTGGATGCTATTTTCGGTTATCTTGTAGAGTGCCCTGACTTCTACAAAATAAAGGAAAATGTTAGCCTAATCTACAGGAAATTCGACATTAATGTGACCAGGGGAATGAGAGCAGTTGAAACGCTTGAAGAATCACCCTTTTACGATAACGTCAATGACTCTTCTCTACAAATTATGATAGATCATGCCTATGATACCCAATGGTTTGATTCGAATTTTTTTTTTTTTTTGCAATTGCCAAGTTCTATCTTAATCAAATGTTTTACTGTCTGAAACAATTCGACACTATAATTTCATTACAGGTGAACTACAAAAATCCAGCACGTAGACTTAGGTTCAGAATTCCGTCGATTAACAGAACGAATGATAACTTAAAATAAACCATACACCACCAAATACATTTGACCTTTCAAGCTTTTTTATACGAATGAGTACCTACTCCAAAAATTGACGAGGTCAGGTGAGTATTAATGAGAGGCCGCTCCCGTTTCAAAGTCTTTCCGGCACACTCCTGCCCAGAAAATAACTGGAAAATTTACATAATAGAGAATCCGTGGCTGCCCTAGTCCTTTGAAAGCGGAGCTGCGGCCCGCGTCGAGTGACACCGTCCTACATTAAATTAACATCCTCTCACTTTGTGGAGCCAACACCGACGCTGTCTAATTTGAAATAATAAAGTGGTTGTACGAGCCACTCCGCGTAACACTGCCGGATAAATGGATGGCTAAAACAGCAAAGCCGAAGAGACAGAGTTTTACAAACATGAGCCAGCGCCTGTTTCTTGTCCGCAAGTAAAACAACGCCGAAGTGCTATATTTCATCCTGTACTCGACACAATAAGTAATTATTTCCATTAGTAGTCGATCCTTTATTAATGGATAAGAATTTATCAGTTATCTCAGGTATCTTAAACCTGTAGAGAGCTAGATGTTCCTTGCCTCTACATAATGCGATGACAAAATTTTCCTGCATCTTTGCATTTTCTGCCGTAATACAAGCCTTCATTGTTGATTTATTTCCTTGTAATTAAGTAGTAAAACAGTTGTCTAGCAAGATGCGATCTGCGGATATTACCGACAGTAGAAATCTGTCTAAATGTACGGAATTAACACAGGCGAGCACAAGACGCTTACGTCAATTCTAAATATTTATTTATTTCTGAACAATCGCAGAATGTAAACTGTCTGTCTAGCCTGTTAACATAATATTATATCTGATACATGTCCAGAGCGATGAGATTGTGTAATACCTAAATACGTCGACTCGTCGCTTCTTACACTATATATTTATTACAAGAAAAACCCAAGTTCGGCTCATGTATTCTTTCTTTAAGTGTCTTTAAGTAAAAATGTCGTTATCCATTTTTACAACCTCAAACGTACTTCCCCAAATACTCTCCGTGTGAACCCAAAATAGAAATCAGTATTTGTTTGGCGTTTCAGTAGGCACAACAAAAAGGAAATGAGTTCCAAGGACTTAATGGAGATTAAAAACACCAGTAAATACGTATTTGTTTTTGGTGGTGAGCAAATCAGGAATATACATCTATTTATAGCTGAATTACTTGGGAAATGTATTCGCATATCCAAATAAATGACAAAGCAACTAACATTTTATATTTTATTTCAGCGATGAAACGTGTGCGTGTGTAAATTTACACTGCATAGGGTGATGGCACCAGTAATGGATAAGGACCAATGATGGACACATGATTCTTATTTTGTTATTATGTTTTCTTACTTCTTGATAAGGGTTATTCATTTGTTTCGCAACAATAAATTTATAACCGTATGATCTTTGAATTAAGGTTTAAGTGTCCATTATTGGTGCCTGTCAGCTTAAAGTGTCCAACACTGGTGCCATCATCCTAATTGTTGTATTAATTACAGCACTAGGACTAAACATGCATCCCAAAAGTGATTCAGAACTTTAAATGCCTATGTCAGCAAATAAAATGATCGGGCAACTAAAGCCTCTAAATCAGCAGAAGTAAAAACGTAAATGCAGCAATCGCCGTAATTGGTTAACCGCCGCATCATTAGGTAATTGCAGCCGAGGCCTGCAGCGTTTTAAACGCCCTGCACCACGCTCCCGAATTTTAATGTCCCACACAAAAGGAAGTAGGTATTCTTTTTAATCAGTGATAAAAGGTTGTATTAATTAATTGTGTATTTTCATCGTTAGCGTTGGGCCAATATAAAAAAAAAGTTTTGTCTAAGTGATTTTACAGTACTTTATTTTTCATCAGAAGTTTGCCTTTTTTAATATTATATACATATAATACATTAAATAATAATAATAAATAACACATCCTTCGGCATTAATCGCGGCTTAATAAACACCTCATAGAAACCACCGTTCTCAATTTCGAGCGTAATTCATATTATGAATCTTTTAGTTAAAAGAGGTAATTTATTAGCCCATGGCAACTTCGTCCATATACACAGCAGTTGTATCGACGTTAGAGCAGATTTCACTTGCAAATGACAAAGTTGGGCGCTGAACTGCCACCGCCGCGTGAACCCGACTCGCTCTTGACCCGTTTTTATCGGACATCGGAATCGAGTTATACGCCCGCGATTGAAATTTGCGTATCAACAGCACTCTACCATCAAAAGCTTTTTAAAGCCAAGCGCTGCATTTTTGTGAAGTTGATGGAGATTCATTTTCGGTAAGGTAATTAATAATGCGGCGTGCATTATGACTTGCAGGCTTTCAAAGGCTTCATTAGCGGTGCACGTATAAAGTAGCATAATGGTCGGATCTCACCCGACAATTTAGCAGACTGAAATCTAAATCATTTTTTAAATTGCTAGTAGAATTTGATATTCGAATGCAGACGCCTGTACATACTCGTACATATACAGTAGTCTGGGACAAAACATAAAAAGATAATTGTGACGTCACATATTTTTTCATATTTTTGTCTCATCACCTTTTAAAATATAAAATACCTGACACAGTGTTTGACCCATTCATTTCATAAATTACTTTATATAGGTAGATTCTTATCATTATAGTTACCAATCCATTGAAACAACTAGCGATCCAACACCGACACCTACATAGTCTTTTGCTGTTTATTTTATTGGACGTTTAAACTGTTAGAAAGTCAGATTTACCTACTCGAAGTCACGGGCAATTAGCTGAGAGGGATAAGACCCGTTTAAAATTCGATAATTAAAACGACTACTTAGATAAATGGGTCATGCCGGTACATTATCGGGCCGGTTGTGGGTCCGGGAAGTTACATTAAGTTTGCCCTGCAGCTTAAGTTAGCTGCTTGGCTCGGCAGCTATTACGCCACTCCCGTATCGCTATTACGACTACATGCAGCGTGTGTGCGATCTTGCTCCGTTTGCTTCTAGATTACTCCAGTTCAAATTGCCTTATTCAGCTCATTGCGTCGTGTAATACGTATTGCAAACAGCCGGGCGGGCGGCGGGCGCCTTTGCTACTGCCGGATAGACATTTTCTCAAGTTGTACGATTAATTAGTTTCTTCTACTTTTGACATGTCTTGATGTTTTAGACACTTATTATTGTTGCTTAAAACGGAGTATATACAGTTTTTCTTGATACATTTTATGTAGGTATCGTGATAAGGACCTAAGTAAATCTGTTGTCTTTTAATATATTAACGCAACAAAAAGCCATTTATTTAAAATTCAAGTTAGGGCCTGCGCAAACCGGCGGAGCGCAGCGCAGATCACTTTAAATTTATCAATGTATATTCTTTTCTATTTTAATTACAATAAGGTATAAATTTAGAGCCGCAGCCGCAGAGTAGAAATCTCCCGTGATGCTCCGAGGTCGGTCTCAGAGCATTCAAATTTATACCTTATTGTAATTAAAATAGGGAAGAATATACATTGATAAATTTAAAGTGATCTGCGCTGCGCTCCGCCGGTTTGCGCAGGCTCTAAGGGCACACGAGTAGACGTGCAAATGCACTCAGAACGATCTGAAACCCTTTAATTAGCCGTCGTAACAGCCCCATTAATATAGTTAATGCATAACGTAATTGGGACGAGAGACACGCGAAACGTGTGCAACTCAGCCGATGCGGTCTCCGGGGTTTTGATGTTTTACGAGACGGGATACAGCGTGGACGTAAAACGGAACGACTATTTTATTGTAAAATTTATTCCCCGAGTTTATGAAGTGTTTTGTGATCACGGAAAATCCCATAAATTGAGATGTGATTATTTTTTGTGAGCCGTTTTTATTTACTGCGGGCCGAAATGGTACTTTTTAGGGTTCCGTACCCAAAGGGTGTCAAACGGGACCCTATTAATAGGCCGTCCGCTGTCCGTCCGTCCGTCCGTCTGTCCGTCCGTTCGTCCGTCCATCTGTCCTAACTATAAAGATACAGCTTTTGAACCGTAATAACGTAACCGGGTTGATTTTTTTTTCATAATAAGTTTTATTACGGCGGATTTCCTAACAAATAAAAAAAATCAAGAAAATTAAATAATAAAGAAACGTTCATACAAGAAACGTTTCTTTTTCAACGTAGTTTTATTTGGTTATATCGTAAAAACGGTAAAACATACAATCGTCAAATTTGGTATGAAGAATAAACCCTATAGAATAACAACAAATACAAAAAACCAGTCAAATATGTACGGAAACCTCAGTGCGCGAGTCCAACTTGCACTAAACCGGTTTTTAATTTAAACGCCATCTACCTATAATTAGAAAATGTTATACATATAAACACTTTTGGATCGATAGGTAGCTATAACATTTAATTTATTTTTACTCTTGGCCCTTAATCACGGATTAGATATCCTGATACGAAACCTATATCACTGTGGAAACCCCGATAAAAAGCCTTTAATGACTCACGACGCACATTTATGTATGTAATTACGTAAGAACCTGTCTTCGGGTAATTCCGCGAAGCAAGTCATACTTAAATTTAAGTAAAAAAAATCCTGCATTTTCGTTTGCCTTATTGTTTCACCGTTATCTTTCCCGTGAGTAACCTTTACAAAACTTGCATGACTTGTTTTTTGTGGATGACAGCATCCTCTTAAAGTTTTCTTAAATTTAAAAGCAACTTTTTCCTTAATAATAAGATATAGTAGAAGATAAACCTATTTAAACATTACGTTTCAGTTTTTTAATATACTTGTGAGTAAGCGAAGGCTGTAAGTTGTAAGTGTGATGTGCATGGCGTTTGCCGGTCAAGTGAGGGGTCGCAGGGAACAGGCGCAGGGGAGCAAGCAGGGGCTAAACTGCACTCACGGAGTAGATTCCCTTTTAATTAAACGAGTTCCAGACAGCGTGCTAACCGAGGGCAGTAAACTTGCAAGGAAATTGATATAAACCCCCGAGCGTGCTATGATGGGCTTGCCAGCCTTTACTCTAGCAAATGATTTTCTATTAGCGCTGGTAATTAGCGGCGGCATTATGTACCGATCTTTCAGCCATATTGATGATGACGTGATTATGTGTTTTATGAAGTCATTAGTATAAAGATATACTTATTATGCAACAACACGTGTACCTATACATGTTGTTGCATAGTAAGTAAGCGCGTTACACTGAAAGTAATAAATAATAGACATGACTACAAACCAGTATATTACTCGTAGGCACCTCTTTTCCGGCCTTGTAAAATTTTTACGCTATACATATTTATACAAACTAAGACGAATCTGACGAAGAACTTGAAGAGTTTCTGAGTTTTATGAAAAACATTGATAACTAGACGTGTCGAATGATGTATACAATAAATAAGGCATGGAACTCTTGACTAATTAATTAACGTCATAAGTCATAATGCTTTTGTTCGTACAATATTGCACCGCCTACAACAATTTTCTGCTTGCCCAAAGGTCAACTGGTAGAGAATGCCATTAGGCATTAAGTTCACCTTTTGTACTCAAATTTATGTTTTTGTGCAATAAAGATTAAATAAATAAATAAATAATGAAAACACGAGAATAAAAATACGCGAAACTAATCATTGGTTTTATTTTGCCTTTTAAAAGTTAGTGACTGTACTAACATGGCAGCAGCGGCGCTAGGTAAGTTAGTCTCTTAGATTATCTTTCGTTTTCTCGAGTTTTCCGCACTGCACATATAAAATTGTTTTTTTTTTTTTGTATTCAATAACAATTGTAGAACTAAAACCACAAAGCCTAGAGTTGTTATAACCATCCGTGTGTATCAAATAAAACTACCTACTAAGTACTGCCGAAAAACGCCGAAAAACTTCCGAAAAACGCCAACCTATTGGTATAATACAGGAAAAAGCTGACTACGAGTATGTGTATTAAGTATTATACTAGTAGGTACTACTGCACGTAAATAATGACAAAGGAACTTTATCTTATCTGGCTAAGGTATTATCGTATTTTTCTTATGTTTTCATATTAACGTAGATATAGTGTCGCGGTTAGATTTCGTCGTAGTGGCAACAGCGTGGAGTGCACAAGTCCTTGAATCTGCTCGCATTCGGCAAAGGCTACGCCGCAGGCGCACACCGCACGCTCCTCACTGTGAAGATACATTATTAATTATAATAATGGCACCAACTCCTCGGCGGACTCCTTAATTTAATTAATTGAGTACCAGCTACTAAACATCGCAGACGCCCCGTTACCGGCAGCGATGAAATGTTAACAATGATATTGTTCTAGTGGATTAAATCCAACATTAGGTTGTTCTAATGTTAATTTGAATGTTTAGATGAAATCCGCAGACGAGGTCGTCGTGTAGCGACAAATTAATTAAACGAGTGGAATTATCCGGAGTAAACCGTGAAAATTGATTTTAGTCATTACGCGTATCTATTACCTAATCTCGCTACATATTTAATAGTAAAATATCCCTCGTTTAAAATTTAATAGACTGTCAATTACATAGATCAGGGCAAAGTAATAAGCTTGTAAGTCAGGTTCAGGCGTTTGAGTAGAAAATAAACATGATGCCTCTTTAAAAATAAACTTCACAAGCAACAAGAATGTTAATTTGTTAAATTAAACGAAATTTTCAGTGCAAATTTTACATTTACGACTAAACTGGGGGTAATCAGCTAAAGGCTTCACAACTCTCAAGAAACTTCCTACGAAGTAACTTCGCAAGAGAATATGATTATTAACGTTCGAGTTTATCGTATGTTTAATTTAAAACAATTCCGATTACCAGGTGCGGTTTTAAAAATTTATCTTTGAGAAGGTTTACAAAATAATTGTTACCTATACAAATTACATACTTACATGGGGGTGAAATCGATAGGTCTTGACGACCTTTATGAGCCAGCTCGGTTTGATCCAACCCTCAATTCACATCCCGTATTAATTTTGCTACACAATCATCGAATTTACGAATATAAGTAGTACCCCACCCCGAATTTTCGTTAGTAGTGTCGCGCTGCAAGTCGGTCAGTTCAGTCACTACGCGGGCTGTATCTCATGAACCGTAATGGATATACTGTTGAACTTTGCACAGAGTGTGTATCTCTGTTGTCAGTATGACAACATATTAATAAAAATTGAATTAAATTAAAAATGAATTTAGACAATTACCTACTTTACATATTGTTATAGCGCCTATCTTGTTTCTTTTACGAAAGTATTTAAAAAGTACATACTCGTAGTACGAGTATTAAATCTTGTACGATGGTACGGAACCCTTCGTGTGCGAGTCAGACTCGCACTTGGCCGGTTTTTTATGAGAACATACTCATGTCTTAATATAGTTATTTAAGCCAAAACTATATCACTATTGCTTTTGTACATTTTGATATACAGAATGGTGAAAAGTGACTCGAAATATTTAGTTCGCGTAAAGAATGTTTGCAGCGCGTGCCAAGGTTTTTTTAACTTATGTTAGCCTGCTCACTGCCGTGCGTTTCTATACTTAATAATTGTTTTCATTTAATGCATACATTTATTCGGCGTCGTCCAGTCTAGTACTTATGAGTAACTATACTACTCGTTTACTGAGTGGGGTTTCCCGCCGGCTGTCGACGGAAGTACCGTGGCTGACCGAGATTGCATACAATTTTATTATAACCGGTTATCATCGGTTACCGTCGGAAGGAAAATACGACTAAGGTTAGCGTTACTTCACCTTTGATGTAAGCAATCCTTCTATAATAAAGCCACGCTATTTATGTTTAGGAAAACCAACAGTATAGTCAGTGTGGGTAAGTCCGTCTGCGGGGCAAAACCGTACACAGGCGTGTGTGCCCATTCGTATAGGCGTCACGCCGCCGCCATCTCTTTTAAAAACATAGAACTAAAATTTGCCCGGCTTTATCGACAGAGTTAACAACGGCGTGCCGTTCTTGAATGGACACAAACGCCTGTATGAGCCTGTGTACGATCTTGCCTCGCAGACAGAATTACCCACATTGACTATATTTCATTAGATAATACTTATATATCTCTACACGTAAGGAACAGAAAGCCAATTATTGGTTTTCACCTAAGAAACAAGACATAAGGAACTAAAAAAAACAATTCCTGTTAGAATCTTGCATCACTAAAGTTGAAAACACACTTTAACAAACTTATTTTAATTAACAACAGTTAAATGATAACATTACAGGAAAGAAGTAAACTAAAAACAGTGAAATTAGTGATTTTTGTATTGTTGCCATTTGAACCAAACAATTCAAAGTTAACACAAGGAATTTCTCTATTCGATATGTCTAAATCTATTAAGTAATTAGACATCTTGTTCAAAGCGTTCAAATTAAAATACCTAAGAAAAGCATTACATCTGTATTTACGTGGAGAGTAGAGAAATATTTTTTTCTTATGCAAGGCTGCAAAGTTGTTATTTGGCGCAGGCCAGTATTGAATCCCGAGTTAGCGAAGGTTTCTAAAATTGAACCACGAGTGTAGCGAGTGGTTAAAAAATACAATCCTGAGCGTAACGGCGGATTCAAGGCCTTAAGACACAAATAACTTTGCTGCCGTGCGAAACACACAATTTCTCATTTCAATATAGCGACGAAAACACTTTTGTGTTGGAAAAACAATTGCACGAGCGTCACATCAGTTGCGGCCGTCCTCGCGGAGTGCCTCCTCCGCGCTCAGCACCAACATTACTTTCCACGCTAGCTGTTAAAGTGGACCTTAGCGCGCAGATTTTGACCGACAAAGAAAGCCTTTCCGAGCTGGTGAGGTAAAAAAAATATTGTTAAATTGTTTTTAAACCTTTTTCATTTGTAAAAAATAAAAAAGACTGTCTCCCTGCATACATTTGACACTAAAAGTAGTTACCTAGTACAGTATTAGAGGTCTATACGTTGTCATCCTACTACCCTCCGATTTATATTAAAGTTTTTGTTATACCGTCAAATGATCAGAGAGTATTTTCAAATATTTGCTGTTTATTCTCGATTTCTCCTTTCGAGAAATGTCTTAGCATATACGTGTACGTCTGCAGTCAGCTACACTCACTTAGGTGAGTTGAACAGAACTTTCTAAATCAAAAATACCTCGTTTTGAATCATCTACGAGCATGAGGCAAAGTGCATCTAAATTTCAGCAAACTCTTAATGGTTTGAATGCGGAGTGGACTCGTGCGCTAACTTGGAAGTTATAATCTCGTATAGGAATAGGAGTGGGTCGCAAACAGAGAAAGCAAGAAGATTGGCGCACGTCCGCGAGCCGCAATCCAATCTAACGCTGCTCGTTGCAAGCTGGGCAAGTTGCTAAACTGGGTATTCTACTGGCTTTTGCCTGATTTTTGGCTTAAAAAAAACCCTAGCCTGGAAATCACTGGATCTTTATGGGACACTACTTCAACTGTTCTTTTCTTTGTTTCTAACCGTACAAGTATAAATCATTGGGACGAGTAGAGAAGTAAAGAGAGCTATTTTACATGTTCTAACAAATATTGAATCATTTTAAACTTTTTATTTCGTGTCTATCGTTAAATTCTTAATTTCTCAAAAAATACCCTACTTTCCTGTTTTCGTTCGCTATTAGATGGTAAAATTATCTTATGTCTTATTCAATTTGGTACCAAACTTATCATCAACGACTTGTTTTTAAAAATGTTAAAAACCATTGTGTTTTCGAGTACCTAATTCGTACGTTAATATTCTAAGACGGCGCGTCTAAAGCCACAGTAACGCGTCTAATATTATTACCAGATCAACCAAACCACAAACGAGCGAATTTGAATGCATCAAGTTCTACTTCATCAATTTGAACAGCGATTATCGAACACGATTGAAAAATCAGCGTATCAGCTGAGCTAGTGCGGATTAGCCAATCACTTTAATCCCTTTGCCACTCGGGCGGAAATAATTAATGTAGCGTTAAGGTGACATATCGTGTTATCCGAATCGCCGAACACTTGTACAGTCACACCACGGAATTGTTGAGCCACTTGCTAACATTCTTAATTCGGCCGGGTTGTCAAATCGTACACGGTATATTACTATTGGAATTTGACGATTTGGCAACCCGACCGAATTAAGAATGTTAGCAAGTGGCTTAACAATCCCGTGGTGTGACTGTATTTTGTTGAAACGTCGGTATTTTAGTGTAATCGGTCATTCAAGTGTATTTACTTAGAATGTTTTAATATACTTACTTATCAGTGCAATAACTCATCAAAATACCTTCAGGTTTGTACTTCTCTTTCTCTCGCTCTCAATCGAGAATACATACACACACACACACACGCACACATGTCATGCAAGCACGCACGCACATACGCGAAGTATAAGTTTTCCGCTGATATTCAAAAAAAAGGTTCATGAAAATAAAATGGAAAAAGCAAAAAGTATTGGGTAAATTGGGTATGACTTAATTTTTGGCCGTGAGTATATTTCGCGTCCGGCTACAAGATATCAAAAGATGACGACGTTGATATTTTAATTTAAAGTTTATTGTGATTATGCTTAGTGTGTATTACGATTATTATCTCGCCAAAATATTACCTACTACCTACTCATAAAAAATATATATCATTTATGATTTTTAGGGGTCCTTACCTCTAAAGGAAATTCCGGTCAAGTGCGAGTCAGACTCGCGCACCGAGGGTTCCGTATTTAAGTCCGTAGGTACTTCAAAAATATAGCTTTTTAACCACCGACGCAAAAAGAAGGGTGTTATAAGTTTGATGTGTATATCTGTGTATAAAAGGTGAAGATCTGTGGCATAAAAGGTGACTTAATCGAGAGTGTTCTTAGCTTGGTTTCATGAAAATCTGATAAGCCGTTTAAAAGTTATGAGGTCTAAAAGCGATTTTGTCGGGAGTTTTTAATACTTGAAATCTCATAGTGACGAAGTCCGTCCTGTGATTCCTGTGACGTAGACGTAGTACATACGTACTCGGAGCCCGTTTGAATCTTTGTCGGACGTGATGACGCTTTGAATCAAAATATTACTAGGTACTCGTACTTACAGACATTAAGCTTCAAGGGCTATATTATTTATTTACTTTTTAAAGTTTTATTTTTGTGCCGCAGATTTTTTAAATTTTTATTTGGATAATGTACTTTATATATGCAATAAGATCTATTTTGAGTTGTCTAAATTTAACACAAATTTTCAAAGTTTTTTTTGACAATTTCTCAAAAACGATACATTTTGAACACTTCGTTTTATTTTTCCCATAAAATATAAGGAACTTACGAATTTTTCAGATTTTTCGATTCGATTTTTGGTTATAAATCAAAAAGTACGTCACGGAAAATTAAAAAAAAATAGTTTTGAAATGTGCAGATTGAGCTCTTTCATATGACATGCCCCACTTGTTATTATCAAATAACTTTCATTTTTCAACCCCCCATTCTAAACCCCTTTCTAATTATTTATAAAATTAATTTCATATTTTTATACATAAAAACAGATGCGGGCAAGGAAGTTACAACACTATGCTAAAGCTTAGCTTAGCTTAGATAGCTTTTGTAGTTGCTGAGTAAAACTGCTGTGACAGACAGACAGACAACGAAGTCTCACCATAAGGGTTACTTTTTTACCGTTTTGGTACGGAATCCTAAAAACGGAACCCTTATAGGATCACGTCATCCGTCTGTCCGTCTAGACCCTTTTTCTCAAAAACGCGTAGAGGTATCAACTTGAAATTAATATCAAATGACGACGCGGTTAGCTTAGTTGGTCACTACCAAATCACTATCACTCAATCTATCATTATCACTCACTATCAAATCCCGGTACGGGCAAAATGTGGTATAGAGATGGTTTGAGTCCCGGGTAAAGACAAAGGATACTTTTTATCCCGGAAATCATCCCTTAAGTGAGTGAAAAGGGGGATGGAAGTTTGTATGATTGGGAATCAATCATTTCTTAAATAAGGTATACACAATTTAGTAACAGTCAGCCGGCCCTTAGCCAAGATGCATTACGCCTCTGGTTAGTCTGTGTTGCCTAGGCATTACCTAGCCTTACCTAGGCCCGCGCCTATACGCACGCCGACTGCAAGTTTTGCACTTCTGGCTCCTCATAAATATTTAGGTTATAATCGCTGTTGTTTATTAAATGACAAAAGACTTTGTTAATAAATATAATCATGCATCCAATACGTGCTGCCAGATAAGTACCTACCTACCTAGTCCTTTTACATCGAAAAATGTAAAAACCAATTTTTATTTAATTTATCTTATAATGCAAATGAGAATTTGTAAGTAGTTCAAAAGTAACGACTCGTCACAGGTTGCTCCCGTATGAGTGCTTAGTCCGGATATAGACATATAAATATTTAATGCCAGCAATCTTATTTCAAAATGAGTTCTAGCATTGTAATCAATTTGCAAGAGTGCTGATGCTTAAGTATCTTTCATTAATTATTTTAGGAAGTATGTTTTAATCTAGACCTAAACGCAGACTCCTTTAACTACATCGAAGTCTCCGCTTGCAGTAGGTAAGCATTTATTTACCTCAGTCGAGGCATGCCTACGCGTTGATGCTACTAAGAGTTGATGCGTCTTGTCACAGTAGGTATGTATAGATCACAATAATAATTATATCTGGTTGGCAACTAAGTTCTGATACACTTTGCACAAAAGTTAGCTTTTTCTCTCAAAGAAAATTCTAGAAATGTTTTCTGTGGGGTAACATGTAGAACCTTCTGGAAGCTTTCTGATAGAGTATATAAATAGCGAAGAGCGCGAGCCGCGCGTAGTATAATTGCAACAATGGATGAACGCGCACTTCGAGCTATTCTCTTCTATGAGTTCCGACAGGACAAAAGTACACGGCATACAACGAGGAATATTAATAAAATACTTGGGAAGGGCACAGTAAGCCATTCGAAAGTAAGTCGCTGGTTCCACCGATTTGCTTCTGGAGATGTGAGCTTGAATGACTTGCAGCGCTCAGGCCGACCGACCGAGCTGCAAGACAGTGCTTTGCTACAAGAAGTTAATGAACATCCGCACTTCACGACTCGTGAATTGGGAGCAGCACTCGGGTTCAGACATACTACTATTGAAAAGCGACTCCACAGTCTTGGATATCGGAGAGTATTGGCAAGGTGGATACCCCATCCACTCACCTCGAGCATTCGAACGACTCGTGTGTCAATCTGCCAATCCTTGCTCTCCCATCCAGAACGCAAGGACTTTTTGGCCAGTTTAGTCACTGGGGATGAGAGCTACATATTATACAAAAATGACACACGAGCTGCCTTTTGGTTACCACGAGGGGAAGAGCCGCCAACAGAGCCAATGCCGAACCCTTATACGCGCAAAGTGCTGCTCTGCTGTTGGTGGGATCAGCGTGGGATGTTGTACTACGAGTTCTTAGCTGAAGGGACAGTCACTGCCAAGAAATACAGCGAACAACTTCGCAAATTGGCTGCTGGTATCAAACAAAAGAGAAGGAGAATGATAAAAGTGAATTTGCTGCACGATAACGCCAGACCACACGTCGCTTCTGCTACTAAGAAAATAATAGAGGAGTTAGGCTGGTCAACTGTGCCACATCCACCGTATTCTCCAGACCTCGCCCCTTCAGACTATCACTTGTTTTTAGCCCTCAATTTTTTTTACGCGGGAAAACTTTTTCCAACTTTCTGGATGTCGAAAACGCAGTACAGCACTTCTTCGAGCATCAGGACCCTGAGTTCTGGAGACGCGGAATTGAAAATTTGCCAACTAGATGGGCACAAGTCATAGAGTCCTCCGGTGCATGTATTGTAAATTAATGTATTTTAATAACGGAATAAAAAAATTAAATATACAAAAATCTAAAGTGTGTCAGAACTTAGTTGCCAACCTAATAAATGCGAAATTATGTTTGTGCTGGACGTTTTTGGGTTAAAATTGGAATAGAGATAGGATGGATAAACAGTTAGCCCTTACACTTGCTTGTTGGTGTTGGAGTTTGTTGAAAGAACGAAGTTGTTGAGTTGAAGTAAAACTGGTTTATTGTAGTTAAAGATATTCAAAATAAAAGGTAAAATTAGTGGTCGTTCCTTCCGTTGATGTTTATCGTACGAGTATCAATTTGGCTCTGCTGTTTGATATGTTATTTCTAATACAAGTAAATTCGCACGGCCTTAAGTAGGTCACAACGTAAGCTAAAAACATGTACAGTCGGAACTGTACACTACCTTTTACCCGGAAAAAAAAACACTATTCCCGTGGCATGGCAAAATTACTAAAGCCCGTTGCAGACGATGCGCAAGTACTTCTACTGTGCATATAATTTCGTCGTGTGAACATATTTTGCTTAGTAAAAGTGCACACGTTTGAACGCTAGCGCAAGTACTTGTGATTAGTACTTGCGCAAGCTACTGCGCATCGTCTGCAACGGGCTTAATTCTCTGTGAAGCAACAGAAGATAGTTTTTAATAAAGAAGAAATCGTTGTAGTTGGTATCATGGATGGACTTTAATGTACAATCCTTATTTACATTTAGGTGGTTTTCATTACAATAACAACCTTGGGATTATATTTGACAGTGTATAAATTTCGAACACTATTTCTATTTTAAACTATTTCGTACAAAGAAAAACTTTTTGTTTGGTGTGGTTTTACGAGAGTTTGAACACGTTGGAACCAAAAATGTTTTGTAGTAGTAACTCATGATTGAAATATTGATATCCAAACTGAACAACTTTTCAATTGGTAAATCCAGTTCAGGTAACAAGCGAGGATTAGTCAGGAATACGGTCGAAGTCTAGGTAAATAACGGAGGTCAATTAGAGAATAAAGTAAAATCAAAGTTCTTCTACATTTTCTTTATACAAAAACCAATATTTTGCGAACCATGATCATAAAAAACAATAACACTTTTAACTAATCGTGAAATGCTTTAAATTAGATTCTTATTAAAGAATATTCTTTCGAATAAAAATTGGGATGCACCTAAAAGTTTATGCATCCCAACTGCAATTGTGAAAATGATATACCTAGGTACTTAATATAAAGAATACTTCGTTATTAATTGAAAAATATTAGTTATCACTTATCACATTGATCAATTCAGGGTTTTCCTTAAATCGTTACAAACAATATGGTGATACACAAACATTTTGAGAAATTGTCTACTTACATATGGTTTTATCGACCTTATCATCGCTAATTACAACCATTGTAATGATTGCTTTGGCTCATTTGATCACTGATTCCACAGGTCTAATCTAAAAAAACAGTAAATACTTAATATGACACTTTATTATCTCTGGAAACCAAATCATAACGTTTACAAAAATTGTAATAAAAAAACAAAAATACTAACTAGGTATGGTATTTTAAAAACTATTTCAGTCGCAAAGAAAATTACTGCACAAACACAGTACCTAGTGTAGCACGCAAAGGCGCGCTGGACACTGACGAAGATTTATACCAGAAGCAGATAGCACAAATTCTTCTAGAATGGATTTTATTTACTTAACGACAACTTTTGACTTTGAAAAGAGTTCGGTGAATTTTTCCTCGCCATCCTTTATTCAAAACGCAAGAGCATTGTTGGGAATCTTCGAAATGAAAATCTTGGTGATTAAAAGTAAGAAAACTGTAGGTAATGTTTATTTTATTTATTTATTTTATTTTACTTTATTCAGACGGCGGCGGCCGCATCGGAATTACGAACCATATTGCGCGGGCAAATCTTTTTGCGTAAAGGTTATTTTATCTCTTATCATTATCAAATTCTATGAATGTATGTCAAACAACAAGTCTAATTAGATTTGAATTTTGAACAAAGAAACAACTAAATAGTTGTAAACTTGTTGTAAACTTTTTTAGTAAATACTAAAAAAGTTTTAAAACTTTAATTACCTATATCCTTCTCATCTATAATTATCTATTTCATTACAATAACAACCTTGGGATTATATTTGACAGTGTATAAATTTCGAACACTATTTCTATTTTAAACTATTTCGTACAAAGAAAAACTTTTTGTTTGGTGTGGTTTTACGAGAGTTTGAACACGTTGGAACCAAAAATATTTTGTAGTAGTAACTCATGATTGAAATATTGATATCCAAACTGAACAACTTTTCAATTGGTAAATCCAGTTCAGGTAACAAGCGAGGATTAGTCAGGAATACGGTCGAAGTCTAGGTAAATAACGGAGGTCAATTAGAGAATAAAGTAAAATCAAAGTTCTTCTACATTTTCTTTATACAAAAACCAATATTTTGCGAACCATGATCATAAAAAACAATAACACTTTTAACTAATCGTGAAATGCTTTAAATTAGATTCTTATTAAAGAATATTCTTTCGAATAAAAATTGGGATGCACCTAAAAGTTTATGCATCCCAACTGCAATTGTGAAAATGATATACCTAGGTACTTAATATAAAGAATACTTCGTTATTAATTGAAAAATATTAGTTATCACTTATCACATTGATCAATTCAGGGTTTTCCTTAAATCGTTACAAACAATATGGTGATACACAAACATTTTGAGAAATTGTCTACTTACATATGGTTTTATCGACCTTATCATCGCTAATTACAACCATTGTAATGATTGCTTTGGCTCATTTGATCACTGATTCCACAGGTCTAATCTAAAAAAACAGTAAATACTTAATATGACACTTTATTATCTCTGGAAACCAAATCATAACGTTTACAAAAATTGTAATAAAAAAACAAAAATACTAACTAGGTATGGTATTTTAAAAACTATTTCAGTCGCAAAGAAAATTACTGCACAAACACAGTACCTAGTGTAGCACGCAAAGGCGCGCTGGACACTGACGAAGATTTATACCAGAAGCAGATAGCACAAATTCTTCTAGAATGGATTTTATTTACTTAACGACAACTTTTGACTTTGAAAAGAGTTCGGTGAATTTTTCCTCGCCATCCTTTATTCAAAACGCAAGAGCATTGTTGGGAATCTTCGAAATGAAAATCTTGGTGATTAAAAGTAAGAAAACTGTAGGTAATGTTTATTTTATTTATTTATTTTATTTTACTTTATTCAGACGGCGGCGGCCGCATCGGAATTACGAACCATATTGCGCGGGCAAATCTTTTTGCGTAAAGGTTATTTTATCTCTTATCATTATCAAATTCTATGAATGTATGTCAAACAACAAGTCTAATTAGATTTGAATTTTGAACAAAGAAACAACTAAATAGTTGTAAACTTGTTGTAAACTTTTTTAGTAAATACTAAAAAAGTTTTAAAACTTTAATTACCTATATCCTTCTCATCTATAATTATCTATTTCTAGTTAAACCATAAATTACAGTGATATCCATGATTGCAGATCCAATAAAAATGGAGGGAATCTTTCCTTTCATTAGTCATCTGTGATATCTTATCGATGTGAAGGCAAAAAATGCTGAAAGGTTGCATTTGTGGCCGACCGATGAATTCTCACATTTTCCCTTATCTAGTCGGATGCATGACGTCCTAAGTATGGGAACTCCGGTGATCATACCCGTATGTGGTTGGACAAAAAATATTACGCTTAGTGATTTAGTTTTTCCTTCTGCTGCATACGGGATTAAATAATCTAAGTGATGAATCAACTAAAAGTCTGTCACTATCGTGAGAGAACATGTTTGCAAAAGAATGTTTGAAAAAGAGTTTTTTTTGGAAAAACAACGAAAGGACAGGTGTACGAAACATAAAGGCTCTTAATAAGTTAAATTTATTAAAATGAATCTAAGCTTGACTAAGCAGATTTCAAGGAATCTTGAAATAGGTATTGTGTTTTACTCTGTAACCGGTTCAATCCAAAATTCAAATATGTAAATTATTTTTTGAACAAAGACGGAACAAATTTGACATTTCAATATTATGTACCACTTCGTAAGGCATACAAATATTTTACAATTTAACAGTATCATGCTTGTACATTTACTACAATTTATTTTACGTAAGTACCTATATGGAATAGTAAAATTAATCAAGTAAAAAGTTAAACAGATTTTTTTTATATATAGCCACACCTTTCGATGTTTTCGATTGGGATGCACTTGCGGGGAGGTGTGTAACCATGTTAGGTTACATGGTAAGAAAACCTAAATTGATAATTTTTTGTAGGATTCCTTCATTTAAAATTATGCATATGCAATTATTATAATATTTTCCTAGATAAATATTCAGGTTGTTTTTATTTAACCATTGGATCAAATTCAAATTATTTATTGCATATCACATTACATTATAGTAACATATTGACACATGACGACGCGGTTAGCCTAGTTGATAATGACCCTGCCTACGAAGCTAGCGGTCCCGGGTTCGAATCCCGGTATCGTCAAATAGTTGTGTGATAAGCGCAAGTATTTGTTCCTGAGTCTTGGATGTTTTCTATATATTTAAGTGTGTATTTCTCTATATAAGTATGTACATCGTTGCCAAGTACCCATAGTACAAGCTTAGAGCTTAGTTTGGGACTAGGTCAATTTGTGTGAGATTGATCCTGATATTTATTATAATTATTATTATTTATTATATTACAATTGTAGCATATTATACGTAGGTAATGGAAATTTCTTAAAAAACTACCTATTACTGTGGGACACCAAATATTATATATTTAATCAGTCGGAAGACCGCCAAATAAGTGACTTTGCTTTTGTTCTTAAGACAAAGTTCGTTCATTTCAGTCATTTGTCTTCGTCCACTCAATGAGATTTAATCAATTTATCATCATTTACTTTCCCGCGAACACCGGACCGCAAGGGTTTAATGAGAAACATGTCATGTTTAACATAATCAAACGCTTTTGTCATGTCTATATAAAATGCGTAAACATGTTTCCCTTTATCTACCGTAATTATTATAGGTTTTCTACAAATAAACATTAATGCACATTTTATACATACTATTAAGTACCTTTTATAATTTTTTATTCCTCTAGGTACCTACTTGGTCGTTTGACCAAAAAATGTAAAACAAACTTTACTTCAAAATAATCTAAACTACCATCATAACATCGATAACAAGGATTTTTTGCTTCAATTATACGATAATGGAATTCGCTGGAAATGGATACAAGGGTTTACTCTGGGGTTCCGTACGGATAAGGGACAATGATAACTTATCTTTTATTATCATTCGAGGTTCAATATTTTGCTGAAAGAACATTATTTCTCTTTTGCTTTAACTATTAATAATACGCCTAATAACATTATAAAGAAACGTGTAGGTAAATGCATTTGGATTAAATATTTAAAGAATTAAACCGCAGCTGCGATAAAACTATCCGACATCAAGTTGGTAATGTCGATGTCATAGGAGGTTTTTTTTGCCAAGTTATAAGGAAGGAAGTTATTTTATTATATCAATGGTGTTTCCCATGTTTGTTATTACTTCAACTAATGCACTTTACAAGACAGAATCACGTAATAATTATGTGGTTTATTCATTACTCTCGATGACATGAGGGAAATCCCAACGCGAAGTTACACTGTGGTTTCTAGGTTAAGATCTTCGATAGCTATTCTAACGACTTCATTCATAAAACTAGTAGCAAACATGATATTTACATTTTTTTATAACAGGTGTCTGTAAAGGAATAGTAAATGGGAAATGTGATTTGTCATATAAACTCGTATTGGAAAAACGCAACATGAAGGACACCAATAATTAGCAAAGTTATTTCCTACGCTTTGTTCCAGAAAATGTAGGGTTTTTATTATACACAAAAAAAATATTTTGTGTTAAGATCTGGCACTCCGCATGAATTAGATGGTATTAAACTTGATGTCATGTCTAATAGACGAAGTAGATATTTGACGTAGTAGGTTTGAGTTCGACACGGCCTGGCACAATATCCTGGCTTATAATTAGACTAGATAAACAGCGTTGATCAGAATTCTACTAAGGTCAATATGTGTATCAATCATCCAATGAGCAGTAATATAATTATATTATATTAAATAGTTTCTTTATCCGAAAAATAAATTCTTATGCAAGCATTTCTGCCGGCTGTACTTCACGGCAAGCTATATCGTATTGTCATTGGATCTTAAGCTTACATTATCCAATTTTCCTGACATTACAATGTATTAGCTACTCGTAGTTTTGACTCCACCATGTAGCTTTGAGTCTCAAGGGTCTGATAGTCTATCAGTCCGTCGGCCGATGTCGGCTGGTCAGTTCATCGTATTATAAATAAATAAATAATTGTGGGACTCTTAATAGCAGGGAAATTAAAATAGAATAGAATTAGGATGTCTTAATCCTACATATTTGTTAAGCACGGTAACAAAAAAGGGTAACTGAAACTGACAGAGTGCGTGAAAGCGACGCTAGATCCATAATTAAACAAATGCGTTGTTGTGTAAACACTGACAAAGCGGGCAACAAGGGTAGTGCGAGACTGCTCGGTATGCGAGGTGCGAACTCGTTACCGCCGCGCCCGCGGGGCATAGCCACGTCTCAATTATACCCAACTTCATTACTCAGATTCCGTTATGAGCGTAAGCTCTAAGTAGTCGCGGAGTCATCTCCCGGCTTGTAATATATACGGGCGAACTTTGTTTGTGTAATTAATTTGTTTCCTCCGCGCCTCTCAGCCAGTTGTGTCGCACAACGAGTTGCGCCGGGAATCGAATTATTTTTGCTAAATATTACTGCGAAAACATCTAGTGTGCCCGTTTTAGCAGTGTACTGTAGAGTATTTTTAGCTGGTAGAAGTTTTATTTTTACGGAGTTATTGACTAACACGTAAGTTTTCTATTATTTATTTAGTGAAAAGGAATTATTTTATACTGTAGAAGTTCACTTTCAAAATTAAAATGAAAGTAAACTCAAAACTCTAACATCCACCGATATTTATTATCCAGGCTCCGGCTGATGTAGTTAGATTTATTGAAAAGTTGATTCTATTAAAAGTTTATTGCCTAACGTAGCCAACAATGTTACCCCCAGTGATTCTCTTCAAACTTGGACCTCGTAGTTTCAGCCGCAGTATGTTCCTCGCTAACAGGCTCTCCAACCAGACTGAAAATAAAGTGAAACCTGCTGCTATTACTTCAAATGTTCATAATTATTTAACAACTTTCTCGTTTTATATTTATTGTAAACTTGAACGTTGCCAGCGTTTGCATTCAACAAACATTTAATATATATTTTTTAAATTTCCTTCAAAATTAGTGGAATTTTGCCAAACAAATGATATTTTAAGTAATATCCCTACCAAACCAACAGCCTCACTTTTGCGTTCAAATATTATTACTTATAAAAATGCGTTCACTTCACTGTTAAATCTCTGTTTTCGCGGTTAAGCTACAAAACAATATGATCTAATAGAGCTCTAGTTTGTAACAAGAAGTTACAATTAACTTGCGATGAGTTCAATCGGAAATACAGCTAACGAGTGTTGGGGGCGTGTGCGTAATTTGCTTTCGGAATAATGAACCAAAAGTAATTCCTTAATAATTGTTAGTGTGAAAGAGCAGGGAAGTTGGCAGGGACTTGAAAGAAATTAATGAGTGTTAGGAACTCCCGACGTGCCCGCTGATCAGCCGCCAACTTGCTCGGCGCTTAACTAAATTCCCCGCTAATTGCAAATGGCCCGAATTACTATTTCAAATGCCCCATCATCAAGAACGACTGCGATTTACTTACGCTGCTTTAAAAAGAACTGGGTGCACATTTATTTTGAACTTTTCTCTGAATGATTCAGCTTGTTTATTTTTTATTTGTATTTTGAGGGCGGGCTGGTTTCCGCAACTCGACGTCTAGCGCCTATTTTGCGTGTGGGTGGGATTACCATATTAATCTAGCCATCCAGCTCCTCGAGGAAGCCCACCAGACCTTTGATGTCGATGGTTACCTCGGGGAGACACCTAATCGGACCGAGCCTTCAGCTTGTTTATAATGAACAGGTTTTCATTCATTATACGTACAAATCGTACAATATAAAATCAGGTTTTGATATGAATGTTTCAGTGTATTAAACATATCCCAAGTGTGTAATTCTGGCTTCAAAATATCGTTGCTTGATCATACAGCGATACATCATCATACACTTACTAGTTTATAGACCTACGTGTGTTACTAAACCGTGGCTAACAAATAGCCAGGTGTGGTAGATGGTAGGGCGGGGTAACATAGTGAGGGCCATTACGACAGCATACAAACTGCCCTCCGCGGGGCAATATTGTGATTAAGGTAATACGATTGCGGGAATGTGGCTGACGTACGGCGGAACTGCCGCGCGAGATTTCCTACACGTGAGCTAGCTGCTAAAACGCAATTGATTTCTTCCTTCAAAAAGTTTTTAAGTTCCCAAGCGGCGAATCGGTATCGACATAAAACGACCCTTTTTTCTGTGAAAACCCTGAACATTACTATTTCATAACTCCGATATCCGACACAGCTAATGAGATGAGTAAACACCCACGTGAGTCTCGCGAAGTTTTAAATTAAACAAAACTTATATAAGTAAAGTTCAAACTGCATACGGAAATGCGCTTCTTAGAAGCTTGATGTAAGAAAGTAAATTGAGGAATTGTGTAGTAGTTAGTATAGGTATCACGTGCGTTTTATTAATAGCATAATCGACGTAATAAATTATTCTGTCAGTTAAGTAAGATCGCTCGTTTACTTGTTGGTGCGGTATCAATACGAAACTTACTCTCTGTACCGATGTGGTACAGATTCTTTAACCAGTAAGCGCGGGAGTGGAGCTGTAAAAGCTCAGCAGAAAATACAGATAACGGGCCAATAAGTCAGGGAGCGGCCTAAGTTAATGAGTCACTTTTATCTAATCATAATGAATACGTAAAAATCTTATATGCTTGACTTAACTTGATATGGAATTGCTTAAAATCCACAGCCAGATAACAAAGTTGTTAAATTGTGTATTTACAGGCGAAGGAACGGTGTGGCCGTCTAAGACTAAAATATGGATTTTTTAACGCCGTTACTATATATGTACTTACAATATGTTTTTAGTATCACCATGATCATCGTGGTCGCCCTGCTGTGTGTGTTGGTGGCGCTCGTGTTTGTGCACGACTACAAGCGCAAGAGTACCCGCTCGTGGAAGCTGCTCAGCAAATTTAACGGAGAAAGTGGGCTGCCCATCATTGGTAATGCTTTACAACTCGGCTTCGATTCTGATGGTAAGGTTTTTGTCTATTTTCCTAAAAATAAATTAACCGTAGAGCCATTAAGTTATCTTCACATTTCTGTTTGTTTGTCAGTACGTTTATTAGTTCAAATTTTGCAAGTCTAATCTAGCTCCTGTCATTGGAGTAATTTTAAATTTGGATTACATAATTATTTAAACCCAATGACAATGCAATATTATAGTGTACAAGAGCTAATCTGATTATGAGGGCATAGGATCTCCGCTGAACTGAAAGTAGACTCACTGTCTTGATAAACAAATAATGTCTATACAAAAAAAGTACATAGTCGGCCGGAAAGTTATACACAACATTTTTATTATTAGATACCTAGATATATTTTGTAGTTGAGATCAGATTGGCTATAGCGAAATTTTACTCGTAAATAATATGGATCAAAATGTTTGGTCGTGTGTAAAATAAGCGATACCCTCTAATTCTAAGAAATAATGACATTTACTTCTTACATTTAGTCTTGTCTGTTTTTATTGTTTGATAATACCAATTTTCTTCCTAAATTGATTAATTGGACCTGATGTAGAATCCTTTTGACTAACATAGTCGTGACATTTAGTCTTGTCTGTTTTTATTGTTTGATAATACCAATCATTTTCTTCCTAAATTGATTAATTGGACCTGATGTAGAATCCTTTTGGCTAACATAACGATGGTGAAATGGTTGGTTTTCAGGCGTGTCAAAGATTCTGATGGACTTGTGGAGAAAATACGGAATGACCAACTACAGGCTGACGGTCGGCTCCGAAGAATGGGTGATGCTGTGCGAATCTGATGACGTCGGCGTAAGTTATGCTTTCTAAAACCTTGTCGATAATCAGTGATCGGAATAGGTAGAGCTAATTTACCATGATGCATGTTCATTCGATAATGTGTTCCCATCTCGCTCACGCATGAATGAACATGCGTCAACTTTAGGTAAATTAGCTCTACCTATTCCGACCACTGTTGATAATATATACCTATATTGTTTTTTACCAAAACAGACCAATTAACTATATAACCATAACAGCTTTGATTTTTACAAAGTACCTATGGTTTATGATAAGGTAATCCTTTATAGCCAGACAAATGACCCGATAACTGTTGCAGCTCCGTCGTACATTTTTCACCTTGATATCGATAATAATATGATAAATTCTTCATGGCAAAATGCACCGAAACTCGACGCAATTATAAATCAAATTGATTTCATGAAATTTATATTTCAATTTTGAATCACGGACGAATGCAACGGATTTTCATTCGGTCTGCGATAAAAAAAAACGGGCAAGAACATGTCGGGACGTGCTCTAGGGTTCCGTTACCATTACTACAAATACAAAAAAAAATCTGGAAAAACCATAAATATTAGCTAATTTTCTGTTCAAAGTTACGAGTATCTTAGCCGATATACATTTACTAATAAAGTCTACCTAGTCATAATAGTTTTCCTTTTAAATTCGTTATATGTACTTTCATTCAAGATGTTTTTCAGATTTTTAGTACTTGTAGGTTTGGCTGTTGGTGTTTGGTGGTTATTTACACGCAACTCTAGCGAAAATGACACTTTTCGAGTTCAAAATTTCCTAATCGGTCCCCTCATCTAAAAATTGATAATGACATACACAAAATGTTTTTTTAATAGCTATCTAATGATACCTCATTATTGATGATACTCTTTTATTGTTTTTTTTCCTCCTTGTTTTGTAATTTATGTTTTATGTACCTGTCAAAATTATGTGTGTGTAACCTTCCGTGGTTTCACCTGATGGTTCCAACGGAAGACCAGCGCTGACTTTGTTGCCGGCATTATGCTGAGTTGGGACCATTTCGTGACTACATTCTTTCTGTGTGTATTTTTCTGTCCTTTTCTGGTATTTGTCACGAATAAATGTTTTTCTTCTTCTTCTTCTTCATTCGTTCTTATCAGGATTTTTTTTTTATTAACTTTGCTTTACATGTGTGGGAGGTGCCCTAATTATTATTATTATTATACAAATTTTCAACTTTGTGACTCTTATAGTTTCTGAGAAAAAGTAAGTGTGACAAACAGACAGACGGACGGACATGGCGAAACTATAAGGGTTCCTAGTTTGACTACGGAACCCTAAAAAAAGGATTTGAAAATGCTAATTTCCGTTCCAATTCGGTTCGTCGTCCAATAATTTGCAGGTACCTGCAAATTTTTGGACATTCTTATAAAAACATTGAGCAATTGCACCAATGTTTTTATAAGAATAGAATAGGCTTTGTAAACCTTACCCTGAATTTAATTTTATATTGCATAACTTTTCATAATGCTAATATATCTATTCTACAGACGATCCTGGCTCATCCTACTGAACTAGCCAAACCAACGGAGAGAAACGCCGCCATGATGCCATTTTTCGGAAACTCAGTTTCGACCTCTGAAGGTAATTTACTAGCATTACAAATCAAAATATCATAATTGTAAAAAAATATATGGAAATAATCTTATACAAATTAAAATAGCGCCAAACTTACGAGTATTTCTCTGCTAATAACAAAAAATATATACTTAGTTTAGTTAAGGACAAAGTAAACATCCAAGGCTCGGGAACAATAATATAATTTATTATTTATTACACAAAAATCAATTACACTCAAATATTTAGGAAGTACCTGGCAAGTAACTGCTATGTAGTTAGTAGTAATAAACTGTGAATCTACCTATACTTGAGACAATAGGCAATCAGCGTTGGCTGGTGTCGACAAAACTAAGCTTCGTTTTGTTGCGGCGATCGCCTCGCCTCCCACGAGGACACTAAGAGCCCAGTGGGCATTAATGCAACGGCAGTATTGTACAGTCCGGCCTTAACCAGCAATTTGCGACCACATTGCAGGCATTAAACCAAACAAATATAAAGGAAACACGTTACTCCAAAATGTTTTATTAGTCTAAGTTTCTTTAGTTGGCTGTTGTTTAACTTTGTACATTTTTCAGGAGAAAGATGGAAATCTACCCGCAAATTGATGACTCCCAGCTTCCACTTCAAGACATTAGAAGCCAGGGTTGACGCGGTCAACTCCCGCAGCGACGCTCTCAACCAAGTCCTCGACCAATACGTAGATAAAGCACCTGTCGACATGTACAGATACCTCAGGCCGTTCATGTTCGACATTCTTTGCAATACACTGATGGGCGTTGACCACAATATGCTCGCCAACCCCGACCACCCATATCTAGCCGCCAGTGGAAAGTAAGTATATTTACGACTTAACTCGATTTATTATTTTAAAATACTTTTTCCTGATTCGCCTTTACTTCAACTGACAAACGGAAATGTATGACATCATTTTTCTTTACAGGGTTATCAAAATTGCTACTGAAAACTATTTTTCCTATTGGAGGAACATTAGCTTCATTTTCAAGATGACTCCGATCTACCGTGAAATGGTGGACACCATCAAGACCATTCGGGACTACAGTGATCAGGTTGGTAAGACGACATACTGTAGCAAATATAATAGTTAATTTGAACAATTATTGTTAACACATGTTAAATTATACTCAATGAAAATATCGTCACTTTGGTACTAGGGACAACGGAACAACGTTTTAAAACCTCTAAAAAATGTGTGAGATTGTCGCCTGATATTTATTTATTACTAGCGACACGCCCAGAGCGGTTAGCACATCTTGTATTTTCTCGCTTGTCGCTCAGTGCGTCCCTACCGTTATAAACTAGTTAGAAAGGGAGAACCGAGCGATAAACAAATCGCGAACCACTTATGCTATCCTCCTGGTTTCGCACGGAAAAAATCTTCCATACAATTCTTGTCCTGACGATTACGAACACAACAATAAAAACATCGGTCGAGCCGTTAACTGATGATCCGTCATACCTCTACATATGGCAATTGATTTTTATTTATATAGATTATCCTTATTTAATTACAGCTGATCCGCGAAAGGAGAGTGAAATTAAATTCATTCATTGATGAAATCGAGAGCAACAACAGGGACGCCAACGTAGATGTTAAGGCCCTAGTTCACGAGAAGGTGTCAGAAAAAGCTTGCATGCTAGATTCCCTACTCCTCAGTACTCTGTCCAACGGTGACCCTGCCCCTGATGAGACTATTAACGAGGAAATCACGCTGTTGTGCTTTACTGTAAGTAATTTATAACTTATACAAATTACAAGCTATACAAAATTGCAAAGTACTTCATTAAACGGGAGATGCCTACCTATGACTTGATCTGCGTAAAAAAAAAACTTTTATGTATATTTTTTTTATTTACGTTGGTTTTACTCTTGAGTTCTAACCAGTAACTTTCTTTGCCACAGGGACACTACACCACCACGATGACAATGGCGCACACCTTGTACTGTTTGGCTAAATATCCAGAAATTCAGAAGAGAGTCCTCGAAGAGCAGGAGTCCATCTTCAACAACGACCCGCTAAGAAAACCCACCAACCATGACCTGATTGAAATGAAATACCTAGAGGCTGTCATCAAAGAGAGCATCCGAGTCATCCCCACTGTCACCAAAATCGGACGGCAGTTACAGAATGATCTACCGCTCAAAGGTTTAATATCTTATTCATAAGTTTTCGTCGTACAAAAACTAATAATCTTCACTCATGTCATGTCTCAACCTTAAATAGGTTTCAGTATAACACATTTTCTGCCGCACTCAGAGACATGAATTAACTTTTAAATTTTATTAAAGTTGCTGCGTCTTATTCTATTGCTAAGAAAGAGACAGCAGCAACTTTAAAAGTTAATTGACGTCTCTGAGTGCAACCGCTATTTATTTTTTTAATTTATTGACTAAAAAGAGAAGATACAAAAGTCTTATTTAGAGCCCATCTATGCGAAACCTAGAGAAGGATCAAATTATTATTTACTATTACAGATGGCAGGATCATCCCTCCTGGTACCCAGGTGGTCGTTTACTATGAAGCCCTCTACGCTGACCCTAAAATGTTCCCCGAGCCCGAGAAGTTCAAACCAGAAAGATTCTTCAACAGCCTGCACCCATACGCTTTCGTGCCCTTTAGCGCTGGCCCTAGAAACTGCATTGGTGAGAAGTGTTATTAAATTATCTAAGTGACGTTTGCATGTAGAAAGTTTTTTTTAATGCTTTACGTTCACTGATTTCCTTGTCAAAAGCGACTAGTTCTTGGAAGTGGATATTTTGAATGACTAGCAAATGTCTTTTATCTTTTAATTATTCTAAGCAATACGTGTTTGTTCTCTAGGTTTCCGTTACGCTTGGGTTGCGATGAAGGCCACGCTATCGAACCTCCTGCGGAGGTACGAGGTGCTGCCAGGAGCCCCCGAAGACAAACCACAGTTCGCCCATAGAATCATTACCGAATCCATCAACGGTGTCAAACTAAGACTGAAGAAGAGGGAAGCTTAGATATTATCCAATTATTGTTGTGATCAGGCAAGACAATGCTGGCCATTATTGCCTATGTATTAATAAGTTTAGCAAAAAAAAATTAGGTCTGTTTTAGAATAAGGAGTAATTTATTTATGACTGATTGTATTACGCGTTGATCTAGTGAACTAAATGAAACAACTGTGGAGGCAATAATGTAATATAAAAACAGGTAGATGGGTTACTTATACGATATTCCGCGTGTATAAATGGCCGGCACTCGCACACATAAATCTATTGCAATGACACGCTAATTTACGGATGACAAGTGATAGCAGGACGCTACGCTAATTTCGTTTCTCTTTAATTGGGCGCATATCTGCCGCTCTGCACACAACTACACGCTTCCGTTGTCGACGCGAGATTGAGTTAAGGTTTTCCAATTGGCGTAGTTTTAATGTGCCACTTTTGAAGTGCGTATAACCTATCTACCTCTTTTTATATTACATCATTGAGTGGAGGCCTGATAATTATGATGTCAAAGGCTAAGACTGTGATTAGCCCTTAGATATACTATATTATTTATTAAACAGTTTATATTTCAATATAAATCATTTATGATTGTAAGAAGCATTTTTTTATTATTTCCTTTGATAAAACAATTGTTTAATTGTAATCAAATCAAATCAAATAAATTTATTTGCCAGAACACAGTAAATTAAGGTGTTACAAAATAATGTTCACAGTTTATTCAGCCTGCATGCAAGCGTGCAAATATTTTGCTGAGCTTAAGTCAATATAATCATATTATCATGTCAATAAAGTTAATTAGAATTATAGTAGTGTCATAATAAAAGTATTATGACACTACATACTTCATTAACATTAAATTTTAAATAATCTCTAAAAACAATCTGTAAAAATATTTATCCATAAGCCAGTTTGTACAAATTGGAACAAATAAATATATATACGTACACAGATTTCAAATAAAGACTGTTTTAAATACCGTTTCCACGCTAACATTACTTTAATAAATACAAAAATTTAAAGAAATTGCATAGGTAGGTACTTAGTAGGATTGTCTTAATCTGGATAGATCTGCCAAACCACGATTGGTTTGGCAGATTTTGACTAAAAAGCTTTTATAGAAAGAACTTGGCTAGATTACGTACCTTTCTGTCAGTGATTAAGAAGACAAATAAAATACCTTTTGTCATAACGATACTAAGTATCTACTATTATAATTATAGTCTTCCTACATTGACATCAACTCAACATGAACAATGACAATTGATATAATTATTCACAAAATATCAACACAGCAATGCCAACATGGAACCAACCGATGAAAAAATGGCCGCTCATTGCCTTAATCCTTTTATATGTTTAGTATTTAAATTCGTTTCGCGCTGCGAATACTGCATGCGACATTTCAAACTGGGTAATTGCTCAAACAATGAGTCGTAAGCGGCCGCGGTCGACAAAATAAGCCGCGTTTGTTGCGGTGTGTCGCTACCACGCGACAAAAGCCCTTCACGGACGTTAACAGGCGTTTCACGTCAATAATATCATAGAATATTATTTATTATTACGTCATCGACATGCATACTGATAGGGTGAACCGCAGGCTTATTGCTTAACGTACTTGCGATCGCGATCGACTTGAAAGTGGAACAATTGTTTTCATTTTGTAGGCAGACTTGCCTTCAACTGTCAAAAATGAAAGCGATCGCGATCGCGAATGCGTTAGGCAAATAAGCCCTCCAGTTTTGCTTAGTCTCACAATCTCGCAATTGTGGTACGCCGTGTTTTCCATAAAATTAAAATATAAATGTTAAACAATGTAACTATTATGAAGTAGAAAGAAGATGAAAATACACCTTAATTTAATGTCATGATCGCACATTTAGAAACTTATTTTAGCCAAAGTATGCTTTTTCGGGTTCCGTAGACCAACGGAACCTTATCACTAAGCCTCCGCTGTCTGTCCGTGTGTCTGTCAGCGGGCTGCAGTATTTCTTTAACCGTAATAGGTTGACAGTAAAAATTTTCACAGGGCATGTATTTATATTGCCGCTATAACAACAAATAATAAAAACCGGTCAAGTGCGAGTCTGACTCGCGCACCGAGGGTTCCTAATTTAAGTCCGTACTTCAAAAATACTTATACTTTTTTATGTACTTTAATTCGTACGCAATAATTTTGAGTTTAACACAAATTTTCAACCTTTTTTAGTGACCTATTTCTCAAAAACTAAATTCTGAACACTCCCAATTTTTTGGGTTCCGTACCCGAAGGGTGCCAAACAGGACCCTATTACTAAGCTTCCGCTGTCCGTCCGTCTGTTTGTTGCCGGGCTGTATCTCATGAACCGAAATAGGTAGACTGCTGAAATGTTCACAGAATGTGTATGTCTATTTCCACTATAGCAAGAAATAATAAAAATTAAATAAAAATAAAAATTAAAGAGGGGCCCCATACAGGAAACGTGATTTTTTTGTTAAATCCATCTGTATCTCATGAACCGTAACAGGTAGACAGTAGAAATTTTCACAGTGTTTATTTTAATTGCCGCTATAACAGCAAATTATAAAAATAAAACAAAATTTAAAATTAAAGGGAGCTCCCATACAAAAAGCGTGATTTTATTAAATTTTGTCACTCCGCGGGCTGTATCTCATGAACAATCACGATCTCATGAATCTTGTACTATGAACCCTTCGTGTGCGAGTCAGACTCGCACCTGGCCAGTTTATTCCGTAAAATATAAATAATTAGCTATAAGTAAGGAATTTTTCAGATTTTTTGGTTCATAAACTTCGGAGATAAGGGGGGGACAGACTACAAACTCTCATCATAAGGGCTCCTTTTTTACCATTTTGGTACGGAACCCTAAAAATTAAATAAAATTAAAAATTAGAACATAAGTACTATTTACATAGTGTAATCTTGTACGATGCACGATGGTATGAAACCCTTCGTATGCGAGTCCGACTCGCACTTGACCGGTTTTTCAATTAAAGATAAGGCCAAGCGTATTTAAGCATAATATACTAAGTCATTGTGTGTTATAATATTAAACACACAATACACATAATAAATAAGTAAAAGAAGGTAAAACTTTACCAATCAAATTTAACTATTTGCTCTTTAAATTTTCCGGAAAATCCTTACTCGTAAAAAACGCTAGTTTTATAAAGCAAATTACCCTCAAGTCTAACGTCATATAACATGCGTATAAGGAAAACGTATCAAGAACCAGCGTTCTAAATATCGGTCGATCTCCCCACTTGCTATACTTACTTACCTATTGTTTAAGTATGTTTTTTCTTCTTCACCATGTCATCGGGTAAGATTTCCTTTGTGCCATATCCACTTTTAAGCAAAATAGATAAGAGTAAAGCGTAATAATATGATTACCACGTCGACACGAAAATTATAGTATGGATCTTAACCAGTCGCCGTCAATGGAATACCCTCCTCCTTGCAAGAATACCGCAAATATTTAAAACACAATGAGCACTTTTATTACGGTAACGATTATCCTCTTAACTGTGATGAATCAATAAATAAAAATGTCCGACGGTATTGTGTTTCCACGTTTGAAACAATAAATATGTGTGCTATTACGAAAGACCTGGACTGAAACTTTTTTAATTCAGCGAGACAATAAACCTACAAAGTTGGCCGGGCTGCACCTGGAGTACCTTCCGCTGCATTCTGTTGAAAATATTACCCTACAAAGACAAGGCACATGCATATCTCCAAGTCATTATCTGCTATTCCAAAGGCTGATGTAATCTTTCTAATTTGAAATGAAGGTTCAAATGTAGATTTTTGATAAGGTAACGCGAAAAACACAAAGATTAGCCGTGCTCTAATTTAGTGCTCAACTTTGACAATAGTTACGAGCCAATGGGTAAAGTTTCGGCACGATTTGATTGTTCGCGCTTGATATTGCTAACAAAGGGATGAAAGTCCCGATTTTGAAAAATCCCTACGCGTTTACAGATAGCAATGGAATTATATCGAAATGTTAAACCCCAAAACGTTTTTTTTTTTATATTACTAGGCATGGCTGAATGAAATCATTTTCTGGATTAGCACATAGGTACTTAGTAGGTAGGTATATTTTTAGGTTTACCCTTGAATCACCGACACACATTCATAAAATGCTTTACTTCGCCGAATTTTCATTCCACGTCTAAGAGTTATAATTTTTTGGTGGTCACAGGTCTAATCTGACCTAATCTACGTAACTCATGCTTAAGATGACCTGAAAACAACAAGATTTCGGCAGAAATTAGCTTTCGATGAAATGAAATTAGGTAAAACGACACATTCGATGAAATGAGTGTCTGCAAAACAAGGGAACAAACACCATATTTTTATCTGTTAAAACTTTATAGTTCCCAAGGGAAAAGCGAAAATTGACTGTTACAAGGACGGAGTCGCGGGTGAACGCTAGTCTTTTAAATGTGATAGTTTGTAAAACCGGGTCTCCATGTTGCGCGGCCAACCCTCGACCATGGCTCACGCGGCAGCCGCGCTTAATGGAGACTAGTCTGCCATACGCGGCGAGCCGATCCGTTTTGGTTTTTGGCGGCTTATCAAAGGGTATTAGTAAGTAGTAAGGGTACTGCGGTTTATTTTGTGCTTTATCGCAAAAACGCACAAACTGTGATCGATATGGACGGCTGCCGCGCTATAATCAAAATCGTGCCAAAATTCGCTTCCGCACCAAGTTCGCAGGTTTGCCGCGGTCGGACGAGCCGCGCGCGGTAGCCGCGCGAGATAGAGACATTGTGAATATTTAGATGTTTGTCAATCTCAAAAGACGTCTCTCAGTCACAACTAAACACACAGATAGTGCATGCAAAATAAAGGACATTTTTTATTTCGAAAAATTTTACAGTGCTTGTGGAAATCGTTAAACGAGTTAAGCTAATAAGATTAAAAACCAAAATAGAACTGCAAGTCTCTTTTGGAAATTTAATCTGTTCATAGATTTTTGTGGTTCACTGTACCATAAACATACGAACAAAGTAGATAAAGGAACAAACCAAACAATACACTATATTATTCTATTAGGTAGGACTCTGTACCATTGTTCCTAGACTTAATAACGATTGTAGAACAGTACATTTTCAGTTTATCCCTCGCCGGATCTAATAGCCGGTGGGGCAATGTTTAAACGTTTTCTGTGGGTCGGTTTCTTTTGTGTAATTACCTTAGACACCCCCACATACATATGGGGGGAGCTAACTGGTAGTAGTATCCGAGTAAAGCCTACGGGTGCGGAATTTAAGTGGTCTTATTTGGTGGCCGGCCGATTGAGGCTCCACGTACCAGAGCGTGTTGAGAATCGACAATGTTTACCTGGTCGACCGTTTTGCCTAATTATTACTTGGAACTCGTATCGGGTCTAGTATATAATTCACCTATTATCCGGCTCTGCACGGGGAATTTTCCTGGCACGCCTACAAAAATGTTGCAAGCCTTAGTAGGTAATACACCCGATTTTTCTCAAATAAACTTTCATTGAGTAATGTAAACTTGTTAGATGGTGTCTCGATAACAATAATTTGAGAGTGGCAATAACGATAGTAAGAAGTAAGAAGGAAGTAAGAATGCATGTGTGGCTGTGGAACTATAGAAATTTTTCAGGTGACATGACGATTCAACGACGCATAAAATGAACATAACTTACAGTTTGAAGATATTGATGTACAAAGTCGCTCCCTTTTCAAAAGTAAGTACAGCAGTGTCACATGAATAGATAAGTATGAGTGAAGTTCATAATAATAATAGCAACAATAATAATAATAATATCAACAATGTTGTTGAAGCGAGTGGCGATGGCGGTCGGCTGTAGACAGCAGTTAGCCGTCATGTCGGCGTTTGATTTTATTTTGCCGCGGAGCAAGTTTGCGAGAAAACGTCGTTATCGAAGGAAGTTTAGCCATCGGGCTTTTTCCATTATTAAACTTTTATCCGACTGCGCGCGAGAAACTGATACTAATTCAAAATTTGCTAACGATTTTTCTTTTATTCGTTTCACAATTACGTATTATCCATCGGTTTTACACGGATTAAGATATGAACTGTTGCAGATAAAGAGATGCATTGTTGTTGGACTAGTTAAAGGTAACGTGTTAAAGTTAAAATGAGGTAGGTATTACAACGGCATTTCATCGCTTAATTAAGTATAGCCTGTCCAGAAAAATTAAAAAACCTCAAATGGAGGTGCCATATGCCACTGATACTTTTTTAATCAGTGTTTCGTGAGTTGCAATGGAAAGTGTAGGTAGTTCTTTTCCGCAATATGGCGAGTTTTTTATATTCCTGATGCTATTCTCGTTGTATGTATGTATGTAAACTCTTTATTGTACATCATCTCTTCATCATCGTGTATGTTGTATGTGTGAAATGTAAAGAGTTTTGCTTTATTGTATGTATGTAAAATATGCACCGTTCTATTCTTTTTTTTATATTTAGTTAAAAATTATCAGTCTTTACTAGACTCGTAATTATACTCGTATATCTTGAACGTGGACTACCTATCCGTAAGTCGTTAAAACGTTTTTAAGTACATATTTTATAAATAATTTTTAATAAAAACACATAAAGTCATAAAATGTTACCAATAACATTATTAAATGTAATAATAAACTATTCTTTAACAACAGTTTTTTTTTTTTTAATTGCTCAATTGTGAATTTTTTGAAGTTAGTTATATATGCATTTTAATTTTAGGTATTTTTATAATTAAAAAAGCAAGAACATAAAAGTAAAATAAAGCTAGGATCTCTTACTGTTTTTTTTTATACACAGCGCCCTTAATTTGACAATTTAGGGTTAAAAGACACTAACCTAAGTAAATTCTGTTTTCAGTAACGCATATCGCAATAAGAGGTACTAATTACAGTTATAATTTGAACAAGGCTCGCATCGAGATAATCGGATAATCGGTTCGCAAGGACTCGTAGTAAACGAGTTATTATCGTTTGTTCAGCATGCCATCGACACTATGGACGAGGTCAGCATCGTGCAGATCTGCAAATCAAACTTCAAGGAGGAGGAGATTTGCAGTGGCAAGGCGCTGCTCTACGAAACGCTCGGCAAGACCGACAGGATGCCGACCCGCCGCAGGGATTGAGGCGCGAAAAGTGTCCAGGACATCATCGTGTTGTTAAAGGAGACTGACCCGGACGACGTGCCTGCCTTCGTCGCGAAGCAGCTGCATAAGCTGCCTCCTGTGACGTTCGATCACGTCGATGTCACTAGACTGCTGAAGGATATCGTGGCCCTAAAAGCAAATCTGGAAGAAATGTCCCATAAATTTGAAGCATCGCAGAATGTTATCGCCGCGTTGCGCAACGATGTCAACAGTTTGCGCAATGCCCCAGTTACTCGGCCGTCTGCTGATGCGTCGAATTTGTGTGTCGTCGAACCGACCCATGCTGACGCACCGGCGTCAGGTATCAAGTCGGCGCTACCGCAACGTGAGTTATCAACATCTCAAGTCGTTCGCGCCGCCCCGCCGCCCGCGCGTTCCCCGCGCGTGGCGCAGCCCCCCGCACGCGCGCCGTGCGTGTCGGAACTCGCCTCAAACAAGCAGCCGAAGGCGCGCGGCTACGCTGACGTCGCCGGCAAGGCCGTTGGACTTCCACGGTCTAATAAGGAAGGTGCTCTACCAACATCGGGCGAGCGCCCTAGTATTAGCGTGGATAAGGAGGGATTCACGCTGGTACAGAAAAGGTATAAGGCTCGTAGGAAGCCTTGTAAGAGTCAGTGCGGCACCGCTAGCTTGGACCCCAATTCCGGACTGCAAGCTGCCACACCGAATACGGCGCTCTACGTGTCGCGCCTGCACTACTCCACATCGGTGGATGACGTGGTGGGCTACGTCAGTCAGAAGACAGGCTACACTCTGAGGGTGTTTCAGCTGCATTCGCGGCGCTATGTGCACTTCGCTTCATTCGTGGTGCGAGTGCCGCGGCCGCTGCTGGGGACGGTCGAGTCGCCTGCCTTCTGGCCGAAAGATGTCGTGTTCCGGCGGTTCCGGGGCGGCCTGCCAGCGAGCATGACTTCGAACGCTGCGATTCAACAGAGCCACGCTGTTTTGTCGCCAAAATAGTTCAAGACATTGTTATAAATATATGTATTTTAGTCAGTAAGGTATTTATCTATGGGCCTTGTAGCCTGAAAATAAATAAATAAATAAGTACATTTTCATTGGCGACCAGTTAACACGTTCACTGCCGGGTTTCTGGATTCTCATAGAAAATTAACACGACATAGAGATCTTGGCATTAAGTATCCTAATAGTAGGGCCGAAACTACGCAGCTCGGGTCTAATTACTTATTGATTACCATCACATAATTAGACGTCGACTGAAACCGCAAACAGGCAAATCCACAACATAATAACCGACTCAATACCCATCAATTATGTTCGGTTGATGATATGAAGAAGTCTAACATAACACAAGCTTTAAAAACCTACCTGCATGTTTTTATATAAAATGTCGTCTCTGTATGGTCCATAATCTATACTAATATTATAAATACGAATCTGTCTGTCTGTCTGTCTGTCTGTCTGTCTGTCTGTCTGTTTGTCTGTTACCTTTTCACGATTAAACCGCTGAACCGATTTAGATGAAATTTGGTATGGAGATAGTTTGAGTCCCGGGAAAGGACATAGGATACTTTTTATCCCGGAAATCGTCCCTTAAAGAGGTGAAAAGGGGGTGGAACTTTGTATGGGGAATCAATCATTTCTTAAGTAAGGTATAATATATACATTTTATATATTATTATTAGTATGGAGATGGAGAGAGTTTGAGTCCCGGGGAAGGACATAGGACACTTTTTATTCCGGAAAATTGAAGTTCCCGAGGGAGCAGCGATAAACGACTCCTACGCGGGCAAAAGCTTTTATGATACATAATATTAAATGTGAGGTTATATGGCTATTGCTATTTTTGGTGCTTTGGAAGCGTTTTCAGCAGGCTGAAACATCGTTTCAGTCCGTTTCAGAGGTAGCTCTATCATATACCAGTTTATCAAAATTTCAACCAAGTTGCCGTTGTTTTCAGGCACCTGAAACCTGTTTTCAGTCCGTTTCAGAGGTAGCTCTAACACATACCAGATTATCAAAATTTCAACCAAGTTGCCGATGTTTTCAGGCCCTGAAACATGTTTTTCAGTCCGTTTCAGAGGTAGCTCTATCACATACCAGTTTATCAAAATTTCGACCAAGTTGCCGTTGTTTTCAGGCGCCTGAAACATGTTTTCGGGCCGTTTCAGGCTACCCTTTACCAGATTACTTCAGAACTTGGAAACCCGTTTTCAGGCGTTTTCAGGGCCTCTTATGGGCCTTTGAAGTACATTTTGAGAATATGGTGAATTTTCCAGAAAGAGTGAAAGAAATAGCATGACTAGAAAGAGATAGCAATACTGAGAACCTTTCAAGATTCGTCGCAATAAAAAACGAGACAGAGACAGCTATAGATCATTCCAGCAACGACAACTGGAATATTCCCGACGGCGGATCGAAGAACGTTGATTATTCTAGAAAGGCCACCTGGAATTGTCTTGGACTGGGCGATCAAAACTCTTAATTATCGGTTTTTTTGTGCATTTCTATTAGTTACCTACCCCCACGTACGTAACAACACTTTTTACCCGGGAGAATTTTACAAATTCCTGTGGAGTACCGATAAACCACTTCTACGCAGACGGAGTCGCGGGCAAAAGCTAGTCAATATTATATACGTTTAAAAAAATAAGCTATATTGGTATTTTTAGGGTTCCGTACCAAAACGATAAAAAAGGAACCCTCATGGTAAGACTTCCTTGTCTGTCTGTCTGTCTGTATGTCACAGCAGTTTTTCTCAGCAAGTACACAAGCTATCAACTTGAAATTTGGCATAGTTCCTTGCCCGCATCTAATTTTCGTAAAAAAATTATGAAATTAATTTTATAAATAATTTAAAAGGGGTCTTGCTTTATGGTCATGTGCTTCTTCCATTCATGTTGAAAAATAATTTAAAAATTAAATCAAGACTAACTGCCGCACTCAGAGTCGTCAATTAATTTTCAAGTTTCATTAAAGTTGCTGCGTCTTATTCTATTGCTATGGCAAAGAAGGTGACAGCAGCCACTTTAATGAAACTTAAAAGATAATTGACGTCTCTGAGTGCGGCCGTTAGTGATTTAAACCCTGGTTTTGTCGATTTTAATGGCGGACAAAGTTGCCCTTGGTGGGCTAACATTGCCCTTGATGATATTCGACGCAAATGTAGCTCCTACGCAGTTGAAATAAGTAACAGCGCCCTTAGCCAAGATGCATTACGCTAACTGGCATTTCTATTCGTTTCGTTTTTAAACCAATCGCGGCATTGGTAGATCACGTCCGCGTCATAGGAAGACTCACGTGATCTACCAATGACGCGATTGGTTTAAAAACAAAACGAATAGAAACGCTAGCCAGCGTAATGCATCTTGGCTAAGGGCTTAGATCATGAATCAGGGAAATGATATATTTTATTTTAATCGTTGAGTAGGTATTATTTTAACTTTCGTTTAAAAATGAGTGGGCAATGTTATCTTGGCATTTCTGCTAATTTTCATACAAGTCGCTAAAAGCGTTTTCAAAATGCTAGGGTTGTCACATTAGGCTAAAATATTGAAATAAATCTATTTTGATTCATTGAATTTATTAATTATTTATTTTCGAGGTTTAGGTTATACAATATTGAAATTCAACGAAATAAAACGCGGTATTTTTCAAGTATAACTTTTATTACAGGTAAATGCAAAATTGGTTAAAAATAAATAAATTATAATTATGAAATGTGACAACCCTGACGGTATTTTGACTTCGGGCAAAGTTAACGGTCACACGTCAAAGAATTAACGGATAACATTACCCATGATCATATTCTTATACTTTATTTATATAATACCTGGAATGTTAAAACCTAAACTAAAACACTCTGCTAGGTGTATTTTATTACATATAATTGGATACACTCACCTGAGTCTTCGCCATGATGAGTAGGTATCAGACATGTACTTCTGACAATTTTTTTGCCCGCAGAAACACACACCGTATTCGACGAGTCGAGTCGCGACAAGCTACGGAGTGAACTTAGAGACGAATGCCAACCCAGTGTTGTCACAAATATAATTTATTTTCTACCAAAGTAAAGAATGTTGCCATGTACAGAGGGATAATTTTTCCACATTAACGAATTTGTTTGTAAATTGCATTATGGGTGCCTTAGGTGGCAAAGTTGGCGTGTTTCACGGTAAACATCCTGTAGGATACAGCGGCTTCTCAAATCTCTCTATACTCGGCAAAAATATTCAAACAAAACTTGGCAACGATTTTAGTTACAAAAAAAGGTATTTTACGATAAGTATTGATGGAATAGTCATGTACTGCGCCAAATTTACGTGGAAATTATTATTTCGAACGTTCAGGCACGCAAGAATAATTGTTTTATATTGCCGGTTAAAAGCTAGTACCGGTATTTAAGGTTCCGTAGCCAAAATGGCAATAACGGTACCCTTATAGTTTCGACATGTCCGTCCGTCCGTCCGTCCTACCGTGTGTCACAGGCATTTTACTTAAAAACTACAAGATGTATATTGATGAAATTTAGAGTTTAGGTGTCTTGTATAAGCCGCTACTTGATTTGGTACTTAAATAACAAAAATAAATAGTTCTAAATACTCCATAAATGACCAACAGAAGTTGAATTTTTTTTAACAAATATCAACGTGTGGCACATATTTTGACAGTTCTTTTAAAAAGCTTTAAGGCTTGTAAGCAATTGTTTCGATTCAGTGAATATTTTCGGAAACAATCGCTCCGAGAGTTGCATAAATTGTGTGTGTCCCCCCCCCTTATCTTTAAAACTGTATGTCCAAAAAATGTGAAAAATATTACAAAGTTAACGCTTAATAAATATTTTCAACATGATCGGATACACCGTTTTTGAGTTATTGCCGAAAAACTGCGCTTCTCATCAAAAGGACCTAAGTGCCATGAAGATACGCTCTTTTGCTGGTGCATTTGTGTTTGTAGTAATGGTGACGGAACCCTACACTGAGCATGGCCCGGCTTGCTTTTGCCTAGTTTTTTTTAGTAAATAATAGTTTTTTAATAGTTTTTTTAGTTAATAAAAAAGTATTTTATTTTATTTGTCAGAACTCAGAACTGAATATCTTATATCCAGCTCACTTGATTTATTTTTGACGCATTGTACGAGTAGGTATGTATTGAATCGAATATATTATTTTAAAATGACTTTAAGAATTAGTAGATTGTTTTCAAGAAGACAACAACTCCACAGGTAATAAAACAAAAAAATGCTATTTCAGTTACAATTTATAAATTATCTTAGCAGATAGAGATTGTGTGGTAGACAGTGCATAGTGTTGAGTGACAAATGAGAAGCTGGCAAGTAATTCCGGAGACCCTGTATAATTGTATGAACTGAGCTCTGGGATGGTAAATAATATGTATATGAATCTATTTTCGGTCTGCTATAGCTATTTATATTCAAGTTAGGGCAATAGTTTAATTTTATTATGTGTATTCATAAAAACGTAGCACTTATTGCAAGTATCAGCACAAATATTATAATCTAGCGACCCGCTCTCGTTTCGCTTCGCCTCCCATTTCCCCCCCTTAAAGTTGTAATATCCAATTTTACCTTCCTCGGACTTCAAGGAATAATTGAAAAAAAATCAGCTGATTAGGCCCAGCCGTTCTCGAGTTATGCGCTTAGCAACACATTTACTGCTGCACTCAGAGACGTCAATTAAGTTTTAAGTTTCATTAAAGTAGCTGCTGTCACTTTAATAGAATAAAACGCAGCAACTTTAATGAAACTTAAAACTTAATTGACGTCTCTGAGTGCGGCAGTTAGGCATTAATTTTTATTTATATAGATAATAATGTACATCAACAAATGCGACTGATGAACATTTAAACTTAGTGATAACTCCTAAAAGAAACGTGAGCACGAATTCTACACGGAAAAATATTTTACTATCAATGGAGAGAGACAGATTTGTCCGTCCCAATTATAAAGAAACAATAGGTATTTGCATGACACACTATTGCAGTCGGAACTCGGAATACAACGCTGCTCGAGGCGTAGGCGCGCACTGCAAATAGGATCACGTTCGGTGCGGGGCGGCAGCGATCGCCGGCTCAAAGGTCTTATTGTCTCGCACGCTGTTCACACTCCGCTTATCCCAATAAAGTAATGGAACTGTTCTCAGCTAATTCCGTATTTCATTTAGCTCTAACTAATGAACGAGACCATTTCAAATTTAATTAAAGTTTAATTACTGCCCACCTAACTCTATCTATCTATCTCGAAGATGGACGCAATTCCAAAAGTTCCACGTCCCGTCCATCAGATAATCACAAGAGCTGGCCGATTAAACTTATATTATCGGCACGGCCAAGTGCCGTGTGGGGTGATACGCAAAAGTTTCCCCGCAGCAGCTAGCGCGTTATCCAGCCAAACCCCGGCGTGTCTAAGTGTTTAATTACTGCGCCTTTGTTGTTATAAACAGCGCCACAATCCGACGCCGGGCCACCGACCACATCTGTGGCGGCATGCCCACATAAATTGCTATCTGAACCCTAAGTAAATTCTCCTTCTGATCTGACACTTTTAAATAAATTACTTCAGCTTTCGAATATACATAGATATGGTAATAACTGAGGCAACTCTGATAACTACAACTCTCAACTTCTCGGCTGAGCGGTGTGAAGGGAAATTGGACTGTTGTTCGCCTTTTATGTGTGCTGAAAACTCAATGGCTGAAAATGTTTCATTTAGTTTTCTTGTTTGTTGTTATCATATGAAGATATAATTTAATTTATGTAAAAATTATAAAGCTGTCTTAATATTATAACTACGTTAGGGACCATCTATAAATTACGTCACAGTTAAGAGGAGGAAAGGGGTTCAACGAAGTGTGACATTATGTACAAGGGTGGGGGGAGTCATAAGCCTCGTGACGTCACATGACACAATCAAAAATTTTGGAACAACTGTTTTAATTTCATCATTCCTAGATGTAAAATTTCATAATATGGGACGTCACACCAGAAGGTGACCACCTGTGACAAGGACTAGGGGAAAATCATAAAATTCGTGTGACTTAATTTATGGATGGCCCCTTATCATTCTACTTTAAAAGTTATACTTATATAGAGATATATAGGTAGTTTTTAATGTCTAGGTAGTTCTAATCCGACTCACTGACCACAAAACAGTGACCATTCACCGTACAAAACGTTAAGTTTATCACTATCGCTCTAACTCCCAGCTGAGACGATTCCATCTGTTTTTGTTGTGGTTGTCTTGAAATAAGACTATTTCTATTCGCCGTCTATTCGAAACGGTCGGCAAAAAGCCCCCGCAGAAGGGCTCCGCGGTCCGGCGCGCGGCGGCCGGCGCAGTCGCCGGATAAAGCCAGTTATCGGGATAATCCCCCGATTAGAGAGCTCGACACACCATTCCCGCTCCCTAACTTTCATAAGTCTTATGATGAACAGCGCAAATAACGTTGTCATGATGAGGGATGCAAATGAAGCCCGAAAGTCTTGCTTTCAAATCTGATGCTTTACGGACAGGATTAGGGACTCCGTTATGTAAAGTCACTTTTCATGTTATTGTTGAAACATTTAAGTCAAGGACAGTTAATTACAAGTTAAGAACAAAACAAATTACAAAAGCTTTGGGGGAAGCACAAAAACGTCTGTATTTTTAGATAAGCAATTTAAACTAAAGAGTTTTATCAGCGATTATAATTAAAGTCAGTAAAACAGTCGTAAGTTTTCAAATTCTTTGGAGTGATTTGTAATAACTCTGTACGTAATTGATTAATTAAGTCGAGACCACCAAACTGGATACAAGCAAGTCTAAAGAGTGTTAAACTTTAAAACAAAAGTTTTTGTATCGGTTTGAGCAAGTACCGTACCGGCTGTGACGGAGCGGTCTGCTGCGACTGTTGTTTCACGATTCGACCGTCAACGTTTTGAAATTGAAAAAGCTTTGATTGACTGCAGTCAGCCTGACGCAATTCGACTAACTGCGCTATTTGCGACGATTTCAAAGGCTCGTCCAAGCCACCACGAAAATTGCCAGTGGATATCCAAAAGAACTCCACTCGTTCGAATGCGGCTCTGTTCAGAGCGACAGTTCGGGAATAATCGAATGTGCTTGAAGTCGATAGGGATAAATCGTATCAGGATTTTAATCAATGTTTGGGAACAGGTTGGAAACAAACAAAATGTAGGGTCAAAGTGCTATGAAAATTTGGGTCGAATGTGAAAATTCGCCTAACTGAATTAAAAATAAACGTAAAAAATGTTTTAGCGCGTTGTAATTGAATTAGCTGCTCGCTGCTAGTAGGTCGGTAATCCTATTGCGGCGGACTCGCGCGCCGGTTGCTCCTAAAAGTTCAGAGTGCGCATCCCCAACAAAACGCTGCCAACGCCTCGGGACTTGCCGCAATTCCAGCAGCTTTGTACCTACTTCTTAGCTTCGGATAATAGTATTTCTTTCTAAACTAATCTGCCTGTTACTGACATTTTTTAAAACACTTTTCTATTTTGTTAATTCGGTGGTATCTTGATACGAAGTCGAGATTAACTTGTAAGTGGTATGACCCTGACTACCAAGCGATGCGGGGTTCGATTTCTGGTTAGGGTAAATATTTATACGTACCAAAATATGTGCATACATATACATTTGTATCGTTTTTAAGTCCTAATAATACAGAAATATTAAAGAAAAAAGAAAGAAAAGAAAAGAAATGGTTTATTCGGTGCTAATAAAAAATAAAAATAACACAATGGAAAATAACAAAACAAACTTAATTTTACTAAAATTAACACCGAAACGGTTGCCACTCAGCATGGTGTCAGGCTTATAGCCTTGACGCTGGTTTTCAGGGCCACCGGAGTGAAAAGAAAAGAGAGCGCTGCTAGTCCGTCTCTCAATACAATTTTATAAAACATGTGTTATAAGTACATCTATAATAATAAACTTAAGCTAGAATAATAACAAAATGTTTATTTCAGACTGTTATTTATGTGAGTGTATGTGTGTGTATGTGCGTTTGAATGGGTGTATGTATATATTAGATGTAGTTTAGTTGATAAAGTAGTAAAAAAGAGGGGTGTTATAAGTTTATCCCCTATGTCTGTCTCTTTGTTTATGGCTTTGTAGCTCCGAAGTGGGTGAACCGATTCTTTTTAGTTTTTTTTTACGAATCAGGATGGTTTTCATTAGGTAGGAGATCGGTTGGGTCGTTCAAGAGTTACCAGCTCTGAAAGCAGGAGTTGCAATTACGTCGGAGATTGCAATATATTTCTAATTATAAGTCTCTATACCATATTATTATACCATAATATACCATATTATTAAAGAAGGCATAACCCTCCCCTTTGCCTTCCGTCATTATCATTATCATATCACAGCTGAAAGACTTCGCTGAACTAAAGCGTGTGCTAGACGGTTTCAAACCAAGGTTTCAAACTACCGAGGTCACTTGGTTTCAAACCAGTGGTTTCAAACCGTCTAGCACACGCTTAAGACCGTCCCCAAGGCTCTCCACTTTTGAGCTAGGCATCCATCGGTTACCGCAGTCGGGTAAAAACAAATTGATCCAGGTAAGTGTTGGGTAACACAACACAACGTTAAGTTGTTGACTTATTTTGTCTCTACCACATGTCTAAGAATGCAGCTAAAGTAAGTAAGAATCTAAGTAAGAAACTTGCACAACATGGTGGCTTTGCACATTAACTATATTTATTTTAGTTCAAGTCCGTTGAAAGAGTCATTTGGATCCATCCGAACAAACACGTTTGTAAATAAAAAGTTGTACCTGGTACGACTGTACATTGTATCTAATATTATTATTGCTAGTGATTGTACTGGTATACATGGTAGTGCTAACGTAGAATAGACCCCATTGACCCAGAGACAACACAAATTTATTTCAAGTTTTAACGTTTGTGCAAAACCCAGGTTTTAAAGTTTCAGTTTTCATTGCTCTTGAATAAACTGATGTTAGCAAATTAGTTGAGATGGGTAATTTGAGAGCTGAAAGGAGTATGAAACTTTATACGGTTATCAATATTACTACGCTAGATGGACGTTGGCTGCAGGATCATAATTTTGTAATCACGAACGATTTCAACAACAATATTAAACAAATGAAGACTGACCGATTAAACTTTTTTATTTAAACTTCAAGATGGATTTAATTAAATTTTAAAAACTGTACCTACTGTATAATTGAAAACGAATATGAAATTTGCTTTTACGCAGACTTTAACAAACAAGATGCAATTTAACAAATATTTACAACTAAAAAAATACCTAGTTATAATATTAAGTACTTAATATTGGTTGTCTGAAAATGTATGTTACCGAACAAAACAAACTAAATCACCCGCGCCGATACAAGGTCTTGGTAAGTACATCAATTTTGCGCTCGCTCCAAATACGAGATAATATCCCTAAAGAGTTTACCTAATACTGCACCGTCACTTCGTCTCGCATTATAAAATATGCAGATAAGTTACGGGAATTGATTCAGGGCACAAAGGAGGCCGGCGAGCTGTCTATAGGCGAGCGGCGAGATTTCGGCTGTAATTTCCCGGGAGGTTACACCTTTATCTCATGACACTGAAAATATTTTGAAAAACGTAAATAAATGTACGTATTTTGCCGCCAATTTGCCGCAATTAGTCTCGCTACGATAATCAGTAAAATTAATGCCAATAGCGATAATGTTACAAACAATTTTTTACAATTATATTTATTTATTTTATTTAATATTAATGCTGTTTAGTGTTTAGTCGAGTACCAACATCGCAAAAAACTATCGATTACTCAATATGTTTTAAATATTGCGCTGGATACTGTAAAACCGTTGAAAGTTTGAAAGTTAAACTTGATACGGCAAATCTTACGGTGCTATGCTTCATGACTGTTAACTTGTATAAGGAGAACTCTGGAGCTCCATAGTACGAGTGATGAGATAAAAGTGACATCATAAATAAAACATAAAAATAGGTATCTACCACTATATTTTGGATAAGAATTTCTCATTTCAAAAAATAACTAAAACATGCTTTAAAAAGAAGATCCCGACGAATTGAGAATTTTCTATTTTTTGAAGTCGGGTAAAAGAAAACGTTAGATTATATTACACACATATACCTCATGTAACACGGCAAATGTTTGTTACCAATTGGCTAGGAAGACTGCAGTATTAATGTTTATACACGAATGTTTGTATACATAGATACATTTTATTGCATATACAAACAAAAACAGATGAAAGTATAAAAAGAAAAAGTTAATACTATGCGAGCTTATCATTTTAACCAACGGTATCTGTCGATGGGAGGAGGAAGTTGAAGGTGCACCTATACCTACAGCGATTTTAGTATTTCCTGTAAGACCATAAGAATTTGCATTCTATTGCTTCACCTATTCGTGAAGAGGAACTGATGTTAAAGACCAGAGATGACCCCCGGAACTCCATAGTCTTGAGTGATTCACGAGCAGCATGAATGTCTGCATGTGGTAAAGTGCAACTGATGATGAATTCCGGGAGAATTCCTCAATGATTAACGGCCTTGTATCTGTGACAGCGGCAGCGACGTCAGCGACATTTTGTTAAGGGTAATGAGAAATTGGCATTAGGCTTTTATTTCTTAATGTGACGTATGTTTTAGTTAATCTTATAATAATATTAGGTACTTAACTAAAAACCGAAAAAAGAAAATTTGTTTGGTATTCAAGACCCAGATTACTACTTGACATTTGATGTAAGGGCCGACTTGCTATGGAAGCCAGGCCTTTACTTTAAAAATTATGTACTACTGGGTCCTGTAACACAGGGCTTCCTAGCTCAGGATCCAGGACCAAGATAAAAGCTGTATGTTTTATGCCTATAAAATATTTTCATTTTCACTCAGCATCTCAAGTGTCATTCATTACGTTGAATAATACTTATGAGCAAAAATAATCTCATCATTCAATTCATTATGTTTAACCACAATCACGTTATTAATCTTTTTTTTTTATAAGAAAGGGAGGCAAACGAGCATGCGGGTTACCTGATGGGAAGTAATCACCACCGCCCATGAATACCGACAACTCAAGAAGAAATGGAATTTCTCAGTAGTCCGGTGTCATTGTACGATTAAAAGTGCGTATGTCGAGCCACATACTAAAATTGGAAAACAAAGTGATTGGAGTAGAAAATTAACACAAATTAGATTTATGTGAGTGACCGAACACGAAATGTTTGTTTTGTGCGGATAAAACGGAATGCACTAGTGACTAGCACTGGCGCTATGGAGACGCCGACAGTAATGGGATAGTGCGCCGCTGCGGTTGCAACGACAAACTTTAATTCATTAGTACGATTTCCTCGACTGTTATCGCCACCTAAACATCTTATACCTACCGCATTATGCCAGACTTGGCGCTTGTTTCCTTGTACATTCCACTTTAGGCTAGGAACTTATGGAAGTAGCTTTTGACCGTAGATCCGTCTAAGTTCGGTAATCGCATTTTCTACAGGAACTCTAAAAAAAAATCCAGGATAAAATAGAAATCCCTATCGCTCCATCTATCTCAGCGCAAAGTAAAATCATCAATAGATCAATACTTCATCATATAAGTACTTAGTCATCAATTTGTAGAAAGAAAAACCAAATAAAAGACAAACGCTGTTTTAAATTAAGGGCACTGAACCCTCTTATAATGTATTATCAATATGAAGCTTAACGATTTCCCAAAGAATATATGCTAATGCTAAGTTAAACTATATTTAAATACGGGTATTTTCAAACGAACTTGCCGTCCACTTAGGTAATCTGCCTAACGCCCAGTCTATTTTTATTTAGCACTGATGTTCAGTCGTTCCGCATACTTGGAAAATGTAATAGAAAGTCCGAATAGATAAATCAAGAAACGTTATGCGATGTGATTCGGTTTCATAACAAATTATAGAGAAGGAAAAACATACAAAAGTACCTACTTAAAGAGAATAATTTTAATATCAACCTGTTGAATTTATAACGCCTTTTTAAATACGTATGGAGTATTTAATAATTGCACGCTCGCACACACTTTTTGTAATCTTGCAATCATCTTTTAAGTGCATTAACTATGGATATTAACAGTATTGGCTACTACAGTAACATATTCTACAGTGAACTAGGTAATTCCCCAGTAAGTTCATTCAAAACTCTGAATGCTAAAATTTTCAACAACAAATGCGCAGCCTTTTGTGGCAATTGAGCCGTGAAGCCTTCGGATTGAAAGTATTTCAGTTAATACCGAACATTCTTTGATTTGTGGGCTAATTTAACTTTAAGGTTGTTTTGTTTCACTTAAACAATTCTGCCGCTGACGTGGGCGCGCAACCGGTGAAATTGCCTTCATAATTTTCAATCTCTGTGTATGACATGTATTCTCTAATTTAAATTACAGTTATACTAACAACCTTATTTCTTTGAATTCCTGTAGCTTCTTTCTACTTGATTTGCAACACGCATAAAAACAGGATTTTATCTTATTGATTTTATGAAAAATTAATGACACATGTTTTAGTCTGTTCAGCATTAAATTGTGTAAACTTTGAATTGCAAATGGTTTATTTAAGTAACAGTAAAAATAATATGTAAATGATTTTGATTTGTGATGGCAAGGTTTTCATTACCCGCTGATCGGCGACTCGGTTAAGAAAAAACCAGGACTCATTTGGTCTGATTCTATGATGGCACAAAAGCGTCCGTGTCATTCACAAACATATTTCAACATCAATTGAAGTATTAATTGAAGTATCAATCAACGAATTAATAAATCAAGAATAAGGAAAATGAGTCAATAATAATATCTAGGTAAACAGAATTGCGCTTATGCTTGAACATTGAAAACATTCGTGTCACAGAAGTAGTTAGGTGGATTTTGTAAACTTAGCTCTAATACCCAGATTATAAACGCGATGCGCAGGAGCGATGAAAAATAAATAGAAATGTACAGAATTGAGCAGATATTTCGTGGAACAAATAAGGTTAAAAAACTTGAAATTCTTAGAGAGAATGGTATGTCTGTAGTTCTAGTATCAATTGAGATCCGTATTTTTAGGGTGGCCATAGGAACTGGTGCAGGAGTATGTAGCCGACGTCCCACCAAACGCATTACGTTTAAGTGTTTGCATTTTATTACAACACGTTAGATTCTACGTTGCTCTTAATAAGATTAAACTTTTAAATCTTTATTTAAGTTTGATGATCGGATTCAAGTGGTTTGAGGTGCTATACGTTCTCACGTTTACGTGTTTAAGGGACATATAAAGTGTTTGGTATAATACTCGTGTCACGCTAATTTGAGTGGGGATTTCGAATCGTTCTTTAATTACTTGGGAATTGTATATATAGCCGTAATAATTTTGTAGATTATTTGATATTAACTGATTAACGCTTTTTTCATAAGCTTACATATGTTGATAACGTATCCGTGTTTGTAAAGAACTTATACGAAAACAAGAACTTCTCTACTATATTAACTGTAGATAGGTGTCAATCAGGTGGTTGTTTAGACGGGGCGCGACGTGCGAGCGCGTCGCATACGCTTAGGGTTACCAGAAGTATAGATCGTATCACCTCTTAACAATTATTTTAAAATTAAAACATCGATAGGAGGAGAGTTAAGTTGTGTGTACATACAATTTGTACAACCGCAACATTGAAACTTTTTAGATTCAGATTCAGATTTTACAATTTAATGTTATCGATTTGGTCATTCTCGGAACGTTTTAGTCAATTTTTAAATCATCAATCAATCAAACAATATCAACTACTTAACCAAATATAAACATAACATCCATCACTGTAAATAACTCGAAGCTCAAGTTATGTATTTTAAAATTGTAATTCGTTCGGTTCAGCGGTTATCTCATAAGAGCGTTACAGAAATACATACATACTCTCCATCGTTACTATGTCTATTATGAATTATTTAAATAGTCATAATCATAGTCATATCATGTATTGCATTTATGTGTTACAATAGTGTTATAATTATTAGAAATAGTCCATCATAAACCCTGCAAGGGCACAGCAATTTATAAGTTTATTAATTTACACAAACTTAAGCTATGTACTTATATTTAATACTTAAAGTCTAAAAATTCATGCAACGTGTAAAATCTATTGGCTATTAGAAAGTCCTTTAATTTTTTATAAAATATTTTATCTTCCTTGTAAAATCATGATGAATTTTAATGTCAAGCGCAAGTCGTCTGCAAATTACATTCAATCGGATGCTTCAGCAATCATAACTGAATAAAAAGGTGTCAAAGTAGAAATTTATTAAGGAGCCATGCCTTAACAAATAACGAATAAGGCGTAAGTGTCACTCCGGCGCCACTTATCCGCGAGCGGATTATTCGCCTCCCACGCTGGTAACCCTATTCGTTTGCCAAACCCGTCGACTGCTCACGGAACTCAAACACGGCGCAGTATAATGAATTAAGTTAGCAATTCTCGCCGAGCCAACCCTCCTTGTGTCACACCTCTTGCACCGTCCTTCGACCTCGAGTAAATTTAGTTCAGACGGTCTACAATGATACCAATTCCACACTTAACGTTGCTTTTGTATCGTGAGCGCAATAGTTATGTGCCGGGCTAAATTAGATTGGTTAGGTACTTAATGATTCCTTTAGTTGTTATTAAATTTAGAGCCTTGTATCTGTATGACAGACCGTAAACTAGCGTTCTGCAATTTCGTTAAAAGAGGCAAGGTAGCCCCTTTTTTTCGTCCCATTTTGTCGTAGGTATGAATGAGCTCTTTTATTTATTTTCAATTAGTGAACAAGCTTGCCGGTGGTATTGTTTGGTAAAACCACCAAAGGAAGTGTCGGTAACATCCCACAGGTATTGCAATTAATCGGCTACCGTAGACGTTATAGGCCAATGATGATGTGATGATGATGAGGTATTTTAAAATAAATACTTATACTGACAACCATTTTAAAGTACAAGGAGAAGAAAAAAACAATTAACAACACACTGAAATAAAAATAAAAAATACAAATAAACGACACATACAGTGGCAATTGTTGCATTTCAAGTATATTTAATTTACATGAGTTAAGGCCTTAAATAAAAATGATCTCACGTAAAAATACATGAACCAAAACGAAGTAGGCACGAAGCATCGGTTCCTAGGTGATTATGTCGACAGGATCACATCGCTGTTCAGAGCGATCGGAGCGATTTAAAATGTCGTCCGAAGCTCATTACCCATTTAAACGGGCGAGTTATAGTAAAAATCAACAGTACCCGCTAACGAGAGTCCGTTTCGATTCCGCCCCAATTTGTCATTTGTTGAACAGTACAAAGGGGCTTTTGAAAGATGTATTTATTTTTCCCTTAAACGTGTTTTTGAAATATCTATAAAAGAGAGAATTGCGGTCATTATTTAAATTAAAAAAAAAAACTAAGGATTGCATACATTTTTGACACTACATGGGCACCACGACCGATGAGACATTACTATAACAAAGTAGGATTTTTTTAATTGGCTTAAACTGACATGCAGCATTTTACGTCAACTCTATCTGACAGTCGGTAATTGGCGTCATTGATCGGTTTAAAAAAATTAGAATCTGTTTGGAATAAAATTGAACTGAACTAAAAAAATATCATCAATTCAAATGTATAAAGTGTCAGTACGTATTTATCTTGTAGCAAAAAAGATAACAATTTGCAATAACAAGGTAACAACGAGACTTAACACGATAACCATAATTTACAGACGTGTTGATTGTACGATTATTGGTCGAAATTGGAAGCTGATTGTCACTTCACAAAACGTGAAATTGATTAACAACTGTACTCAGTGAGATGTCCATTTAAATTTTTGGCAACACATCATTCATTTAGATTAAAATTTGACACCGAAATTGTAATTAATGAACGTATTTTAATAATATCAATTTTAATTATTGGTTACCTAATTAAATTAATAATATTTCAGCTAACGCGGCATTCCATCGCGGTTTTGTTAATGTCGGGTTTTATTTAGAAATGTTAGTACAACGCTATATTGTGTGAGCTATTTCTTTTTTGTATGCGGTTAAACACGGATCAGATTGACCGACTGCGATAATCGATACGTTTGACCCGGAACCCGCATCGAGGTTCTTTATACCCAAACGAACTTTAGGGAAAGTGTCGAACACTTGTATTTTGTGATTTAAACCGAACGTAGCGTAGTATGGAGATTTTTCCTATTATAAACTGAGCTAAAAGTGTTTTTGTACATTAATGTTTTTTTTACGACATGGTGTTTATGATTTTTTTCTTTCCTATCTGCATATTTATTTATTTGTTCGATTATCACGCAAAAACGACTGGATCGATCGATATAAGCTAAGTTTAAAATTAGAAACTTAAAAACTACTATACCTCATTTGTAATAATGATGCAATGATGGCAGCCGGCGATATAAAAACATCCATAATCCACGCAAGGGAACTCCTGCGACTTCTACGAAAAACTAGTTAGGTACGTATATAAGCTCATCGTTTTAAGATGCGGGCATTGTTGAATAATAAACTACAATAAGCACTTTCATATGCTAGCAGTTCTCAGTTGTGTAACCGTGTCTATCTGCACGTCGCCGAATGCACGGTACACTGCAACACTCGAATCAGATGCAGCAGGCAGCTGCACACATGTGAGTATCACGGAAAGGTTCCCATTGCAGAAAATAGCGCCGTCCCGGTCGGCTCATTCCAAAATATGAATTGAAAACTTACAAAACACATATTCCCAAGCGTCAGCGAGAAAGTTCACAAAATAAATCATAAAAAAGCTCGACATACATTAATATTCGCACGGTATAGCATACTTTTCTAACAGATTAGCGTTTAAGCAACATATTTTAGGAAAGAGAACCCAATGAGTTTGAAAACGAGTTTGAAAATGTCAATCTGAAAATATGGGCAAGCTGTTCATTAACAGTCGGTAATTGGAGTTATTTGTGGAAAACTCATCATAAAAATTAACAAGTTAATCAGTCTGTGCCGTTTGTTCGCAACCTGTGCCACAGATGAAATTTATTTTGCAGGTCAGGGGGAGGAACGGGCCTTTTTGTGAGGAGATAACTCAAAATATAACGGATTTGCGTAAAATATGTGAACCCTTTTGTATGCTAATACAATCCCATTGGTCGGAGATTGAATTTTGGGTTATCATGCTTAAGAAATATTCATGACAGATACGCAACGATTGTTATGATTCCACCTTTTAACTCTACCAGGAATCAATCATGTCATTCGAAGTTAAAACTCGGCCTCGGTAAATATTTGACAAGCAAATTTCAAACGGAATATAAATGCTAGCGTTTCAAATTGCTTTTGACTGTATTGAACAGATCGAATACAAATTAAGTTGGTTAAAAAAATGAATAAAGAAACTTTTAAAAGGTTTGAAACCAAAATAAGTAACTCAAGTTTGTTTTTTAATTCAAAGACAAATGAAACAAGATTAAGCGTTTGTCAGTCAGGTTGCGGGAGCAACAGTTGCAACGGCTAAAGAGTGTTTGCGGCCGAAGCGAGGCCGGCCGAGGCCGCGCTAAATCATTTTATCTAGACGCCGTAAAACACGGCAACATCGAATATTAAATGAGTAGCACATGTGGAATTGTGCGCGAGAGGGACAGATTAAGGAACATTCATTTCAGGAAGGCACCGCACGTCTCTCGGACGGCGGGAAATTGAAACTTTATATTTGAGCGCACTTTATCTGACCGACGAAGCTGGAACCTCTCGAGCAGAAAATCCTTAGTCGAAATAAAATAAAACGAAAACGAATTTCCTCAATACTTTCAACGACTAGAACAAGGTTTTCACAGCCATTTGTAAGTGTTTTCTATTATATTAGATTTGCGTCTTTTATTTTATCGTCTTGCTGAAATAAAATTTTACCTATGTAATGACTTTCAAATTTTTAAAAAACTTTTAACAATATTTACTGAAAGATGTACTTGTTTTATATTAAAACGAAATGAGCTCCAACTTTTCCGCAAATTGCACCTGAAGGGTAGCAAAATTTTTATTTAGCTAGTCCTCTTGAAACGGCTCTCGACTACACAACTATTTTAATTTCAGCTCTAAAGCGATTTAGCGCGGGAGTTTTACGTCCGTCTGCACGGCGCGCTCCCCAGGTGGACATATTCGGATGTCACGGCGGCGAAGGCTCTCTAGTTATTGACTCGCGAATCATCGATATTTCATAAGAATTATGAGATCCGTGAGAATCGGCGCCGGCGTTACACGTGTTGTGCATTTTGACGATTGGACATGAATATTTACGTGGTATTAACGAGCCAGCCGTCTCTGCCGTCGGTGTCCGCCAAGCCAGCGTTAATTAATCCCATTGGTCAATTACGTTTGAAAAACACTGGAATAATCATAATGGGCGTTTACCTCATGAGGCGCCAACAATATGTTTAAATTTTATATACTAATTATTATTTTTTAATTTTAAATACCTTACGGTGGCGTTCATCAACAGTTAAACCGGCGATTAAAGGTTAGACGGCTGTCGAAATGTATTGACAAACAGCTGATTAAGATTTAACAGACCGTTAAATTTATTTATGAAATCGAACATTAATAACTAAGCTTTTTGTCAATAACAATAATAAGTTTTATCAATAACCTGGTCTGTTAACACCAAAATGTAGATTATTTCTCAATAAATAAATTAATAATGTAAATTTTATATTTTTTTAATCAATATTTATAATTTATTTCTATTTTCTGTTTAGTCGATCTCAATTTAAGTACCTACTTATATTGTGTTGTGACATTATATTAAATTAAGTAATAAAATCTGAATCTGAATCAATACACATTTCGTGTCCTAGCTCACTATTTACACTAAAATTATACGAGGACTTATTAATTAAACGTAATACTATTTTGATAATTTACAAGGTAATTAGTGCCGCTTCTATCACGAGAGGTTAGGTATGTGCCTTGTCAACAATGTCTGTATAATAAGACATAATAAATCATCCCGTCCTTCAGCGCGATATATAATGAACATGTTCGTCTTGTCGCTAACTGCGGCTGTAACATTAATTATGTTTGCGGCTTCTTTCGACAACTGGCTTCAAGTAAGTTATATTTAATGGGAACTTCGCAGTTTTATCAAAAGTATCCACTGCAGGCCTTCAACAAGGATTGGCACAACGGACGATCCTGCGCTGCTCGCATCCATCGGACCCTCGTGTTTTTCATCAAATAATTGGTCCACGGTGCTTATACTTTGTTTGCCAGCATATTATAGCCGTTCTGTATAAGTTGTGTCAATTTTCTTAAGCTTATTATCCGAGTTAGTTTAGTTCACTTCTATATTACAATTGTATTTAAGAACTGTTATTATATTATAATTCATACCAGACTCTCGAGAATCTGCATTGTTCTTAAATAAGAATCCTATGACAATGAGTGTACAAACAAAATGGCCGGGCGCGGACTCGATTCTCTCGCCGTGGCTGTAACTTCACAAACATCAGACACAACTCACACAACTCTAGTTATTCACCCGCCCTGCTTGCCTCCTTTACTATATACATGTGTTTTCTCAACACTGCTCGGAAATATGAACATTTTGGTTTGGTTTGGGCCGTTTGGGGTCTCAACTACGTTTCGGCCCTCTGTATGACTTATCCAAAAATCGCGTACTTTCTACCCTCGGCAACAATGTACTATTTCTGCGATTGATAGAAATACAACACTGCCATCAATAATAAATAGGTATGTGACACACTTCACCGCACATATGGAACTTCCTGGACGGGCCACTTATTTCCAGAAACTGTTAATGAATTTAATGCTTCTTTTTCTATTACGTGAATTTGGTATGGATATTTTTTATAAAGTACGAATTTTTAAAGCGTTTGAAATTCAGTAGAAACTATAACTTCATGCATCTGCTTAAGTAATGGGCTAAGTTTTGATAAACTTTGCAGGGTCCTTGACGCGTACTGTTCCTGTACTGCATACCTAATCTTTCAGTAAATGTTGGAGTAATAAACGTGGTCAATACGTATGTATGTTCATTAAGGAACACCACTTGAAAAAACTAATGTGTACAAGTGTAGGTCTAGTTATTAATACTAATTAATCACGCATACGTAAAGATGACTTAAAATATTCGTTTTGTGAAAACTCATTTAACACAACTAGGTACTTACATTCAAATACTTTATAAAAATTATCACAAAATATATAAAGCTATTTTCTCTCGCATTACGACCTTATAGAATTGTTATTAAGTAAAACGGGTCGCATGCAATAACAATTATTCATGTGCCGTCTAATGCCGGTCTAGTGTGAAATATTGTTATGCGTTACCTATACTCTGGCGCGTTTTACTGTGAGAAACATGTTCATGTTCGTACAACCTTGTCTTTTGACATTTTCGCGGCCTACATACTAATGACGGGCGACTACTGAAAGGGGATGATAGGTTAATAAAATATATCGTTACGTGTAGGTAGTACAGGACTGGCCTTGATCGCAATGTCTGTCGAAAGGGAAATCTTTCGGTTGTATTATTGTATGTAAAAGTGCTGTCTTCATCTCTACTGTATGCAATTCAGTTAATGAGAACAACAAATGCGGAATTAAAGATCACAAAACTTTGCAAAACTTTACAATATAATCTCTAACTCCTGCTTTTGGTTCATTTATCAGTACAGCTAATCGGCTCCGAAAAGTCGGTTGAACTAAATGGTTACAGCAGTTCAAATTGCCCTCCTAATCCAGATAATTGAGAAGTAAATCGAAAGTAGATACGACTTTATCTGAATTTGACAGCCGGTACGTCCGCCATAGAAAGTTAATAACATCGAGAAAGTTTTGATCCCTTTGCCCCTAATCTTGGCTGATGTCGCCTCAAGCGGAGCCAATAACGGAAATAAATTACCAAAGCGTATTTTTTAGTTCTGTTAAAATAACAGCTTCTAAGCAAGTGAGCTGAGAAAATTCCTACTGAGCACGCTGAAAATAAAATCTTCAGCAAAGTTGGGTAGCGCTAACCAAATCCAGATTTCAGGTGTCGACGGAACAATGCAATTCTACGAACAAATCATGTCGTCGCCGCCAGGATGCTGCCTGCAGTATCTCTCTGGGCGATTCCGTATCAGTCGGCGTACTAAATTTCGACGTACCGTTCTTCTACTCGCACCCGGTAGTTTAAAAGAAAACAGCTTGCTTTACTACCTCAGCTTCGATAGTGATAACGAGGCGCCGAGCCGCCCGTGTAGCCGCTCTTCCAAAACCGACAGGAAACTAATTCCCTCCACGGAGTGCATTCAATCGAATGTGGAGAAATGTTTTGCACGTTTTTGGGCTTACTTTAGTTTTAAAAAAGCCTATTGAACCATGCTACAATAAAATTCAAAAGTACTTAACTATTTAGGTATCATAGTTAGAGTAAGTAAATAAATCTTACTAATTTTATTTAGGGGGTGTGTAATATTTTGTATAACAACAAATGTATTTCATTTTGCATAACATGAACAGCATAATTTCGATCGGTATAATAATCAAATGATATGAAAACAAAATGCATAACAACAAAATTCATAATATTTCGAAACATAATGATTGTATCGTGTTGAAGTTAATGAAAATCGTAGACTTTTGAAAAAATAATATAATGCCAATATTCAAAATATAAAAAAAACTGAGGATATCGTACCGAAATTTTATTCATTGTGTCTGTGAGATCGCTTCATTGCATGGCTTACCAATCGATTTTAGAGCAGCTCAATATGAAATTAATTGCTGATCAAATTTTGATATTTTAGCTGACCATAAATTGCTGACCAAATGCATTTTTCTGCTGACCACAACGTTAATATTCTGCCAACCGTTTAAATCATACCCTTATTACATTAAGATGTTTACCAACAAAGATAGAAGCCGAACTAAAACCTTTTTTTTGGGTCCTTGCAATGGCGGCTTTTGGCTCCAGTCCCTAAGTATTTGACTTACAGTGGTAAATTAGCTCAATGAAACCACTTGCAGACGACACATATTTCTAAAGGTGTCGCGTTACCGCGAGCATTTGTCTGTAATGTAACAATTAAAGATTCGATTTTGAGCTCTATTTTAATTATAAACTCGTTTCTGAATTGATACGTATCTACATTGCAAGAGAATGCTCCCTGGTGAGCTTTATGTTACAAGTTGTTTTTACTTGGTTTTTACACCCGTTGTTTTTTTTCTCATAGCAACTCAACTCGGAATTAATTTTAATTAATGTATTTATTGTTCGATATCATATCTAGCAAACATCGTTTGCATCTATATTTAGGTTAATCCTTGCCACGGTAATTGTGACTAAAAACATACACATACAATTTACTTTGTAGTTTCTTTTAATCACTTGACCTACTCTTGTAAAATATTCGTTAAGTTAAAATAATATATCATCGTAGGTAATTATTGTTATAACCATTTTGAACATAATGTTGTCGTTAATATCATCGTTTTGCAATACTCGTTTTACCTTATTTAAACAAATTGATCTAGTTACAAGGCTTGTCTATAACAACGTATACGTCAGGCGGGGAACACACTAGGTCCATTAGCAGAACTGTTTGAACTTGGGTAATTATATTGGGTCGCAGGTGCTCGAAATGCCTTCTAACAATAACTAAAATAATTAACGATTCAGTATTACTTACAACGAATCACTAAACCGAATCAATCCAAACTTCTTTTATTGTCCTAAAAATAATGTGAAAGATATATTTGAAATAAGTTCGGTGGTAGGTAGAGCAAGCACGAGATGATTCATTTCATTTGAAGAAAAGACAAAGAATAACGTTGCCAATGTCGCGAGATATATTAAATAATTTCATTTCAAAATTCATTTCATGAATAACGTCGAAGAAAGATACTCAGCCTCCGCAAAAAGTAAAACACAAGTCAATAGTGAAACGCGTAACTTTGTTCAGAAGAATTCCGTGTAAAAGGAAAAAGGAATAAAACTGTTCGCTGACGAATTCGACAGAGATTTATTGTCTTCGGTAGATTTTAGCGAATGTTAATTTAGGACAACCCTAAAATTTTAATGTAACTTTGATTAATAGGTATAGTTATTTGGAATGTTTGTTTTTTAGGAAATGATTAAAACCAATGATATTGTTGAATAAAATAATGTAAATATAAGATTCTCTAATCTGATTGGCAAAAGTCCGAAACTGTTCTGTGATAAGCGTTAATTTCCGATCAAACATGAATTCTATAAATCATTAATTTGTTATTGGGATTTTTTCAATAGCGCACGTAAGTAATTAAATAAAAACAACAATAAATCACCAATGCGGGTGTCGAAACATATAAACAGTTTTACAACTTCACGCCTACGTGAAAACTAAATTACTGCACTGTTGGTTGATGGAAGATATATAAAATTGACATTGTAACCAGATATTCATCCATTCGAATCAATATTTCTCATTTCACAATACCACGATTTCAATCTTTGTGAAATCAACAGGAATTTGCATACAAAAAGCGCTATGCATAAATCGATTTACCTATCCTCTTTCAAAAGCTGGCTTTTTCCTTCCCAATTTCAACGCAAAGTTTATTTGTAAACAAAGTAGCAATTGCTCTAGGGTATTACCAAATAAAAAGTTGGGAACGCGGCAGAAATTATTCGTATTTTTACGTTTTTATTGGTGGCGATAAATACAAGCACAATGGCTACATTGTTGGTTGTTTGTTTGCCTGAGGAACGAATGGGGAAAGAACCCGGAAAGTTTTACCAGCTTAAGAGCGTTAAGGATTATGCGAAAGTGTTCCGAAAAATAAACCGTAACGTCAACAATTCATTGATGAAGTATGGTCAACCACGTTTTGTTTGTTTGTTTAGTTGTTGGCAAGTGAATTTTTATTTTTATTTTTTATCAGTAAATGTCTAATACGTGACATATATTTAAGTTGCTCTGGTGATTAAATACACTTTTATACTTTCTTTTTTTTTATACCAAAAGTCAAAAGCAACATGCCATGCCCAACAGATATTAGAGTAATACCATAACCACTTTAATTCAACAGTCTTAAAGGTGAAGGAGGGCATCCAAATAATGATTGAAGTTTAGCAAGTACCTTAAGCATTTAAATACTACCGCGCCTCCAAAGTTTCTCCGTCAAATTATTGAGATAAGGCTGCCTTGGGAGCCCAGCGATAGGATAGAATAACCGGGTTGCCACCTGTACACGAGGTTACCAGTCGTCTTCCTAATGTATCATGAATAATAGACTTTACCTGTTTTGCCAAGTTAATTAAATGACTGAGTTTGGTAATACCAAGTAAAATTAAGGTTTGTTATTATACTTAGGTACATACGTGTCATGTATGCTATTACCCTTCTCGCGCTCTCAACTGTTAGAATACGCAAGCTTTACTCACGACGTTTTCCATTCAGCGCCACGAGTGCTACGCCGCTACGCTCGTAGCGCGTAGCCGTGTAATCCTCGTATGTAGCGAAAACTCTCTACGAACAGAGAACGACAACGTGTCTTGAGTGGCGCTGAATGGGTTAACCGTAAGAGTATGCCATTGGGTAATGTACATAAGTTAGAAAAACCACAACCGCAACCGGTGGGGCTCGAACTCAGAACCTCACGATCACGAGTCGACACCCTAATGTCCGTTCCCAATGTTCAAACGACGCGCGTGTAGATAATCTTACTTCGAATAAGAATTTGCCTCATCCCTGGTCTGCATCTAAGGATATGAGCCACTGAACCACCGACGCTTAATTGCATACGTACATACATACCTACCTTACTTTGAATTAGCAGATTTGTTTTATTTTTATATATTAACAGTTGTAATATTTATATTGTTCTAGTGTGTATCTATTTATCTTATCTTGTAGGTACCTATTTTCCAATTTCAACATCATAATATTCAGTCATTTATCTTAATAATAAACATGATGAGAGCCGCCTTTCTTTATTTAACAATGTAATCTTTTCTATATTGAAAGCCCGAGGCAGGTAACAGAAGTTTTATTAGTTAATTACCCCGTAGTAAATAAAAAAACCTATCGTTGGAACGAGGATAAACAATTTAGTTAGGTACCATGAAATTTAATACTCCGGTCGTGTTGACCAGTACCAGTTCTACGAGTAGACAGAGCTAAACTTAGATTTAGGTGGCAAAAATAAAGCGACATGAATTCCCGTTGAGGTATAACTTTTAAATAAATAAATAATTGACACATTATTTATTTAACGCTGAGGTTAGCTTAGTAGCGACCTTGTTTTCGAAGCTAGCGGTGCAGAGTTCTATTCCCGGTAAGGGCAAATATTTATGTTATGCGAGCGAGACTATTTGTTCCTATACTGAGCCATGGATGTTATTATCTATTATTTAGTTAGGAAAATCTCTATATTATAAATAAGCCTAGCGCTTAGTTCGGGACTAAGTCATTTTATGAGAGATCGTCCCTTTTATGTGTTTTTTTTTATTTATTTCAATAGAACAATACCGATATTCAAAACATTCTAATCGATATCGTAAACATACAGGCAGATTTTATGTTGCTAGGTAAAATATAAACCCAGAGCGTTATTTGTATACTGACTGTATGTTGTAGACAGATATGAAAATCCGGGCTTTCTCGCCATTGGGGACACAATTAAAGGCTACAAATCGAAAAAAGTGATAAATTCAATCCAAATGTCCATTTCCATCGGTCGCCAGTTTATTGCGGCGGGATCGAGGATCGCCGTGCTCGCTTTGCTAACGAATCGCCGCTCATGGGCTTTCAACTCTCGTAACGGCTATTGTTTCCTGACGTTGTTATATGTCCCATATTCTTTCATTCCAAACAATCCACAGACATTTTACAAATACGCAAAACAAAATAAATAAAACAAGTTCCGCCTCGACGTGGCATTACTCATGCATAGAGAACTTTAAAATTGATCACATTGCCTGTTTGATTACCTATTTGGTTTTCTTTTGTGTCACTAACCCTTTCATGTAGACTTGGGCTCACCAAATGACTTCATATAAAATAGTTTTATGTAGTAAAATATTTTTGCATAAATAAATAATGTCGACTAAATTAAAGTAATGTAAGGTTTGATAAAAGTTGTAAATTAAATATCATTCATTATAATATCATTTAATTCTCTACTTTCTTAACTTTGTCATAGTCATTTAATCAAGGCTGGTATATTATGGCTGGAAAGACTGATGATGATTGTTCGTACCATTTGGCCTGCTGCCGTCTACAGTCTCACGTCTCGCCTCATCTGAATAGGAACGTAATCAGACGTAATTTAGGTGAAATGTAATGAGCTAGGGTTAACCGTAAAATAATATATCACGCAGCGCCGGGCAAAATAATAGCTGAACCGCGAAGCCTCTTAGTCATATACCTATACAGGGTGTCCGGGCATCGCGCTGTCGGAGCCTTTAATGTCATGAAGAGCGCTCAATTTTATCGACAAATCACCCCTCTTAAGTGTTTTTTTTTCAACAAAGTACGGGCGCAAATAGTAATTTACTATATGCACCCGTACTTTGTTGAAAAAAATATATCACTTAAGAGGGGTTAAGTGATTTGTTGATAAAACTGATCGCCTTTCATGACATTATGATGCCCGGACACCCTGTACGAGTATATTACAAGTTTTGATGCAATTCCGTAAATTTTAATCATACCTTTTAGGCTACGTACCTAGTTTCCAACATGGGGCAGGCCTCCGGGTAGGAAGCCTGTGCAACCTAACACGCAACGGTTAACTTAGAAATGTAATTTTAATAAAAAGAAAGTTCACATTAACTCGATGCCGACCGTATATACTCTCTTTTTGAGAATACCCTAGATATGAATAAACGCCGTATTACATACTGATCGTGACACGTCTTAAGAAACCTCAGAAATTGAGTATACTATTGAGTATATTGGGTACTTGTGTCTTACGGCCCTTAAAATGTCAAGATTTACCCGTTGATATAGCGAAGTGGTCAAATGTCGTGTGCAATCATGTAAATGCCTGATAGCAGCAACATGGGCGGTGACACGAGTAGCTTGTACGGCGGCGAACACCGAGGGGCTTGTTTGAGCCGAGAGCCCGCTGCGGCCGGACTGACTCCCAACTTGAAATTGGAATATGCTAGTGGGTCAAATAATGCAACTTCAGCGTCCGGAGAGTTCGCTGGAAGTAGGTTTAACTAGGTCGTATAGGTCATACGTGACGTAACAGGGATATCCATTAAGGCCTCACTAAAGCAATTTAAAAAAACCGGGCAGGAGCATGTCGGATCAAGCTCAGCGAGTTACGGAGCCGTCGCTACAAACAGAAACAACTATACCTTTTTTATTTTTACTGCCTACAAGCTTTAGATACCTTATGGAATGCCTGCCAACACTTCGCTTTGCACTACAGGTGCTATCAACTTGAAATTTGGCATAGTTGTATAACTTGCTTCCCGCATCTGTTTTTAGTAAAAAAATATTATTTTGTCAATAATTGAAAAGGAGTCTACTTATAGAATGGGGGGTTGAAAAATGAAAGCCTAGTTGTTTGATTATTAGCAAATGGGAAAGAGCTTAATCTGTACATTTCAAAACATTTTTTTTTATAATTTTCCATGACGTACTTTATGAAAAATAAAACAAAGTGTTCAAAAAGTAGCGTTTTTGAGAAATAACTAAAAAAAAATTTAAAATTGGTGTTAAATTTAGGCAACTCAAAATAGACCTTATTGCACGCGAATTAAGAAAACGCAAATCTATTATTTACCAACCATATTATCTTAAAACCGTGGTAGCCTAATGGTTTGACCTGCCGACACTTAAGCAGAGGGTCGTGGGTTCGAATCCGGGCTCGCACCTCTAAGTTTTTCGGAATTTATGTGCGAAATATAATTTGTAAATTCACCATGAGCTTTTCGGTGAAGGAAAACATCATGAGGAAACCTGCACACACCTGCAAAGCAATTTGACGGTGTGTGCGAAGTTCCCAATCCGCACTGGGCCCGCGTGAGAACTATAGCCCAAACCCTCTCATTGGGAGTGGAGGCCTGTGCCCAGCAGTGGGACGAATATAGGCTGGATTATTATTATTATTTATTATTATCTTAAATACGGAACTCTCGGTGTGCGAGTTTCCGGGATAAATATCTCTTAGTTGGTAAATGTACAAAATATGTATATGCTTTGTAATTTTTATAGTTTTTGAGAAAATATAAGAAAGAATGAGATACAGACAGACTGATAAATTTACATGGCGAAGGTTCACCTAAGAGTTCCTAGTTTGAATACGGAACCATTAAAATAAGATGCGGTAAATGCAATTTTCGCAATATCGTTTCCTAGTAAATAAATACCTAAATATTGCTTTTTTGTAGCAAACCTGGGTTGAATTCAATGAGGGCTATGTTTTAGTGCTCACCAGTAGGCACCGCTGTAGAATAAGGTCCTGAAGTATAGCTTTCCAAGTTTGTTGTTACTGGCCTGAAAACAGTTTACATATTTAAATCACATTTATAATATTTACCTACTATATGTATGTTTTCATAACTGAAGTATGGGTTTGAATTCTAAATATCAGCATGCAAAGTGATATTTTTGTTACAATCACAATTCTTGGAATATAAAAACGCCCCAGAGCAATCAAATATGCAGCGAAGGCGCGGCAAAATATTACCTACCCGTTCTATACTTCAGATATCAGTTACTACGAGTAGGTAGGTACCTACATAGGCCATAATAAAGTGGTCGTTTTTTCTTGAAACCTGTGTATGTTACGATTTAATCAACTGAGATGACGCCTCTTCTACTGATGACCTGAATTGAAATAATTTCCACATTTCGGTCAAATATACCTATCTTGACGTTTTGGAAGGTTACAGACCTACTCGTATTTGGAATGAAAATTATCACTCGTTAATTTATTTGAAAGAAAGAAATACATTTATTTTGTAAACAATTTTACAAATTAAAAACTACTCACAAATTAGAAAAAGGTACAATTGCATGCAAAAAAGAGGCCACTCAGCATGATGTCAAGTATTTCTCAGTTGACTGTCTCTATAGCTATGTCTACACCTGTGCGCTTTCATGTTCAAATTGCGCTTTCATCTGACGCATGTCTCTGCAACCACAGCGCATGCAATAACGCATGCGCTCAAACTGGTTTGATATCAGCGCATATCCGTAGCGCACGCTGATCCGTCACCGTTGGGTCGACGTGCAACATTTTGCAAATAAAATGGCGGAAGATAAAGTCAAAACATTGGATTTTATTGAAGATTCAGTGTCACCCTCGTATTGCATGCGCTTGACGCAAGATGAGTTGAAATCTTGAAAGCGAAAGTTGAACATGAAAGCGCACATGTGTGGACATAGCTTATGGTTTGTTTGGCAAAAGCATTTCAAAGTTGTATTTTTTTGAACCCAAAGCAAATGTAATAACACGACTGCAAACGAACGAACTGAACAAAATAGGTTTTTTGCCAGCTAATTGATCCGTCATCCCGCCCGACCTGTCTGTCGCAGGCTTTTCATTAAGCGTCGCTCTCTCTCGGCTCGATCAGCGCGCGTATAAACAACAAATAACAATCATTATTTCTAATTTTCACGCGACTTAATCTACCAGCGGGCCTAATACGGCCGTGTTTTTCGCGTGGATAGACGTAGATAAAACATTAGCCATTTATTGTTAACTTACCTGTCCAATGATGAACCTGTGCCGTCAACATTTATACCTTTATGATGGAATTCATGTTGCCTAGGTCAATATTAATTTGAGAACGAAAAAGACGCGTAATAAATAGAATTTTAAGGATATGTGTAAGTATTATGTTAGCAAATAAGACCTCACGCTAGTTTGTTAGTTCACATAACTTAAAGTTAATTTAGGTAACATTTATTAACATACTTGTAACGTACACATTACAAACATGTAATGAAACATAATAAATGAATTAGTATTGAGTATATTGAGTATCAAGTTGTTCAAGACTTACGGCCTCTATTCCCCTATTTTGGTCTAGTCTTCCACTTAAATATAAAAACCTTGTTTGTTTTAAATCCGCCTCATTTAGTGACTTTTGAACCCTTCACCTATAAAAGAAGCCTAATAAAAAATTGGTACTGAAAAACAAGCAAGACATAACCATCCAAAAGTTAAGTGGAAAAACTCTAACTGCACTTCTTCACGAACCGCTTAAGTGAGAAACTATGCATTTTGCGAGCCGGTTAACTTACAAACTTTGAATTTACAAAGATGTCGGAAGCCGGTCTAGTTTGCTTCGGGGTAACGTTGGGGATTGCTCGTCAGCCTGCTTGGATTTCATTACCGTGGGCTGAAGGCTGTGTGACATAGTGCTAGCAGCCACAGAGCTGGGGCGGCCGGGTCGACTCACTCGTTACCTTCTTATGTGTCGATGCAGAAAGAGGATGATACGCGAATTTAACCTCGTATTGCTTCATAATATTATTCATTTAGAAAACCCACCAACTGTTAATCTATTGTTACTTCCTGCAGTTATCTACATCTCAATAGTATTTACATATACGTGGCGTATTATAGGTTTCACAGGTGTGACGACAAAACATGTGTTGGTACAGTTTAGGTTTTGGATGTGAATGTGCACCCGGTCTAACGCTACACGTACATAATGAGAATACCCCCATAAGTTATGTTTGACTTGAGTATATAGGTAGATCCGATTCTAACCTTTCTTAAGATAAATGCAATATATTTTTTTTATAAAATAATTACTTTTAATTAGTTGCAAAATTAAACTGTCTTGGTACTGTTAACATTATTTTTATGACACATTACTTACTTAAAACGGACGTTTGGTCGAATTTTATAGGAAGAACATAACCTAATAATTAATTCAGAAATGGCGGCCGCAGCGTTATTATTATTTTAGACCTTTCGTTTTAATAATATTCCTCGGTTAATTAATAATTTGTATAAAAGAGAGTCTGTTAAGTGCACTCACCAAAACTCGTCACTTATAATCGGGTCCGGTATAGAGAGATCAATCGCTGGTCAGTCCCTTTTAACCTTTTCCACGCCGTATCAAATACAAAAGCATGGTGAATTTCAACCTTACAGCTACATAAGTAGGTATATTTAGCGTTGTGCGTTGAGGAACAAAAAGGAAAGAAATTCATATCTAAAATACGGAAAATATTTCACCATCAAATACTGATTCCGTACAGGTAAAATCACCACAAAGCACACTCTAAACTCACACTATACTTTTTCTTCCCTCAACGAAGAATAAAAAAGGTCAAACTAAATTTTTAAACGCGTCGTACGTCGTACTTAACACAGCAAATATGTTATTTTGAATTCATAAGCCTTGTCATTTAATCTGCCAAATGTTGATCTATAAAATCGGATTCAAAATTAGATAAGACGATCTTCCTGCTTGTATCTCAACCAAGAGGAATCGCGAGCATTTGCAAATCGTTTTCCGGATATACTCGTACTTCCTATCATATCCAGATAGAATCTGTCATTTTTCCATTACTCGAAATTTCTCCGTTTCAATCTTCTCACAAGGCACATCCGCCCATCAATCTTTGTTTCGCATCTGAACGAACCTCAATCAATTTGACGAATAAAATTTATTTGACTTGTCAAATACTCGCATTGATTCTTGAATGGGATTCTTATATTATAAACATGGCGCATTTGAACGCGCTCCCGAAAGTCGTAAGTGGATTTTTATGTTGGGATGTTAAATCTAATTGTACATTGTCGGTTTTCATGTTACCTTTATAAATAAAGTCGTGATGAAGTCAGAATAGAAATAAAAAAATGTGGCCTCTGAGATTTCCAAATTAAAGATTCTTATATTATTTATACTACGAGTGTACGTAGTGACGTTGACAGTTACTCATGTAAAATGCAAAAGTCACGGCTGCTGAAATAAATGCCAATAACTTGCAATTTTGTCACGGATACTAAGTGAGAAGGAAATGAATAAAAAGAATTAAATGAGCGCAATCATAATATTATTTTCTTTTATTTACTCGCTTTTACGATTCGTAGCCGTCAGCTGCAGGTGGTCCGTAGGTCATTAGGGAGGAGGATTCGTAGCGATCGCGGCCGCGCTACGCCGCACGTAGCCGACCTAATAACTACAATCAACTCCGCTGTTGATTATTTACTTATCTGGAAGTGATATTGATTATTTAACTTCGTTATGAATTTCGTAATTTTATATTTGAACTGGAAACTGATCCCAAACTAACAAATTGTAGATAATATTGACGGCACTTAATTGTAAACACTAACCAGAAACCTGTTAAAATATTTATCAGTAATACTTTTTATAACAGTTTTATATCTATTACATTAGCAAATTATAATATTGATAATAAAGCTGGCCAGCTTCTAAATGAGTTCGTATAATCCCACCAAAAACATAAATGTAAAAAAGGCCAAGTTCTCATGTGCAAGCAAAAGTAGTGGTATCTGCAAAGGTGCCAAGTGCACTAGATTATTGACGGTTACAAAAACCAATGTATTGCCACTGAATACATTTTGATGAGTTGTCTCTGAAAAGGTGTCGTCTAGAAAGGCACTGACATGTTGACATTCAAACTAATTTATTGCCATTAACTACATTTTGAGGAGTTATGTCTGAAAATGTCTCTAGTTAGGCGCTGGATTGGTGACAGTCGAACCCATTTTATTACACTTAATTTCAGCTCTAACTCAGCAGTTTTCTTAATATATTACTTGATATTGTATACTTAATACCGTAAAGAAAACCCTCTCTCTCCTACTCTCGCTAGCAGTCTGCTTTTTGCATTTCATCATCCTCTCTTTTCCTCGTTAGCTGTAAGTTCCTTTACGAGTATGATCTCCTAGTACATTTCCTAGTACAAAATTTTGTAGGCAAATAATTGAAAGTTACTATTTTCAGGTAAAGGGATTTTGTACATCTCGGTTTTTTTTCCTTTACTTGTGCTGTAAGACCTGCCTCCGTGCCAATTTCAGGGCTCTAAGGTCATCGGGAAGTACGCTATAGGTTTTGATAAGTGAGTAAGTCAGTTACAATTTTTTTTGGAAATTAGTAACTTTTTATACGATAATAATATGAACTTAATTTTCATACCAAGTCGTGAGATCATCGACTTTAGTACTTTGTATAAAATCAGGTTTCTAGCTTTACTTACTAAAAAATAAGTAATGGGGGTGAAAATATGGCCTGTATGAGTTCGGGTAAATATACACGCCGCAGTGTCGCTAGACTTTTTCTTTGAACTTGGCCGGTCACACTACCGTGTGTCTAGATATAATAATGTTATTATATTTTCTAAATACGATAACATCCAAAATGTTTGTTATATTTGAACGTGGTACGTTTCTAATTCAGGGAACACGACAAGAGAGAAAAACAAAATTATTACTCGGTAGGAATTGACAAGACAATGTGTCACGAACAAAAGATCGAGAGACAAAAGTTCTTTACGAACACCGGTTGTAACGCTCTTCAGTAGAGTGAAGAGCGGTACAACCGGTTTCCGGCTCGAATTATCGTTATAGCTGTTGAAAATACTATGTACTGCGCCAAAAAAACTATTTTCTTTTAACACATAATTTTTTGGAACATAGGGTACCTATTTTAGTACTCAATTCGATTCTGTTTTACCTATTAAATCCTGCACTATCAATTCAAAAATGTGTCGTCAATGATGTGCCTAATGACATTTACGTATGTAATGGAACATTCAGTTTCAGTGTACCAAGCAATGACTAGGCTAAGTGCGGTCAAGTAGACTGGCCTATAACGCGATGCGGTGTGGAATGCGCTCCCGGGATATTGAGAGACTGCCTTAAATCACGGCTGATCCAATTACTTATGGGCCAAATCAACCAGAACTTGTATCTTAAGCCCCGTATTAATACTACACTCTAGGCGGATCCCCGCTTGAGTATTGTAGCGGTTGATGTGAACTTGACTTGGGGTAAGGACGGACTTAAGGGCAAATTTGCAAACTGTCTTATATTTCTCCTGAATATTAAAGTGGTTTAATGAAGGTATATTGTACTTACATTTAGAACGAACATTTTGGTGTTATTTGTTGATTTGCAAACCTTTTTTAATTGGACAGAGTGTAATTGTAAAAACTATATTTACTTACTTGTAAACTCGTAATGAATTTTCAGCAAGTGTTAATTAAATATTTGAGAGTGAGTTTTAAAGATACAAACGTCTCTTCAACTTTCGCTTTGTCTAATTAAAAGTACGACTATTACTAACTAGTATTGTTTTAAAATGTATGCGTGGTCGAACGCGGGAGAATATTTTAATGTATGGTATTCAGGGTCATACACAGTCACAGAAACAAAAGTCGTCTCTCCTGTTCCAGAAAGTTAAGGACTTTGAAACCAAATTTTTCGGGTTAGGATATATCCGCGTAATGGGAGTCTGGTATAGTTTTGGCCTGTATCGAAATTATATGAGTTAAAAACTCCCACGTCGTTAACTTTTAGGAACAGAAGGGAAAATTTTGAACCTAAATCTGTGTATGACCCATTCGTATAAACCTCATAATTTAATAACCTATTTGACAAGACAGTGTTTTGAGGATGCGGTATTTAACATGCAGGCAAGTATTATGATTAATGACTCGCTAAACTATACAAATTACACCATTACTTATAATAAATGGGAGCCTGTTGACACGCATAAAATTGTTTGGTCGAAAATCTTTTTGCTTAAGACGCTTTTAGGCTGAAATTTCAGGATTCAATAAATATATGTTGTATAGATTAGTTATGTTAGGTTAGTTTTATAATAATTCTGAAAATAAACCGTTTCAATTGAAATAAACGTTTTCGACCAAATGATTTTCAACCAAACGAATCATTAGGTCAAACAATATATAGACCCATAATAAAGATTTATCCTTTAAACGGATATTAATCTCGTCGCAATCTCGTCACAATGGCCTCGAAGATCGGTTAATTTATTTTATCTTACATTTTAAATTATTTTAAAAATACAAAAAAAAGACAGTGGGCAAAAAAGTATGTCTCAAAAATGAAATGTCTGACTTAAAACTTAGTAATGCGACATTTCGCTATAGTTCCGTGTTAAAATATCATCACCTAGACCAATCTCAAACCCAATATTAAACTAGATTATAGTGTTATCTTCAACCCTTGCAGCTACAAAATGATCTAAACAAGCCAGCGTCAGCATGCCGGGAACCCAGTACGAGTATCCAGTTAATTAAATGTTTTGGATGCGGGGCGCGATATCGGGTCGATATGGCGTTAATGAGGCGTGTCCCGCTGTTCCGACATGTGCGGACCCGGCCTAACGTGACCACACGAAACCAGGAAAATTGAGAACTGAATTTCGGCAAAACACCCTGATGTCAAACTATATTTGCGAAAATCTGGTTGTGTTTTTATTTCATTTCGAAGAAAATGTGTTAATTAAATTATTTTCTTAATCGATTGATTAGTGACAGAATGCAATTTATGTTAGTTTTCGTAAAATTTGTCATTAAATTTAAATACCTACTTAAGCAACCATCGATAGAGGAACGTATACAAACGGATCAAAATACATCCGCCAGGCTATCATATTTACACACTCTAAATTAGTTTGGTCTACAGATGGGGAATTGACAAGGGCCTTAATCGACGTCATTATTTTCTTTTTCGACGTTTTTTTCATATGTGTAGCATCCGCTCACCCTCCAACTGTTACTAAAGTATACTCAGTGTTGGTGAGTGCCTATCCTCAACCTTAATATACGAGTAGTAACAGTTTCTATACAATAGTCAAAGTTGATTTGTTTAGAAGAATGTAGAAACGGCCAAGGGACTTTCATTGTATCACAGAAATAGTTTACTGTCTTTCTTATAATAATCTGTCTTCTTATAATGTCTTCAAATGTAAAATTATGTGTTTCTTATAATAATAAAAAGTGCAACATATTTTTTTTTCACATAAACAAATGCTCGCCAAACCATCCCCATTCTGAGGGTTTCTACAGTTTTGGCGAAATATATTTGGTCGAATGTTTCATTTCTCAAATTTTCGTTTCCCATAAAGTTATTTCCTGTCACAACAGTGCGTATTTTGTTGTAGTTACGAGTATACCGATGTAAATAGTGGTGTTGTTATCCTGGCATTAAAATAAAAATAATACAAATGCCTTTTTGGGAAATGAAAATTTGGAAAAGAATACATACGTCTAAAAATATTTCGCCGAAGCAGCAGGCACCAGTATCATCTTAGAAATGACTATCACGCCAACAGAATAAACCGATAAAGTGAAAATCTTATCTCACACGTCTTTGAACAGGCTTATATCTATAGCTATCATCAAATGGTAATAAGGTTTATTAAAATCCTAGCTTTTTAACAAGGCGTGGGCACCGTGGGGCGGCCGGGCCGCAGCCTGCCGCATTTCGCACGCTCTGAATACCAATAAGCCACTACGGACAAAAATTAACACCGTTTCATTCATCAACGTCGACATAATTATAGTCAAGTTCCATTATTGAAGCGTTAATAGATTTAAGTAACAGCTACTTCAAATGTGATATATATAAAATATGTTTAATTGTTGAGGGATAAATAACAATAGTTATTTCTGCAACAAGAGAGCAAAGTTGGTTTTTGCTGCAAGTGTTGATTTTGAATCCCGAGTAAGCGAAGGATTCTAGGTTTGAATCCTAAGTGCAACGGGGATTCTACTTTGAATTGACTCTTTTCTATCTCTCGCTTTCTTCGTATCAAAGTGAAAGTGACAGGACAAAGTGAAGTTCAAATCTTTCGAATTTTGTGAGTAGACCCAGCATTGCACTGTTCTCGGCATTTAAAAAATAAGAATTAAAAAGTTAATTTGTCTCACGCTCGCAGCAAAATCTAATTTTGCTCACTGTCTTTAAACAGCAAAATCCGCTTGTTTGAGGTGCTGAGGTAAAAAATATATTGACACATTAAGAACTTAATTTTGATTATTAGTGAAAAAAAAAACTGTTTTCCTCCTCTAACCCACACTAACTTAAATATACCTAATGATTCAAATTTTTGTGAAATGGAAAACGGACAATATATACAAGGCACTACTCGTAGCTGAACAACTACAGATTAGCTTGGGCCGCGGTTCCTCGCCGCTTATCGCCGCCGAGGATCTAAGTGAGCGCGGCGAGGTTTCCGCGCGTCCGTCGCGCCGCATTACTCACCCTATCTGATGGCGTCTGCTAATTGACTGGAAGTAAAGATAAAACGCTATTTTTATTCCACCATAAATCTTCACTTATGTGTGATTTTTGAATCGAACGCTCATCGACTGAAGCATGCCATCATCATTAAAGTAAGGACAAAGGATACTGCATACTGAAAACCTTTAAGAAGGAGAAATAAAACAAAATTTGAAAAGGCAAATTTTAATCATGGTCCAACGTATACTCAATGAACGGACCCTTTCAATGTAAAATATTTGACATCATTATAGATACTCGTTTATATTACAATATTTACAGATAGATAAGTAATTGAACACGGAAGGCGGTTAGCTATTGGCGAGGAAAGCGAAGGAGGTGATGGCCAGCGCGAGGTGCGGCAGCGCGAGGCAGCGCTGGGCGCCCGCGCCGGCCGCCGCGCGCGCGCGCGCACTGCCCCCCGCCTCCCCGCGGCACGCCGCGCCCGCCGCGCTTCCCAGGCTGCGCCCGCGCACCTTCAGCGGAGATATACAGAAATTCTCCTCCGCGAACCTTTGCGTCAACGCCAACGGATTGGCTAGCGGATCCCGACCGCACTCGCACGGCAAATGATTACCACTTATAACTAAACCATCGACTTCCAACATGACCGATTCCGGCGTCTCTAACATGTGATTACCGGTTAGTTTAAAAATACGAACGCTATTATTTTGCACTAAGGACAGCTCCTCGATTCTATCAATTTTATTATTGCACATTTCGAACACGTCGATCCTCTGCAGACCGTCGAATGCGCCCACTCGTATAATCCCGAGGTCGGATTCTCGCAACGCCAGCTTTCCAACTCGAGTCAATCCTCGAAAAGTGTCCGGCAGGAGCGCCGGGAGATCCATATAAGCTAGTTCTAACACGCCGACGCTCTCGAGCCCCGCAAACGCTTGCGGCTCGATCGATCTAATTCCAGAAGGTAGTTCGATTTGTGCGACATCGTTGAGACCGGAGAAGGCGTGCGCTAGTATTTTTCGAATCGGGTTGTTGCGGAGAGAGATGAGTCTTATGAAGTTCGTTCCGGCGAAAGCGTAGCCCTCTATTTGTGCGATTCTGTTGTGGGTGAGTATGATGGAGGTGATGTTTTGTAGGGCGGCGAAGGCAAAGGCGTCGACGGTGGCGAGAGGGGTGTGTTGGATATAGAGTTCGCGGAGGCGGGGGAGGCCGCGGAAGGCGAAGGGGCGGATGCGGGTGAGGTTGCAGGCGTCTAGCGCCAGGCGGCGCAGCGCGCGCAGGTGCGCGAACGCGTCGGAGCGCAGCACGCGCAGGTCGGCGCGCGAGAGCGACAGCTGCGTCACCGCTGGGCTCAGCGCCGCCGGCACGCCGCGCAGGCTCGCGCTGTTGCACACCACCTGCGAACAACGTCACCCGTCAATATCACACCCTGTATAAATCGCACAAGACTGATAGTACCGTGACTCGTATCGAGGCCAAGAAACATGCAGCTTAGGACGTTGCGCCAAAGGTGCACTCCTTATAAAAATATAAATTTAACTTTCTGGATTCCTTATCGTCATAGCAAACCAAAACATTAGGTAACAGTTTTATCTCCTAATGTTTATAAGATATCTTTATCTTAATTGGTCAGGTAAAGATTATAAAATTAACCAATACCACTAACAGTTTATGTACTTAAGTAAATAGACGACTCTTGTACGTATATTTATAGCTAATCCTCATGACTCGAGAGGCACTTCATCGGAGCCTTTTAGCCATTTCTGCCGTAAAAGCGGTTGCTGCAAATAGGTTTACAGTTAACCAAGCTGCCATACTTAGTTTATTTCATTTTACGTAACGAACGAATCTATAATTATAAAATTTTCAATATATTCGTATCGGTTAAATTTAGCGTCGACACGATCACGCTTCGCGTTCGAAGATACAAACGATGAGAAATAATGTTTCTGTTTCCGCTGCACGAAGACTAAATCCCTATGAAAATATTGACAGATCGGTTTCATCGCTTATTGCCACTGTGTATTCCCCTTGCCGATAAAATTAATCCTTTCCCAAATATCCCCAACGTACTGTGACGCACGTCCATATTTTGATTGAATTGTTTCGTACCTAAGCTTCACAAATAATCGACCAACACAAACAGCAATTCAATTTAGCCACCAACCACTATACTTATGTTTAGTTTGTTGGATTTTCGTTTTCAATTAGCATTGTGTACTTCCAGTACAGTCAGAACAGAAAATCAAATATTTCACTGCATGTATTTTTTTTCTTGTTGAATAGTCAAAAAGTGAGAAAGTATTGCTTTTTAATACCTATTAATTTACCGTTGCAGTTAGTAAACAAACTAAAAAATGTACAGATAATATCCAACTAATAAATGTAGCAATCATGCCGCCCTTTAGCATTTGCCGATTGCAAAGGATTAACGCAACCGGCAACTAGGTAGATCGATGTGAACCTGCCGCTCGATCTTGGCCATCCTAGTTTAAAAGCAGAGTAAGTAAGTACGAGTAAAAGAGCTACAGCTAGAGCTGTGGTTTGGTCAATTTCACGCCAGGCTTGAGTTGTACCTCTATAATATTTCAATATATCTATAGAGCTACTCCAATTACGATGAATTTTAACCGCGTAACCAATGCTACTTTTTACTAAGCACTGTAAACGATCATCGCGACTAGTAAATACGCTGCCTAGCTGCCTATTGAAGCTATTTGTATTTGTATTGCCAGTCATGTTTGTTCCCAGTGAACTGTACTTGTTATGCAAACCTTCCTAATCCCAGTAATCTCATAATTGGTTGTAAAATTAAATGTATTATTATATATTGAAATTTGATATCTAGGGCAAATACCCACAGAATAGCTGTTGAGAAATGAATGATCAAGCCTTCATTCTCATGGTGCTGAAAAAATTGTTTCTGTACGAGTATAAAGCGAGCGTTAATGAAACGTATTGGGGCGGTTTTCAAAAAAAGTGTATACCGTTAAGGACAAAAATTAAGAAACTAACTTTTTCAGTGCGTCACGAAAATTAACCATACATTTAGTCCGTGACGAACCGGAAAAGTTACCGTTTCTTAATTTTTGTCTTTAACTATTTACACTTTTTTTTTAAAACGCCCAAAAATCTCTATTAAAAGAAGAAAATAATTATATTAATTGGCGTAAATCGTCACTTTTTACAAGCTTTTTATTCACTTGCAAAGTTTTTATAGGTGTGTTTTTATAGTTTGTTATTTTTTTTAGGTCAAATTTTGCAAGCAAGATTTGAACCACTTCCCGGTGTTCGACGAGATTGAAATTTGGTATACCTACCGACGTAACTTCGGTGACAATGCAATAATATGGCACCAAGGACCTGATCTGATTTTTTTTTTTAATTTATTTATTCTATTAAAATACACTTATCTTACATTCTGTTCTTCGCCGAACTGCAATACAGTTTGTTGGCGAATATGCAGTGATCAGTGCGATGATGCAGTGGTCATAGGAACTCCGCAACGAAACGAGATAGCGACGCCCTGTTTGGTTTCGTAAGATTAGTCTTAATGATGGTTGTGCAAAAAAAGTACAATCGGCAAGAAAAGCTTGTCCCGAAATTGAAATGTTCGTCAGAAACTTATTTCATTGAGGGACTTTAACAAAATAGGTACTGCTCTTTTGTTTTTCCCGGGCAAGTCTTATTACTCATTCCACAAATCGCTTTTTTAGTATGGTAGCGGAATTTAACTACCCCGGCCTTAGTAAACAAACAAACAAGGATGTACACTTTACCTTTTATATAGGAAATATCGGAATAGGTGACAGCATTCATTGCAGGGTGATGTCCTGGTGTCGCATTGCATCCGAAATATTTTTGGCGGTTGCGAACTTCACGAACGCAATTTTTTTAGATGCAATACCGCTAAATGCCAACCGGTACTCGTGTACTTTTTTAAAAGTAGACAAGAGCTTTGGCACCTAATACACAGCTCTGGCGGTTGTGTCTGTTTTCGCACGGACTGTACATAAATGAGTCCTCGGGCAGCCTGCTCTGAAAGCGCAACGCACGCTCGCCGGACTACTGTATTGACAGACTTTGTGGGGCATTATAATTGCACAATTATTCAGCCAGGGTTCAGGCTGTGTGCAGTAGTTTGGTTTAAAGATCAAACGGTAAGTAAGATAGGTATTGTATGCATTTATTTCTATTATTTTTAACACACTGTTGTTGCGCTTGACGTTGATATTATAGAACACAAGCTTCTGCCCGCGACTTTGTCCAAATTGACCATCCCACATAAACACTCATTTTTTTAAGATAAAAGGTTGCTAATGTGTTAATTCCGGGTATAAGCTATCTCGCTCCCAAATTTCATCCAAATTCGTCTAGCGGCTTAGAAGAAGAAGCGTGAGGAAGTAACAAACTCGCACACAAAACTTGCATTTACAATATTTATAGTACGAGTGTGATAAATTTATATTGTAAAAATAAATAATCGACGAACGAATCCTGTTGAATGATAGAGATTGAGAATTCTCATCATATAAGATATTTGTTTCCGACTACCAAAGAAGGTTTTCTATTTTAAAATCTAACCGATCGGTTAGGTACGAGTATATTAATTTTTCATAGAAAGACAAAAAACGAGAGATAACGTTTTAAACATTAGGCGTATGCCACCATTGTCACCTAGTAGGGTGACAATGTTAATTAAAATGAAAATGAAAAAGATTTAATCAGTCTCAAACAGTATAATAACATATTATTTAAAACTTAAAATTTAGGGTGCGCCAGTGTGACATTGATAGCGGCTCCCACTCAGCATTATGTTGCAACACTTTTTAGTTAGTTAAGGCCCTAGTAGGTATGTATCAATAATTCCACTTTCATAATAATATCTTGAAGTTCGAACGGTTGCTACGGGTGCATGACTGGAAAATAGAAGCACCACATAACAAAAAACCTCAGCCGTCAAGCTTCATTCATGCGCCCATGCGCCTGTAATATTACGAAAATACTTGTAAGTCGTAACAATACATTATCTTCACGCTTTACGCTGCTATATATTACTCGTGCCAGCTCTTGTTGCCTGAACAAGGCCTGTACGTTTCATTTCCATTAAGACTTTTGCTAGAAACTTCATTTATAAATGTTTTAAGAGTTCCGTATCAGCCAATTCAGTAGCTTAACGTCTAAACTTCGCCTACAAAGTTCTACCGTTGATTAAAATAAATGATTACGTTTACGTCCTCGTACATGTTATCGTCGGTACACGCTTTAAGAACCCCTGTAAGCAAAAGTTAGGCAGATTGGCGACTGGCAGGACTAATTAGACCAGGGATTCGACATAATGAGTAGGGAAAAAAATATTTCAGTTAAACGTCTTAGTTGGATTCGAAAACAAATTACCGGAGTGGGCAACCAAGAAAATCAAAATTAAGCAGTCAGATTCATCCCTTGAAATTCGAGGAGGCTCTGTAAGAATGATATAATGAAGATGTTAGTGACTAGTATTATTAATATTTATAGACAAATAATATTCACGTTCATGTTTGTGGACAAATAGAGAAACCTAATATATTTTGTGTCTAAATTTATACCTCAATCCATTATAATTTGCTCAGTACTAACGACCCAGCATCTTTTACAGTACCTACAATGAGCACCTTCCCAAGAGTTTTTACTTATAATGTTGTAATCAGTTGGGAAAAACGTTAATAACAAAATAGCGTTACGAGTTATAAATATTATAATGAAAGAGCTTGAGCAGCAACACTTTGATCATAGCCTTTTTGAGTTTATCCGACATCTCCTACAAGGTATAAAGGATATTCTAGCGGCACGCCGACATAATCCCGGTGTTTACAAAAGAGTCGCACGCCCCGAGCATCCTCCGGAACGTAGTACTTTTCCAACTAAGTAAGTTGCATGAAGATGTAACTAGCATTTATTAAATCTGCTTTTAGGTTAACTTATAAAATGAAATAAAATCCTTATATTTAATGGGCTCAGTGTTTAAATCAGCCAGTCATTCGGTCGGCACGCAGACTTTCATAAATTTACGACTGCTAAAAACGTTTTTTATTTCTTATCCACATGCACGTTAAACTTGACACGACACTAAGTAAAATATACTCGTAGAGCGGTGTACATATATGTGTAGCTCCTTGAATTTTTCCTTAACCTTCAATGGTAAATAGAATAAATTTAGTATTCCCATGAGACAGGGGCCGCAGATTGCTTCATCAGAATTAGGAGCATTGATATTTGAGAACAGTTGCATATTTACGCGTGTGGCAATTCGTACCTCATTTTCATAGTCACCTATTTTTGAGATGTTTCAAAAATGAAATCGCTGCTCTACCGATATTTCATTCGGGGAAACAAAAGTAATCTTTCTCTCTGTTCTACTTTATTTTAACCCATCTTACTTCAACATCGTATCATATCTTTCATGTTTAACTCCGACAGTAAGAGCTGTGAGATGGGTAATAAAATAAAATAATATAACAAATTGGAATAACGCACCAATACAAACTATACGTATACCTTCCTATGCAAGATGATCAATCGCAATGGGTCAGTAAGTAGAAATCATGTCACCGAAATTAGAACAAAGAAAAACTGCATTCTCCCATAGTTATACAACCGGGAAACGGTTTAATACGTAACATTTATATACGAGATACTTAACGAAATACACTTTTCATTTCCGTTTATCGTAAAATGATTTTTTTTATTGCATATCTGAGCTGACGAGGCACGATTCCTACCCCACTCTAGAGCCTTAAAATTAGTCATCACTGACTTAAAACATTATCGATGTATGGTGTCGTTACGAGTAGGTACCTTATATTTATACCGAAGTAGCCTATAACGGTTTCTTATAGGATACGAATTTAAGAGCTTGGTTTGTACCATATAATTCTGTCAAGTTGAAACCGTTTGATTTTTAACCAAACATTTTTGACATTCTTATCAATCCTATAAATATGGATATAGATAATAAAATGCAAAAAATAACGCATTTGAAAACTTTTAATTGAAAATGTGATTTAACGGCCATTTTGCTATTTAAAAGCTACACAAAATCATGTTTTAGTTACTTAATTAAAAACATACGAATACGTACGAATCGATAGCTTTGGCTCCGACAGCTCCGATTTAATAACTTAACGTTCTAAAGTAAATCTTGTAAGTTTCTTACCTGAGACTGTGAGAGGCAGATGCAGTGCAGCGGGCAGGGCGGCGGCGTCATCGGAGCGAGCCCGGGCAGCCCCGCGCCCAGCGCCCACGCCGCCGCCAGCGCCGCCCATCGCACCAGCCACCTACCGGACCAACAATTACTATTATTAGCCTACGGCAATTAACGTCACTGTCAAATATAATGGAGCATGCAAACTGTTCAAAAATATTCGAATGCGCACTATAACACCTTTAGCAGTTATAGTCGATATCAGAGTTTTGCAATGGGCATCTTATATGTTTCGATATATTTACAGTCACACAACACAAATTACATTATATCAAACCGAAACAATACTTAACATAGAAAAATCGTATAGAAATGAAGCAATTTGGTTGGAGCTGGTTTTCTCTAACGACAAAATCGTATGTTTGTCGTGTCAATAGTACCCAGAGAACAAGCCTAAAGCATAAATTGGGAATTTTTGCCTAGTACGAATCTGTGTGAATTTGTCACTTGTTTTTTTTTTTTTTTTTAATTTAGCACTTAAAATTCTACTGTTATTATTTTTTAATTCTCGAATGAGATAAAACTCTTTACTCATTACCGGCATGACGTCTGAATACCGCAACTCCGTAGCCACCAGGCTTAACGCTGGATGAGTCAAATCTATCAATGGATCGTTTCGTGCGGTGGCTTTCACTGATCGACGGACACGGTTAAGCGAAGCACGAAGCAAGCGATAACCGTTTAGTTATCGATCGGCAAGTGATCGGTGAAGTACATCGCCACAAGAGAATATCTGCCAACGAGTTGTTTCACCCGAATCGAGCGATTAAACATTTAGGTTCTGCTTCACAGTTAGAAAGAAAGAAACAGAAAGAAACAGATACAAAAAAAAGAAAGAAAGAAAGATACAGGTGATCTTATTTATTTTTTGATTAAAATACGTCAAACAGACAGCCTGTCGGAGTCGGGTCAGACCGGTGCGTCAGCACTTCATCAAGTTTATTTACTTTACGAATGCTTTATTTATTCCTACCTAGTACCCTATACCCTATATTCCAACTGTGAGTAGATAAGCTTACTTCGAGTTAAAATTTGACGTTTGCCGCATACGTCGAGTGTCAAATTCTTATAATTAAGCTCGTGCTAGAAGCTTCGTGTTAAAAGTAAGCTCATCTATCCGCGTTATACGAGTAAATATAGGAAACGGTCATTTTTTCTCTTCTCTTTCGCTTCCTATCTCCATTTTTTCAATTCTGTAGTTTACAGTTTGATGCTGATTGGTAGAAAAAGAGCCCGAAAGTATATCATTCTCATTATTCTCAGCCTCAGGTCACATTTTCAAGGTACGGCCCTAATAAGCCACTTCTGTACATATGTCTCTCCCAATGTTTGCAATCTTAGGAATGCAGACTTTATTGAAATTCTTGAGGCCTCAGAGCCTTAATACATACAGGTGACCTGTGTACTCCTTTGCTTTCTTTCTTTGACCTCAGTCTGTATACCTCATATGATGTATTATTTTAATATGTGCATACCTCAGTGTGTGTGCGGGGGCCATGCGCCGGCGCCGGCAGGACGCGCCGCCCGCCGCGCGCTCTCACCTATACTCCCCCATGGCTCCACGACTGTCTGCCGGCAAAAAGAGTTTACTTGAAAACCGACTAAGAGGAGGTTCGAAGGTTCAATTCCTTCTATAATTCGGTCAACGTAGGATAATCCCTATGATAGCCGTATTTTTTAATTTCAAATACTTACTTTACTCTCAAGCAAATCGTATAAAAAGAGATGATTTATCATTTAAATTACTGAATAAAAATCAATGAAGTAATTTGTGAAAAGTTAAAGAAACAAGTGTTATATATGTTTATATCAGCTGTCATAGGGAACATCCTACAGTAAAAGGCAGATAAGAAGTCAATCCTGACACCTGTCATCGCAGTACATTTTATAACCTATTTATGGCTTTGAGGTTATAATTTGTACTGGAATGGCAGGAGTCAGGGTTACCTTCTTATCTGCATTTTACTGTAGATTGACCCAACTATATAATAACCCATTATTTGCGTTAAAATGATTTAGTTTTTTTACTTTACAAATGTTTATCTATGGTTGTAAGATAGTTTTAAGTTAAACCTTGTTTGCAGGCTGGATATGTAATCGCGATCTATCGCAGATTAATATTTATTAGTACGAGTACATTGGAGCCCGAGCGTCACTCGGTGTGGTAACGATTTTTCCCCAAGATGACAAACGTAACAGATCGATTTTATCATTTCTGAGATTCCAAAAGTGTACCAATACATGTATGAAATAATATTATACAAGAATTGTTCACTTAAACCTACTTTGTTGTAAACCACTCTTATAATAATTTATTATAGAAGGTAAAATCTATTGAGTAAATCCGTCTCTGTTTCAGTCTGGGCAAAAATGCTTTCGTATGTCCGGCTGTTCTCCTCTCTACAGGTCACATTTCTCAACCGAATCTCGTTAAATTTTGTGAGCAGGTTTGATAATTAAGTATATAGATTTTTTTAAAGATTAACCCCCTTATTCATAAATATGAATAAGGGGGTTAATCTTACAACACAACACAACAAACCTATTTTAGTAAAAGTATGCTTTGTCACTTACTCTCAGATTCAAATGTCACAATGAAAGATAAGGACAAACCGTACTTTAAGCATACTCTAGTTATTGTGCGATTATGAATAAGAGAGTCAGTGTTTCGATTTTTTTCAAAATGGCGGAGATATGGGGGGTTTTGCGATTACCAACTTATTTGTTGTGTTGGTGAACTGACAGCGACCTATGTCGATGCATGGGGATAACAGTTATCGGAGGTCTACAGCTCACAGAGCCACTAGCTTGTGGCTAAATTTTGAAAAACTGAATCGATAAAAAAGTTCCATATAACTATCGAACCTGTTCACAAAATTTTACGAGAAGGTTGAGAAATGTCACCTGTAGAGGAGAACAGCCGGACATACACATACAAAACGACACATTGACATTATTTTCCTGTTGCTTATGAGCATTACATTACTCAACTAAATTCGACCAAGGACGTTTCAAGTAGAATTAAACGTTTGAAACAACATATACCTACCTAAATAATAATTAACTTCATCGAACGGCTATAGCCCGCGGCGCATCAATCAAAATAATATGTTTATGGTATACAATCACCATTTACGAATTGGAAAATGAAAATTTCCATCAGAGAAATTGGTTTCGCCAATTCACGGTGCAGTTTTAAACCTGTCAATTTATTTGATTTTAACTTGAAATATTAACCAATAAAAGACAATAAGGCAAATATTAACTTGTAGATTCTACCAATGGGAGTGGGCGGGCGGACAGTGAGCTCTAAAGTACTTTCTATTACCTTTATAAGATAATTTAAAGTTATAATCTGTCGTACTCTTTACTTCCACTAAGCATTCGAGTGCAGAACTCTGTAAATGGGTACAAACCATTTTTAAAACGTAAACCAGATAATAGTTTGATCTTATTTATACTTTGTGGTAAACAACGATGCGGTCCCGACACGTAAATATAATATAAAGCTTCGAGGAAGTTTCATACCTTCGTATATCTCATGATGGAAATAAAATAAAATGCATGTTCCTATTTAGAACACTAAAACACACCTGAAGCGCGCAACATACTTCGTAATCCAAGCTGACGGACATATCTTTTATACAAAGTAAGTAAACACTTCCAGGACAAATATAGGTATCTATGTATTTGTAACAGCTATGAAAATGAAACTAAAAGTGCTAAGGTGCTTACATAACATCCTTCCTCTCAATTACTTGATCAGTACACAAAAATAAATCTTTTTTTTAATACCTACACGAATACACGAATTAATAATTAAGGTTACTCGATATGGTTGTAGGTACCTAACATAAATAAAATTAATCCCTTAACGAAAATGTGGCGGTACCAATTATATTGCCAGTCCAAAAGACATATTTCACGCTTCACGTCTACCCAGATGATGGGACATGAACGTTAAACAAATACAAAAATACTTTATTTGGACACAGGAACGAGCATTATATTGTCTGATTCAATTATACTTAAACGGAAATTGAAAATGAACACTTGATAGGGAGGCGGAGGCTGCCCCTCGGGAGCTCGCGCTCCTGCTTTATATGCGCTCGTACCTACACTCGCAGTGTTATGGATATAACAAGCTTCAAGTGATTCTATTCTAATATTCGTAATGGATTTTGCTTAGAAGATAATCTACTTCATCTGTTAGTATAGTTTAGAATTAGAGTTTAATTAGGTATAACGTGGATATAAATAACATTGTTTCGTGGTTTAACGAATCTACATTGCAAGCTGAATGAGTCTCTCTGAAGTAACATTAATTATGTTTATTCATATAGCAAATAAGCTTACAACAAATTGATTTCGTAAAAATGGGAGTTATGTGAGGGTGTATCTTTTTTTTTTTATACACGCATCTACATCTTACGCTTCTTAATGAATAGGCACGACTACAACATACAAAGGCGTACATATACGTGAATAATGTGGAACAGGCGCTTGCTTGCGATACAAAACGGCGTTGAATAATTCCGGCGTCGCATGCCAAAAATTTAAAATTACATGTATGTTTATGCGCCGCGTGAGCCGCCGCCCCGCGGGCGCCATTACCGAAGACGCACACGCTTTTAAACTAAACCACCATTAAATTGCACACCAAATGTTACAAAAACGCTCAATTTTCCACGAGAGAAGATAAACAGAAAGGAAATCTTTGTAGACTTTACACCGCAAACTCGAATTAAAAGTCAAGATAACTTAGTAAATACTTTGTTAAGTAACCTGTCACTAAGTTTTTAGAGCTCGAGTGGCACCTCGTGTTAATTTATTGCTACATTTCTTCTTAAAAGACTTTTTGCAGCTTTTATTATATATTTTTTTATTCCGGATATGTACATTAGACAAAGTGAATGTTTAATATCTAGCAATTTAGCCTATTATCTTCATTTATCGCGTTATTATGCAGTTTACGCAGCAAAGGTGCGAGTAAGGTTGCTTGCAAGTGGCTCAACATTACGAGTAACATTGTTTGATTGTGGGTACCTACAACAATTCCAAGTAATAGCACGTAATAGTATTAACAGGGCTTCTTCTTTTTAATACCCGTAACAGACGCTCGAACTGGGTCCGGGCCGGACAACGGACTTGGTTCGCTCCGAACCTGATCCGGCCGTGTTTTTTTTTTTTTTTTTTATAAGATGGAGGCAAACGAGCATGCGGGTTACCTGATGGGAAGTAATCACCACCGCCCATGAACACCGGCAACTCAAGAAGAGTTGTCGGTACGCTGCCGGCCTTTTAGGGAGTTGAACGCTCTTTTCGTGAAGCCCCTCATGTCATAACTGGCTGGAAACACCGCAGAAGGAAGTTGGTTCCACAGTTTCACCGTACGAGGCAAAAAATGCCTGGTGAAACGCACGGTGGAAGAACGCCATTCATCAAGGTGATGTTGATGGAATTTGGACTTTCGACGAGAAGTACGTAAGTATAATAATATTCGTCAAACGCTCACGTCCAATTAATCTCGCTGGATTCCATGTCGTCCAGTGTAGTGGACAAGTTTAATTGGTTCCGGCGCGCGATCAATCACAGCAATGGCGGTCGTGTCATCATCGCAGCGACTCGACAATCGGCATTCAGCTGATACGCGCTGCCAGCCGCCACCGCCGATAAATACCCTATATGTATACGCGTACATCGTAATAAAATAAAACACAAGTAAACGTATGTATGTCATGAGAACATATATATATATTTGCGTAAAAAAATATATATTTAAATGAGATAGTGAATTTAAAATATCAGAGGCCTATTTCACGAACTCTTGTAACTAACTTGTATTACAAGCGGAAATGTCTTTCCAACGACATTATACTATAATACATACACTGAAAAGACGTTCAGGTGTAATTAATTAGTAATAAGATAATTAGTAAGTAATTTGAAAATTAATTCTCACGGTCATATCGTTTACGAGTGAGTGGGAGCACTTGGCTTTAGGCTGCCTTTCCATAGAAGAGCTGTGTAGGAATCGACCAGCCACGTTGGTTGTAATCCACATTTCGTCTCCGCTCCGCTTCAATGGAAACAGTCAAGCGGAGACGAGATGTGGATTACAACCAATGTGATTGGTCGATTCCTACACAGCTCCTCTCCGCACCGCTCGTCTCCGCTTCTATGGAAAGGCAGCCTTAAGATCATAGGCGTGAGAATTTCAATAATCAATAAGATTAAAAATGCAAACCTCTATAGAAACCATTCAAAATAGAAATAGAAAATATTTATTTCACTAGCAGTCACTATAAAGAGAGAGGATCAGAATGAGATTTAAAAATGGACCCCCAGCTTCAAAAACATTCCTTGACTAGACTTGACATAAAGTTAGAAGTGTTGTTGGTTAGGTTTACGCTCCAGTTTGCTCGCCAGGATACTCAGGTTCGACCAAAGCTCATTTCACGCGAGCATTTACGTGTAATTCAGTGTTCGCTAGAATGCGATGTAACTGTACCTTAAGTTTGCGCCAATTGTACGGACAGCGGAAGCGGATCTTTGCCTAGTGTGACACCCTACATTTCAATTACAAGAATACAGCTGTCGCACCGCCCCGTGCCGCGCCGCGACCGCCCCTGTTCGTCAAGCCTAACGGATTCATAGATACAGACTCCACTTGTCGTTATTTTGTTACAGTTTCATATTAAAGAAGTAAGAAAAGGTAATATAAGTGTCGGGACCTACCTATTATTTGAAATAATATAATCGACATTGTTTTCTCAAATAGGTACAAGTTATTTTAAAATTATTCCGGCAGTAACTTTGTACTTTATCCAATACTAAACAGTTTTATTGGTTTGACCGTTACTTCCACTGGAACACTCAAATATAAAGCTTCTCGTGCTGACTTTACACACTCCATATAAATCACTGAAAATCTACGTCATAGCCGCATGGAAATTCGGAACGTTTTGCACCAATTCGTACGTAAATCAACTTCGGGATGCGCTTGCACTACTTAAACAAATATATAAATCTGATATTACGGGTTGACTCCAATTTTGTATGTATTTTTGAAAAGCAATATGTGTTATAAAGACTTTTTCCACGTGACTTAAGCTTTTGTAATTCACATAAAAATTTGAAGTCAATGAAGCAAACTCATTCTGCATTATTTTATTATGCTAACTAGCTGTCTGCCCGCGACTTCGTCTGCGGAGAGTCAGTTATTTCGTTCAAAAGTAGGTAGGTACAAATAAATTTTTCATTAAGTACGTATCATAAAGGGACAGACTTTCCAAAAAAAATGTAATGTCCTAATGTCCTAACATTTGTTCGCTTTTAAGTGTTTGTTTAATTATTATGTGATAATGTATTACATGCAGCACATATATATACACAACATTCATGCCATTCATTAATGCTTATTGCCAATTCTTCATCACTCTTGACAAAATGGGGCTATCCAATATGCAGGGACATTAATCGTTGAAGAACTCTCCTGGTACTTGGCGAAACTTCCATTTCACCACATTCATTAGGGGCTGTTCATTTATTACGTAAGACAATTTTAACCAACTTCTGACCCCCCTCCCCTACGTAAGAAAAAATAAGATGGTGATGAACCCCTTCCCTCCTTTTTAATCTTACGTAAGATCAGTATCTACCAAAATTGCAAAGAGAAGTAGCAAAAATATAAAAACGCTTTAATTTTTGCTTGCTTTTATAATCTTACGTAAGAACATCCTACCCCCATGTAAGAAAAAATTGTTCAGACCCCCTCCCCCCCAAATCATGTTACGTAATAAATAAACAGCTCCTTACAAATGATGGGCAAAAGTAGCGTGTTGTGAAATACTTATTATTAAGGAGTTCCGATGGTCATGTCTGGTCATTAATTTCACTTTACCAAATGGTGCTTTTGGAATGTAAATGTCAATGAAATTGAATGTAAATTCCATTATCAGAAAACTCGTATTTTATATTAATAGTCTAGAAACCAATTTTCATATATCTAGCTTCAAAAATAACAAAACTCTTTTACAAATTGCCACCCCCATTTTCACCCCCTTAGGGGTAGTGTTTCCAAAATCACCGAAAGTACTCTTGGTTTGTAAGCAGTAGCTTTAACACCAACTTCATTAACTTTCTATAGCCTAAATGTTATTCTGATTTTATATAAATAGATTTATCAAAATTTCATCATTATCCGTTCAGTAGTTTTTACGTGATGCTCAGTCAAACAAACAAACAAACAAACAAACAAACAAAAATTTTAAAAATGGTTTTAATATGTTCAGTTACTTATTATAAGTCGCCCTGATCGGTTTTTTTTTTTTAATCTTCCATGTACAGACTTTTTGGTCTTAACGATTTTATTATATGTATAGATGAATCACATTATGTATGTCGCATGTATAGATTAATATTTTACAACTATAAAAAATTAAAACATGGCAAATAAACAAAATCCTGAATTAATTGTTGATCGATAAACTGAGTTTCGTATTATACGCATCACACCATTTAAGCCTTTTACGTATAATATAAAAATAACAGCATACCTAACCACTCTCTACAGTTATCTCTCGAGCGAAACTTTACCACCAAACTTTTATCTGAGATAGTAATTATAGACGTTATAAAAGGAAGTTACACTCAGTTGGCTCTTAAGCATTCTCGTAATTTGTTGGAAGTCCGAAGTTGGTGAGTGTACCTAGATTTGGCTGCGGACACTTCGGTACGAGAGGCGAAGGAGAATATCAAAGTTCACAAAGTTCGGCCGTCGTGTGGTCGGCCTAGCGGTAATTTACGAGCCACTATGCCCGGGCTGTGACTAAAATTAGTTGGTAATCCTCAGAATTAGCAAGAGATTTTTGTGGAGCAGGGGATTACGGCACGGCTTTTGCGTTTGACGTGAATAAATAGAATCAATATAAGCCGTGGAAGGCAAGCTATCTAAAAAGTTGAAAAGGTTATGAACTGGTAGGTATTGACGTTGGTGTGTTATCTCTCAATCACCTGTCAAACTAATAATAACTTCTAACAACAAGTTATTAACGTTCCCAAGCCCCAGTTTATTATACCGACAAAATTTGTTACATATTTACATCTCACAAATTTCTACATAAATTATATTTATAAATAAAAAACCGGTCAAGTACGAGTCAGACTCGCCCACCGACGGTTCCGTATTTAATTAAGTCCGTAGTCAAAAATATATCTTTTTATGTACTTTAATTCTATGCAATAAGGTCAATTTTTACTTGACTAAATTTTAGTACAGATCTTTAAATTTTGTTGTCAATTTCTCGAAAACTATAAATTTTGAACACTTCGTTTTATTTTTGCCGTAAACTATAAGTAATTAAGTATCTATAAGTAAGGAATTTTTCAGATTTTTCGGTTCATAAACTTCGGAGATAAGGAGGGGAACGGTAATTTTTTGAACATTTTTGGTTATAAATCAAAAAGTACGTCACGGAAAGTTATAAAAAAAATTGTTTTGAAATGTGCAAATTGAGCCTTTTCATATGACACCCTACTTGCTATAATCAAATCACTTTCATTTTTCAACCCCTCATTCTAGACCCCTTTACAATAATATATAAAGTTAGTTTCATATTTTTTTACTGAAACAGATGAGGGCAAGCAAGTTATATAATTATGCCAAATTTCAAGTTGATAGCTTGAGTAGTTGCTGAGAAAAACTGCTGTGACATACAGACAGACAGACAGACAACGAAGTCTCACTATAAGGGTTCCTTTTTTACCATTTTGGTACGGATCCCTAAAAAATGCATAATCAGTACCTCTACTTAATTTAGCTATATAAATAAATGTTTGGATTTACGTTCCTTTATTTTAAAGTTTTTATCTTTACATATGTTTAATAATCCTAATCTTTACGAGTACAAATAATAATATTAATTTAATTGTTTTGCCGTTAATGCTACCAAAATTGTCGCCAACACCGCGCGACAATAATTTTACGTATTCTCATTTCCATAAAAGCCTATTTTTAAAGAAAGGTTGTTTCAGTCACATGTATACACGGGATTTTCTCCCATTTATCTCAAGATAAACGAGACAGGTTGAGTATAAGATTAAATGTGTCAACGAATTCCTGTACGCCCTTATTTCACGCGTGAACACTGGCAGCGTTTTCTTTATGAAACCAAATCTGTCGACGGGGGGCGTTACAGATTTCCTTGATAATTAATTAATTTTTCTTGCGTGTTTCGTGGATGTTCCTCTGACGTCTAAATGAAATAAAACATTCGAAGGTAATGAAGAAAATCCCGTTTATTTTAGCACCAAAGTTCAATATTATCTTTATACATCGAAGGTGTTTTTGTTGATTGTAGAGATCATACTATTACACATTTTTTATTTCAGTTAACTATGTTCGGCGATACGTCATTTTATAAAATACTAGCTGCTTTCCGCCCGCGACTTTGTCTGCGGTTCACCCTGTTCACATGTTCAGCCTGAAAGTTCATTCTAAATGTTGGTGAAAGAATTTTTGATATCGGTCCAATAGTTTTTGAGTTTATTTGTTATAAACATACAAAAATGCAAATCTTTCCTCTTTATAATATTAGTGTAGATTAGAATTACGGTTACTTTTCATTTTTGTAAGTAGTAAGAAGTACGAGTAATTCCAGTCTAAAAATACGGTAGCAACCTGTTGCGGAGCTATTTTGATAAATCTTTAGTTTATTGTACTCCCAAGTACTGCAAGATGCCTCTCGCCAGAGTTATTTCCACACGACCTTTATTACGGTACCGTGTGACGCTTTGAAAAGATCATCCGCAGTAAGAAGACGTAACAATCAAGCAAAAGAAAAGCCGGGAGCAAAATCCTTCTGACATGCACCATTTAATTCTTCCTACTTAAACCTAAGCAAGTTAAATTAGACACCAGTGAACAAAACATTGACTTAATCTATATCTAATCATTTTACAGCCAATATGATAGTTTTTGTGTTTTTAAATATGAACGATTCACCTAAAGTTTATATTTCTGCGGTCAATATTCCCGTTACTAAAAATGTTAACTTCGTTAAACGAGCGTTACATTTCGGAAGATTTAACGGAAGTAAAAGTTAATCGTTAATCGTTAGGTAACTCGGTAGTAGAAACTGCACTTCATATGTCGTTGCGTTAATGAATTGCGTGTAAAAAATATGGAAGTTTAGGTAGGACATAAAAAAATAATCGCGCTGTATTTATGTGTGTATGTATATATCCTAGAGAACATCCGATTTTTGGTTTGGTTCCTAAACAATTGAACCGATTTTATTGAATGGTTCAACTTTTTTTAAACTAGGTAGGTATATTCTTTTAGTGAAAGTGAAACAGAGATCCTGAGCCTTTGCAATATATACGGCTCACATTGTTATAACCCATCGTGCTTCCGAAATCATATTGCTTCTTAACGGTACGGCCGTAGCCGCTTATACTATGAATGAAGTGAATAAGGGCTACCAAAAAATTAATAAAAAAAATATATTTGTTTTAAAGACAAAGTGGAATGGAGGCCCCGTATTGTTCTCATCAAGACGTTTTCATTCTCACACGTTACAGAAACTACCGTGTAGTCACATTAATCTCGTTTCTTTATGACTTCGTGAAACTTTTCACATTTGCGCGTCTCATTGTTGGTTATGTGTGCATCATAACCTAAAGTGTCGTGTGTATCACGGCAAGTACAGTCGAGTTTGTGTTCGTACACGAAAGTGTCGTGTAGTAGCGTGTACAGTCGTCCCGAGTTTGCATTCGCCGCCCGGGAACAACACAAATCTTCGCCGGCTGTCTTGCGACGCCATTCCTATTCACTCTAGAAACTCTGTATATTTTCTGCTATATTTGAACGCAAATTTTATTCGTATATTTTGCAAATTAGCTTTAATACGTCGCTTTTCAGCTTTGCCGAAAATCAAATACGTATATCATGTTCGGGTGCTTGCAGGAATGTTAGACTTAGTTACGAAACATACCAGAGGCCGTAATGTTGGGAAATAATTTCGAGTTTCAACTTTTTTTTCGATCACGCTTTGATTACTAACCGTGATCGAAAACAATCGATTCCTGGCCCCAAGTCGCTAATAATGACATGTCATCACACCCTATCATATGAATAATTTATCTTATAAACCAACAATATAGTAGGTGAACTAAAAGAGAAATAGGTAATTTAAATCCGTAAATAAGTTCTCCAGTAAGTTTTCACCGAAATGCACTTAACTCAGTATAATAATATAAGCGTGACTTGTAAAACGCCTTAAAGTTGGGTGCCCAACCGCGCTCGGCAGCATCAATTTCGTTTCACAATTTTAATTAAATTTCGAAATACTGGAAACAAGTTCTCGCTTACAATACAGAAAACGGTTGGACAGTTCGTTAACTAGTAGGTTTACAACATTACGAGGGAAGTGAAGGCGGAGCACGGGCGAGTCGCGCTAAAAGAGTTGCGAGGGTGACATCGTTATGACATGAATACTGATGGACGGCGTCCTTTCCCTTCATCGCCCGATTAACATTCAGAGCCGCTCGCGACTCCAAGCTCGGTATTCCTGTAACAATACCGAGCACAAAATAAAAGCTTTGCACGTCCACTCGCTGAAAGGCGGACTTCCTACACCGCCCCAGTTTTTACTTCATATCGAAAAACTTTTAGAAAGCTTAAACATTGGATATTTTGTCAGTCCTGTAGAATTTCCTGAGTAAGAATGACGGCTATTTGATAAGATGTTAAAGCGATGCCGGAGAGGAATCTGATTTATTATCCGCGGCGGATGGGCCGCAACGCGCATCAACTTGTTTTGTGAGACTTCAACTTGTCTTGCATTCTTAAAGAAGGACGCGAGGCGGAAAACGGAGTGTCGTGCGGGCGTAATACCCAGCCGTGTATCTCTGGCCAAATCCTTACATACACACTATAGTTGTGAGCAGGTAAATAATTTATTTTGATGTAAGAGGATTGTACTAAGCTGTTCTATTATTAGGTTAACTTATGTAGAGTATTAATATGTTATACCTCGATTAACACTATCATTTCTAAATAATTAAATTTGAATGCAGCAAGAAGTTTTATAATAGGTTAACATTAATGTATAGGTTAACTAATGTGTTTGTGTAGATTCTATAAATGCATAATCGATTGAAAGGCATCAATAACGCCAAACAAACCGAGTACCTGCACTAATACCACCTTACTTGTTTTCTTTTTGATAATTGTAATTGATACGAAATTTTACCTCTTTCTAAGTAAGTGTGACGCGGCTTAATAATTAATAACGTTTACCGGAAGTTATTGACCAAAATATTCAAAAACATGCAAAGTTTTAAAGTTTTAAAAATGAATCCCTATTTCCTTTGGTCACACCATAACTTGAGAACGGCTTGGCCAATTCGCCTATTTTTTTTTATATTCCTTGAGGAAGGTTCTTATAAAGAGAAAAATTGGATATTTCAATTTTAAGGGGGGAAATGGGAGGGGGAATTTTAACCGAAGCGAAGCGAGGACGGGTCACTAGTTTTTAATATACCTATCCTTATCAGGCCTTTATGATATAATATGTTATGACTATTACTGTGCAGGAAATAAAATATTATTTTCTGCGCAATAAAAGTCAACAAATAAATGAAAACTTTTCGGAAACATCAAACGTGTTCTATTATAGAAAGGTTTGTTCAGCCGAAATAAACAACTAATAACCGCGGTGTGCAGCCGCGGAAGGATAATGGAGCTAATTCAGTCGGATGCCGTGATGTTACGCTAACGCAAAATATCATTCATAAATTCATTTTTCCTAGTCCCTTTCTTCTATACCGGGCCGCGTTTAGCACCGCCATCCTCCATTGTCACCCCAAGCTTATTAGACGTCATTACCCTTGCTGTGTTCACATTTATATTTTAATTAAGAACATTCTGGAAAAATGGAGTCATAAAGTTGAATGTCTGTGTTTTGCACGTATTGAACGACTCAATCTACTTGACACGGCAAATACCGCGAACTTATTTGACGGGGAGATAATATTTGTATAGGAAACGCAACAGCGCCGTGAGTGGAGTGGCTTTGTTCTGTTTAGTTTGGAGTTGGAGCCTGTTACGAACGAACATATGTGCGGAGTTACACTTAGACTAAAGTTTTGTTTTCATCTAAGGAGTTACAGCGCCGGATGCTCTTGTCGACATTTAGCAGTTACGTTACATGATCATATAATATAGTAATATAGGGTAAACATGCCATAGCAGTGTCAAAAATTGAGCTGGAAAGTGCCTATCAGTTCTGCTTCTCTGCGTCTCAATGGCGAGTCAGATTAGAGTTGACCAATATTTAGCTACGCGAACGGCATTTCTGGTGGTCGAATATTATTATTTTGAAATCTTTATTCAAGTTTAAAGTCGGTGAACGTATTATTTGACATTATAATATATAGAATAAGAGATACCAGTTTCGGCAGTTTCGAATTAGCCCTACCGTTTACAGTCCAATCGTTTAACTTGAAATGCTGACTGCCTGTAACCACAGCGCGTCGTTTTTGAAATTGTATTACATTTAATTTAATCACTGGTTAACCACAAACTAAAAATTGCCTATTTAACTATTATAATACCTACTCGGTGACTTTCATCTCATTTTGATGTTTCATGTTAACTATTAGAACATTTAAATAAATTGCATTATTTTCTAAAATAGAATTCCCCGCTGAGCCATACTAAAATCTTGTAATAACTCATATTTAGTAAAATAGGTAAGCTAGTCTACCCTTGCCATCATAGAACTAATATAATTTTGATACGGGTTTCTTTGGATAAGGCTATTTAACGTAGGTGCGATAGCAGTCACTGTGGGAAAGAATAATACACCAGTATTTAAACACTTGCCGACTCTTTTTCTTGTTCGCACAATCGGGGAACTATATGTTGCTGCCATATTTTACTTTGTGGTACGTGTCAGTCTGCTCTTTATTCTCCAACAAAGCACGTTACACGAATAAGGGTAAAAGACACATCATTTTGAACTTTAAAAATTAAAAACAAAGAATTTTCAATTTAAATTAAAACTTGTTAGGTATTTCGAAAAAAACGACATAATTCCTAAAACCTAATCCTAATGCCTAAAAAAGCGCCATCAAACAAATATTTTTTAACTTTACCCTGTCAACAATTACAAGGCTCTAACTTAAATGACATTGGCTTTGACATAAGCTTATTTCAAGTATGACATAAGTTTCTGATTCATGAAATAAAAATATATATATCAGGGTCCTAGTCCCAAACTAAGGTCTAGGCTTGTACTATGGGTACCAGGGAACGATATACATACTTATACACAGAAATAGATACTTAAATATATAGAAAACATCCATGACTCAGACATGTCAATGACATGACATACCGGGATTCGAACCCGGGACCGCTAGCTAACATTTATTTATTTATTTATTCGTATGGCAAGTAGCTAGCTAACATTAAAGCGGTAAGACAGCTGTTTTTCGGTTTTTCTTTTGTTCTTTACGACGGTTTGGCGCACTAATTGAGTTATGTTAATTATTTTTGCGTTAAAAAATAATGTTTAGTTGACATCAGACAAAAAAAAACACTTTACAATAGCATTTTAAGGCTCGACTAAAAAAATGATAATTTAATTTGGTACTAGCATCATTAATAAAATTAAAAATGGAGTTTAAAATACAAGGTATTTTTAGGGTTAAAAAAAATAATTGTCTTTTTTCCTAATTTGATGTGACATGTTTGGCCAAAATTGACTTACCTAATTCGATTTGAACTTTTGAAACAATATTTTTTTGAAACATGCTTGTCTTAATAGATTTTATTGTGTGTAGTTTTGACGAATTTTTTGTTCGCGAGTCCGGTTCGCACTTAAGCAGCCAGCACAGTATAATAGCCGGTCTATAAACAAGTAGGATTCCAAAATATGAGAATGTCTTTTAATCATCTAAAATCTCTGTACTTTCCTTTGATCAGAAACCTTAATAAAAGGATATAGGCAGTGTTAGTCGACAAAGCGCTTGTAACCTGTGGCCAGCACTCCCCGGGGCCTGCCTTAACGGGGACTGTTCCCGGATACCCTATCTTCTGTAATTAAGAAGCAAACAGTATAGTTTTGTCACGCGAATAGTATCGGTCGGAAACGGTATATCCGATAATGTTGAAAATCATTTTGGTTGAAAGTCTTTATTAAGCGTCACCCTTGTAATTTTTTTCATATTTTTTGGACATACAGTTTAAAAGATAAGAGGGGGGACACAATTTATGCAACTTTCGGAGGATTATTTCCGAAAATATTCACTTAATCAAAAAATTGCTTAGAAACCTTAAAGTGTTTTTAAAAGAACTGTCGAAATATGTGCCACACGTTGATGTTTGCTGAAAAAAAAATCCGCTTCTGTTACATGTATGGAGTGCTCTGGAGTGCTCTCCGTAGAAATATTTATTTTTGTTATTTAACTACCAAACTATATAAGTAGTGCAGCAGCTTATACAAGACACCTATACTCCAAATTTCATCAATATACATCTTGTAGTTTTTGAGTCAAATGCCCGTGACACACGGTAGGACGGACGGACGGACGGACGGACGGACATGACAAAACTATAAGGGTTCCGTTTTTGCCATTTTGGCTACGGAACCTTAGGGTTCGGGTAACATCGGGTAGACTAGATCTCGAGTCCTTATGACATTTACAGAACTTTGAAAAGTTGAAACTGAAAAAAAATTAGAGATGATGACGTGAGCTATGTTCTAACTTTCTGTATTTACTAATAATTTTAAAACGATAGTGTGTTCGTATTCTTCTTTCACACCAAAGCAGAGAATCAGTGCAAGCAAGTTCAAAAGCAAATTCAAAGCAGATGGAAATATTCACAAAAGACAGTTTATAACGAGACTAAAACGTTTGCGCGGAAATAAGTCTTATTCGTATAAATATTTTTATCAATCACATCCACAATTGCGGGAAATAGGTAATATTTATTAACTGTTAACATATCTAAGCCCCTGAGAACAAAAATGTAAAAGTTTATATGATTTTGCAAAAACACAATTAAATATTTTTTGTTGGCAACGTAATAAAATGTACTAAGCAAGCAACTGTGTAACTTGCTAACTTTTGCGGGAATAACTTTTTAACATAAGCATTTAGTAGCTAGCAGAGTGCGAGCCAATGTTTTAGAGCGCTTGTTTTAATTAGAGAATTCTACGAATTACGCATTTGAAGGTGCACACGATGTTTGCATACATTATTTTTGTTAGTAGTAGTTCCTGACATGGCCAGAATAAACGTGTTTATATTTAACAAGACTTATTTTCAACGGGATATAGACCGCGATAACCTTTTGTTTCTGTGTTGTGTTCTAGGTATTTTCGTTCGCCTGATCTGCAATCATGGCGCGAGGAACTGAGCCAGCGTATCGGGTAGAAACATAAACAAGAAGGTCGCTGTTAGTATCGGGTGGCCAATCTTTAGCTTATACAGGCTATAAGCGTAAACAAAAAATAAAGAGTACAATAATAAAATAATAATAATAAATATCACGGACAATCTCACACCAACCTAGTCCCAAACTAAGCTCTAGGCTCTACGGGTACTTGTATCATATAATTGGCAACTTAAACCAACTTATACACAAAAATGGCTGCTTAATGTGGTGGTTGCTACCTATTTGTGAATATTGCTGGTCTACCTGTTGCCGCATAAAACTCTTCTTTGCCAAGCTGTAGGTACATCAACACCAAACATATTTACTAAATAATACATTCCTTTTGATCGATAAGTAGAACATATCGTCATCGTTGTACTCATGAGTGTTTTTTCAGCACAGGTTTCTAAAGATAAGACATGGTCAAAGTGTCGGCCTTAACTTGTGAATATCTTGAAAAAAAAAAATATTGGTAAGTAGGTACTTAAACGCGTCAAGGAACCAAGTCCGTTCTTTAAGTAATTTCTTTGCACAGTAGGTAAATACAATAAAATTACAAGCACATTTTTACGGTAGCGATGGTAGTCCAGGATCTATTTAACTTGCCAACTACCCGTTTTATGGTTTCCGCTGTCCACTGCGGTCTACGATAGTAAAGTTCTCTAATAGGGTTATGTTGAAGCAGCCAAGTTGAGTGTAGACTTAGACGGGTATCCTAGTTCTATTAATGTGTGTCAAATTCTGCCTGTTATATAAATTATAAAATGTTGAATAGACAATCTTAATATATTTATTTTGGATTCACATTATAAATATTTAAAAAAGACAATAAATCAATCTCTAAGAGTATAAAAAATAACGTGGTCATTAATGTGTGTCGAGTAACTAACATTAGTGCAACATCTACAATAATATAAGAGATTATTATTATTATTAGTATATTGTGAAGTTGGTCAAAATAACATATTTGAGAGAAAATCATTTTTAACTTAACTTTTCTTTTACTTTTCATATGGGATATAATTGATAAAGGGCATATATATTTTAGTTTTTTGTAACTCGTTTGAGTAAAGATTTGATGGATTAACCGCAAAAACAAATTTTCACGGCAATCTTTTTTAGTTACGACTACTCTACATAACCTTACAAGCCCATCACGCCTTTACCGATTTTATCACAATAAGATAAAAAAATTAGTTTCTGTCAAAAAATTCATTTTTGGGACAAGCTTTTGTCGCAGACTGTATTTTTTTTTTATTGTTGATGATTGATGTTATTGCATTGTTTTAGTACTGAATTCCTGAGGCCACCTTCCGTCACCATCATCTGACCATCTCCATGGTACCATATTATTGCATTGTCACCAAAGTTACGTAAGTATACCGAATTTCAGCTCAATCGGACACCGGGAAGTGGGTCAAATTTAACTTGTAAGATTTGATTACAGACCCCGGGACAGATTGAACTAAATAAAAGCTTGTAAGAAATTAAACGCCTGTTCCTTTTTGTGCAGCTAGACTCATTATTCTAACACAACTTCCTCTAGTTTAAGCATATATTTTGCACATAACACAAAATATTTCAAACACTTATTTAATAACTCTAACAGAAAATTCGGTTTTTAAGGACAACATCTTGAACAGGTAAATAAATTGGCCCTCCCACTGAGATGAAAACATCAAGATCCCGTTAGGTAGAAGGGCTGCATGGCGACATGATAGCTCTATAAAAGAGGAAAAACAAATGGTGGGCCATAAATTGTGTCGTTCCACGCGTATGCACCTACGTAGTTAAATGGCTATATGAAGATTCGCATAGATCATCCACGAATGACCGCTCCGAGCCCCGCCACAAGAGGACAATGAAACGTTTTTGGAGTTATGTTGGACCTGAAATTCGGTAGCAATTAATTTATTTGAGTATAAATAGTTAAATCGTTGTATTGCTAATAATTTTCTCAAGAAGCGAGATATTAATGTTACGAACATTATGTATTTAAATAATATTAAACATCAGATAGAGCAAAATTGATCAGAGTAGAGCCAAATTGTCTTTCGGCGCCCTTTGATTGAAGCTTTTTACTCTATTAAAATGCGTCACGACAAATTATTTTTTTCGCTAGATTGTTTTCGCATTTGGCGTTTTGGCGCCCCTCACAATTTGGCGCCAAGAGCGGCCGCTTCACTCCCTAGGGCCGGCACTGCATACCGGCCTACTGGTTTTTCCAAATCTAGTTTATTTTCGCAAGAAAAGGTTTTCAGAGTAACGTGTTATTGTAGTTGGACTTGTCATAAAAGAAGGGTTTCTTGCAAATTTACTAGAAACAGCAGATAAAGCTGGGCGGTAAATTGTCTGGCGCCTTTTCTTTAATATTTGCAGAGGTTTTGGTTCAGTACCCCATGTATCAGGTTCTAGTTACATTTAAAGCATTACTCGGATATCTACTGAGGCAGAATTAAATATTTCATTGCGATAAAAATTGCTACCCCGATTTTCCCAAGTTAAAATTGTAAATCTAAAACATCTGCTGCCAAAAACGATGACAAAACGGAACGTAGCAAGAAAAATATACGTGAATAGACGAAGGAGTGAGATCGTCGAAGATTCAGTTCGCGCGAAACGGACTAAAGGAAGACATGTGCCTGCTATATTACGTCATTGCACAAAGATTAACATTTAAAAACGGGACAGAAAGAAAGTCATTTCAAAAACTGAAAATACAAAAGCTTCTTCTATGACTACTCAATTTATTCAGATTTATGTAAAAATATTATTGAAAAATATTAAACTCTCCTTTAACCGTACTACAACAAAGCCCAAAAAGAGGATTACGTTACCGACCTGTAATGTATTTAAATATAGGTATGTACCTATGCTACTTTGTTACCTCGCACGGACTTAGCGGATTTAAACCAATTCTGATAAACGAGGTGTCGTAGGGTTCGCCATAGTGCTTACGGAAAACAAAATTGAAAGCCAAATGACGATAACATGAAAAATAAGCGACACTGAATCTTAGTAACTGTGGTATTTTAGAAACAAGGTATCAAGACGAATTAATATTTGAAGCCCAAGCACAGCTGGTATGCAGATTCGTTTTGTAAGTGAGTAAGCGCAAGGCAGTTAATTATTTTTTAAGCAATTATAAAAAGTTAAAAGACAGTTATAGTTTATACTAACTTGTTATTTAGTCAGAATTAGAGTTTACCGTTAAGTTTCTTAATTAAGCTTTAGTTATATGAGTATTTAAATTTAGCGGCTAATCGGTCCCGCTATCGCTATTTGTTTGGAATCCTAAACCAATATAGGATTATCAGTGAGTGTAACACGAGTAATATAATCTGTTTTGGTTTCCTAAATCAAGTGTATCTTGTTAGCTGTTGTTCAAGCACAATGAAAGGAGATACAACAATTTATGTAGAAGTTATAATCGTCGGCAATATATCTTGCTGTATTTGCTGTTGATGTCTTTAAGTTGGTTTTAACTCATTCATCTAAGAGATATAAGGTTTTGACCGTCAACGCAAAACATATATTTTGTTCACATGTTCGTCTATCTTGTCTCTTCTATCTTTATAACTTATGTCACACAGCGTTGCTTTTTCAGTAGGACCATTTAAAACAATTTTGATATACATATATGTATATCGACGGTGGAAATTTCAAATGTCGTAAGGGACAAACGCCTACCTGTCCCTTACGACATTTGAAATTTCCACCGTCGATATGTAGTAAGGAAAAATAACACGTGTATTTTCCAAGTTCGGAGTCCAGCCGTAGGTATTATTATAAGAGGTAAATTGCAGGTAGTTAACAAACCACCAATTACTGCAATAAGTCTGAATTTTATTTTAAAATTTTATTTTTAGACTTTAATTAATATTGCGATTTTCGTGTGCGCTTTTAACATGTTTTAATGATGGTGATGCTGAAGAAGACCGTAGTAATTTTGTTTCATGAAAGCGTGTTCTAAAGATGAATAGTCCCAGCTTATGACACCTGCCCGCTTGTTATCACGTTATATACGTTTATATAAAATGCGAGCGCCACAATAAATGTTTTGTGTGCCATCCGTTTGTTGCTGGAACACATCTGATAAATAATAGCCCTCGGCAAGGCGTTATACAAATGTCAAGCTATAAAATGGCATATTCCATCTTGGTAAAGTACTAACCAAGTGTATAAATTTGTTTAAAGGTAATTAATAGGACACGGGTCTTTCAATAATGGTGTATAGGCATATAATAAGTGCATATAACTTTTGCTGTAACCGGTATCATATGGTGCTAGAAAGGAATTTAAACTATTATCCAATTATTCACGTACGTAAGCATTGCTTTATTGTTCAACATGCTGTGGATGATATTGTTTTTGTAACGCGATATATTTGAGAAGAACCCGAGGACTGGGTTAATTATAAATAAAAATTAAGAAGCTTGAAGCTAAAGGCGTTAATTACTTAGTGTCTTCATCACTAAGGTACTCTCTTTGTTTAGTAACAGACAAGCCGTCCTTCACATATATTATGCTCCTGAGAGCTAAAGGATGATTTCACAGTGCCTACATAAATTATCCGACCGATATTAGTCCTTCCTATTTCTGTCACATAACAAAAGTAGAGAGTTAACTTTAACTGACAGCTAATTTTTTCTGGCGATTGAAAAATCAGACGTTGATCGAAAATTTATTGCAGCTTTGGTCGACCTTACGTTTTAAACATACATTTGGATATTATGATATGTGTACCTATATTACTACCTACACAAACAAATAACAATCGCAAATAACATTTTATTACATACAAGGACCATTTTACGTGTGTACGTGTACTTTTAGTATTTGTATTTCTTTAAATCTATTTCTTATTTCACCACCCTGAGGAGTGTTACATTTTCAAGAATACCTAACATTTCATTTGAAAACATGTTAAATATATTTATTTATTTAATCTTTATTGCACACAAGAATACACTTCGTATACAAAATGCGAACTTAATGCCATAAGGCATTCTCTACCAGTTAACCTTTGGGCAAAACGAGACTGTAGTGGCGGTGCAACAAATATACTTGTAAACCATTACGTACTCAGGTATGTGCTACTCTGGTATTTGTTTTAAAATCACAGAGAGACTTATCTATTATATTTATGTTTATTTTATGTGCTCACCTTAGTATCGAGGATATAATAATTTCTTATAACTTTTACAGAAACTGTATCAAGTTTTATATGTCAACCTCAATCCCGCTCGATTGTTACCGATAGATAACTCGGACGAAGTCACTCTATATTTTATCATCGTAACAAGTGCGGCAGCAAAGGGCGAGGGTCACAAATCTGTGTCAGCCAGAGCCGGCCACACCGTCTTTTTTATCTCACTCTGAACTACAGACATCCGGCGACTATTTGAAAATCCCATTGATGGGTGAACGTGTCAAAGTGACCCGTTTATTCCCTAGAAAGAAGTATGCACTTTGAAACGACATCTTTAGTTAAAATTTGACATCGGATAGCCTCTATAAACCGGATTTCCGCACTTTTAAAATAAAAACAAATATCTTCAAGGTCCGACGTGATATTTATGTTCACTCTATGTGTACGGAATCAATCGACTTAATATTTGCTCGTAATGTTCAATACATTACTTAGAAATGTTAATTACAGTACCTATCTGGTTATTTTTATGCCGAAGAAAATTATTAGAATAAACTTCCGACTATTAAATGGAAGAACACTTCGCGTTGGTTAATCTTGTATGGTTTACAGGTAAATCTTGGAATTTAGCTTAGTTCGGACTTTTACAGTAGGTAAGTAATATCCATTAAAACAACAAACCTAATTTACTTTCAATATTCATAGACGGTTCAAGTGTATTCTACCGTTGGTGGTGTAGGTAAGTAGTACCCACTAGAAAGAAATATTGTATCGCGCTCAACAAATATTACAATGGAACGTCGAACGTAAATAGACGATGACAAGGGTAGTTTGATGTTCCAGGGAAGGGTTCATTGCTTATCTACAGTTTCAAAGAATCGACATACGCCATTATAAGCTCATATTATATTAGATATATTTAAAGCGCTAGGGTGAATAGTCATCTTCTGGGAGAGCTCGCTTCATCGTCGACTAAATCTTCGTCCTCCAAGGGCAAGTGTTAGTCAAGAGCAAACCCATTATCAATAAAAAAAAAGGCCCAGAGAACAACGTCGGTAACACTACCAGGGCCCTTAGCCAAGATACCCATCGCTAACTAGCGTTTCTATTCGTTTAGTTTTTAAACCAATCGCGTCACTGGTAGATCACGTGACTCTCCGTATGACGTAATCTACCAATGACGCGATTGGTTTAAAAACTAAACGAATAGAAACGCTAGTTAGCGATGGGCATCTTGGCTAAGGGCTCAGGGCCCATTGATAATGGGTATTAGGCTAATACGTCTTGTATTTTCTCACTTGTCGCTCAGTGCATCTCTTTCGTTACAGAGTAACTAGAAAGAAATATCCGAGCAACACATTCCAATTAATAGTACCTACTTTGTCAGGAGAATCAGATTTTCTAATGAAAGCAATATTATTTCGAAATTAATATTATTCAACATTTGTTATTTTAGTCTTACTTGCTAATTTACAAAACACAATAAATAGAGTAACCAATCAATTAAATTCAACAAATTCAATCCAGTTTGAGTCCGACTTCCAACGTTCTAGAATTTATCGATCTAAATCTGGTAACCTCATTCACATCACCACTATAATAATAATAATAATAATAATAATAATAGAAAATAATTATTATAGGTATTGACTATTATGGTAGTCCCGGACCTTTGGAAGGCGTAAATGAAGTCGAATCCAATACGCAAAGGCCAAAATCGTATCGAAATTATTTATACTACCACGTTAAATTAAAAATTAACTTTTTTAATTCGCGTAGAAGTCATAACATTTAAGCTAACGTGAGACATAATTAAATATAACGGATAAACAGTTAACACACGATTATAAGCCGGAACGATCCGACATGTTTCCGACTCGTTAGTAGTCCAAACATAGAAGAAGCGCGCAGGCGTAGAAGAAGTCGTTTAAAATTCGCTATTTCTACGGGAATCGTGTAATTTCCACAGATAAAATGTAGCCAACTCACTGGCCCTCACGCTTCCTCTGTAAAAAAATCACGTAATATCCATTACTCTGAAGAAAAAACCAACACACTTTAACGTTTACAATATTAGAGATGATATTTTCCAAAAAAAAAAACATTTTTCAAGCAATTTGTAAAAGCTTTTGGGTATCTATTAATTATGTAGGTATTTGAATCCGGGTCTCGAAACAGGATTGAAAGGGACGACACGTGTTTTGAGCGGATAACAAATTTAAGTGCCTCACGGCGGCGGCCGATGAAATTGACCGGGTCTGCTCCAACCGGACGGCCCGTGGGCAATTCATATTTAGTAGAATATTGCTGATGAGCCGCAAGAATAAGGAAAAAAATCTCCGGTTGGTTAAAGGGAGCGTTAACGGGCAACATTACCCAATTAGTCTAATGTTGTGAATATATAAACTATAATTTTGACCCCTTCCTGCCCTGCTACCTGCACTCTACTTGTTCTGTTAATTCTCGGATTCGCACTACGTGTGGCCATTCTAACAGAACTGTACTTGAAAAATACATACTAGCTGTTACAGGCAGTTTTGTACTAAATTAGGTACCGTTTTTATTAATAACGGATAGATGAATTGGACATGGTTAATATGATGATCGTTGGTAAGATTATAGTGATATCTTGTTAGATATGTAAATTGATCCATGTAAAGAACTAAACAAAAAGCTCGTTCGCCAGACTCCAGGTTAAGACTGTTTAACCTGCCTTGGACGCTCGGTTGGTGTATACCGTCCATTAAGAGGGGCTCGTACCTTTCCACCATTAGACGAGGTAATCTTTAATTTGCAAATAAACATGCCAAGTAATGTAAAAGAGGGCAGTTATTAGGGTACTTCATCACGCAATATGTTTATTGCCAGCTTTTATTGAACATGCAATATTCGTATAGTATTGTTATAGGTATTTTTATGCCCTTCTTCAGTTTTAACATTTGTAATTGAAAGAAAGAAAAATCATTTATTACCACATATACAGAAAAATAAGTAAGTAACTAAATAATATAAATAACCAAAAATCATAATTGAATTGTTGCCCACTTTTAAATTTCCGACCGGACTTCATTTTCACATCCCAAATCGTTAATATTTTACAGCTGTAATGTCATGTTCGGTTTTATTTTAACCTGTGATAAAAAAATGTAATATAAACTAATTAATATTTTACAAAAAACAATATTTCTATTTATTTATTTAAAAAATGGGCCTTGTTTTCATAAATGTATTCAAGTTTAACGTCAATTAGTTTTCCCGCGATTAAATAAACTCCTTGAAACTTTAGTTATTGCCGCAGAACTGGGATTTAAAGCGAACCTCAAAATTATTTTTATGTTTTATCGATTGCGCTAATGCGGACGGACTACTTAACTTAGAATGGAACTCGAACCTTGTGCTCAATCACTCTAGACATATATGTTATTCCCTAACTAAACCGTTGGCAATTTACTACTAGAGTAGACCTACCGTGTTATTTCTTAAACAATTCACTGGCGAGCTCGTCGACGAAGATAAACTTGTTGATCTGTTAGCGTGAAAACACTATATTCGGTGGATATGTCTCGACCGTTGTCGAACTTTCATGCAGTGGCAGAAAAATATTAAAAGAATAACCCTATATTTTAAAAGGTTAAGTTAGGGTTAGAATTAAGGCTTCTTCGCCCGAGTGCACAATCGGGAAGGTTATTCGAGTCCCTTATGGGGTCAACAAATTGGTAGACCTCGTCTTAGTTGCTGATATGGAATAACACCAAAGAAATCTAGTTAGCCTGGTACTTGATAAAGATTATCAGATTATAGCAACGTCATCATCGTCATAGGTGTTAAAGTACCTACCTAAATTATTATTTTTTATCTTATAGCTGTCACTCGTTTGACATTTTAGTATAACATCGCAATTATTTTAAATAAATAATAAATTAATGACGCTACGTACGATACGGTACGCCATAGAGCTCTTCGAAGAATTCGCCCTTGTTGGGTTAAGGAATAACACCAGAAATTCGCACCTTTCATTAATCTTCATCGCTGAACTAAATTCGACCAAGACTTTATCAAAGTAGCGAAATACCTATCCTGATAACATGATCAACACTTTAATGATCTTTTACGTTTCAACGAAACTACTTATTAGAATTATTTATATATGTACACACTAGTTCCGTTTGTATTAAGTATGTATGTTAAGAACGCGCTAGGCTACAAAAACCACATTACCTAGTAAGAGCGCTTTTGTTTGGACAATAAAATGAAATATGATTTTAAGATTTTGTACAATCGACGCCATGTACTGATCTACGTTAAACGCTGAACATTTATTTACCTGTATAATTTATATTTGTGTCGTTGCCGAAACTTTTCAAATAAGGATTTTAACCATACTGGTTCCTCTTTATTACCCGACTACCTGTAAATGGAGAAGCGAACATGACACGGGTCGGGCCGGTTGTCTCACGCAACCCTTCCCTAAAGTTCTTACGATTAGGCATATACGCGGTATTTGTTCACATTTTACCCTCACAACCCAATACACCCAAAATTCCTGATTCTAATCCAAGGAAACACTTCACAGGTTCCTCGGAAAGGCGAGCCGTGCTCGGCTCCCGTTTCTACCCTCAAACCCTTAAACATTCTAATAAAGAACCACTCTACAAAAGCCAAGTAAAAGCACCAGTTTGAAAAACGACTACTCGCTTGATTGAGTCTCACTGGGAACTGCGAAGTGCTGAAGCTCGCAATAAAATTATAAAAAGTAACAAATAATCAGAGATAAACAGATCGGCAAATAAAATCGATTATTTACCGACGCGCTCGCGCTACGGGCGGCTGGCATCCTTTACATTCAGACCTCTTATCTCAATTCTGTTAAAAAATTGACTGGCCCTTTCGCAGTCGGCCGGAATTACTTTTCGGGTCTGCCGAATGTTTTTACATGAAAAAAACAGTAAAAAATAAGAAGGGTTAACGTTTCCGACACATTGAGAAGAGAGGTAGCGGCGAAAAATTAATTTAGGTAACAATTCAAGGGAATGAGTAGCTACAATAGCCGGCGGCGGAAGGGCGGACGACGCATAAGTCACTGTCACACTCACAACCCGCGCTACTTTTTGTTATTTTGCACCATTTGCGGCTGCACCAACTAGCACTTTGCGTTAATTTAAAAAAATAAAAATGTGCGTTGGTTCAACAGCAATTTATTTTGTATTCTTGTTTATTGCGTCGCTTCCACGCCGCTGTGCTGCTTTAATTTCGTGCATTTATTATAATCTTATGCAGCTAGCACGACAGCTAAGTAGCAATAAATTAATGCTCCACATTAAAAGCATCGGCTCATTAAAAAGTTGCATTTAGTTTTGACTAACGTCTACACAGGCAATATTCAATATTCATCATGAAAGTCGATAAAAATTTTTTGTGCTAAACACAATCTACCTATTTGACTTATTTATTTTAAGTGGGCGTATTTTGTGTATTCATGAAGTATTCGATTTTTCTTCACGTTATAATATTATTAAACAGCCTTACTATTAACAGGAATTAAATTACACCACATCTATCAAACTGCGGTGAGTAATGAGTCATCAGGGAGATAAGTACATCCATAAGTATAGACCCCTCAAACAACCCTTCATATTAGAACCCCGCGTGGTTGAGCAAAAATAGCCTGTAATTAATTCCGTATTTACCGTTTAATATAACCACTTAAGACCTTATCACATATATACATTTACCATGTTTAACAAGCCAAATATAAATTGAAACCTCATCATTTCGGTTTTTGAAGCGAATCTATGTATATGTATAAAGGAGAATTGCAAATTGTCAAGATTTGACTTTCAACGAGTAAATACAGCTGGATGTCTCAAGAGTCAATCTAAAGTCAGACAAGGACGATTTACTGAGGCATAGTTAATCTAGAATGGTCAAGAGGGTTCATAAAACGATTTGGGAAGGCGAGGCGGTGAGCGACGAGTCTACACTTTGTAGTGTGGGTTTTAATGTTGTTGTTGGGCGAATAAACTGAATGCTAGAGCCTGTGATTGGGTTTTATAAATTAGTTTCAAATAACAATATTTTAATATAATCTGCCATTTAAACGACAGCGTAAATAAATCAGTAGGTACATTATTTTCACGGACATCGATAAATAAAGTTGAACCCTGAAAAAGTGGAAATATGCCAAAATATACCTAGGCAAAATATACCAATACGAAATATACCTCTATTAATGAAAACATTCTAATACAAAATATACAAGTATTGATGAAAAATACAAAACTATACCTACCTATATGTATACATAGCAACGAAATATAACTCAACAAACAAAAACATACACTTCTCATGCTCTAAAATGACACGTAATAACCATGTATAGGCGGACTAGTGATATACTTAATCCCTAGGGACTAAAGTGACACTCTACTCCTTAGCTAGGGACTGAAGTACTTTTTCTTTTTAATTTCCTTATAAAAGCAACAGCCAGATACATGTAGCAATTTGATGATGTTGCCCTTGTCGTCCTGTCGATATCTTCGAAAAAAACCGGACTTGATAACCCCAAACGGTGGAGAAAAACAACTTTTTATTTGATATCGTAACTTAATACTGCAAGTTCTATAAAGGAGTTTGAGATCGTAATAAAATTATTTGACTTTGAATGGATAAATGACTACTTAATAATTCGCTGGAATAGTAATGCATCCGATGTCATACCTACTTGAAAAGTGCTATGCGTTAGGAAACTGAAATGGGGTCGGTCGGTAAAACAGAACGGTACTGTCACATTGCCTGAAGGTTACAGACCAAGAATAATGCGCAATAGTTTTATCTAATTATTTCAAATAAATAACCGAACTCATTTTATTTCCTGTAACGACATTTTTGATGTCAAGGAGAAGGAGAACTTATATGTCAAAGGTTCATTTTAATGTCAGACGCGACTCATTTGGAAAAGTGGATTTCTAAATTTTCTAATGAACGTTTTCAAGAAACTAGAAGAAGCTTCAACTCGGGACGCATGTAATACAATTGTGCCGTAATATTGGGAGCTCTATAGCAAAAAGATAATCGTGGTCTTGTTGAAAATAAGTCCTTTGTGGTGTAACCGGTGAATCAATATAACTTAAAAACGCTTCAATAGTAATAATAAATAAGAATACATAAAGAATAGCGGAAGAATATCGAATTATTATAAGACAACAAAAACATACCAGGCTCGGTACCTGTAGGGGTATAGAACAAGTTTGCAACCCGGGGTTTTCAGGACCAGTTTAGTTCGTCTAGCACGTACCCATGACTCTGAAAATACGTATTGCGGGCTTCACTTGATTACCGGTAGGGCTAGACAAGTTGCATTCGGTGAACGTTACCGTTTATGCTACGTTAGAAAAAATTATGGTATTGATATTAGCGGCCGACGCGGCAGGATGGCAGCTTACGTCAATCCTACCTATACATTTTGTCAGTTTTCGAACATCGTTATCGTTAGCTATCTTGTATAAGGCGCTAAACGGCCAGCCCTAGTAGATATAAATATAGTATAACGATTAAAAACGTATTTTACCTCTGTCCGTTAACATTCTCAGGAAACTAAACGAAACTGTAACTATCTCTCGATGAATGCTAACCAATACAGGAATAATAGCACATCCCTTATTAATTGGCATCGAAGAATTACGAGCATTATGTTCCGCTGCTGTGGGGTATACAGCGAATTACTAGCAATATACGGTTGTGAGGGAGGTGATACAAAATTAACGAGTGCTTCGAGGATTCCCGGCGGGCTAGTTGCGCGGAAGATACTTTTATCAATTATTTATCTCATATTCTACAAACGTACCGGGGTAAGGGAATTAAACTCTGTGGGGAATGTTCAAGTCAAAGTTACCCAGGGCTTAATAGGCCACTTAAACGGGTAAAAACCTCATTCCATAAAAATGTTGTGCTGTGATTATCCTTGACAGGAAATAAACAAGAATAGGTATATTACAAGAAAAGTTAATGTCCAAAATTTATTATAAATTATTTTTTGAGGTTAATTTAAAAATACAGCGGCGTATGAAAACCACTCTTTTGCAAAGTTGTTATTAAATTCGTATTAATAAAATGTACTCATTATAAATGGCCGCGTTTCCTGATGAACTACGAATAAAATTGTAATTTTAATTTAGACCGCCAATTATGGCTATTAATATAATGTGTAAGTACAAGATTAAAATTTAATGACATTGAGTTAAACTAGATCTATTTGTTCGGAAGTGATTAAGGTACACACATAATTCCAGTACACAAGCAACGATTAAATAAAACTAAAACATATTTAAGTTTACTCAATAACTGCACAAACAGTTACATACATACACTGCGAGCTCTCACAAAACCCGCCTTATAACGGCGTCATTAAAAATGAAAAGAATAAACTTCGCATCCATTCCCAAACATTGCGAACACAAGGATTGCGTAGAATCAAAAGTTTTATTTCCAAATGTATAAAAACTAACATTGCTATAAAACATTTAGAAGTGAACTTTACCTATTAGAATGTTTATATTTTATATTAATCACTTTTGGCACTGATGTGAATGGCATGCGGTCACGCGCGTAGCATTACGCGTGGGCGGGGAGCGTAGCCGTACAGGTTCGTAGCGCGCGCGTCGTAGTCCGACTGACGTGCCCAGCGCTACGCTGCCGCTGCACCCGCGGGCGCGCAGCCGCGGCCGGTTGGCATGCGCCGACGAATACTCCAAATGCATTAATACGTTACCTGCACCTTGCGCTGGCAAGTTAACTTAAACTCTCCAAGATTATGAACGAGCATGGGTTACGTAGGTTAGGTAGGTTAGAGCTGTGACCACCAAAAAATTATAACTCCTGCACGTGGAAATGCCTGTCAATGAAATGAAAATTCGGCAAAGTAAAACATTCTATGAAATGAGTGTCAGTGATTCAAGGGTAAATAAATCGTTTAATGGATCGGATTGGAATCATTTTTCTTAATCTTATGATGCGTGTTAGCGTCCGGTTTGTTCATTGATTGAGTCAAACTTTCACCGTTAGTGTGTTTGTCTCTATCACAAAAAAAAAAAAATATAAAGTTTATAAGAATAACAGTGAAAAAAGCAAATTGCAAGCGTCATCAAATAATTTAGTAATATATAACAAATTGAAACAAATAAAATTAATTTACATTACAACTTCTTAATAGAGCATTAATGTAAGGATATTTTCATAAGAAAACTGTAAAAAAATTAAACAATAAGCTATTATAACTAGTTTAACAAAAAGCAAGCTTTTAAAACTCGACTACCCCTGCAGGAGATCCTAATATAGCCTGTGACACTCCTTCGGTGAAAACCAATCTAACGATACCCCGCACTTTAAAATCCGTTAAGGCGTTTAGCCTACGAGGTCACAAAGAAACATGCATACATACATAGTACATACAGCCGAAAAACATTACCCTCCTTTTTGGGTAGTCGTGTAAAAATTTGATGGAAGTAGGAACACTTTACGATAGCCATGACAAACCATTAAATTGAAACAAAGTACGTTCGATGCAGCGTCGCTCGTAAAATATCTAGCGTGAAGTGTTTTAACAAGTGCAGTCATTTCTGTTTAAATAGACTGAATTGCCTTATACAGATTGGGAATGGAATGGGCATGTCGGATACACTTCTTCTGTGAATTGTTGTGCAATTACTCGTCTCCGTCAGTCACTTGATGGTGCAGGTCTTATCTCGATGTTTTTAACGTTTACCTACTTCATTTATAAAATAGACGGCTGTTTTTGGGATCTAACTGGGTAAGTTACGATCACAAGCCATTCTAGACCCCTTCACGCAGAAACAGCCGGATAGATTTGGTTTAAATTTGGAATGGAGAGAGCTTATATATCCTAAACATAGGCTACCTTTTATCCCGAAAAAATCACAGTTGCAGTGGAATGGTGTACGCGGAGGAAATCGCGGGCAGGATCTAGTTTTTAGTAAAACGCTTTAACTGGGTTCACAGAACGCCGTTAGCGAGTGGTCAGCTGCTAAGCTGCAAGGTAACTCTCTCGAAATACATATCAATTCGTTAAGTTAAAGCAGCGAGACCAAGTTGTCCCGTCAGGTAATAATTAATATTTTAGTGCGTGTAATTTAAAAGTGGTATAGGCACAGTACCTAATTCTAGATGCTTACGAGCTCGCTGGGCAAATTAAGTAGGGTAACACTTCGTCGACGAATGGACACGTGAGTTGTTTAAGAGAATATTATCCCTGCATACTCCATACACCCCGTGCTTATTATTCGCCGATTTGCGGGTCAGAGTCGACTGGCACGCAGTACGCCCATAAACCATAACCCATAGCAATAAATTGCGTATCAATAACAATTTTAACTCACTATTACCACCATCAACTCTAAATCAAGGCGACATAAAAGATGAGCCCAAATTGTACTGACGCCAAGTATTTATGAGAGGGCGCTGACACATTCTGAGCGCTGTGGCGGCGACCCTTTTTCGGGTGAACCGTTAAATATTTTATCAGCCCATGTTACGATAATATTTTCTCGGTAATAAGCGTTTTAGTTGAACCTAGCAATAGAAGCTACAGCTCTCACAGGGACATTGTACAAACCTCATAAGTAATCCACAAGGATAAAATGAAGTCTTATGCAATATAATTGTTTATGTTTGTCTTTTTATCGCGTCAATAATGAACAACGGAATTAGGTAGGTGATTTTTTCGGCAGATTATATTTTTAGGTGATGAGAGGAACAATTTCTGTACCTACTTAAGTGATGGATGAACCTATGTAATAATTTTTACTCGTTTGTTTTATTGACGCCTTGAATTTTGTTAAAACTAGCCCCTGGTTTCTTTAAAAACATATATATCTATTGGTAAAATTAGGAAACTGACCAGATCAGTATAAAAGCCGTAAGATAAACTTTGATTTTATACGGATTTGCAATTTCCAAATTAATCAGTAACAACTCATATAAAAAATCTGCCCCCGTAAAAACAAGCCCTTTCCCACATCTTGGGCATTAACAGAGTTGAGTAAAAGCACAAGTTTCTTATTACGACGTCGCCATGAATAACAGTGTGAAGGAGTAAGTTCCCAACCGCTTCTTTACATATTTAAAACTCGATACTCGAGCTAATTTTCAAGTTGCAGCCGCTTGGAAACAATTTGCTCCTTTATGTTTACTAACTGTAATGACGTGCTGATGTGAAAACAAAGATATTAACTGTAGCCAAAGAAAACTTATTTACCTAATTCTAAATAAAACTTTTTTACTTCTATAGGTAAATACGCACAGGCACTTTGACACGTCAAAATCTAACAACGCTTCCCAAGAGGAGACTACTGCTGAGAAGAAGCGCAAGGAGAAGTGAAAAATACTTTTCATTAAACAGACGGGTGAAGGTCGTTCCCTATTCGGATTTTAGAGTATATGGAAGCATTTATTTTAATATATTTTTATGTAACCTTTTGCAAAACACATGTCATGACCGTACAAATGCGTTAAGGCTTTTTTATTAGTCAACCGTTACGTCAAACATTTACGTCGATTAAGAACAGCTAGTAAGTATACAAAAAAGAAAAAATAATTTAATGAGTGCAGATTTTATATTATCTATCACCTACTTATTTACCAACATATTTAGGCTACATTTATGTTTAGGTACATATTTTCGTGAGTGATACCTATCACATAAGTTATCCAACGTGTAACGCCGCCATTCCTTTTACTCCATACGAGCTATAAAGCTATCGTTTTAACATACAAGGTGGGCCAAAAGAAATCACCCTATTGGAAGATGCTCTCATTTTTGCAAATGGTCGCCAATGTCAAATCTGTTTTGACATTTGTGGACTTGACAGATGCAAAATACAAGTGAACAAGCCATGGAGCGATACACTCCCCAGAACGCGGAATAATCGTGTCTATTTTTTTGCGTAACAATTCGTCTGTGGTGTTGGCGCAGCGCGAATTCCGTCGCCGATTCCCCGGCCGTCAGACACCGACTGCGCAAACACTGCGCCGTTTGGCCACCAACCTTGAAGAGTATGGGACCACACGAGACGTTGCCAAGAGTGGCCGGCCCCGGAGCGCCCGTTCTGCCGAGAATATCGCCGCTGTTGCCGAGGATGTCGAGCTGTCGGCGGAAACATCAACCAGACGCCGTGCCACGCAATTAGCCATCAGACGGACGTCCCTAAGGCGAATTTTGGTCAAAGACCTGCGCATGTTCCCATACAAAGTCCAGTCCGTGCATCAGCAGCTGCCGCAACCGCCGCAACCGCCAAACGCGCGTAACCTACGCCCAAGCCATTCTCAATCTCGAGGAAGAAGTGGACGATTTTTCGACCAAAATCATAATGAGCGATGAGGCTCATTTCCACCTCAGCGGGTACGTGAACAAGCAAAACTATCGCTTCTGGGGCACCGAAAATCCACGAGTGATGCACGAGGAGCCATTACACCCGCTCAAAGTGACTGCATGGTGCGCTGTTCACGCTGGAGGAGTCATTGGGCCATTTTTTTTCGAGAATGCCGCTGGCCATACGACAACAGTGGACGGTGCGCGCTATAGGGCCATGTTGACCGAGTTTTTTCTGCCGCAATTGGACGAATTAGGACCGAACGACATGTGGTTCCAACAGGACGGAGCAACGGCACACACTGCGCGAGCCACAACCGATATTCTGAAGGCGGCGTTCCCGGGTCGCCTCATCTCTCGTTTTGGCGATTTGCACTGGCCCGCAAGATCACCCGATTTAAGCGTTCCAGACTTTTTTTTGTGGGGTTTTTTGAAGTCCCGTGTTTAGGTGAACAAGCCCGAGACTCTGGAAGCCCTCAAGGACAACATTCGACACGAGTGCGAGAATCTGTCGCCCGAAGTTCTCGCCGAAGTGATGAAAAATGCCATAAAACGAGCCCGTATGACAATCAATTGTGACGGCGCCCATTTGGCCGATATAATCTTCTCGACTTGACCAATAAAATTCTAAAGGTTTAAATTAATATAATAAAAAAACAGAATCCAAGTTTTTCATTTAGAAAAAAAAAGAGAGTCAAACAACATCGGATGACTTCTTTTGGCCCACCTTGTACATACCTACCATTAAAAGCAGATAGTTTGTTTATCAATGAGCTATCCTGTAAGTATCCTGTGAGTTTCTGCTATTATACACGTGGTTATGATTTTTCTTCGCCGGCTATTCTTCAAAGATTGTTGACTTTTTTTCCAGTCCATGAACGAACGTGTACAAAAGTGTACTTTCACCTGTTAACAATTCTGTTGACATAACATTTAGCCCGGCAATATTTTTCACCATAACAAACCCAAGCTTAAATATTGTCGTGCAAGGTTCTTTGTGTTCACGTTCCTGCCCACCGACTAGGTACCCAATGCCTTATTCCTCGTTTATTTTTGTTTTAATCCTTGTTTCTACACGTGATTCCTAAAATTAATAGTATTTTAAGCCTAGGTTCACAAACGAATGCGCGTCAACGCGCGGTTGGCTGGCACTACCAGGCTACCACCACTCTCATAGAAAATGATAAAACCTACAATTTGAACGCGCATGTAGCTTTTTATACTTATGTTTGTTAATACGTGTACTGCGCGCGTGCGCGCTGGAAAGGACCTTACGCGCTCGCGCTAAGTGTGTCAATTGCGTCGTCACGATCAAATTAGGGTTGTCAACATTACGATAAAAATAAAATAAAATACTTTCGTGCGCACAAAGCGGCTAAAAAATAAGTTTTTTTTGGGGGGTATCTTCTATGCATATTCACATGTAAGCAAAACAACGTGGGTACGATAAAATGTGTGTAAAACGTCGTTGAATGTAAAACTATAGAATGAAAACATAGGAAACTATCTAAATAACCATGAAACCCAAAGTAAATATGTTGCACAAGCAAAAATAAAAACATAAATCCAATTGATCTAATATAGTTCGTTCGCGTTAAGAATGCAGTGAATAGCTATGTCTACACCTGTGCGCTGTCATGTTCAACTTCCATCCTCTGACGCATGCCTCTTCAACCACAGCGCATGCAATAACGCATGGGCTCAAACTGGTTTGATATCAGCGCATACCCGTAGCGCACGCTGATCCGTCACCGATGGGTCGACGTGCAACATTTTGCAAATAAAATGGCGGAAGATAAAGTCAAAACATTGGATTTTATTGAAGATTCAGTGTCACCCTCGTATTGCATGCGCTTGACGCAAGACGAATTGAAATCTTGAAAGCGCAAGTTGAACATGAAAGCGCACAGGTGTGGACATAGCTAATCATCGTTGTCCGCCGGCTTAGCCACGCCCCCTAACCAATCAGGTCGCTCAAAATTAAAAAGTCAAGCGACTCAAGCGCACAGTGACTAGTTGAAGGCAGACTTTTGAACGAAACGGTTGTGTCCTTTACGCGCTACTTACATCAAATTTTATTAAAAATGATTACCTCACCTATTCGTTAGAATAAAAAAGGCTCGATAATTCATAGCGGGGAAAGAAAAGTAATTTATAATATTTTCAAGTACTTTAAACAGTGTGAATTTGGATGACAATTCTTTTATAATAAATACGAACGAAGATTCTACTGATAGTGAGTCCATACTAAACTAACTATACCACCGGTAAATACCTACCGGTGCCTACCGGTTTTTCTATCTGTATGAGTAGGTATTTATCTCTCTATAAGTATGTTTCTTTTCTTTCTATAGTACAAGTCTAGAGCTCAGTTTGGGACTAGTAGGTAAATTTTTGTGATATTTCTGCATCTAGTCAGTTTGGATCAAAAACAAAACTCACGAAATGCACGGGCGGGCCCGTCGTTCGATATAGTCAGCGCGAACCAGCGCGAGCACGCGCGATACCGCGCGGGCCGGTACGATGACACAAGAGAATCGTGTTTCCGTTGCAGAGTAAATAAACAATTTATGTTCGCAGCAATACGGTTCATTATTATAATAACAAAAATGTCAACTCTCGTATCGCACATCCTCGCCAATCCATACTGTTTCCACCGAAGATGCGCTACGAGAGAATATAAATTTTGCCATCTCGTCCCACAAAAGCACCTTAAAAGCCTTTATGGGCCTACCACACGCGCAAGCTTCACCACAGTTTTGCCTGCGCAAGCTAAAACTGAACACTTCGTGTCTATACAGTTTTACCAACTACACGCTCCGTGTTCCGTGTACAAACCGTCCTGCGCAGGCAAAACTGTGGTGAAGCTTGCGCGTGCGGTAGGCCCATTAAGCTCAGAAACAAAATAGTGCAATACGGACTCATATCACAACAAGGTTATCAGTGTCATTGTCAGATGGAATTGACAGCTGTCACCTGTCTGTACAGTCGTGTGTTTTGTTGTATGTCGCTTTATTTTTCAGTTCATTCGAATCTTTGGCCGTGAGGTGTTTCTTTTATTTTATTCTTGTTATTTCTTCATCTCAAAATGAAAGCTAAATCAGGTTTGACACGTTTTAACAATTGCCTTATTCTTCGCAATAGTAAATTAATAAAAGAAGATTTTTGGATTCGAGATGGCAAAATTGAAAATCCTGAACAAGTATTTTATGTGGAACAACTTGAAGCTGACGAGACGGTGAACTGTGAAGGCCTGCTAATTGCTCCCGGTTTCATTGACATTCAAATAAACGGTAAACTTTATTCATTTTTATTTTGTAAGCTGTAAAATGCTAAAAGTGTTTCATCAATTGTGTCAAAGATCAACAAAAAAAATTGGGTCATCTTTTATTTTGTCTGTTCGCGTCTTTTCTGTTATTACTTTGTTACATTAACTTGTTATTTGATTAACTTCTTTTTATTATTTTAAGATTGAATAAAGTAAATATATACTTTGTATATCATAATGTGTATTAACTTAGAATAATGTGAATTTATTTTGGTTCTATAGGTGGTTGGGGAATAGATTTTTCTTATGACTGTGAAAATGTTGGAGAAGGTGTCCAAAAAGTGGCAAAGAATCTTTTATCAAAAGGTGTCACAGCCTTCTGCCCCACCTTGGTAACATCAGACAAGGATAAATATAAGAAAATACTGCCACACATTAAAAAGGCCCCAGGGGGCAAGCATGGTGCTACAGTTTTGGGGGTTCACCTAGAAGGTCCCTTCATTAATATATCCAAAAAGGGCGCCCACATGGACGAATACATCAAGACACTAGACCAGGTCAGCATTGCTTTAGGAAATTGTTTTCTATTATAGCTTGGCAAAGTTGCCTGGGCTGATACAGTTGGTATTAGAACCAAACGAACACTGAAATGGTTTACTCACATATTAATCAGGTGTACCTTAGGAGTCCTTCATCAGGGGAGTGTTGTTGATAACGAGTCTGAAACATGTCGGGCTGTTACCTGACTAATATGTGAGTTAACTGTCTCAGCGTTTGTCTGGTTCTTATAATGACTTGTATTGAAATTGTATAAAGTGGGTATTGTTCTTGTGACTGGGGTAATCATTTTTCAGGCTTTAACTAGTACTTTAAATTATCTACTAAACACAATTTTAATTTTTTGTACCTATTATTGTCTCTTAATACTGTAAAGTATAAACATAAAACTATTAATATTTATTGTGTCTCTAAATGTTTATACACTGTAACTGCTTGATATGGTTTTTAATAAGATTGTTTTAATAATAATTAAGGGTACATAATTAGGGAATGCAATCTCGAGACGAGATCGCTAAGTCAAGATCTCGAGGGATCAGAAATTCGATCTCGGTGAGATCCCGGCATTTTCGAGATCTCGAATGGATTTCGAAAAGTATTGTTTTCATTAGATAACTGAAACATGATTGAAACTGCTTAATTGTGGTTATGATGTGAGTAAGATACAACATGAATTATTGAAAATAAGTCTTTATTTTTATAATTTTTTGCTTATATGTTATGTTAATGAACACAGAAATTCAGACCCGTAAAATCTCGAATAAAGAAAGTACTTATTTTAACAAAGATAATGATAGTGAAAACAAAAATGTACAAAAATTGCTATTTCCAAAATCACTCCTAAACTAGGAGTGATAACGAGTGATCACTGCTAACTAAATTAGGAGTAATTTAGGAAATAGCTTCTTAAAAAACAAGTAGTGCTTAGAGTGCTGTCGGATATACGGCATCTTATGTCAGTTGCTATGTAGCCAGCGGCTGAAAAGGCCCTCTCAGATTCAACGCTAGTTGGTATCAGCGTGAGCAAGCTGTTGTATGCAAATTGCAAAACCATACCCCTCGATCCTCCACACTCATAGAGATCCATCTCTTTTTTAATCACGGACTCTAGCCTGTCTGTAACTGCCGCTCGATCTCGTCAATCTCGGACGAGATCTCGTCATTTTATGCTCCGAGATTGATCTCGAAAAATGAGGCGAGATCTCGGAAGATCGGGATCTCGCGAGATCGAGATTGCATTCCCTAGTCATAATCTTTTATACATAACTCACTATCCTTCTTGTTACAAGTGGCAAATGTTTTTTATCACTTAATCCCTTGTATGTAAGAGGTGAAAAAAATACCAAGTTCTAGTCTCTTCAGATTATCATATAGAGCACAAAAATCAGCAAAAAATAAATACAAAAATAATATACAAATAAATGATTAGGTTCAAATTTTGAGTATGGATCTATGTCTTAAGCATATGAGGGGTTAATTACATGCAGTAATAGGTTTCACAGGCACAGATTAACTTATTTTTTTATATTTTTGTAGAGTTATAGAATTTAAAAAGTTTTTATAACTAGAAGCATAGTTGTTAAAGTAGATTCTTATTTATTTTTCAGCATGGAACAAAGCCTACACGATGATGTTTTTAATATTTTTCAATTATTAAATGATTTTACCAATAAACGAAAAAAAACAACAGTGATAAACCTACCTAGAAAATTATCAGAAACCATACTGTTTAGGCAATGCTGAATATGAGTACTGGTCGCATTCAAGCCCTAGTATCTTATCTTTCATGTTGGTACACCACATTGCTGTCGTGTAAACATGTAGCACTATGATTCAATCAATATTATCATTGACCTACTTAGTACAAGTATTAAATATATAAAGTTATCGAAGCCAATGAACTCATTATCAGTCATGCATGAGTGTCATGCATGACATGAAAATAATAAACCTCAGCTTGATATTGCACAATGCAAATTGACAAGGCAAACATCAAATAAAACAAACTATAGACCTATCCAATGTTATGTTCATAGTTCTACAATTTATTATTACTTTAAGATAGAACATCTTAAATTAATAATAAATTATAAAACTATGAATTATGAACGTAATGTATATTATAGAACATACTATAAATCTATAAATGCATACTGACATCTTTTCAGGGAATCAAAACAATTTATGAAACTTATGGGTCCCTTGAGAATGCGATCATGGTCACATTGGCCCCAGAGTTGCCGGGTGCTACTGAAGCCATTAAAGAACTTGACAGACTAGGAATCAAAGTAGCATTAGGCCATTCTGCTGCCAGCCTGGCACAAGGCGAAGTGGCGATAGAAAATGGAGCTAATCTCATCACTCATCTGTTTAATGCCATGCTGCCTGTAAGTATAAGAAGTGTGTGTTTGTGTATATATGCGCGCGTGTGTGTATGAGTGTGTGTGTGTGTGCGTGTGTGTGTATGTAGTAAAGTGTATAAATTTGCATTTGTTCTTAAAAATGTGAACAAGTCATGGTTAGTACTCATATCCAAACAAACTAATAGGGCAACACTAACCATATTTAATTCTATTTGTAAAGTGTTATTGGCTTATGTCATCAAGTTATGATCGCAAGGTTCGAACCCCAGTAGACGCCATATACCAATGAGTATAACTAAAGTACAGTAGGTACCTAAGCTGAGTGCTCTTGCGTTTAGGCAAAATGAGTGTGTAAGAAAATGCTCAAAAGATATTATCCTACAGGTTCGAGGTCAATCTTTTTTTTAAAACCCCTTACACACACACACACACACACACACACACACACACACGCACACGCACACACACGCACGCACACGCACGCACGCACGCACACAAATTAATACAATTTCAAGTAATTACAATGGAAATAACCATTACTAACAAACAAAAAATGCTTATTACACGAACGGTTGGACGTGTCCGAGACAATAGGCTAACCGATCGTCAAGTCACATTCAATAACTAACTAACATTATTAGTGTGGTGCTGACCTTTACCTTGTACTTACTTGAGTTAGCTAAATGACCTCGAGGCAAGGTTGTATTCCTCTTTGTTTATAGTTCCACCATCGCGACCCTGGCTTGGTCGGCCTGCTCGCGTCTTCGACGAATAAACAAGTTTACTACGGGATAATATCAGACGGGCTGCACACTCATCCGGCGGCGTTGAGGATAGCCTGTCGAACTAATCCTGAAGGTGATTTGACATATTGAGTTAACGTTAGATTTAATTATTGACAAGTAGGTAGGTACTCGTATACTTGATGGAAAACTTATAGATTCGTTAATTATAATTAGGGCTAGCTAGGGAATACCCGTAGAATTCTGTACATTTGGAAATATGGCACGGTTTTTTTTTCGCGTGTAGCTTCATATAATTTCCATATGTCACAGAATTCTGCGAGAATAATCGTGCGGTGAAATTTCGCAGTGTGAGCTAGCCCTTATACTAGTTAATGAAGTTCCTATACGAGTATTTGTCAATAATGTCATAGTTTATAATAAAGTGGTTATCCAATCAAATGGGTTCAACACGTAACATATGTTGCCTATTGAATAATTAAAAAATAGCAAATCAGTTTAAATATATTATATATGACCGCCGTAGGTAGGTTCTACGCACAGAATGAGTAGCTTTGTACGTTTCAAAAGCGTTTATAAGGTTAATAATTCATTGTTTTTATCAGGTCTAGTGTTAGTGAGTGACGCAGTGGCTGCCCAAGGCTTGGCGGATGGCAGCTACCACATCGGGCCGCAGGCTGTGACCGTCGCGGGCGGACAGGCGTATGTGGCCGGCACCAAGACGCTTTGTGGCAGTACCGCCGTTTTGGACGAGTGTGTGCGGACCTTTAAAGAGGCCACAGGTAAGACATGTCCCACGTAAAACATAAATAATCTAATTTCGGTATTAAGAAAATAAAAGATATTGTTTTAGGGTCGGCTATGCTGCCCTGCTAAGGTAAAAGGCAGTATTTTACACAAAAGTACTGTAGTAATTGCAACCTTATTACCCAGTAATGAGGTTGCAATTATTACAGCAGTTTTGTGTAAAATACTGCCTTTTACTTTAGCAGGGCAGTATAGATAAGTTAAGAAAGTCTACGTCACCATGTTCTTTACTAACTTGTTTCAAAAAACGCAGTTTTTCGAGTTCCTCACTACTGATTATTGAATAGATGGCTTCTATCGCATAATTCACATTAATTCCATACAACTGCTGCTGCAAATTCGGAACGGCGGCGCGTGCAGCGGGACGTTGTTTGTGTGTACACCGGTCGCTGACTATGAAAGACTTCTATAATTCCAGTAGATTAGCGACCAGTGCGTACGCAAACAACAACGTGCAGTAGGGACTGCACGCTCCGCCGTCCCGACTTTGCGGCCTGAAGTGCCGAGTGCGCGACCTGGTACTACTTGGTCAGTTTTAATACATGTAAATAAAAATCTGTCTTATTGGTTAACAATAAGGTTGTGTTTATGCGGATAATGGTTGTGTTTTGAGATACCATCCGATGTTATTCTCGAAAAGTCGCTACGATATTGTATAAATAAATAAATAAACATGAAATTTATTTCATTTTAGGTTGCTCCCTGGAATATGCTTTAGATGCAGCGACTTTGCACCCCGCTAGGGCTTTAGGCATCGACGCCAAAAAAGGAAATCTCAATTTCGGAAGTGACGCGGACTTTGTAATCATGGATCCTAAAACACTCAAAGTTTTATCCACCTGGATAGCTGGGGATTGCGTCTATGAAAGTCAAAGCAACGGAGTATAAATGTAAGTTTAATTTTATTCATAGATTATACAAACACGTTATCATCCTGTACGTTCTGAAATAGTTACAAGGTGGTCAACAGGAGTCCTCCGGGAGTGTTCGAAAAAATGTATGTGGTTCAGTAGCCATTTATTTAGATAGGTACCTATTATATTTTAACTAAAAATACTTATATTTACTATTAATTTATAATGTCACGGTTCGGAATGGATAGGGAACTGTGGAGACGCTTGAGGGAGGCATTTGCCCAGCAGTAGGACAGGGATAGCTTGATGTATGCTGCAAAATTAGTTGTAGAAATGTACGAGGTGCGTCTCTATCTTTGAAACTAGTTAGAAACGGAGAACCGAGTGACAAACAAGTTGCATATCAGTTGTGCTAGCCGTCCTGAATCCGCCCTTGATGGACACACTTTAACTCTTTTCATCATACGATTATAAATTAATTGTTGCAAAATAAATGCATAGCCCTTATTTAAAAAAAAAAGAATTAGATGTCCGCCTTATGGTAGAGCTTCACTTGGCTGTTATTTGTCAAATATTTACGTTGCGTCTCTTTCATTCAGTATGTCAAACGTGAGAGATGTAAGATCAGTATCTGCCAAACATGGCCAAGTGAAGTACCACCATTCACGAGTGAAACAAACAGCAAGCTTTAAAATCAGTAGGGTAGGGGACCCTACTGATTTGTATGTAAGGTTGTTGACCTCTGCAGCATCAGGACTGAACTTGACATTTAGAAGAAAAGTCTTTGCCTGATATCTTCAACACGTAATTAAAATTAACAAACACAACCCCGCGGTTTAGGTAGGCATTACCTCTACAGCATCAGAATTTGAGTTCCAAAAGTTTTAATAAAGCGTATGACAGTACCTACTAGGATAAATACCAATTGAACGATAGCACGCATTTCAGAGTCCGTTTAGTCTACCAGTCACAACAAACAGACATTGATACATACATAGGTAGATACATACAGTAGTATACACTCGAAAAACATGAAGGGGCTTCATATAAATTATTACACCTTTTATTTATCCTTTTAGGGAATACATCGTTCTTTAGTTTATTTGTAGCAATTTTTACCATGAAATTAATCTGTATTTCTATTTATTTCAAGGCCCTCATGGACAAAGACGCGCGGGCGGAGCGCCAGTGAAATGTAAATGAATAAGTTCTAATTTTTTTATAATGTAAGTATTGACTTACTTACACCTTATTTTTTGTCATAAGACTGAAAAGCAGGCAAAAAAATGTACTCTGGACAACGGTTAGACTTACCTATCCTAAGCAAAAGCAAAAATGATGGATAAAAGAAACCCGTTTTGGGCTAATATCAATGATTGAATTCAATTTGAAATTATTTAAGCAGGTACCTGCTTCTGTTAATGCGCGTGCTACACGGTTTAAAACAGACCGTTTAAACAAATGGCCTTGTTTAAAACCGTGTAGGACACGGTTTTAAACATTTTAAATTTGTTCCTACCTAAGTAAAAAGAAAGTTACCATAAGTAAACTTACTTTGATATTTTTATTTTATAAATAAACCTTGTGGTGATTTAATGATTTCATTTCGTTTTATTTATCCATTCATAAGTATATCATGGTTAACGGCACGTACCAATTTTCTATCAATGTATTGTTAAGTTAAAGTTAGAGGCTTGTTACCAATATTCAAAACACGCATATACGTACTCGTATATACGAGTAGATTTAGCTACTTCGCCTCCTATTGAATTTTTATACATTTTCTATGACACGTTCTGAATATTGGCAAGATGTTGTTCCACACGCAGGCGACGCAGCCACGACTAATTCAGCCAGTGCTGGATTAGCCAACAAAGTAAGCAGCTGTTAAGGGCATCACGTGTTGTTAGGGGGCACTATAGCAGCAAGGGCAGCAAAATCTCAGATCAAAATTGTTACAGCCAATTGACAAACAGAGGCAATAACCGAAAACATTTTCAACGCCATGTCAAATAAAAAAGCCGGTCAAGTGCGAGTCGGACTCGCGCACCGAGGGTTCCGCACAAACTTGTAGGCATGTAAATAGTTCGTAAATCACGGAAATACCATATAAAAAAAGTCCAGTATAAACTGACACGCAATCAGTACGCACTTTCGTACTTAGTGAGTGTCAGTTTATATTGGACTTATTTTTTATGTGATGTAACTACAAATGGTTTTCGGATTTTTTCCTTTACTTGTGCTACAAGACATTGCTTCTTGCCAAATTTCATGATTCTAAGTCAACGGGAAGTACCCTATAGGTTTTGATTCCCTTGAGATTCCCTTCAATATGCGGCATAAACAGCCGTATCTTTTGATTGCGTTGACTTAGATGTTTGATTTTTTCACTGATCCAAGGGATTGCAGACCTTAGTATTTGATATGAATTTCAACTTGATACCTTCACGCGTTCCTAAGAAAAAGGGTCTTGACAGACAGACAGACAGACAGACGGACAACAAAGTGATCCTATAAAGGTTCCGTTTTTTTCATTTGAGGTATGGAACCCTAAAAGTAGTCACTCACACGCCAATGACAGCTGAAAACCAGAGCTGACTTCAACCTTACGTCATAGACACTCGGGTCTATTTTTCGCTGTCAACAATGACGGAAATATCCGTCGTTGGCGTTCAATTCAATTCAATTTTTGTTAAAATGGCTTCTGTCCATGAGGACAATTCTGCCAATGTCAAAGTTTGAGATTACATGTGATCGGTTCTTGAAAATGTTATTAAAACATTTAGAGTGTTATATTCTCCGAGATCAGAGGCAAGAGTGTCGGCCGCCGCTCGCGCTGACCACTCCACCGAGCTCTTCAACACCACTGAGGCACTAAAAAACGCGACAAAATAATCGACACGTGCAGCAACCAACACTCTTGTCACAGAACTCCGTCGTTGGCGTTGTACCAGTGGTGCGGATATATCCGTCAATGGCGTTGAAAAGTTTAAGGACCGTGGGTGGACCGAATTACGGCAGTAGCTCAGGTGGACGTATCTGCAGTGCTCGATGCATCGACCGGGCATTTGTGAGCGGGAATTCCAATTCTTAATTGGTAGAACAGTGTTCACATTCAGAGGTCCTTTTGCAGTTAAGTAAGTATCAATATCTCATAAATTATTGGGCATATTAGTATGTGATGTACTATTTTAAAAACAACATTAGATGGTCGTATTTTTGTGGCATAAAACCACTTTAGTTATTTTTTTTTTCACCGCGAAGGGTCAAATTCAAGGCGTAATACTGAAAAAATGTAACAAGTGGCTCTTAAGTAATTTTTCAGGTAAACAGGATTCAACATCCAAAAATAAAGTATACAGTGTGTATAGATTTAAAAAATTCTTACACTTGTAGTCGTGGCATTAAAAAAATCCGGTCAAGTGGGAGTCGGACTCGCGCACCGAGGGTTCCGCACAAACTTGTAGGTATGTAAATAGTTCGTAAATCACGGGAATACAATAGAAACAAATTCCAGTATAAACTGATACGCACTAAGTATACACTCTGGAGGTGCCTTTTACTCCAGCTTTGGGTTAGGGCGATAATTCAATAGGCTTCGATAAATTTGGGAACCTAGGCACGAGGTTAAGAATAGTGGACTGTGTATGTTGATTTTTTTGGTTTAGAAAATTTATTATAAATAGGGTGATAGGTAAAAATGAAACAAATCACTTGCATCGGCTTTATAGTTAGTAAGGAAATAAGTAAGTAAGGTCGATGAAAGAAGGGAGAAGGATGTGAACATGCGCACTCACCTGAATTTCCTTGCTTGCCCGGACTCGAACCCGGACAGTTCGTCAACAGCTGTAGGAGACACAAGATCACGTCACTGCACCATTAGATTGCTGTCCTTTGCTTAAAAGTTCTTAAATAATTGCCACACACACGACACGAGTTACGTTTGATGCTCGCAATATGGCGGTTTAACGAACAGTGGTTTGACATCAAAAAGTTCATATGCGACGGCCGTAGATAAGGATGGCCATAGCATTAGTGCACATATTTGATAGGGATGGAAGATGGGAAGGTGTAAAGCCTATATGCAAGTGCATATACTACCCTAATTAAAATGATAAAATACGAAATCCAACACTCGTACTTGTATCAGTTGTTGTTGTTTTTTGATTTATCCCAAAGGGAAAGTCATCGTACTTGTATCAGATAGTACTGGCCATTATTTTTTATGTGATGTAGGTAACTACAAATAAACGGTTTTCGGATTTTTTCCTTTACTTGTGCTATAAGACATTGCTTCGTGCCAAATTTTATGATTCTAACTCGACGGGAAGTACCCTATAGGTTTTGATTACCTTGAATATGCGGCATAAACGGCTGTATCTTTTGATTGCGTTGACTTAGATGTTTAATTTTTTCACAGCTCCAAGGGATTGCAAACTTGAGTACCTATTTAATATGAATTTAATCTGGATACCTCCACGCGTTGCTGAGAAAAAGGGTCTCGACTACCCCAAAATGAGCTAAGGGATAAAAAATATTTTTTTTTACAACAATGTCAAAATCTCAAAAACAGCCTTTTTACGAAACCTAAAATTTGATTTTCTGAGAGGATTAGCAGCCCCATCACCTGTCGACGGATTATCGTCGGTTTACGGGACACCCTGTATATATTTTGATACCCTATTGGATTCATTACAAAAAAAAATTTTTTGAGCCACAAATTAAGGCATCTAAAATACGCCATTTTGTTTTTTTCCACATCCTAGGACACTTGGGTTGCCGAGACAAATCCAACGATACCTTAATTTTAGAAATCTGTCCAGCCGTTAGGATACGAGGCAATAAAGACTAACATACCTACCTATACGCGCAAAAATCATTACCTTTCTTGTCAGTCGGGTAAAAACCGGGTAGTTAAAATCAGACTATACGGGATCTATACACGTCTATGGTTCCCATACAAGTGCATTTTTACGGTCGTACGTCAAATTAGGTACTGTCCCAAGCAAAGTTGATCACATTAAATTTGATTCATCAACTTGACCAGCGACAAAACCGCGTTCATGAATCAGATGTGATTTGGGACAGGCAACCTGTTTAAATCTAAGGTTGGTAGTGAAGAAAATGCACAATATTCCTACTACGTACTATGAATCCATGGTAGGAATATTGTGAATAAGACGCGAATCATCAATCAATCTAAACGGTGAGAAGTTACGTTATGCCTCTTCACGATCGCCGATGTATGCGTTAGAGTGAGAAACAAGACAATTTTGCTTGCTTTAACGCATAACTTCGTCCCTCATGCTCGCCCATGATCTTGGAGAAGCGGCATTACATAAATAAAACAACCGTTTAGTGGCATGGAAAATCTTTATTGAAGTAAATATATTTATAAAGTCAGTACAATTTAAGTTCAATAGTTTCCAAAAATATTAAAGTGCAGGTTGCTGATCACCTGGCAATGTTAAATATGATTATTTCTTAATTAAAATACAAGCTAATGTTGAGAAAACTGTAATATGTGAATAATAACATGTATATACCTAAATAAAATCATGACAAAAATATATTTTAGGCAGGCTCTGAAATACACTGCTGTGCTGTTGTTATCCTGGCCACAATTCACGAGAATAAACTTAAAATTATGAAAAAAACCGCTAAGGTCACGTAAAAACCAGCACTCGTCTTAAAAATGAAAAAGAAAAACAGTGCAAACAGACTAAAATAGTTATTTCCCCAGTAACTTTAGCGGCATTATTAATTTGGTCAAAGTAAGATGTGCAACTAGTTTTAACAACTTAATTGTACTTCTGTCCACAGAATAAAACCACAGATGGTGTTTTTATTTTGGTTACTACACGCTCGAAATCAGATTTGTACACATCCATGGACAGATTTAACCAGTTGGGCATCTTAACGATAAGTTTTACAATAAAATTAAACATCAAATTACAAACCACGCAATGTATATTCATGTATACGATATTACTAAGTGTATTTATGTATATAATGTAAATACATTTTCATGCAAAACAAAATAATATCATGGAATATTCAAAGAGCCAAAATATTTGAGATTAACTCTACTTTGATACCATTAACTTCTAAGATCTAGGCACAATGCAGCAGAGACTCCTGTATGGATTACATAACAATTTTCGTTGACTGTGGGGCAGAGAGGATTATAAATACAGTCAACACCATCACACAACGTAGGATAATAACGACTGCCACCGTTTACGCAGAAAGTGAGATTTGATTTTCCCAGACCGACACAGGTTATAGGAAGTCCATACTGTCCATCATAAAATAAGCACAACTTGTGTCAAGTTTTAACAAAGTTTTATTTACATAGCACAAATGCCACGACTGACTTGCCTTAAATGGCGACCTACATAAAAGCTGACTTGTTTAAAATTGACACAAATTAAATGGGCAAAATCAAAGTCACACTTTATGAGCAACTTAGAATATAAGTAATCAAGAAATAATTATCTTTTCTTTTACATAGTGATCAATACGACTGTAGCTGTTAACAAAACCGGGTGTCGCAAATGTAAAGCCAAGGCAGTGGTACGCTAAGTGCTGGTGCTACTGGAGCCCCTTGCAGCTTGCTCTCGGCGGCAAGCTGCCGCAAAGGCAAACAACTATATCTAATAAACTTCAACATTACAATGTTTCAAATCTTTACGGAGGGTATTGTCTGTTAGATATAATTTCGTGTTACTGAAGTCCAGCCATCCAAAATATTCGATGTGGACCACTCCCTAAGTTTAAAATACTTTTAACAGAATTAAAATAATTATTGAGCAATATATTCCTAAGAGAATATGGTAGAGGAGATTTGCTCGGCTGCACCAACTCTACGAAAATTCACATTTTCTATATCGAACACCTACCTGATGCACACTCCACAAATGTCATTTTTATAGAAGAATTTAAAATCAAATTAAAAAGAATAAAATGAAATCTTTGGAACAAAATAATTTGCAATTGAACATGCACATTTCACACAAAATATTAGAATAATATTATTTTACATTTTCGACACAGAAAAACATACAAGTGTAACTTACAATAATACTTAAATCTAATTTCAAAACAAAAGAAATAGCCATTTAATCGTACATATCTTATTAAATGAATAAAGAAGATCGGGAGTTGCAGACAGTTTCTATGTAAACTAAAATAATTCTGGATGATATGTTTTGTCATTTACTGAATAATTTGTGAGATGAGAAATATCTTAACGGCCGTCTATGGAAAAAAAAAATTATGCTTAAAGATATAGTCAATTAAAAATAAGATCGCTACAATACGTAAATACCAAGAATTGTATATTAAAATATTTGTACTTTTACTGACTAAAGGAAAAAAACATTGGCAACTGCTAATAATCCTACTTGTAAAAAAAATAACTTGTATAATGTAGATTGAAAACGGTCATCTCAAATTCGTTCACTCTAAGATGTGGAATGCAATTAGAATTCTTTAACAATATTAAAAGGTATAATAATATATTAAATTTTTATAATCAGCTCAACAATGTATATAATCTATAATAATTTAAAAGCCTAGATCCAAACTGTGATATTTATTGCACAAGCACACATGTGGCTTAAAATTCCAATGGGAATAGAGCTCACAACCTTATTTATTACGAGTTATGTATTTTCAGAACAGTGGAGATAAAATTGGTAAGGATGAATTAAATTAAATCGTTTTCAATCTTTGAGCATGCTGTCTTTATCGTCTCTGCGAGATAATGGAATTTGATGAGAATGCCATGTTTAAGCTTTGATTCCACCTGGATAAGTAATGCGACGTGTCGCGCCGCGTCGCCGATACAGAATACTCGTTATGCCACAACATTCCACCGAAACCATTGAGCTGTGCTTGGTGCCACAACATAGGCAATACGCCCACCTCCAATAGGGAGGGTAACATGAGAGCTCACCTTGTGCGCTGCGAACCCTACCACATCACGATACTTGGCACTAACACACCGACGGCCTTCGTTCCCGCCCGCCGCACAAAGTCGTTCGCAACGCCTGTACGCGTCTAATAATTAACTGCTCTATGCCGAGGAAGTCCGCAGTTTTTCAGTGCCATATAAAGTGATTCTACAACTACAGAAGTAATTTATTTATTGCTGAATACATAAGGGAATAGATTCAAGAGAAATATATTTACCAAAAATTATTTTAAAGTGTATATAGGTAACTTTTAAGATCTCGAGAAAGGCTACTGTAATGTACTCTAATGATACAATTATTATCAAGTAATGTCAATGGACAATAAATACCATTTGACCTGCCATTATCCCATGACAGTGCTTAGGTACTTGCTACAGCAAGAATATACAGCCAAGCGGGCCCGTGGCGAATACCCGCCGCGCGCCGCGCCTTCTATCTAATAAACATCTCTAAACAACGCCACCGTACAGGCAAACTTGTGATACTGTTGTGTATACCCAATTTGAATTCTAACAACTATAAAAATGTCTACAATGACACCTACGTAAGATATATGGCAAGAACTAAGGAAACTTTGTCGACGAAACGATCACAATCAATGTAAAAAGAGAATTTAAAATATAAACTATAATACTTTCAAATACAAGAATGTCCATGTTATTTCAGATGTTCGAGAAATTACACGATACAATGAGATTTCAACGTTAAATTTATTAATATTGGAATCCACACAAAATAGTATAATTTGTAAAATTATCCAAAACTTATCACACCACTTTTTTAATAATTTTTATGCAACCCTAAAGCAACATTATTAGCGTCAAACGCTCCCTTTGGGGCTTTTATAACTTCTATTACGGTTACTTCTACCTCACTAACACACAATAATTTTGATCAAAGACAACAAATAAAAATTGAACATTTTAATATTTAAACCCTGAATATTAATAAACAAAAATTGGCAACAATTAGTAACTAATTTTTACAAATATCATACAATAAAATAATTACTATATTCATGCACAAATATCGTAAGAAAATAATTTGGCAGTAAAAATTCGTAACTCTAAAGGCCTAAACACACTGGCCAAAAATACTATTTAAATAATAGGCCCAGAACGTATAACTAAACAAAATAGTAAAATGACAAAATCAGAGTATTAATCACACCTACTCATCCGCGAGGGGTATGTAGACTCATTATTTTAAACCTAGTTAAAATAAAGAAAATAAAATTCCCTAATGCTATCGGGACAAAAATCCTGAAACAAATAACTTAAAAACAATATGAAAAATAAACCCAAAAGTTACTCACTAATCAATAGAGGATTCAGACTCAACATCAAGTTAACCCTTCACTGGTTGACACCGAGCGCCGCCCCCGCGGCCGCGCCCCACTTCACAAAATTGAGTCACGTAAGTCTTAAATTGTCGTCTCTCAATTATTGCTCATATCACATAACATGTCGCTAGGTATTAAATATTGAAGGAGAACTATCTCAATACACACAACAAAATAAACTATCACTAATTAAGTACAAACATTTCATACAATGCGTTACTTTCCTATTGTTATTTCTACAATAAATTATTGGATCTTATTATATTATAGCTCAGAAACGTATGAATATAGATGACGACGTAATACAAAATCCTGTGTTGAATTTGGTAGTGACACTTATAAGGAATATCTCTATTTATTATAACAGATTTTCACCGTTTGTTCGAAATACTTAAATTCTACACTTCAACAACGATGGGAATTTTATGAACGTTTCAGATATTTGAAAATTACTTAATATTAGAGAGCGAGGTTTAACAAAATCATGTACTAATAAAAAATATCACACATATTTATAGGTGGTATGGTTAAATTTCAATATCTTGTTTTTTAAGTACCATTGTATACCAAGATGCATGTAAAATGACTACAGGAAATCTTTTCTTATATTTTAGGTAATACTCCAATAATAACTGTGTTGTGCTAACGACACGTCTTGTTATGGCTAACGGACCATAGGGACTTGCTTATGGATTATGTGTTTGTTTTAGTATAACTAAGCCCACTAGATCTTTGCATAGCGTTGAGAGGGCGGTTAGGTGGTTTATAGATATTCTGTGAAAATCTGTTATTCAAATTGTATAGTCACGGATTTTTAAACTATCACTTTAATGATGACTTCACCTCAAAGCAATTGCGGCAGTTTCCAATATATTTTTTTACAAGCTTGTAATTATTTTTTTCTTTGAGTTTAATTAAAATTCAAACTTGGTATGAATACTTGCATCAGTTACTTTCAGGCGCCTGCACCAAAAATAAATTTAAATATTGCTTATTAAATTTGAATTACTACAAAAATATGTAATTTGGCTTACAGTATGACGATGCAATGTGAGTAATGGCAACTTCACATTTACATTTAATATCTGGGAAGTATTTATGAACAGTTATAATGCCCAATAATGGCGGGCACCACAGAAGACAGAACACTTACTCTCCTTTTATTACTAAGATAATCGAATATTTTTTGCAGAATTTATTAATTCGTGAATAAGTTTTCAAAATCCTGCACATATTTTGTGACAGGCATTGTGACCTATTGCTTTTGCAATAACAACTAACGACTCGAATATTCAATATGTTACCCTACTTTATTACTTATGCCGTAGGCTATGTATAACTGGTGCTCTCCATATTGCAATGGACGATGACTATGAAGCTCTTCCCAATATAACGCCGAATATATGTATACACGTGCAAATTTCAAGGGAAAATATACACGAAGATGCCATGCTAGAGTAAATGTCTGTGTTGATATACTCCCAATATAAACATTCAAGTATAATATTGTACCTACTAAATTATTGCAACGTTTACTTACTGAGGCTTTCCAATAATAAATTCAGCATTGTGCTGGTTCATTTTTTAGATATTGAATGAACCAAATTTATACAACAGTGTATGCCTACGCATGAAAAAATTTTCAAATATGTAATAGGCTCTCAAAACAAGAGTACATGAAAAAACATTTTGTATAGACACAAGAATTCTGTAAATGGTAAATATATTTTAACGGACAATATATAATATTGTATACGAGATTAACCTAAACTAGATGGCACGTTATTTTAGTGTCGCCTCCTTTGGTCATTGCAGGACTAAAATTTCGTTAACAATAAACTCAATTGTGCGTTCGTATGTATGTGTTCACTATCAAGCGGATGACTGATATCTATGTGTAGGCAATCGTTTAAGTCAAAATGATACTAATCACGATCCAACATGTCAGAACGATGCAATCTTTTGGAATGAGGCGACACTCCCACGCAGTCCCCTAATTGACATGTATTAACTTCACTCGAACTAGGAACCATACCAGCTGCTAAATTTAGAAACAAATAATATGTATAATAAAAACAAAATACACTAAACTTTGGATATTTCTTCACTATAACTAAATGCAATCATTAAAATGAGACGAAAACAAACCGAGAAATATACGCAAGTACTCAGTGCTTTGGAAATAATGACTTAATGTCCTATCTACAAGCAGTGAGCGATACCTAGGAAATTACTATTCTCCTTGTTATAACAATACTCCACAAAACAAGGAAGATTCTATAGGGTTAGGGTAGCAGATCACTGCATGCAGACAGAGTGGTAAAATCAGACTAAACGTAACATGAAATTTAACACAAAATAACAAAAAATCAAATACTGGATTAGCAAAAAACGTTAAGCTTGTAAAACAGCAATTAAATATAAAATATAGGGAATAAATGTGAGATCTTGTAGTATGCAGACTTACAGCCATCGAGTTACTCCTCAGACAATGTATAGGGTGTTGAGGACTAGAACATGGTGATTATTCTTAGCCAGAGTGACTATATAGCCTTCAGAAGTTATCTTCAGTCCACAGCAGCGTGAAACCTGCAATGTAATAAACCATAATGACAATACCAACGTAATGTTAATAGTAAAATATTTCTTTTTTGAAACCCTATTATTATTGGTTACAGATGTTTCTAGCAAACAAATGACAAAAGTGACCAATGTCTGATTTTATACAGTATCCAGCGTTGGTCTCCCGTAAAACACCAACCGCAATGTGCCGGTCGTCACGTAACTTTTCCACCGGCGAGGCGAGTCAAAGGCGAAACCTCGCAGACCCATTTCAACCAAAAACTGCTATCGCGAGATGCGAGCCGTAGCTAGCTCGCGATTAATATTAATTGAAAAGAAAAACTAGCTCACGCGAGTCTCGCGAGCCATCGCGAGAATTGTGCTTTCGTTGAAGAAACGCTTTGTATCAGTAGTACGGTTCAATATTACAGCAACAAATATTTACATTATTTTATATTCTAACCGGCGGCGTAAGAATAAAGAGGCGTAATGGTTCTCAGATTACCGCCATAATATTGCTTATTGAACCCCATCGAATTGATGTGGGCCAATTTAAAGCATTATGTCAGAAAACACAACACTCAACCAAAGTTTAGTGAGGGTATCATAAGCATAATTAAAGAGGGCGTAATTACTACTAAAGCATATTGGAGTAACTGCTGCAGCCATGTTAAGACAATAGAAGACAAGTGGGCCGCGACACGACATCACCCTCAACTAATAATTGAAGTGGGGCAGGAAAATGACGAACATTCTACAAGTCCAAGTAGTACTAATGAATCTGACGAATGATATAATTAATATTAATTTCAATCATCATCATATCAGCCGAAAGACGTCCACTGCTGGACATAGGGCCTTCCCCAAGAATCTCCACGACGGCCGGTTTTGTGCTACTCGCGTCCATCGGCTTCCCGCGATCTTCACCAGATTGTCGGTCCACCTTGTCAGAGTATTGATAGAAAAGTAGTCCAACTTCAAACAAAGGTAAATCGCGCGGCTTGCATGTGTGCGTACGCGTCCGTACGGCTGTGGGCGGCGCTAGCCACGCACACGAAACTACATCTCGGGACTGATTCGTACTGATTGAGTCGGGGCCGCAGCGTCATTGCGTTCGGTCACGTTTGGGTGAGGTATGCGTACCTATTTAATTTCGAGCGACAATGTCGTCACCGAGAGGTCGTATTTATTGTTCAGTGTACGGGTGCACAAAAAATGGTACGCAAAATCCGGAGCTATCGTTTTTCAAGATACCTTTGGAGTCTGAAAGGTGTACCTACCTATTTAGAGTTTGTGAAGTAGATATGCGGTTTATATTTTGATATTTATAAGTAGCCCACTTGCTGCTTTTGTTAAATCTACTTTATTGTCAGCGTGACCTTTTCATACGTTTCAACACGATTTAACTTAAACCTAGCTTAGGTAGGTACAACTACGAGTATATCCAGATTTAATAAAAGCTGCAACTGTTTAATGTAAATAAATAATTAGGTATTTCGTACCAGGCAGGCGCCTATGGTATACTTGTAATGTAGGTGAAATAAATACGTATTAAGTACGTAATTAAAATTGCCGGGTGTGACGTGACATGTGACGAGCTGGATGGCATAGTGGGTAGCCTACGAAGCTAGCGGTCCCGGGTTCGATTCCCGGTCAGGGCAAATATTTGTGTGATGAGAGTATAAACATATTATTTAGTGTCAACACTTAACAAATATGCAAGTAAAATAATTTAAATTAGGTAGGTACTTATCTAACAATCTATATACTTACCTACTTCAGGTTTGTGTACTTAATTTATAAAAGTTACTATGATTATAAATCACAGATCAAGTATGGCCAAGTAGGTAGGTGACTAAAATAAAAGAACAAGGTTTGGACAACCCTAGGCGCCCGAGCGGCAATAGGTATCAGAATCTGCTAAAGGGCCGGAGTTGGACTACTTTTCTATCTATACTCTGACCTTGTGGAAGGCCAATCATAAACATTTTTGTAAATTTTAATTTTTACTTCCTATATTTTCGACGGTCTCTACGTACGTACAATCCTGTATGCGGTAAGATAATACATTCAGTTAAGTTACCTTACGTAGGCACCGTCGTTTTTTACATTTTAATAAATACAACGCAAGTATCAAAACTTTTCAAACCTGCTGTAAGGTTTGAAGAACGGTAGCAGGATTTACAACTAGCTTTTGTTTGATGCTGAAAAATAAGATCTCGGTGAAGATTACAGACGGCCAAATAATGTCATGATGTATATCGCACATCCGTGCCAATCCAGACCATTTTCACAGAAAATGCGCTAGAATTTTACCACACGTTTTGCTCCTAGCCTCGCTGGTGGAAAAGCACCTTAACACCATGTTTCGTCCGACGTCCGCGACCCGACAAGACGATTTATTTCTCACCTTTACATAGGGACACTCGAACTCTGTGACGAGGACGCCATCGCGCGAGAACACGGCAACATGGAACTTGTTGCCGTGGGAATCTCCAATAAGAACATCGCCGGCATCAGATACATCAATGCCGTTCGGGAAGTTGGTCACGTTCTCGCAGCCGATGCGGCGGAGGAAATGACCCTCGTCATCAAAAACAACCACGCAGTGCCCCTTGAAATCGCAAACGTAGAATTCTTTGCCTGCAACCATTCACAATTATTTTCACATGGACAAACACAAAATGTTTTGGTACAATTAAATCAACAACACCCATTGTTACATCTGAACTTTGAATATACAATACAATAGGTGCGAGGTTGTCAGTAACAGTCCAAAAATGATAAGATGCTTTAAATCGAAATGACTAACTAACTAATCAAATCGATCGAATCGATTTAAGTATTGTTAATCCCCAATAGCACGTACAGGTAGCATTAATTTCGGAAAGATTCGACAATTTTGAATGGATCATTTACCGCTAATCGCAATATCCGATGGCTCCCTCATGCACTCGCTGCAATCAAACCAACTCATGAGGTCACCTTCCTCAGATAGAATGAAGACTGTAGGGGTGACGCTGTCTACAGCGACGATGAGGCCTTCAGCAGTGACGGCCAATCCAGCAACAATGTCGATGAATCGTACCTGTAAAAACGCCAAATCACTATTAACTAATACCACCCAAAAATATATATTAGTTTATGCAGAAAAATATAAATAGGGCTCTTACAGCAATCTTCTTTAAAAAATGTCCATTTTTAGTGAAGATCTGCATGCGCGATCTCTCATTGCCGCGATCACAGACAACGAACTTGCCAGTGGCGCGCACAACGGCCACTTTACGTGGATACCAAAGTTGACCTTCTTCCTTTCCCGCTACTCCGAAGTTGAATTTATGATTGCCAGATTTGTCAAACACCTAAAAATAAAAATAAACACTATTTTAGGTACTAAAATATTTCATTGATGATAAGATGCAGCAAGCATCATATTACTACAGGTCAAGACTTGCTATCCAGTAGGTAAAAAAAACTACGGAAAACCATCGATCATAGACCTATTTATTATGTACTAGCGACCCGACCCGCCCTCGCTTCGCTTCGGTTAAAGTTCCCCCCCTCCCATTTTCCGCCCTTAAAGTTGAAATATCCAATTTTTCTCTTCATAAGATCCTTCTACTGACAATAACAAACAATCAAAAAAAAAAATTACCGAAATCTGCCCAGCCGTTATAAATATGAATAATATATATATATATATATATATATATATATATATATATATATATATATATATATATATATATATATATATATATATATATATATATATAGTGATGGCATACCGTAATGCGATGATTATTAGTATCAGCGACTATGATGTCTTCGTCGTTTCCAAGACAAAATCCATGCGGCGAGTTAAATTGTCCTTTTCCACCGCCAAGTTGTCCAAACTTGAACCTGATGTGCATGGGTGTGGCCTTAGTAGCGCGCACAAGCGGTGCTGGAGGGGCCACGAGAGCGGCCTCTTCAGCGGCCGTCAGCAGCGGCCGGCCGGGCGAGACCCCGCGCGGGCCGACACCTCCAATCCCTACCCCACCATAACCATTCACTTCTGAAAAAATTAGTACATTTACATTCCGCAAAGTGAACACAAAATAAATACAATCTGATTTCGGATAGCTTACCCGTGTTTAATCCGAGTTTAGCGAGAGCCTGCAAGTTGTTGTAAGCTTGGGGAGAGTTAAGATCTCCGGCGAGCAGCTCGGCCAGGGTAAAAGATGGCGCAGGAGAAGCGTGTGGCGGCGGGGGCACGTCTTTCTCGGCAATACTTGCTAGCTGTTGCAAATTGTACTCGACCATTGAAGGCAAGGCAGATACCCCACCAACACCGGTAACTCCAGTCACATTGTTTACATTACCGACCACAGGCATAACACTGTTGTTATTTACTGGCCCCACACCAGGGACTCCGATGGTAGGCACTCCACTAACCCCTGGAACCCCCACAATGTTTCCCACTCCGGTAACACGGCGCACATTTCCCATAGGGAAATCGTCGAAAACGGGTGTGTTTGTCACAGATACAGCAGGAGAATGCGAGTTGGAAGTCACTGAAATGATAGCCGATGACTCACTAGCCCTCTTCCTTTCTTCAGCCTTAGTAGTTTCCGTGCGAAATATACCAAACGTATCCTCAGTGACAGCATCAAACTTGTCAATCTTCGAGACGAACTCCAGGGAGTAATTAACGTCAAATTCTGGAGCTCCTTCCAGTAAACGAGAAAATTGAGAAGCTACGGTCTTCTTTAGCATTACAATTTCAGTTCCATCGCCGCGATTAAGAAGTCTTGCTGCAAATTTGCAAGCACAATCGATGCGCTGCACAGTCTTGTCAACCCTATCAAAGAGATCCATAACCTTGAGCTCTCTTTCCTTATGAAGCCGTTCAAGTTCTTCCAAAGCTTTTTCACGGCGTCTCTCAAGAGCGGCTTTATAAGCAAGAAATGCCTCATTAATAACGTTTTCAGCATCATCTCGTTGACGCTGCAAGTCTCCAAGAGCATCATCCAGCCTAGCAGAAGCACTGCCTGCGGCAGCCGCACGCCCATTCGCTTCGGTTATAAGGGTTCTGAGCTCAGCTCGCAGATTGGGTTCAGCATCAACAATACGCTCACAACGGTGTTCACCAACCTTATGATCGACAGTGAGGCATTCGGTACACGCGCCCACTTCGCATTCACAACAATAAAATTTCAAGCTCTCTCCAACATGGCGAGAGCAAAAAATTGGCTTATGGACAGCAGATTTCTCCTTAGATGACCTCAGAGCATCAAACGGGACAACTCGGTGGTTTTCAAAGCACCTCATGAACTCATGAGCAGAGTTGCAATTGGAACATAAGAAATGAGAACAATCGGTGCACCTAGCAACAGCTGGTTCCTTACTCTTGCAGCAAGTGCAAACAACAGATTGATCCATAGCCGACACATCTAATACGTTGGTAAGGACATAGTCCGAAGGAAGTGAAGCGGCGCCGCCTCCAGGCATCTGGTGAAAATTACTATGATTAGACTTATATGGGAAAAAATAATATACTTTCGGTAATGAAGTGTTTTTTAAGTACCTTTGTTTCTTGTTTGCATATTGGGCATTCAACGGCCAAATCATACTTAAGTGAATCTCCAGCTTCATTTACCATCAATTTGTCTATGCATGCTTCACAGAAAACATGAAGACAAGACAATACTCGAGGACTGCATAACTTATTGCTAAAATTGTAAACAAAGGTTTATTATTTTTAAACCTAGCTCAAATTGTTCCTAAATTATATTACTCAAGTGTTGGAAACAAGAGTGCTTACATAAGGTTGCACACAGACACACATCAGTATGCCGTAAGTAATAGGCTAATAGCATTAAAAGCTGATTTGCTTTACCTGAAAGCTAGGCAACATGGAGATGATGTGTGCAGTAACTTAATATTAATATTAATGTTCTTTCCCAATTTTCAACCCGCGGGTTGGTAAGGTAACTACTAACTTCAAGTTAAAATTTGACATTTGCCACATACATGTGTCTAATTTAAATATAGGATACCTTGTCTACAGAGGTGTCTCATAAGTCGAACGTCACAGTGACACCGGAGGTAAACCAGCCCAAGATGGACCGAACCAGCCACTATATTTTTTTTTTTTTTTTACGGGTGGAAATGCGTTACGCATCATCCCCACACCGAACCAGCCTAACATGACCTCAGTAAAATTCACAAGGTATTCACGATATTTTAAATCTGCAAAAAACTTAAACATTAAACTGGCATACCATGAAAACCATGCTACTTTTACTGTGGTCATGTTAGGCTGGTTCGGTGCGTCTTAGGCTGGTCTACCTTCGGTGTCACTGTGACGCGCGACTTATGGGACACCCTGTATACGCAGTTTGAATGAACATAAGTAAACTATATCAGCCATAACTGATGTTTTAACACATTCCCTGCCATACTTTTGTTCTGTTTGCTCAGATTGTTCAGAAGAAAGCTTGCATTGCATAACTACTATACAAACGCAGACACGCGTTTAAGGCACAAGAAGAAAGTCAGGAATATGCTTGTACTAAAAAAAAATGCAGGCAGTAAAAACGTTAAAAGTGCACAGTGTTTGTGTTTTCACAAGAGCTAACGCGAATGGACCGTATAAATAATCGATAGTGTGCATGTCTACAGACATGTAGAATAGTAAAACACACAGCTATTTAAAAATCGAACATCGACTAATGGCAACAAACGAAATGAAGTGAATATAAAGTCGACACACCCACTTTTGTGGGACTACTTAAACTAAACCAACAACAAATATGATGTTTTATAAATGTACGACAACGCATTTTTAAAAATTGATAATCTTTGAAGTCTACTTACTCGCAAATGTTACAATTTTGCTCTTGCTTCCCATTATCAGTTGACTCCAATGACCCTTCTTCAGCTAAACTAACCAGACCATCCCCATACAGGTCCCCATTCAGTTCTTCCATTTTAGCTTATAATTATATTCGTGTATAATGTATATTCCTTGACCTTACTCAACAAAATTCTGTAACAAAAAAAAAACGAATACCAGTTAATAAAGTTCAATGTTCACTTACGACGGATCGGAGACAATTGGGAACACGGATGATTTTTTTTATCGCATTTCTTAACCAAAGATGAAAATACCGTAAAAGAGATGGCAATAAGTGAAATTTAAATTTAAATCGGGCAAAAATACGGATAATATAACCATTTAGAACTACTAGTTAGACAAAGAGATCCGACATGTACTGTGACGTCAGCGGGCACTACGACCATATGAACTCCTTATTAAATTCTGTTTTGCTATAAAGAGATAGAAACCAATATTTAATGGCTTAGGTATATCTTGGCTATTTTTATAGTTATTCGTAAAATAATTTTTCTCCACTATTTGTTATTATACATGAATGACTTTTAAATAAAGCAAAAAAAAACATGCATATTCTATATTGCGTGTGTGGGTTCAGAGCAGTTTGTTTGTACTTAAAAACTACCGGACCGATATCAATGACGTTTTAGACTTTTAGCATAATACCAATACAAGATGTCCATCAACCTGTATATATAGACAAGCCTTTGTTAAACAGCCTAACGTGGGCTTTGTTAGTCGTATTTTCTGATAATTTTATTTTCTTGTATAAAGTTTTCCGATCGCTTTCTTTGCCTACAGACATATTTACTGTTACATAATAATATATTTATTTTCTTGTATAAAAATTTCCGAACGTCTTCTTTCCTATTACCTATTTACATTTTACTAGTTATACCTATTTGTCGTATTAGATAATTTTCACAGAAGACCTTTTTTATTTATTTATTTTATTTATTGAATCTTTATTGCACACTAGCGACTTGCCCTCGCTTCGCTTCGGTTAGTTCCCCATCCCATTTCCGCCTAATAAGAACCTTCTCCTGACAATAACAAACACAACACAATCCAGAAATAGGAGCTCCGCAAAGCGGAGCTCCGTCCACTCTGTCAAATTATATTTTTGAATGGGAAAAATGCTACTAATAAATTAATGTACTAACAAGCCAAAATATAACAGTAAATATGTATATGCATAGGGAAAGAAGGCGTTCGGAAACTTTTATACAAGAAAATAAATATGACAGTAAATATGTGTATAGGGAAGAAAAGCGTTCGGAAATTTTTATACAAGAAAATAAGTATAACAGTAAATATACGTGTAGGGAAAGGCGTTAAGAAATTTTTATACAAGAAAATAAAAATATCGAAAAATACATCTAACAAATCTAACAACTAGACATAAGCCCTGGTTTTATATAATTTGTTTGAATCCACCTTTATGGTTTTTGAGATATTGCCTTAGGAATTAGAATAAGATTATCTGTTGGACATTGTAATTTACCAGCCTACTTTATAAGAAAAGGTACTTACCCTAACTTAAAACTTAAGTTTCCTTAAAATTATCTTTATCATGAAAAAACAATCGAAGCTATGGAATAATTTAGCACCTAAACATTACGTGAATACAAATTAAAATACAAAGCAGTTACATTAAAATAAGTATAAAAACATCTTCAGTTCATAGTTACTCACAAAATGTATGACATTTATTTATTTATTTATTTAAAGGCTCACAAAATAAGTTACAGTCTTTGGTACATAATTACAGTAGAAATATAAAGTCTGGACTATAACTCTAAACTATGTGTGCACAGCAAGATATACATTTACGTTAATTAATTTAGATCGTTAGAGGGCTACAATGAGAATAGTATAGTGTTAGTATATTTCGTGTCAATTACTATTGGGTATGTACGTTAACAGGTTAATTGCTGATCTTTATATAAAATCTTTTGTATTTTTCTTTTGAAGGTGGGAAGCTTACAACTAAATATGTCCAGAGAAGAATGCTCGGCAGTGATTTCATTATATGTTCGGCACATTCTTACGATGGGATTATAAAATGATGTATTATTTTTAAATATTTGTAATTGAAACAATTTGTTGCTTGGATTACGCACTTTGTAGCGTGTGATAAGGTTAAATAAGGCAAGCAAGGAAGAACAATCGATATGTGAGTGGAGGATTCTATAAAGGTATACTAGTTCACCGCATTTTCGACGAGCAGCCAATGTCGGCAGTTGAAAATGCAGACGTCGACTCGCATATGAACTGAATTTACGTCCAAGTCCAAGTCTATAACACAGAACGTTTAGAAAATTTTTTTGTACACGCTCTATGCGGTCACTATGCACCTTGTAATATGGGGACCAAATAACCGCACCATATTCAAGTATACTTCTAACTAGGGAATAATATAGATATTTATATGTGTTAGGATTGCGAAACTCCTTTGTGGAACGAGAAATGAAGCCGAGAAGCTGAGTACACCTAGATATTACATGATCATAGTGAGGGCGGAATGTTAGGTGATCATCAAGGTATACACCAAGGTCACGAACAACAGTCACCCGGTTGAGAGTGCGACTATCCAACGAGTAGTTGAATATGGTTTTATTACTACTGAACATTATTACTGAAAATATTAAAAAAGCAATATATTCTTTTTAAATTTTTATGCGGTTAGGTCATAAGGAAAGCTGGTCAAGTGCGAGCCGGACTCGCGCACTGAGGGTTCCCGTACACATTTGGCCTGGTTTTAGTATTTAACGCTTGATGCGTGTATGTATTACCGTTGTTGTGATAGAACCATACATAAAACCATAGAAAAATCGAATTAAAATGCCATAAAATTTGCTTCGGAAAACCCTGGATTATATACTCCATCCATCCTTGCCAGAAATCATATCACATACCCGGGCTCAAATTATTCTCTCTGGGTCAGTCATTGCCGTGACAAAATGTCCAAAGGATCTAATTATCAAAACTAGACCTACACATGGGTTTAAAATGTACAGACACACATTGGATTGATATGGAATAAAGATGTACAGAAGTTTACATATGCATGTGCATAATTGAACAAGTGTTAAAATCAAAGACAAAGCCACATCATCAATATGATAAAATAAATAAGTGTCAGAACATATGTATACATGTAACAAAAATGTAAATAATGCATCTGTGCACCTGGAAGGGATCTTTTTATGCCGCATATTTTGATACTTGCAAGGGAATCCAAACCCTTATTTACAAATAAAAAATACAAGTTTGACCATTTTTTTATATTAGATTACTCGAAAAGCAGGTATTTAGACATCCAATATAAACAAAGGTATGTCTCATGTCCCGCAAACAGCCCTAACTCTAAACTACCACCAAGAAATCATTAGTAATTGGCAAGATATAAAAAGTGACCACAAGATGTGTTGTATATTTTTTTATGCCCGGGTCCAGCCCTAGGTGCCTGCCTACAAGATAAACATAAAAAGATATATAAACAAAAAAAAACTATTAGAATCATATTTTATACCATGGTACAGTCAAGGTTATAATTATAGATACATTCAGAGTGTCAAAAATATGTAACCACAACCTTATTACGGTGACATAAGATTGTGCTTATATATGTTTGAGGCTTTGGACGTATCTATGTTTATAACCTTGACTGTACAGTCCTAAGTCATAAATATAATTCACTAGCTTTCTGCCTGCAATTTTATCTGCGGAGAGTCAGTATTTTCGTAAGTTAAAATATAGCCTATATCCACCCTGAAAGTCCATTCTAAATGCTGGTGAAAGAATTTTTGAAATTGGATGTGTAGTTCTGGACATTACCCCTTACATACAAACCAAAAAACAAACTTTACCTCTTTATAATATTAGTATATCTATAGTATAGATTTATGACTTTGACACATGTTATAAAATATGATTCTAATAGCTTTAAACATTCCCAAGATGCAATAGATAACTACACACCTCTATGCTACTAACAAGGTTGTGTACCTGTACATATATTTGAACGCAATGACTGTAGGTATAGATATCTATGCCTTTTGACTGTACTATAATGAAAGTAACTCGTGTACATAATGAAGAACCTCACTAACTTCAAGTATCTGGCACCAAGATATTTGACAAAATAAATAAGTAGGTACAACTCCCAATTGGAATGGTAACAACTATCTGGGCCCTTTCAAATAAATATTACAATTTGACAAACATATAGAAATGTGACAAAATTGTCGAAAAACCATTTAATAATGCTACAATATTGTAAAAATAACACTGCTGAAAAACCAATATTAGTAAATTGTAATTAAAAATAGTAAATTGTAACTAAATATTAGGGCTCTGGTTTATTTTTAATTACTCACCAGAATTAAAAAAAAGTGAAATAACATTTTTATTCAATCTATAGGTGCTTAGTTTCAGTGTTTCAACAAAAGAGCATTACCGATTTAGTATTTATTACAACTAACAAGATGTTTTAGAATCAAACTAGACGACGGATAGGTTGTCCGGCACTTGACACTTCTTTTTCACATTAAATGAACGATGATAAACGAAAGCCGAATAAGTCTTCTATCGGAACTATAGAATTATCAATTATCTCCGAAGCATATTCCTTTCAAAAACTCTAAATTCCTAGACATTCAACGCCAAAATGGCCTCATTCTAAATATGTACGCAAGTACCTACCACAAACGCAATGCACCAAACAGACAAAGGCGAAGGTCGTAGTCCATTAGCGTTTTTCCATAAATTAAGTCATTATCGACCAATTCTGCCATAAATCCACATAAAAGGTAGTAAATATTAACATAAAGGGTTCACTTACCGTAAAGAGCTAAAACTTGAAGAAAATGCGGATAATCAAGCGCGCAGAAGGTACTACCACGCCGTAACCAAGAGGTTCTTCATCTCTAAGTAAATAAATAAAAATTGAACATCAAGTCCCGCGACAGTTTACTTTTTTTTTAAATAAAATGGTTTCTTTCGATGAAATAAACTAAAGTTTTATCACGTTCTCATTTTAAAAAAGGCGAATACATCAGTACAAAAGTATTGATTTTTCCGTTGCGCTGCGCTTTTTTTTAGAGTTGCCATATGTGAAACTGAATCTGAATTATGTGTGATCTTTTAAATGAGTGATAAGCTATGTCTACACCTGTGCGCTTTCATGTTCGACTTGCGCTATCCTGTGACGCATGCCTCTGCAACCACAGCGCATGAAATAACGCATTCGCTCAAACTGGTTTGATATAAGCGCAAACCCGTAGCGCAAGCTGATCCGTCACCGTTGGGTTGACGTGCAACATTTTGCAAATAAAATGGCGGAAGATAAAGCGGCTACCACACGCGCAAGCTTCACCACAGTTTTGCCTGCGCAAGCTTCTCGCTCGAAAAAACTGAACACTTCGTGTCTTACCACACGGCACAGTTAAGTACGCGCAAGCCACATTCTTTTCAAAATCCTTGGCGTGGAAACAATGTTTCCCAATGAAGAAATATTTTTATGCTATTATTTTTCAAGTGTTTGCTATTAAAAAAAAAGACAATGCAGTGGATTAAAAAAATGGCTGTTGAATAGAAAAATTCATACTCATATAAAGGGCATCGTTTTTTTTATTTCGGTCGGAATAATCTTTAGATTTAATTTTCCAGATTGCTGGTAGAGATTTATATATAAACTAATTAATTCAGACGTGAATTCGCGATTGTACGTCCTACGCAAATCTGCCATTTTTGAGTGGCGAACGACCCCATCGAACGACGAGTGAGCTTTGACTGTACACTGAACACTGAACGCCCAACCACACACACAGACAAGTACGCGCAGGCCGGGCTTGCGCAGGCAAAATTTCAAGCAAGTCGAAAAGTGCGCAAGCCGCGCTGTGGGGTTTGCGCGTGATACAGTTTTACCAACCACACGCTCCGTGTTCCGTGTACAAGCCGGCCTGCGCAGGCAAAACTGTGGTGAAGCTTGTGCGTGTGGTAGGCCCATAAAGTCAAAACATTGGATTTTATTGAAGATTCAGCCTCGTAATGCATACGTTTGACGCAAGACGAATTCCAAGTTGATAGCGCAAGTTGAACATGAAAGCGCATAGGTGTGGACATAGCTATAGACGTGCACGTAAGTACGCGAACTTGTGGCTCGACGATCTTTATCGCTCGTGTGTCACTCTTACAATAAGTAAACGTACTTTAAAACCGCCGAGTAAGTTTGTTGGCGATCCGACATGTTTGAAATTTTGCTCGTAGCCCGCCTTGGCTTATACGTCTGTCACCACCGCGAGCCGCGAGCCGCCATTAAAAATCCAAAATTATTGACTATTACTGATTATTTTTTGTTTTGTGACGCATCTCGTGCGGCTGTGGTGCGTAAATGGCTGATTTTAGAAACTATTCACACGAAATATTAACGGAATTCATAGATTGTTATTGGTAACACGCGTGAAACTAATGAGAAAGTTCGCAAACTTAAAAACCGCGTACTATGTAAGTTCGTACGTGTGTCACCGACTTCGAGCCGAGTAAGTTCGCGAACTTAAAAACCGCGTACTTTAAGTTCGTACGTCTATACCTATGTCTACACCAGTGCGCTTTCATGTTCATCTTGCGTTTTCCTCTAACGCATGCCTCTGCAACCATAGCACATGCAGTAACGCATGCACTCAAACTGGTTTCACAGCAGCGCATGCCCGTAGCGCACGCTGATCTGTCACCTTTGGGTTGACGTGCAACATTTTGTGCCTTTTAACAAATAAAATGGCGGAAGATAAAGTCAAAACATTGGATTTTATTGAAGATTATCGAAGCTTATTACATTTTCCTAAACTTATTCCAACGTATTGCGGCGTCCCTCTCGTTAGTAACTAATTTAGGAAGGTGTAGAAAAGTACTTAACTGAACCATATTATTATGGTTCATATTTGGTTTAAAAAATAAATATATTCACTAAAATTTAATTCGATCAAAGCTAAAGTTAACATATTGATCATTTAACCTCCCTCCCGCGCCCTATCGTATTCTACTCCATCCAATAAAATCAGTCATGTCGTGTTATACTAGTAATGGGCTTCTTACATTATGGCCCGTTTCACGATCGGCCATGATGGGCAAATACGCCTGTATTTGCCTGTGTTTGCCGGAACACGAACGTGTGGAGGGCATATTCGTCTCTATTCGCCCATGATTGCCAGTGATCGAGCGATCTGTCGCGATCGCCACTGTGTCAGTTTTTCATGGCCACACTTCATGGGCCCACTTCACGATCGGCCATGATGGGCGAGCATGAGAGACGAAGTTATGCGTTAGAGCGAGCAAAATGTCTTGTTTCTCACTCTAACGGATAACTTCGTCCCTCATGCTCGCCCATCATGGCCGATCGTGAAGTTAGCCTATTACGCTATCGATAGCGCCCGATCTACAGAAGTTGAATATTATTAGAAGGATTGCATCTATAGCACACTTGAAAAGTATATCTGTCGCATACATTTTAAACCGGATTGATAATTAGTTAGACAGAGAGATATATAGCAGCATGTTTCGGCTTAAATCGGCATGTCACGTCGAGTTCAAAACAGAGGCCTGGGGCATTACTTTGAACTTCGAAATTCGAACTTCGGATCGCCCCGTCACTTTCTTGCGTATTAGCTACGCGTCGAGAGCAAAAAGGATAGCAATGGACGAAGTTCGAATTTCGAAGTTCAGAGTAATGCCCCAGCTCGGCCCCAAAACCCTACTAATTTAAAATGTTTGACGTATTAGATCAAACTGCCTGTCTGAATTTGGCAGTGTAATAAACTTCTCATGGGTACATTAGTGAGGAAATTTCTATCGATAAACGGCCGTTTTGATAATAGGGAATAATATGCATTCATATTTTTTTGGTTTAATAAAAAGTCATTCATGTTACAAAGAGTACAGAAAATTTATTTTTCGAATATCAACATTTAAGCCATCCCTTTATAGGGCAATGGTCGAATTCGGTCCCAAAAATGACCACTTACAAGGTATTCTTTTTTTTAAATATATTTTTGTGTAAATAGACGAAATCTAATTAGACTAGAATCCACTCCATTTTTTTCCCCTATAAAGGGTACATTTTTCTTATCTCTTTCTAGCAAAACAAAATTTAATATGCAGTTTATATGGCCGTAGTGCGCGCTGACGTCACAGGACAGTTGATGTCAAAACTCCCAGTCTTTAAATGCTTATATTATCCGTATTGTTGTCCAATTTTAACTTTACTTTTTGCCATCTCTTTTTTCGGTATTTTCATATTTTGTAAAAAAATGCGATAAAAAAATTAATGCATATTCCCTATACAAATAGAAATAGAAATAATCTTTATTGTATAACTGTGTACATACAGAGGTTATGACAAGAAATAAGTCTCAACAGTAAAATATTTACAATAGCAAGACAAAAATGAACAGTCCTCGTAGATAAAGTAAGAACAATTACAATTTTGTCGCATTGTAACGTTTATTAAATAATGGTATTGTCAATGGTAACTCTTATTAACTTGACATTAACAGGATACGACTCCTTGCAATTGCGTAGGTTACTCTCTTTGGCAAAGTTTGCCCTAGGTATAATCAGGAACAAAATAGATTGTGCAGGACTTGTTGAGGCATTTGTGCGTCTTTTCGTGCCTGATCGATGCACCCGAGCCAGAAGGCACCCGCTACTAGCGGTGCCGGCGGCGCGCACGCGAAAGCACGCGCAGGCGCCCATCGCGCGCGCGCTTGCGCTGCTCAATTCCATGCTCGAGGCAGTGCCGCAGTGTGATCTGTTTGCGAATCCGATTGGGCGTCTTATGATAGAGTGCAAGAGAGCGATAGAAAGGGAGATGCCTGAGAGCACGATAGAGTAAAAGTAACCATCATGTTTGTAAGTTTGTGCTGTGTTGGCTTTAGCTGTTAAGGTACAAATGTATTTAAATAAATAAATTAATTAATTAATTAATTAATTAAGGACTACTATAACGTCAACAAAATGACTACGATTTAGATATAAGATGGACTTAAACAAATTCGAATGGAGTGCCTATTTTTATATACTATTTTTTGGTGACTTAACTGACGACTTAAAAAAACAGCAGAACAGCGAAACAAACTTATTTACACATACCTAGGTTAATATAAACCCCGTCGCAATCGAATAAAGTATCAATATTGATATTATCGACAATTTACACGTTTATACCTGGATTTTAATATAACGGAAAAAATGTAAGCAAAGATAAGTCACTGTCAAAGTGACATTTCAGGGGATCTCAAAGTATAGGCGGGTAAATTTCCGGGCGTTTCAACCGCCGTCATTAGTGTTTTCAATACATAGACGAAATCAATGAGGTGTCATGCCAGCCAGCATGCAGCATACCAGCAATTTATGATGTAAACAGAAGCAGAACCAGGAGTGTAGTTTCTATTATCATCAGAAATTTTATTTGTTGGCCCTGGCACACCCCTGCACTTTCATGTTCATATTGCGCTTTCAACTTTTAATTCGTCAAGCGCATCCAATACGAGGGTGACACTGAATCTTCAATAAAATCCAATGTTTTGACTTTATCTTCCGCCATTTTATTTGCGAAATGTTGCACGTCAACCCAACGGTGACGGATCAGCGTGCGCTATGGGCATGTGCTGCTGTGAAACTAGTTTGAGCGCATGCGTTATTACATGCGCTGTTGTTGCAGAGGCATGTGTCAGAGGAAAGCACAAGATGAACGTGAAAGCGCACTGGTGTAGACATAGCTTATGGCTCCTTCTATGCTGTAGTTATAGTTCTGTGAAAAATATTTATAAAAGAGTGCTCGTGGTGACAGTTGGAACAACAATATTTTCAAATGGCAACCAGCACCAGGTTAGTGCTAAGTAAACCTTCGATCATGTTACCAAATTAATTCCGAACAGCGCCCTCATTTATTGCACACTTTTTTTTGCATGTGGTGAACTGACGTGCTTGACGTTCCGTTCCAGTGTGGTGTGTGGCCGACTTTAATATTTCGTGCCACAAATCAAAGATAGATTAGTAGTTTTCGTAGATTGTTAGCCCGATTGCGATTAAGTTTAACTTTATTTTAATTTGAATTATTATACTGTTACTTAACAAGTACCTAATAAGATCAACACGTAAAATATTAGATATCTCTGCAGGGTTAACAACATCTTTCTCTGTAACAGTTAAAACGTGTCTGTTTTGCAATAAAAAATGACGTACATAACAAATTGGGAAGAATTTGAAAAGTCTGCGGAAATGTTATATCTGCGAGATCCACTAAACACTCGATACAGCATGAAGTATTCACATTCGAAGTGTGCATTTCTTGTAAAAATAACGGACAACAAAAAGGTTGGCAAAATTGTTTATAACTGCAAAACGTGTAAATAATGATTTGCATGCGTGTAAACTAACGAGTTTCTGGTTTTAATGTAACTATTTCAACAATTCATATTATCAGCTTATCTGACATCTAAAATTATTATGTAGCACTTATAGGAAATATCCTCGCTTTTTTATATGGCACTAACTAAATAGGAAATAAGTTATGTACTAAATAATGACTAGATCTCATGCATGATGGATTGTTTATTATTAGCTCAGGTCCTCTAGCTTTTCCTAGTGCAGGTGGGAAACTTAACACTGTTTTTTTTAACTACCTAATTTACTTTGAAGTTGATTCTAACCTTGAGTAGCTAGGATTATTCTAGACCTACATTCAGTAGTAAGAGCTCTTTTTTCTGTAGAATAAGTTTAGTTATTAGTTTGTTAGGTTTTCACGCAAGCGAAGCAAAGATAACCAATCAAATCACAGCATCATTCTGCAAAATGGAACCAACCCACGTTTAGCAATCAAATGTCAGCCCGGTCCGGGTGTACCAAAGGGTAACCAACCTAACATAATCTAACCTAACTTAAAATTCTGGTTACCCTTTGGTAACCCTACCCTAACCGTCAGCCTTCAGTATTCATCATAAGGGTAGATGTTTAATTTCCAAATAATAGTGGGTTAGTTCTGATTTGCAGAACTACATCCAAATTTTGTTCAATCAATCTGATTCATCATTTTAGGTCCTCTTTGCTGACCGAAAATGTACCTTAAGTGATGTGGTATCTAACTATTCTTTCACTTACACACATTATGTTTAAACATAATCAGAGTTTAAACTCTGCATCTTTCTCACCAAAACTATATTAACCCGTCATATGCTTAAAACACGGATCCATGCTCAAAATTTGGATATCTTTTTGTATTTTTTTTACCTACTTATTTTTGTGGTCTTTATCATAAAATGTTTTTTGGATTCGGAAACACATTTATGGGATGGGTTTGCTGTAAAATTCACACACTAAATAGGTGCTTGATGTTGAGTGGTGAAAACAGCTTGCTTAAAAAAATTAAATTTGCATTTTTTTTTATTAGATCATAACTCATAATTTATGTCAATGCAAGGCACTGCCACCCCCTTTCTCACAAAAATCAAAACTTTACAACTGTACACTGGCAATTTGACAACATTATATAAATACATAATTTGACAAATTAAGGTTTTTTTTAAATACAAGTTTTTAATTTAAGTAATTTTTTAATGTGTGTTTTCTTTTATTTCTTATCTGTGAACAGTTTATTAAACTGATGTTGAATTGTAAACATTCTTGCAATAATCAATACTTTTTCATTTCAGTGCCTACACTACAAAACTGAAGTTCAACAAGATGTAAGGAAAATAGATAAATTTATTTCAAACTTAATGCGGCACATGGCCTCCAATGATAAATAAAGAGTAATTGTAAACAAGTTTGCCGTTTTATTTGCCATGTAATGGTTCTATTTTCTTTACTAAGCTCACCAATGTTCACACAAATTCATAGACCAAAAACAAAACTACCATCCTACTTCCTACCAATGTTATAAACGTAAAGGTATGTATGGATGTTTGGATTTTTATTTCAATCACCTAAATTGCAGAATAGATTTGGGTGAAATTTGGAACTTGCATATATTATAGTCCTTATCCTGGATTGACATATAGGATACTTTTTACCTTGGAGAATTGGTAGAGCCCAAGGAAAAAGAGATAAATAACATCTATGTGGATGGAGTCACAGGCAAAAGCTATTGTTTTATAAAACCTATCCTTTCAGAACCCAAAGTGTAGTAGTCCCTAACACGTCTAATGATAGGTATCTAATTAGGGGCCCACAGACTAACTGCCGCACTCAGAGACGTCAATTAACTTTTAAATTTGATTAACGTTGCTGCGTCTTATTCTATTGTTATAGCAAAGAAAGTGACAGCAGGGAGTTTAATCAAACTTAAAAGTTAATTGACATCTCTGAGTGCGGCCGTAGCAGTTTACCTCCAACCCCAAGTTTGTCAGGTGGCCTTCCATTCAAGATTTATGAAACAGGAGAAACTGAAATTCTGTTCTAATAATATTCTAGTGCGGTCAACTGACAGGCCAATATCAGTCGATGGACTGTTAGTCTGTGGGGCCATAGTTACAACAGGGCCATAGACATTGTTTTACTTTGGTTTTACCCTTATTACAATCTTATTGTTTCTGACTCGGTCGCCTTTATGCCGGGGCCGCACTGGTCGGGCGATGAAGCTATGCGATGGCGATTTCAGTACAACTCCGCGACAGGCGAGCGATTATTTGTACAGTTGTACTGAAATCGCCGTCGCAAATTAGAAAAGACAATGTAGAAACTTAATACACAAAGTAAAAAAAAAACGATCAAGTGCGAGTTGGACTAGCGCACTGAGGGTTCCATACACATTTGGCCGGTTTTTAGTATTTGTTGTTTTTCTATAGGGTTTGTTCTATAATTATACCAAAGACGGTATTGTTTTTATTACGATAGAAGAAATACAAAAAATAACTTTGATAATAAAAAGTTTCTTGTACGAGGGGGACTCCCCTTATTATTTTACTTTTTTATTATTTGGAAAATTCGCCGTTATATCACATTCTGCAAAGCAAAAATAAACAAGGGGCTATCTTATTTGTACGAGGTACAAAAGGGAAACCCAACTTGGGTAGTTTCTCTTAGTTTCATTTGATTCTACAAGGTGGCGTTATCAAAGCTAATCAAAGTATCCGACAGATGCCGCTACTAAATCAGCCATATGTCTCCACACCAAAGGTTATCACTCACGTGGCACTTTATGTAAATGATTGATTTATTTTATATTTTCAATGCAATTTCAATCGTAATATATTCATAAATTTACAAAATGAATATTTGGTAAGAGTATGATAAGGCTCTAAATGTTACGAATTCCACGTATAACCTGGCAAAAAAGTCGGGCATGTGGTGACAGCTGGAACTACAATATTTGTAAATCGCAACCAGCACATTTTAGAGTAAACCTTGGATCACGTTGCCAATTTCATTCCGAACAGCGCCCTCATTTTTTTTGCTCGACTATTTGCAAGGTTATATAGTGTTTTACATTTAAATCGAAATCGAAAGACCGAGGGTGGCAACACTCTATGGTGTTGTAAATTTTTTATTGTTACCCATTTTCATGTTATTTTTTAGTTAAAAGGTAAGTCATAAAAAAGTATAGGTTGGCAAAAAAAGAGTTCGGAATGATATTGAGGATTAAAGATTAAAGACATTTTATTGGATATGTAAAATAGTACAAAATCAGTTCATTTGTAAGTAGCTGCACGGGGGCTATCCATAAATTACGTCACATGAACTTCATGATTTTTTTGATGCCCCTTCGTCCTTGTCACAGGTGGTCATATTTGTGAGACCCCCTCAGTGACCTCACATATTTTACATTTTTACTTCTATAAAAGATTAAGTAGTTAAAGTTTCGCGTTTTCATACTTTAGATTATTACATGTGATGTCACGAAGCTGATAAATGATGACTTCCTTCTCCCATCCCTTGTTACACAATGTCACACTTCATTGACTCCCTACCCTCCTCTTAAAGTGTTGTCGCGACGAGCGCGAAACGACACGATACGACACAGTAAGCCTGACAGGTAATGTAAATGCTGGCAGCATTATCCATTCTGTATTGTCTATGATGAGCTTATTTTAATCTGTCAGTTCACTGATAATCAAAATGGCGGGAAGAAGTTAAAGCCATTTCTAAGTAGTGTGAAAAGTGTGTGTCTAGTGTTCTGTGTTCATTAGCCGAAGGATATGAAAGCTAAGTACCTAGCATAGGTCCCTAATATATTTGAAAGTATATTGCTTAGAGATCTGGACAACAGTGTATGGCTGTTCAGGTGCTTAAGTATATGTGTGCATATGTTTCTCCCTAGTTACTAGGGATGATTGTCTCATGTATTGTAAAGGAAGTTTGCGTGCCGGGTAGGTTGCCACATACTGATGTTATATCGAAACGTGGGACCGAGGCCAGGGGAGGCTATAAATCCCCGTGGAACCGAGCATAAGAGGTATTTGGGTAGGTTACTGTTTGTGGCAGGCCGAGTGCCTGGGGAGCAAGTCCCCAGGATCCAGACGACGTAGGGGTAGGTTACTGTGTATGGCAGGCCGAGTGCCTGGGGAGCAAGTCCCCAGGATCCCTGTAATACTATCGATAGTCTTACCAATGTCATACCTATAGTTAAGTACAGTCCTGGCGAACTCTCAGTTAACTTGTGTATATAGTTACTCTTTATGGAGGTAACTAATGAGACGATAATCCTGTATAATAATAATGACAATAATGTTGTTGATGATAAGTAGTATAGGGCTGCTAGGTGCTTGGGACACAGAGTATCGGTGTCATGGTACTTTAACTTCAACAGGAGGTGACAGACTCCTGACAGCATTATAACTAAAAGCGAAGCAGATATAGAAAGAGTACATCGTGGAAGGAGCGAAGGAAGTTACTCTGAAGAGACAAAAGGTATGCTACCTATATTGTCTCACAATCGTGACGCCTCTATTTATCCCCCAATTATCATATTAAGAGTAATAGCAACATGACACATAGCTACTGTATATATATAGTATATAAAGGTGGCGATATAGTAGAGGGCGTGGCGACAAGTGTGCCGTAATTTATGGATAGCCCCCAGAAAGATTGACAATATTATTAAATTTTTAGCCAACATCTGATGCTTAATTGATGTGATATTTGGTTGGTTACCTACGATTTCAGATAATTCCACCTGTCACCACGTCTATCTCTTTTTTTGCCTAGCTATACTCAAGTTACCTTACCAAGTTACCACCTTTCTATGTTCCCACGTACAATACTCGGACGAAACCATTCACTCAAATAAATGTGAATTTCAAGAAGGTCCCTTAAAAAGGCAACGCCATTTTATAACTGATAAAAAAAATTGGTAGCATAATAAAAAAAAGTCTTAAAGCTCTTTTTTCCTAAGTTAAATCATGTTTAAGCCGTTAACTGAAAATTCTAGCAGCATTTATTATGGACTATATTCCACCTATTTATAGTCCTATGGATCACCAGGCGGATCACCTGGTTGCACGTTTGCTTCTTTTTTTAAATTACTAATGCATGTTTTTTTTAATGGTTTTTAATCATTGATTTTATCTTATTAATTAATTTACACCTAATTTAATTGTGTCATTTCTATACATTTTAAAGCACCTTACCTGTTCTTATGATTGAAATTAGACGTTTTGGTGCATTTTCATGGCAAGGGGCCTTAACGGCCCCTTCTAAAACATATTTTTTTTCTAATTTACAACGGTTGACTTGAATAATATTATACTATTTTAATTTAAATGGTAAGTGAATTTGTAAACTAGCAACACTAGCATAAGCTTTCGTTCATTCGGTCGTCACTAAAGTCAAGTGTCAAAAATGTTGATGGACATGTTATTTTACTGTCAAGCAGAGTGAAACATAAATAAAGCGTATGAGTTTTTACAGAAATCATGACTTAATACTTAGGCCTAAATAGTTAATATGAAATAATTTATTTAAAAATATATCAGCTACTTACGTATTCGTTTTAATGACATTATGGATGGATTAATTCACGCGGCATTGGAAGCAGAGGTATATCGCTGCTTTTTACGTTTCTTTACCTTTAAATAACAACGATTTTATATGTTTTCGCTTCAATTAACCTTGTTATCGAGTATTAATCGTTTATTTTCCAGGGAATATTAAATCGTGCGAAACATGTGAACACCAACTTATCACCCTTTGACAGTGGTGTCTCAGACCATAAAATGACTTGGACTCATGATAAAATGCATCTAGCAGAGCCTGTTGATGAGTCAAGGATGAAACTTCAACGAAGTGTTGGAGGTGCTCCATCAAAAGCAGTGGAGAAGATTGATTTGTTTAGGAAGATGCATGAGTTGTACAGTGAGCTGAATCGGGACGAACTGTTGCAAGGCAACTACGTAAGTAACGTTCTTTCAGTGTACCTTATTCTAACTGGTGACTGCTTTTAATTTATGTGATCATGAACTCTACTGTGTCAAAGTACATTCATCACACATTAAGTAGGTGATGGTGGAATAGAGAAAGAAAGCTAATTTGTGAAGCTAATTATTTATTGGTACTTATTAAGTTATTTTTCTATGAGCTTTATTAACATCTAAATATGATGGATTTGTGTATTGTTAATAAAATTTTAACTGAATTAGTGTGTCAATATCATTAACCCGTCATATGCGGGAGGTGAAAAATATACCAAGTTCTAGTCTGTTCAGATGATAAAGACAACAAAAATAAGTAAAAAAAAAATACAAAAAGATATCTAAATTTTGAGCAAGGATCCATGCTTAACCATGTGAGGGGTTAATCTGGAATATGCAGGATAGTCACATAAATAGGTTAAAACGTGACAATATAAATTCTGCCTTGGTTTACTGGTTATTTATTATTAATAAAATAACGGCATCTGGTTCCGTAATCAGATGTGGGTTATCCAATAAAGTTAGTGAAGTAAAGTTAAATGGAATCCTTTACCTGCTGAGATTTTTTCTTCAAACATGTCTGTGGCACCACCTATATGAAGTTACATAAACCTATATAGTGCTTGCCATACTTGCAAAATTCTAAAAGTATAGAATATTTCATAAAAATCATAATTTTGTCCTAATTTTTAAATATCAGCAAAAGAGAAAATTAGTCTTATAAAAATAATGGAGTTTAAAGGGTGGTTCCACAAGCATTTCAACCGCTCTCATTACCTTCCTCGTATGAATGCCGAATTTCCAAAAGGTTGATGAAGCAAGTGCAATGCATTCTTTATAATATTGTCTTTTCTTTCTTGCAGCAAGGGCTGAAAACAACATCCTATTTATTAGAAAAGTTGCTAGCAAAATACAGCCTTAACACATTAATTATCAACTTATATCCTGGAAATAAGGGATATTCCTTATCACTTAAAGTCAATAATAATGCCCAGTATAACCCAGGGGACCCTAATGTAAGTATGAGATTTTATAATCTATAACTTTACGTATCACAACATATTATTATAACATATTATTACACATTCTCATCATAATATGATATTATTATAATAAAATGAAATCCCACTTTGTATTGAAGATTCCTCCCAAAATAAGACCTCTGCATATTTCAATGTTGTTTTTGCTTATGGTTGATACTTATCTATCCTTGCACTTGCTGCAGGTGAGATTTGATAATATATAAAAATTATATATTTTGTTCATATTATAAAATTTTCCTCTGATTAAATCTAATTACTAAATTTGTAGGTCTCAGAAAATAATGCTTTATACAAGCACCATGTCACCCATAAGCATTAAAAAAGGAATATTTTGAATTATTCTATACAATATTTTAGTCTGAAACAGGGTGTTTTTGTCGGAAATAGAAAATGGGATAAAGCTAATATAACCGATTTAGAGTAGAGCTCTAGAACCATACAGGTCCATTTAATGGCACAGACTAGGATATAAAAATAATTGATATAAAATGTTTGTTTTCCCAACTAGACCTCAACAAGTCAAGAGGAAACTTTAATAGAGACGCCTCGGTGGCCCTATGAAGAGGAAGACTTACTCAGTTATATTGATAATGAAGAATTACCAGTGGTGCTGTTAGACTTATTAGAATCTGAACACTCGTGTCTGTTCTACTCCGGCTGTATTATAGCGCAAATAAGGGACTACAGGCAGGCTTTTCCCAGTTTTCTCTGTGACACACACCATGTTCTTTTGAAACCTACAAACCAGGTATATAAATTATTTTATATCCTTTATTTTTCTTTATAGCATGCTACCGTAACTCAAAATAGAGTTTTTAACTTTTATTTTAAAGTTGTAATTGTACAAAAGTTTTTAACTTCTTTAAAATCATGACAACAAAATATCATCAGGTCAAAATGAGTAGTATATTATGTTATGAAATACCAATCAGCAGACAAAAGCAAGCTTTTCAATATACAGGGTGTTTGGTAGTCGAGTGTAGGGACCTTCAGGGGTGGAAAATGTCCCCATTTTGAACATTTTAAAACATATTTACTATTATAAAAAGTCTTATGGTTTTTGAGAGATTGCCCGCTTTAACTTTTTTTTTGTTATTTTTCCTTATGACCATACCGAAAAAAAAACTCAAATTAAATGTTTTTAAGCTGGTTTTGATGTTTTTAACTATTTTTTTTTTTAAATATGGCTTTCACATCTGCCAATTGCAACGAGATGTATTTTACCACCGTCAGAGTAGACATCGGTCACGTCCGGAGAATGTTGGGTAAAAATAATTTCGTCAATTTGTGGGAGGATCTTACAACAAAGAAACTTAGAGTTATGGACAGCACCAACAAAACAGGACATTTACAGATAAGCGAAGCTGGTTAAACGAAAGGAGGAAGTTTAAACATGTACGGACAGAGAGAGAATATTATATTGATACTATAATTTTATGTCGTGCTTTTTAACATAATTTAAGAAATATTTAGTGTATGGTGTTCATACCAAAGAAAGAAGAGATTGAAAATTAATAGGACGTGGGATATGTTTCGGAAGAGTGTCATAAAGGGAAAAGTTACCATTACTTTTACTTTATTGCTAATCACATTGTGCCACTTTTTTCCTATGTTAAAGGAATTAGAATAAAATTTTAACTTTAGTTGGACATTGTAATTTGTGTAACAGCTTATTTAAAATGGAATACTTACCCAAACTTAAAAATCAGTTTCCTTAAATATTAACACTGTCGTTAAAAAAATCGGTTACTTACTTGGGAAAAATATAGGGTTAATTAAATTTAAATAAGCGTACAAACATTACTGAAAACGTTTAAGATAACAAATTTTATTTGAGTTTTTCCAAAAAAATTAAATGAAAACGGGCAATATCTCAAAAACCATAAAACTTTGTATAATAGTAAATAATGTTAAAAATGCCCCCTTCTTCCACCCCTGAAAGTCCCTACACTCGACTACCAAACACCCTGTAGAGAAGCCGTAGTGCCCATCAAAATTGCCATGAATGAAATATGCTTAATAGCTTGGTAAATGGGTGCTCACAAGGCGGGCGTGGATGGAAGGTTGAGAGCAGAAAGTTTGACTTCGAGACTTTGTTTGGACTAGTTAGGAGACAATCATACTAAAAGTCCCCAGCCCTGGGAGGTGAGTGGGGGGGCACAAAGAAGGTCCCGTTTTTTGTTTCTTTTTGTTTACATCTTGAAAACGATGCGTCATAGGAAATTTTGTTCTCCTACATAATTAATCTATTTCCAATCATTGTCTAGATAATAATATGAGCTCCGAAAAACGGTCGATTTTCAAAAATCTGTTTTACCTCACGTTTTGCGTCATACGAGTACATTAACATACTTTAACATAACTTTTCAACGGTAGATGACATATTAGCATATGTATACATATTTTTAAAGAAAATTTAACTCTCTACAAGCTTTTTCTTGGGGGGCTTTTTTTTCTCAGATGAACTGTTTGCAAATTATAGAGCATTGTATGACAAAAAACTGAGGTAAACCAAATTTTTGAAAATCGGCCGTTTTTCGGAGCTCATATCTAGACAACGATTGGGAATAAGTAAAAATTGTATAGAATCAAAGCTGTAAAGAATTTCATTATGTAGTACTAGAACAAAATTTCCTATGACGCATCGTTATTGGGGTGTAAACGAAAAAAAACAAAAATCCGGACCTTATTTGTGCCCCCCTAGGGCTAACCTCCCAGGGGTGAGAACTTTTAGTATGATAGTCTCCTAACTAGTCCAAACAAAGTCCCGAAGTCAAACTTTCTGCTTTAGAACTTTCCATCCACAATCATACGTTGCCAGGACTAGGTATAAGAGCTAATCGTAATTTTATAAATCAACAGAGTATAATTACGGATGCTTCGTGCATCGGAGGGCGGTGCGGGTGGGCGGGTGAAGAGCGTGGAGCCCTAGAGGCTCTGGAGTCAGCCTTAGTGCACGCGTCCGCGCCGCCTCTTTGCCTCGACCCGCGCCCTGCCGTGGGGCTACTGGCCGCGAGGTTACACGCGGCGCCGAGGCTCTTCAATACTCCGAGGATCAGGCGGCAGGCTCGGCGATTTTCTCAGGTATGCCTTATGTGCCGTTCGCTATAGGTTGCGACTCGAGAATTCCTGAGAAATCTCGAGTACGGTACATGACATCTCTCATGCATCAACAGTAGCGCCTAAGTTGAAATAGTACGCAAATCTTCGAATGTAGGCGGGTCTGTTTTCACAATCTAAAACACGACACGGTCCTAGATTCAATACCTGGTTAGGTCAAATATTTGTGTGAAGTGATTCAGTATTTTTCCTGAATCTTGGATGTTTTCTATGTATTTAAGTTTCTTTATTGTTGTCTTGTACCCATGTTACAAGCTAATGGTGTATCCACACCGAAGTAACTTTTTGTGGAGCAAAATTTTGCATCATGATTCGGAATAAAAAAAAAACTAAATATCATATGACAAGGAAAATATGCCAAACCATTTCTAAGGCATATTTTCCTTCTCATAGTCATATAAGAAGTTTAGTTTAGTTAGTTTAGATTTAGTTATTTTATTTTATTATATTTAACCCAGAATGCTAATACATATAGAACTTAATATCAACCGATATTAACTTAGTTATTTTATTTTATACTCATTATTTATTTTATTTAATCTATATTGTACAGAAATAGAAATTTGACTACAAAAGGTGAACTTAATGCCTAATGGCATTCTCTACCGGTTGACCTTTGTGGGCAAATCAGAAAATTGTTGGTCTTTTTCCAAATAAAAGACGTACTGATTAGAGTGTATTACGACATATTTTAATGTTTTTTTTTTTCATTTTTAACCCCTTTGAGGTAATGTCTACGTCATTTATATTAAATTTGATTAATTAAGTTTCTTAAAGGTGCTAAGTATATAAGGACAAGATCTCAAACTAATATCCATATTGTCATGAGTCTAATTAATATGGAAACAATATTTTTAACAACTCGTTCACTTCGATTTGTTTGATTGTTTAAATCATAATATTTTTATGCAACTGATGCAAGTTGCATTGTTTATTTTTGAGAAGCGAAGTAGGTGATGGCCACGTGATACCCGGCCTGTGTTGGTCTGACCCAGTAACCTTCAACCTGTCACTCATTAAATCACTTATCTAAATACTTTTCAGTTTGCTAAATAAGCAATTATGGTTTATGTCTAGGGCAGTTATTATAATGAGCGCAATGTTAATAAGTTTTATTGTTTAAGAATTATATTTTTTATGACGGGTTTTTTTAAAACTACTTGCACCGTCTTGTGTTAGTATTTCCATTGTACAGCATGATGAATTAAATAAGCCCATCACGACGGGTCCGTTGCTAGATCATTGATGAGTTGGATAGTTTGCGGGCTATTTAATATTCCAGAATCCGCATAAAACAAAAACAAATACTATTTCATACAGAGACATATTTTAAACACTAAGTTGACGGGCACCAATAATGTCCATTATTGAAAGTTACTTAGGCCTTAATTCAAAGATCATAATGTTATTAAATGATTGTTGCAAAATAAATGAATATCCCTTATATGTGTGGCTGATACTTGTCGACGTCATTGAGTGATATCTCCGCATCACAGGATCACTGCTAACAATGGATAAACTTATCACATTTGACAGCGCAAAATATACCTTCGTGTGTGCCCGTAAGAGAGAAATTCTCGTTGCTTTTAGCAGACGCTGGCCTATGTCGATTTTTCCTTGACATGGCGTTTTCATAAGGTTAACAGTATGATTTTTTTTTCTTAGGTGGCAGTAAATAGGAAAAGAAAATTGGATCAGTTTACTCACTATCACGGATTGGAACTTCTGGAATTAATACACAGGCAAAGAGCAAAAAACAGCCGGCAATCTGTTCCTCACACGCGGTTGACGTCTAAATACCCAAAAAAGCCACCAGAGGTAAAGATACTTTTTTTTATTAAAAGCATTCAGGCCCTAAAGATAAAACTCAAAATGACAAGACAATAAATTCCGTGTTACCAACATTCAGAGCAGGATAAGTTTCTTATCTATACTAATATTATAAAGAGGTAAAGTTTGTAAATTTGTTTTTTTGTCTGTTTGTAAGGGCTAATCTCCGGAACTACACATCCGATTTCAAAAATTCTTCCACCAACATTTATAATGGGCTTTCAGGGTAGACGTAGGCTATATTTTAACTTTCAAAAGTACTGACTCTCCGCAGACAAAGTCGCGGGCGGAAAGCTAGTCCTTAGTTTAGTTTATTTATTCATCAATGTAATATTACAATATATACGCATTGCAAGTCAAAATAAACGAAATTACATTGAGATCGTCAACACAAATAAAATAAAATAATTAATGAACATCATGAATTTTAAAATTAAATAATAATGATATCAACGTTTTAATGTCAAAATACTGCCTTTCACCAACTTTTTCTTTTTACAATTTTGACGTAGCTTGAAAGTAGCTTTAATACATAAGTTTTGAGAGATCGTTAAACATAATAACTGCAGTAATCCGATATGGGTTTGAGTGACAACTATACATTATTTATTTAAGGTATTTAAGCCAATAGAACCGCCTAAAATGGAGCCCTTGCCTCTCGCCTTGCCCTCCGAGCCCAGTGGACCTCTCCGTCTAGCGAGAGCCTACGAGAGGCCTCGGCCTACTCCCGACTGCCAGCCGCAACTCGTCGAAGAATACATACTAGAGACTGAAAAAACGTCCCCTCACGCCGGCGCCGGATTCTTCCACATAAAGCTCTCGATATTGCAAAGACCGTCCGATCAAGAGTTTTTAGGGGAGTTATATGTGGATAGAGACCATGTTGAGGGTGAAAGGAACGGGGCGGCGTGCCGGTTTACCTTAGGTATGATGTTTCTAATAGTGTCTTTTGTGATTTTAGTCTTATCGTCAAAAGTCATTGACCCTCGATATAACTACCAAAAAAAATTTATTTAGTAACTCATTCTCAAGCCAAAATAATAATTTAGGTTGTCTTTTTTAACCCCCGACGCAAAAAGAGAGGGGTGTTATAAGTTTAACGTGTCTGTCTGTGTATCTGTGTATCTGTCTGTGGTATCGTAACTCCCAAACTGATGGACCGATTTTCGTTTAGTTTTTTTTTGTGTCATAAATAATTTTATCCCGAGTGTTCTTAGCCATGTTTCATGAAAATCTGTTTAGCCGTTTGAAGATCATCAGCTCTTTTCTAGTTGATGAGGGGATCTGATTTTTTAATTCTTGAAATCTTCTAGTGACGAAGTCCCTCCAGTGAAAATGTACGTGCTTGGAGCCCGTTAGCGGTTTTGCTCATTGCTCAGAGAGTTTTTAGGCGCTGATATCGGGGGTTTTTAACTCTGTTAGGTTATTCTACTACTACGACAACCATATAAAACTACGCAATATTAAATTACCTTGTTAAATTTACTAAGTATGTGTCTGTCTAGGTTCGAGGCTACAAGCAAACAAATACATCCAACAATTTACGGAGATCTTCACGGAGGAAGGTCGCAAATCTGTTAGGATAAAGCACATTGTGCCTGGACAGTTGCCAAGAGTCTCGTTCACCGGCGGCATGAGGGAAATGGTAATAAAATAACACTATACATAAACTTACTATGTTCTGTAAATGTGACATTGTCTCAGTGTTTAAATTGTTTGCTTAGGGACAGTTGCTGCAACAGCGGGCAGCAGCTGCAAGCAATGCGACTGTTCACACGCACGCTACTACAGTACCTGTTGTGTAAGCTACTTTTAAACTATATATTTATGAAGAATAATGTTAATAATTTTTTTTTAAATAGCCTATTTCATTTATATAGCCTATCTATCATTTATAGAGTCACGAACACTAAAATAAAGACAAATATAGCTTGTGTCAAAAGTGTGTGGTACAATGAAATTATGCAATAATCTAGCGCACTGCAAGTTGGATATTGTAATGTGGTTTTAAGAGAATGGTCGAAACTTTGGACCCTAAACTTAGTGGGGAGCCGAGTACCTATATATTGAAATATATTTTTGATTTCAGAACGCCGGCCATAACGGCGACTCCAAATACTCATACCCCTGCGCGGCAACTTCCAATACTGGTAAACTTACTTACAATCAGGAGACATTTCACAAGAGCTGCCACGAATAGATCGAATTAGTAAACGAAATCATCATCTCGGCCTTCAGTAGCCCACTGCTGAACATAGGCCTCCTTCATTGATTTCCAGCGGCTACGATCCATTGCGGCCTGCATCCACGACTCCTTTATTAATTCGACTGTTCATCGTGTGGTTTCGTTCGGTCCATTCACCGCAGCTTATGAACTGAATGACATATTATTTTTAAAAAGCTTAAAAATTTCGCAGTACTACGTGCACGGCTGACTATTTTTGGTTAATCGGACTACAAAAAACAATGATATGAAATGTAATAAAATAAGTAATGACCATTCCAGCAAGCGCAACTGCAACAAGTGGGCAGTGTGGGCAGCGTGGCGACGGTGGCGGGCGTGGGCAGCGTGGGCACGGGCGTGGGCAACGTGGGCAGCGTGGGCAGCGTGGGCGTGGCCGCCGTCGCTGCCGACGCGCTCAAGCAGCAGCCGTCGCCCACCACGCCGCGGCTGTCGCCCCAAGTACAGACTGCGGTGGGTGTTTTATCCATACTACTCCACTACTAATATTATAAATGAGAAAGTAACTTTGTTTGTTTGACACCTTTTCACGACAAAACGGATTTTAATGAAATTTGAGAAGGAGGTAGATTGTAACCTGCGGAAGGACATATGGTATATTTTGTATCGAAAAATTGCGAGTTTCCGTGGAAATAGTGATATACGACGTTTACGCGGACGAAGGTAATAAAGGTAGGTTTCTGTGGGTCGCGACAGGTGCGATGGATGCGCGCAACTCTCGCTACGCGGCCCTACCCACGCATTTCAATTATTAAAAAGGCATTCCAATTATTAAAAAGGTAAATAAACTATAGCATTTCAAATAATATAATTTAATTCCAGAGCCACGATATCCACTCGACGCAGGCGTCGACCAACCAGCTGCTGGCGCAACAGCTGACCAACCCTCAGCAACCCCTCAACCCGAAGAAGATGCAGTCAGCCATCATACACATACAGCACCCGCTCATGTCCACCGCTGGGACGTCGCAGGTAATGTTTTTTCACTTCTCATGCTCTAAAATGACTATTAATAGCCTGTGTAGGCGGACTAAAGTGATACATTTAATACCTAGAGACTAAAGTACTTTTTCTTTTTAATTTCCTTATAAAAGCCTTGGAAAACCAGATACTAGGTCTCGTAGGTATGTTTCCTAATAACGAACTTCTGGGCTATTTAAAACCTTTTTAAATTATAATGTTAACGTGAATGTCTATGTATTAATAACACAATTTATTAATTTAGAGATAATTATGAAATTAGCTCATCAAATGTGTCATACTTTTACAGGTACAAAACATACAGTACACGACTACGTCGACGGCGCAACAAAAGGCCACCATCACGAAACCACGGACAACGAACCCGGCCATCAGCGCGCTGGTCACTAGTCTCATGAACTCCGCGCAGCAGTTCCAACAAGGTAGGATCATTTTAGTAAAGAACAACTTCGGCCGCCCCGGTCTTTTTTTTCTTAGCATACAGTCATCCTTAGTTATCCTGACATAATACTGAGTCGGTGTGCGTATACAAATTAGTCAGTTTTATACATTGTTACGGACAAGTCACATCATAAAATGTACTATGGCGAAATTGTTGTTATAAAAATACCCAATGGTTCCTAACACATTTTCCCTGTATCTCGTATAGTTTTTAATTTCGCCATTATGTTCCAGTTTAAAAAAATCATACTGTATAGGAATAACAAAAAAGGTACGAAAGAAAGAAAGAAAGAAAGAAAGAAAAATATTTATTCACAACAACGAACACAGTAAGAAATTAAAATAATTTAAAGGTACACAGAAAGTTATCGTGAAACAGTCCCAACTCAGCTTCGCCAAAGCCAACGCTGGTCTTCCGTTGAGACCGCTCGGCGAGAACACGGAAGGTGACACAAACAATAAATTTTTCATTTCAAGTGACAGACAAATCACGAAACAGCAATAGCAAAAAAATAAAAGAAAAAAACAATAAAAACAAGAGACAGGTGATTGTGTACAGGCTTCGTACAGACAGCGCCCAGGCGGCGATCACTAGCACTACAGGGAACCTGCCTTATCTATGCGCATGCCTGAGCGCATACGTAAAAAACCCCGAAATTCCCTGATATCTATATTATACTGTAATCTGGGGTGCGCACAATAACAAACACTCATTTTAACGATTCAAATCGCATAACTATCTCTTACGACCTCACTCAGAGACGTCAATTAATTTTTAAGTAGATATATGTATGTTTTTTTGTAGATATGGTCTATGCTAGTGCAGAATCCGTATTTATTTATTTATTCACCATTTAGGTATTTGGCTTTGATTTGAAAAGCTACAGGCAAGGTATCACATTAATTTAACGTTTGCTTGTAATTATTTCAGCGGCCAGTCAGAACGCAGCCAAGTCCGCCGTAAGCACGGCGAGTACGAGCGCAAATAAGACGATACTAAACCTTCTGAACAGCGCGCCGGCGGCCATGACGCACGTGACGTCAGCGGCCGAAGCCATCGACGCACACAAGCTGCTCGGCCGGACCGTGTCCATAGCGGGCGCGCGGCTTATCACGGCCACTACTGCCACGCACACCCTGCCTACATACACCCAGCAGGTAAGACTCGTATCTTGTAGGTATCTGGAGTCGAGACGTCGGGGCCGAAGCCATCGACGCGCGCTGTTGCTCGGCCGGACCGTGTCCATAGCGGGCGCGCGGCTTACGAGGGGCGTTCAATAAGTTATGATAATCGGTATTACATATGGGAGATATGTAAATGGTTATATTTTAATGGGAATAGGCACACATTCTATGTTTGCAAACTTTAATTAACGTCATTCAATTGTTTTATTTTAACCCTATAAAAATAATTTTACTTTTGGAGGGCAAATTTTGTACCTTCATGTGTCTTCACTAAATCATCATCAGCTCGTGATTTTTACGTAGTTGTTTTTGAAAATTAGTGTATGAGAAGTAGTAGTCGAAAGTTAGGGCTAAATAACATTGGGAGCGGTTATCGGTTCAGAACTTTAGTCGGAGAGCAGCACCCTTGTGAATTAGAAGGCTCTGAAGCATAATTTCTGCCGCAAATTCGTAATTGTTTTATCCAGCTTGTTTTGTAAATATTTTTCCATAAATATGCTAGAATAATGTTGTATAACTCTTATAGATTATTTGAGCTCAATTGCTATAAGCTAATGTCACAGTATTTATTTGTAGGCCTCAATAATCTTGAAAAAGGCCGAAAAAACCACCCTAATTTTTGGTGACAGAGCTGGAGATTAAAAAATACACTACAAAGACAACTTGTTTATCCTTTAAATCATAATGATAAACCAAGGTTTCATTTTCCATCACAATATATTTTATTAGCGCATCAGTACTTTCTCCACAATGCTCCAAATAATTAAAAAACTAACTCTTATTTTTGCCGTCTTGTAAAATTGTTCATACAGATGTTTTTGGTTCAGCTATCACTGAAAACAAATGAAAAATGTATGATTTTTTTTTCTCTAATTTAAGGTTGATTAGTGCCATGGTATAGTCCACATTAAAAGAATATCAATATGATGATGGTTCATACCGATTCTCAAAACTTAATGAACGCCCCTCGTATCATTGCCACTTCTGCCACGCATACTTTACCTACATACTTACACCCAGCAAGTAAGAATGAGACAAAAATAAAATTGGAGAGTGTGGCATGACGGAGCGCAACGGCAGCTCGACAGAAGCGGAGCGCCTGACGCTGTGTGGCCGTCGGCTCGCCGGGCTCGTGAGTCTCGTGTCCCGCTGGCGTCAAACTAACTTGCTGTGTGTCTCAACTTGAGACTCTCAAGCTTAACTTAGCGGCAGCGGCCATAACGCACGTGATGTTATGGGTCGATCAACTTTTTCTTCTCTGTACGTTTTCTATGGTTAAAATTCATCATACGTACATTTTTGTCGTAGCTATAAGCCCGTTATTTTATGGACTATTTCCTTAGCACATTAGTAGCATATATTATAACAGTTTTTTTTTGAGAAATTCACTGTTGTCTCTTGGACAACGAGACAGAATAACAAATAAGGAAAAGTTGATCGACCCTTATCGACAACGTCAATAGCGTAGAAGTTTGACATTATTGAAATAGCGTTACGTTTCAATTGATTTAAAGTATCAATGTTTGATAATTCAGGTGGTCGGCGGTTACACGTGCGAGTCGAACGAGACGACGAACGTGTCGAGCAGCGAGAGCGCGCTGCTGGAGCGGCTGATGGGCCCCGAGCCGGCCGCGCCGCCCGTCTGCCACGTGCAGGTACCGCGCCGCGGGCACGCGCCAGCCTTGTCAGCGTCGGTGGCATAGTGGTTCTTCTCGTTACGCAATATATTATTTAAAAAAAAAACACTCGTATTGAGAACCGCCTCCTTTTCTGGTAAAAAAGTCAATCCGCTATCTTTTACAGGTCAAAGTCCACTCTTTAACTGAACCTTATTTCCGCAGGGTCTAAGCCTGGCATCGCTGCAAGGGCTGCAAGGCATCCAGGGCCTTCAGAACGTGCAGGTGCAGATCCCGGGGCTATCGGCGCCTATATCGCTATCCCTGAACGTGTCGGGAGCGCCTTCTGGCTTGCTCGTGTCTGTGCCGCCGACTACGTCCGTCGTGCTTGCTAACCAGCCTTCCATGCTCTCGTTACCTATCGGTGAGTTCTCAGCCATGACTAGCATAGCACTCCACCTTGGTCCTCAGGGTTGGCAACTTGCAGTCTTGAGATTGCGTTTACGTTGCAAATGTCTAGACGTCAGAGTCCATTTATCATCAGGTGGCGTTTATGCTTGTTTTTCTTCTCAGTACCATAAAAAACTGGCGCCACTATATATGCCAAAGTGTCACAGTCTTATCACAGCGTAAAATTTTACAGTGGGTCATCGCCTTTGAAGTCTCGCGAAGAGGCGCCTTTTGTTATTGCCGCAGGGTTGTCACATTTATTTATTTATTAATACTTAATCTGTTCCATATCCATATTTGTTTATTGGTAGAGCTTGTATGTAGGGTACCAGTAATATCATACAGTCTCTCACAGCACAAGTAGTATGAACCATTATAACTCGTAACCACTCTCTCGCCCCGCGAACTCCAAGTCGCGAACAAGTCGCGGACCACTTGTGCTAACCGTCCTGAAGTTCCCGATCGTTTCGTGGTAAAAATCAAGGGAGCATTAGGCTAATGATATGCGTGTTTCAGCGCAACTGGTGAGTGCTGGCGGCGTGAAGGGCGCGGTGCGCGGCGGCGCGGTGCAGGTGGTGCGCGGCGCCCGCCCCCCGCGCCCCGCGCGCCCGCGCGCCGCGCCCGCGCCGCTCCCGCCCGCCGTCCGCCCAGGTACGTTCGTTACAACACTACTACTGACTTCAACTTGGCGCGTGCGCTGGTATTGAATCCAGAATTACAGAGCGAGCGAGGGATCCTAAAATTGATTGATAAACAGGACCCTGAGCGCAGCGTAGGATTCAAAGACACGAGTCACAAATAACTTTGAACAATTTTTCACCTCACCGTAGCGAGGAAACTAGTTGCTAAAAATGATTCCACGAGCATCACATCAGGTTACGTATTCGTGCTACTCTAGCTTCCGCTTCCACCACGACGACTACATAACTTTTCCACGCTAGCGGGTACCGACTGCATAAACAGAAAAAAAACTATTCTTTCTTCTATCTCGGCCCCTCACTGCTGAGGATCGTGACCACATATCCAATCTGCCAATCTGTGCGATCTTCTGCCGAGTGGGATCCAAAATAACGAGTTTCTTCAAACTGTGCTTCGAGGATCGCACGATGTGACCGAAGAAGCGGAGACCGCACTTTTTACATATTAAAAAAAGTCGCTTGGTGATTCTTAACTCGTTCAGTTCAGTATGGACTCTTTAGTTCTCATGGCAGTTCTCGGTATACGGAGTAGTCTCCGTTACCACCACATTTCGAATGCATCGATTTTACTGCTATCACGGCTTTTTACGCCCCATGTCTCGGTACCGTAGAGATGGTTGGAAAATACCAGAGCTCGAACCACGCGCACATTATTTGCACGATGAATTCTTCGATTCCCCCACACTTTATAAAGGTTAGCCATCGCTATCGTTAGCACTTTAGACCATACCGGATCTTCGGCGGATTTCTTCCGTGCAACTGCCATCATTTGTGATCATCGGCCCAAGGTAAACAAATTCGCTAACATTTTCGTAATCGTTGAGTGCGTTTGTGAGGGTCAGTAATTAATCTCAATCTGCCACCATTATTTTAATCTTTAAATAGTTGATCTTCATACCTGGCACTGTTTAGCAGGCTCGAAAAGGAAAATAAACTAAAATGAGTAACGCGTGACTGCAGGAAACTTGTGTCGACAAGCCTCGGTCAGCAAGGCCGTCAGGTGTGGATCAAATCGGACACGTTTTTTATTACACACTGTTTTAAACGATTTTCACACTTACTAACACTATGAAACGGGACTTAATCGCGTAATAAATAACATTTACCTTATCGTTTCGACTGCTACAACAGCCGCGGTCAAAAAAATACTGAATATTTATTACGCGATTTTTTACTTTTATACAAATACGAATAATTTATTTCTTAATTTTAGTAGATCTATGAGAATAGGTACATTGTTTTCAATATCGATTATTGGTTTATCGTACCTTTAGGATATTCATCAAGAAGCGAATTTTGAGCCACTATCTAAAAGCGAAGAACAAGAAGGCATAAACTGAATCTTTTCGTTAAAATTATCCATCACCTAACGGGTGCCCTATCACTAGCAGGGTCTTTTAATTTAAGTACTTGATTTAATATCTAATTTTGAATACTATGTTGACTATTGTTCATGTTAATTGACAGGTACCGCTCAATTCATCACACAGGCGCAAGCCCAAGCCCTAACTGCGCAACAAGTCAGGAGAAAATCCAACCCGGACAGTTCTTAGTTAATAACAAAAGCAATAGCAGCACTGCCCGTCTAGCGAATAATGTAAATACATATATTAGATAATTTATTGTATAGTAACATAAGGAGCCGCGTGCAATAGTGCGCCTAGTGGAAGGAATTGTGATCCGAAATGCCATGGTTATATGGCCCGTCTGATATATTTATGAATAGAACGATTTGGTTGGACTATCCAAGTAAAATGGTGGCTACTTAACACAAAACTAAAGACTCAATAAAATATAATTCGGTTACGATATAATGTTGACAACGCGTGTAGAAAAAAATCTGCGTGATCGATTTTTTTTAATGCTTGAAGAGTTGATAATATTAATTTACCATGTTTGTCAATTTTACTGTTCGTATCATAAAATAACTTGTTAATTTGACTGGGTAATTCTTCGAGCGTTTCAACCGCTCTCGTTCCACTGGTCGCATTAATGTCGAAATTCCTATAGTTTTGGATGATATTTCCAGTTATCTTGTAGATTGCCCTGACTTCTTCAAAATAAAAGAAAATGCTATCCTAATCTACAGGAAATTCGACATTAATGCAACTAAGGAAATGAGAGCGGTTTAAACGCTTGAGGAATCACCCATATAAATATAAGGCTTAAGAAATCCAAGTAGTTAATGCCATATTACCGATTTGTTGAACTTGTTTCTTTTGTAAGAATGATCCTTGCATTTAAAAGTGCAGTGCCTAATTGTGAATATGATCTAATAAGTATAAGAAACATTGCATTAATACATCGGTATTCCGGAAATGGCTCTTAGCGGGGTTAAACATTTATTTTTGTTAAATAAAAACAAGCTGTACGTTACGCATGCGCTGAAAGTGCATTTTTACAATACGGACTGTATTTGTTGCAAAGCCGGTGGGTTCACTTGAATACACTCGCTTGTTACAAGTAAAATCATTGAATATTAATCATTTATGCACGGAAGACGACCTACTACGGCAACTAGGTCAGATGTTGGCACAACATGGCCTCAACTCACACTATATTGCATTTCCCGACCATTGGAATTATGCCAACCAAAGCATGGAATACGTAGGTACCTATTGATTAGCAATTTCACCCTTTTTATTACAATGAATTAATTTTGCTTTTAATCATGTGTTTCACACATTTTATCTAGTTTCTTTATTTTGTGAATTTTTCAATCATGTATGTTTTTATAATTGCAAGTCACAAATTTATTTTTATTCAGTATGTATCGATACGAAATTTAGACTTTCATGGACATCAGTAAATAAAAAAATGATCATGACATTATTATTGTGACTAAATTTAAGCGTTATACTTGATATTAAAATAAAATGTTAATGAATCCCATTTTAAAAATATTATAAGTGAAGATTTTATTTGTTGTTGGAGTTGTTGATAGTGAGTGTAAATATGTATGTTGTTAAGGTTTCGAACAGGGCCGGTTGTTTGTTGCGTTACTGTTCCGGGCTCCGGGCTCCGGGCTCCGGGCTCCGGGCTCCGGGCTCTGGGCTCTGCGCTCCGGGCTCCGGGCTCCGGGCTCCGGGCTCCGGGCTCCGGGCTCCGGGCTCCGGGCTCCGGGCTCCGGGCTCCGGGCTCCGGGCTCTGTGCTCCGGGCTCCGGGCGCGAAATGATCTGTAGATACGATCAATAGTGTTACAACACTTACAACAACAGGGCGCGATTTTATGCCTTTTTTTAATGAATTATGCCTACTATTAAATTTTACCATAAAACAGGCAATGAAGTTCAAATTAAACAGGCAACTGTCTGTAACTGGTAAGGACTAACCGCTTGCTTTTTAATGTAAGTTTTGCGTAATCAGTATTAATATAACAACTATTTGTAACGGAATAACAATGAATTTGTAAGACTTTTGCATTGATTTGACATTGTTTGGAATAGGCTGTAAATGTGTATTATAATTCGTGTAAGCATCACACTTAGCGGAGCGGACGGCGCATGCGGGGATTGGCCGTGATGTGACGATGAATTATTGTTCTCTCTGCTAATCTTGACTTTTGTAGTGAAACTACGCTAAATGATCGATTTTATTACAACGGAAGAGCAATGCATAAATTCCTATTTAACATATATCGGGATCAATCAACTGTCATCATTGGTAGGTTTGAATGAGCGATGCAATTTTAATAATATTTTTAAGAAGCCTCAAGTACCTAAGTGTTCAAACGCCAACTATGTTCGCCACAGTGAATTCCTATCGCATAATATTGTATCATATGTACGTGGTAACGGGTTTAAATGAATTGTTTTCTATATATTGTAAAGAAGTTCCGTGTGTTGTAAATTCATTTTATTTACTTGCTTATGATGAAGTACGTTATTTCGGTTTGAGAACGTATGTAACTCCGAATATGTAAGTCTGATTGGAAAATTAACGGAGGCTGCCGTGTTAAATTCAATCTCGCAAAACCAAATCAGCAAATTTAACGCGCCTTTCTGCTCTTTAGTGCTAGTACCTTACTCATATACTCAATCCGTAATCTAAACATCGATTAACATGACCCTTCACAGCCGGCTCTCTACGCGGGCCACATTTGCTTTACGTGTGCATAACCCCAACGTTGAAATTTAATAACAATAATATGATTGGTCTGATGAGTTTTGTCAGGTATTTTAGAGAGCAACCCTCATTAATGTAATCAGATTCTAGTCTATGAAATACATCTTACTTGAGTTTAGTTTCTAGCAGCTGTGGCTTGAGCAATAACTCAGGTTATCTAGCTAGACAAGATCTGTAGGTCCCATGATTTTTAATTTGTTAAATGCTTAGAAATATTTAAAATTAATGCAGTCGCCCCGTTGTCAAGTTACCTGAGTTATTTATCTATTTTTAGTTAGTTAATTTTGGTGTTACCTAACAAATTCAATTACGGGGGTCTTCAACCATGTTATTTTTATAATACGGTAGAATGTAAACTTCCTGGAATAGCTTGCATTTTGACTCCTGAACTTAGTACTCCCAGTGTATCAAAAACATTGTTGAAGACTCAAGTAAAGAATAAAATGTATAAACGTATCATTGTACCTATATGATAGTTCATTTTATTTACTAAAGATAGGTACCAGGATGTGTTCATAAAGGCATTCTATGACATGCCTAGATTTGTATTTGTTCTAAGGTACCGCCTGGGCTTATAGTAGACCGTGTAAACATTATTTTGCAGCTGTCGCCACAAATTATAACTTCATTACGTAGGTACATAGTAGGTATTACTACCAGACACCGGGGAAAACTTGAAGGCTCAAATGCTTAAGGCTCTTTTAAATCGACGCGTCATTTGTGGTATGAAGAAGGTAATCGAGCACACCTGGCACCTGGTTTGAAAACGCATTGTCAACCCTGAGCACGAAGATGGAATGCTGGTTATGAATAGCAATAATTAGTACCTTGTCAGTTTAGTATTTAAGTCCAACGATACATTGGTTGTGATATAATCATTATGTAGTTCAATTTGTTCGAAGAGAACTTCGCTGCAAGGGGTGCTAAAGTCAAGCAAATGGGTCTCCTAGTAAAAAAAAGAGTGCCGTTTGCCTTACTCACGCTAACATACGTTCATATTCCTCGCACATACCTAATTTATCGCTTTATCTTTATTTAACTGGTGTGGTGCGAGGAGGACTGCGCGCTAGTAGGTACTCTGGTAGCAATAACTACTCTGTGTGATATAATATGTACTTTTGGATGTAGGTGTACGAATTGTTGATCTCATTTGTTTTCGGACATGTAGCTCAATCTGTACATACGATGTTATTTAGTAACATAAAGTGAGAACTTTATCCGAAACATGTAAATTTATATTTTAAGAGATAATAAAACTGTATATATTTTTTAATGAAGATTTTTATACATAATCCAATTTTGTTCAGGTGGTCGTGTGATTCCAGTTTCAACTGTGAATGTAGTTTACCATTAACGTACTCTATTGTAAATATTAATTTTAAATGTAATGTGATATGCATTTGGACCTTGATTGTACTAGCGGTGTATCATAAAATGTATATGGTTATGTTGACATGGATTTGTGTATTAAAATGATATTGTAAAAATTAACTTAAGTAAGTATGTTGTTCAGAGATTGACGTTCCGAACATAAATAACTTTTACATATTCTCATGTTTCCTTTACGTGGTCTACAATGACTCAACAAAATACCTAACCCATTGGTTGCCAGTTTGCCAGGGGGCCTAGTCAAGATACATTACGCTAACTTAACGCTTTTCTAAACTAATGGCTTTGTGAGCTGTAGACCTCGCGACAAACTTAACTTTGAAGTTGGACAACTGTTATCCCTATACATTGCTCAAGCTGAAACAGAGACGTTTATGTCGCTCGGTCACTGAATAAAAAAATATGGGATTGACCTAAGCTAACGATCAGGTGCGTCAGCCATTCATCACCTAGCCGATTTTTGAAAATCGTTCAGTTAGCCTAAATGCATCTGGGCTCGGTGCCGGGCCCCAGATCGCCGGCAGCGACAGCCGACAGCATTTTAAAGTCATCCTTCCTTCCATCATCCAGGACTTTGAAACCAATTTTTTTGGTTTAAGATATAGCCGCGTAATGGGAGCCCGGTGTAGTTTTGGCCTGTGTCAAAATTATATGAGTTAAACTCCCAAGTCGTTAACTATTAGGAACAGAAGGGATAATGTTGAACCTAGATCTGTGTATAACCCATTAATAATGTTGCGGTTGAGGAAACAGCGGGGTTGGGTAGGTAACTGCCGCACTCAGAGACGTCAATTAATTTTTAAGTTTGATTAAAGTTGCTGCGTCTTATTCTATTGCTATAGTAAAGAAAGTGACAGCAGCAATTTTAATCAAACTTAAAAGTTAATTGACGTCTCTGAGTGCGGACGTAAGTCTAAAATTGGTTGGCCAGCCAGGTCAAAAAAAATTAACAAAATTTTGGCAAATCTAAAACCGCAATGACTGTGAGCCGTATGAATAAAGAAAAGTAGATAAGATTGATTTATTCTTTATTGGTACCTAATGGAGCGTCCCTACTGAGAGCATTCGGCGTCAAATATTCGAGTGGTGTGGACGTTGAGCCGGGCGTACAAAGCTTACAAATTATTGATATTATAGCTCGTTTACAAATTCTCGGGTAGGAATGCTCTCAGTGAGGACGCTCCTTTAAATACGGTATCTAAGTTTTGGATAGATGTTTTATAAAGGAAAATGTTAATAAAACTATTTTAATTTAAGAAAAAATAAATTTGATAAAAGGAAGGTGTATCTTCCAGTTAGAAGAAAAATAAAACCAAAATTCCCACTATTAGTGCATTTATTTGGCCATCAAACTTGTGTCACGTATAGTCGACGCGGCGCCAGTGTATCGTCTATTCGTTGTCAAGTATAGGCGACAACGGCGGTCAAAGGGTTAATTGAGCTCGCATAACTATGTACAATATTTTTGCAAATTACCCATAAAACATTTACTTCAAAATTTTAGACGTAAAATCTTATACTTTCCTTTATTCATACAGCCCTGTGAAAGATGAACCGTAGGTACCGTATGTATTGTACCGTACGGTACGGGGTAGGTAAAATTTCCTGTAAATTTGGTTTGGTTCTTATTCACTTTTACTTTACGATCAATACTTTACGGCTAGCTACGACACGTAACTCTAGCGAAAATGACACTTCGGGATCAATATTTCCTAAACGGTCCCGATTTAGTATGTTTATCAAGACACTTCAAGGTAGAACTGTACCAATTTACAAAACTACACGATTTATTTCCTCTGAATGCCCATATTCGGCAACTTTTGAGTGCAACTTTTCGACGCTTTCTGCCGCACTCGGAGACGTCAATTAATTTTCAAGTTTCATTAAAGCTGCTGCGTCTTATTCTATTGCAATAGCAAAGAAAGTGACAGCAGGAACTTTAATCAAACTTAAAAGTTAATTGACGTCTCTGAGTGCGGCTGATAGTGTAATATTTGGAGGGTTATGTAAATAGAAACTTCAGGTTAGTTTGGTTAAAAAAGTATGCCTTTTATTCTTTCGAATACTTTTCATAATACTTTTCATCTAAACTTTATAAGAACATTGGACACAATCGAAGCTTTTTTACCGATAAATAAGTATAAATAATTTCATATTCACATAAATTGTCTTATTTATACATACATTACATTTATAATATCAGTCCTCTCAAAAGGTCCATTCTCTCCCTGCAAATTAAAATTTACTATTTACACAGCGATAGGGATTCGCGTCTACCATACATACATACATACATCAACAATTAACAATTAATAGAGACTATTTACAAAATATATTTATGGTCATTCACTCGCGCGTTCATTCGTCGTCTTTCGTTCAGGCGTTTAACACACACACGATTTGGCATATGGATGGCGGCACGTCACTAGCATAGGTCGTCCCAGGCGAGCCACCAGGGCGCGCGGCAGTCGGCACGCTTCCGTCGGCGGCGCTCGGCGCGCTCGGCCCGTTCGGCGCGGCGCTTCACGAAGCGCACGTTGTACGGGTCCTCGGCTAGCTCCGGGTAGCGCGCGACATCGTGCACGTACTCGCCGTCGTAGCCTGCCGCCGCGCCCGCTTTCTGGATCTCGTCCAGCTCGGCCGTCGACCACTCGAGCGAGCCGCCCAGTCCGCCGCGCAGCGCCTCGCGCTCGCGGTGCCACGCCTTGCGCACCGCCGCCGCGTGCGCGTGGTGCAGCAGCCGCGCGCGCTCCCGCTCCGCGCTCGTGCCGTACCGCAGGTTCACGACACTCGTGCGCCCGTGGATCTTTACGTCAGCGAACGCGCGCCCGCCTTCCGTCACGTCGTGGAACGTTACGTTCAGCTTGCCCTGCATGCGCTTCAGCTGCTGCTTGTCGTCGGCGGCGCGCCACGTCTCCTCCTTTACGAAGTAGAACACGTCCTGCTGGTCGCCGTGCACCACCAGCGAGAACGGCAGCAGGTGCGAGCGGTTGAACACAGAGGTGTACACGTCGCGGTAGATGGCGTTAGCGGACGGCACAGCGGTCACGACGGCGCGCCCGCGTGAGTTGCGGGACACAAGGATGCCGCGCCCGAACGGCGGCTCTGAGTCGGAGCCGATCCTCTTCGGGGCTAGATCGAGAGCGTCGGACTTCAGCTCGGACATGGCGGGGATGGATAGGCTCCTGAAGTCCGCGATCCTCTTGTTGGACATATGCGAGAGGAAGCCGGACTCGACAGTGACGCTGGGCAGAAGCGCCATGGCGGCGGGCAGGCCGGGCGCGTCGGTGGCAGGCGCGGCGCCCCACACGGGCCGCCCGCGAGGTGCCGCGGGCAGCACCGACCCGCCCGGTAGCTCGTCTGGATATAACTGCGGCGCCAGGCTCTTCGTGTCGTACCCGAGTAAGTTCAGCCATGCCAGGTGATCTAAAACAAACACTTGTTAACATTTAAAACTGAAACTTAAAACGTACGAGTATAGTTGAGCTATTTGACCGGTTAGTAATATTTTTACCTGTTGGCTTCTTGTTACGAGGTCTCACGTTTATGGGATCGTTACCGTTGAATCTGTACAGGTGTAACTGTGTGGGGTTGTGAATCCTCTCTATTAGATTTTCCCATATTGGAGACATCCACTGACCGATAAGTGGGTCGTAGACCTTGCCATTAGCCATGTGGACTAATGACGTTACTTGGTCGAGAAGTCCGCCACAGAAGTCCACAGGCAAATACAAGTAAGGATTTGAATCATAGACAATGTGTCCGTATGGAGATCTCATGATTTCTCGAATGCCTTCTCCATATTGATTAAAAACCATGACTGGCGTTCCACACTGGTCAGTAGCGATGTAGTACTTGTGGCGAGCCACCTAAAACAATAAGAATCATTAGTAAAGGTTAATTTTGCACTCAGGTAATGTAACAGAAGTCTTCTTCTTCTTCTCTTTAAAAAAAAATGGCCTCTGTCCACTTATGTAGACAATTTTGCCAATGTCAATGTACGGTTAAAATATATTTATAAAATTGGTATTGTTCGGTAATTTGGAGAACTGTGGCGAAAGTGTCAATCGCCTTACGCACCAACCACTCCGCCGCGCACAACACCGCCACGCTTCACTTCTCCAAAGAGAAGCCCAAGATGGCGACCGGCTCAGCAGAAGCGATCGACACGTGCAGCAGCTAACACTCCCACCACAGGATTCCTAACAGAAGTCAAATGGGTAAATGTGCTTACCTGTGTGTAAATAAGGTGACCACGATCGTCATAAACCAATGTCATAAACTTGTTTTCGCGCGGAGAATAGATATGGCTGACTTCATGAGGCTTCGCCTTGTTCGTGTAGAAGAACTGAGTAACGTTCCCAAAGTTATCCTTACGGGTGGCAAGTCTGGAATAAACAGTTGAATTTAATAAAATTTCGATTTGCAAGTTTCAAGAATTTTACATACAATACAACGCAATTTACCTGTCAAGATGATCGTAGTAGTAGCGAACATCAAATCTTCCTCTCTTTGTTGCCCTTATTAGTAATCCTTTGGAATTGTACTGGAATCGTTCTTCTCTTGCATTCTGGGATACAAGACCTCGGCTATCATATCTGTATTGTCCTTCACCGAATTTGATAATGCGATCCATATCGTTATACTCCATTGGGATTGTGTTACCCCTATACGTAAGGGATAGCATGTTGCCATTATCATCGTATCTGAAGCCCCAAGGTTCCTGAGCTTCTACTCCAGTAAGCTGACCATCACAATCCCAAGTATAGTTTTTAATATTGGTGTATGTATTAACCCCAACATTTCTGGTATGAGTTCGTGTTTGTGAAATCCTTCCATGTCTGTCGTAAGAAAATTCCATTCTAAACACTTCCATTCCGTGAATGTTGACTGTTACCTCTTTCTCTAGAAACTGTTCGTTTAAAGCTCGGGAGAACATGGCGATTCCGTCGTAGACTGAAGTCTCATTCCATTTCTGCTTAGATACCGTAAACTGTCCTAAAAGTTCTGGAGCTCCCGTTTTCACGTTATAAACGATACGGTGCGGAATAAGGGTTTGACCACCAATGCGGCCTTGTACTGCAGTTATTCTGTAGTTGTTGTCGTATTCATAAATTATTTTTGCATTACTGAGACCAGTTTTAGCTCCATAGTCTAAACGCTCCTCCATAAGGAGGCCTCCAACATAAGTGGATTCCCAGCGGTAGTCAACATCACGATCTACGTGCAAAATTTCTGACGGAAGCCCGCTGTTTTCAGAATAATGTATTTGGGTTTGACCGTCGCCATGAACTACTTCGGAAACTTTATTAGTTGTGAAGTAACGGTAAACTACTCTGGCACCATCACCAGGGTATACAGTCTGCAGAAGTTCTCCGGTATGAGAATAGTGTTGCAAATATTTCTTTGTGGAACCTGGGGGCGCATACGTCACTCTTAGGAATCCAATAGATGGTTGGACACTGAATGAATGGTTAGTTCCGGATGGTAAGATAACGTTGGTCAAACCACCGTCGTCGTCATATAAGTACTTAAAGCTCTTCTGGCTAGCTAACGTTATTTTTGATACGAGATTTCCTTCATTGTAATAAATGAATTTGGTGCCGTCCTGTGGACTCGTGATTTCTGAAAGCATTCCATGAGAGTCATAATTATACGTTTCTTCACTGACTCCCCACTTCCAACCGTTGATTCTAAAGAATCTGTCATAGGAAATATTAAGAGGAACTCCAGCTCCATGTGGTATAAATGACAACGGCAACCCTCCTGCATCGTAAGCGATTGTAAATAATGGATTTCTGTCGGCGTTAAAGAACGTCTCTCGGCTCTTAAACTGATCGAACTCAATTATCAATACTCTAGAGTCGTTAACCCATATTTCTCTATTAAGTGTTTGTTGAGGATTTCTTACATCACCCACGAGCGTATATAACGAGTACATGTTGTTAATAAGATTGTCACCGAATGTAGTGGTTTGATGTGACCACATGTGAAGCATTTCAGCTTCAATGGGTAATGCAGCTTCTAACAGAGGGTGTTTGGCAGCTGCTATGCTTTCAAATTTGCCAGACCACGGCGTTTCAAGGAGCAAAGTGTTGTTGGAATAGATTCGGCCTTCAGTTATTTGCTTGCCGTTATTAATTGTGATTTGTTTAAATGATTGGCCATGCAGTACATATTCACATTTCTTGGCTACTCCAACAGGTATACTACTGGATGGGTTAGACACAGTAACCGCTAATCCATAGTTTTTGGCAAGACCTGAGGTGATGTGGACTGGTTCGCCAGATGGCATGATCATTTTGGTAACGCGACCGAGTTCATCATAGTTGTAAATAACTGTGTCTCCAGCCTGAAAGAGATAATAAAAGTTATTAATAGAACAACAACACAAGCTAATAATATGAAAAGATAAAAAAAAATGCAATTACTCAAAATAACAAGGCCATTGATTACTCACCCTAGATCGGCTGTTAAGCAATCCAGTATTGGCGTCGTAATCCAATTCAATTTCAGTTGTGCCCTTTTCAGTAATTCTCGTAAGGTATCCAATACCAGATATTTTAAGTTCAAGTTTGTGATCTTGTGTATTTTCTATCGAGCTGACCACATTGCTGTAATCTCTTAGCAGTTGAATTTTGTTTCCGGACGCGTCAGTTACTGCAGACAGTTTCCCAAAGCTAGTGTTCTTCGAATACAGAAAGGAATATCTAGTCTTTCCTGATGTTAGGTCTTTCGAGGTGATGTGTTGGCCATAGCGGTTGAACACGTAAATTTCTGAAGTAGGCGGGTTTGGTATTCTAAATTCTCCGTTCTCGTCGTGCGTTGGTAGATAATGTTTCAGTGCCAAAATGTGTAGCGATCCTGAATTCAAAATTTGTTACATTTAGTTATATGGTGATAATAAAGCATATGAAAAAGCCTTAACCAAACATCAAAAGGCTTTCGGTGACTTTATTGACTTAGAAAAGGCGTATGACAGAGTGGTGAGGGATGAAATTTGGGAAACTCAAATCATTATATAATGACTCGAGTGCCTGTGTCAGGATAAATGGGACGTAAACGGACTGGTTTAGTATCAAGCGTGGTGTTCGTCAGGGCTGTGTCTCCCTAGCTGTTCAACCTATTCATGGATAGTTGTTTGTCAGATTTGAAAGAGTATGATTGAGGAATTAGGATGAATGAGTCAGTTTTTAAAATCTTGTTCTATGCTAATGATCACATACACGGACCGAATTCACGATGTCCTGAATAAGGGCCAAATTAAAAGCACCCAAAAAACACGTACGTGCATGAAGAGGTTGATGAAGGTAGAGGTATGTTTGGACCGGTGCACCTGGCGTTCCATAGTCTCTGCCTACCCCATTGGGAGACAGGCGTGTAGGTATGTATGTATGGCAATAAATTAAGATGACATAAAATAAATATGTCAATTATAAAAAAAATATTATTAGGATAATTTACCTTGATCGACAACGTTGAGAACTCCATCTGGGGTAACGGCAAGAGCAGAAATTGTTTGGAATTTAGCGTTAGAGGATAACAAAGTTTCCGTGCTAGTAGGTGGTTCGTCTCCCGCTGCGACGCTCAGTCGGCACGGGCAGCCTGCGCCTTCATCACGTGCGCTGGCAGGGACTGCGACAGGACTGGACTGGACTGTGACAGATACGGAAGAGTTGCACTCGCAGCTTAACTCTTTCAAATTCTCTTGTAATTTTCCAGCGAAATGCATAATCTTTCCAGACGGATCAATGGATTTAATAGTATTCGTTTTCTTTGAGTCAGATTCAGCCACATATAGAATTCCACTTGGCGCAAAAGCAAGAGCTTGTATCGTCCCCAAACTAGAATCTTCCCTGAATTCCGTATCTGTATTATTTAATACTTTGCTGACCGGTTTTCCATCGCTACTCAAACGACAGTGTGAAGGCTGACCGGCGACAACCTTAATCTTCATATCAACCGTAAGTTTGAGTATGATTCTATCATCGATGAAGTATAGGGAACCATCTAATGGCGATAACGCTACGCCTGTTGGCCATTGAAGTTGGGCTTCGTAAGGAGCAATAGCGCCACGACAAGGTACAGGTGACCAATGATTGTGGTGACCATGATGGCCAACTAAAGTATGGATTATTCCATTTGGATCAACTGCTCTAATGTTGGTTCCATCTGCGATATACATGGTCCTGTCTGCCGCTATAGCAAGTCCTTTAGGATGAGATAGTTTAGCTTTATCAGCCGGTCCTTCGTCCCCACAGTTTGATTCGTCTCCAGGTACGCAACGGTCCCCATTGCCAACCACTGGTTCTGAATTCAATGATGGATCGCGTACTTTCTCTAGAGCTAATACTTTTCGAACTTGATGTCTTTCGGAGTCTGATATGTAAAGATTTCCGTCCGCCGGTGATATACACATGTAGTACTGATATGCAACTTGTGTGGTTCTGTAAATAAATTATAGATGTTAGCGTTATTACGTAGGTTAGTTAATCATAGTTTGTTAAGGTTTCAGTTTAATAACTTACTCTAGCTGAAGAACCGTAGTAACAACTCCTTCAGGGGTGATACGGCGCACCAAATTGAAGTCGCCGACATAAAGAGAGCCATCGGGTCCTGAGGTTAAGGCGGCAGGGGTGAGTAAACGTGCGTCGGCCGCTTTACCATTGCAATGATCAGGGCAGTTCAGAGCGCGCTGGAGACCAGTACCCATCACGACCTGGGTAAATAAAGTATATTATAAGTAAAGTAAAGTATATTTTATAAAGAAAGGAAATAATAAGTACTAGGGATGGCATCTTAAGTACCAGTCTGTATGAATGCAAACCTGGACAGTCCTAGGATATTGCTTCAAATGAAGCAGTGCCCCATCGCCTTTCTGCAAAATGCCCTCATGGAAATTGTAATGGTGATGGATGTCCAAACCCCAACCTCCGATATCAGATATGTCAACATCAAAACCAGCCAGAGTTGCTGTCTGTGTTTCCCAGACAATAGAAGAACATGACGAGTATTCGTAACCGATTGATATTTTGGCTTGCGCTTGGCCATACACCTGTAAATAAAAATATTCTGTTAATATGATTCTTTCGAGAGTTTATTCTTATTTAATTGTTTTTTTTTTTTGGAATTATACCTTTTGTTTGTAGACATTCCTCTTGTTCCATGCAAACACATGAGTGAGATCAGGATCGGCTTCATAAGTGTGTGTGTGGAGGGATCCTTCAATCTCGACCCTCACATGGACTCGTGCCAATGCAGCCGGCACGACCTTCCGCGTCAGTTGCACATGCACGCAAGACAGATAACCCGCCGCTTGAGACGAGCGGTATGTCAGTTTCACTGAAGATCCAGGGATACCAATGGTTTCGCTAACGATCTAGGTGAAAGAAGAGGTTTGTTAGCTACTGCAAGAACAAGTTTTGTCGGATTTCTCGAGAAATAGCAATATTACCTGAGCCTCGGGATAAATGACAGTCGGCGTGGCAGCAGAAGAAGCGGCGGGTGCTGCCAGTGGTGGTACAGCCACTACCTCGGGTCGGAGTCGCTCGTGATCATGAGCGGCGCATGGCGGGGCTTGCACCTCCCACCACTGAGGAGACGGGGTCCAGTCCAAACGGGGTGGCGCCCTAAAAATTTAATTATTTATTAATTGAGTGCACTTTATACAGTTCTTACAATACAAGATCACAGAAGTCAAGCGTCGTAAAGTTAGAAATACTCAAACATTAATTTTAGTTACAAATACTAAAATTGATACTTAAATTAGCTTTTGGAATCGTGCTCGAGTCATTTTAGTCTGTGTTGGTTCGGTTATATCATAGCCCGACACGCAATTTTTTTTAATGGAGATAATGAATTTTTCTGTAGGTACTTACCTCGGCGTGGGTACTTTGACACTGTCATCGCTGAGCTCCATCTGCACGGGAGGCAGCACCACGATCTGGTTCCAGGGCACGAAAACAGTCTTCCGCAGAGGCTTGAACGGCGACCTCTGGAACTGCAGGGTCACGGCTCCACCGCCGTTCACGAGAACGTCGAACCTGAAAGCGTAAGTTTTGTAATTAGCTTGGGAAGTTGATACCAACGCATACACATGTACAACTCTTAGGTAAATAATAAACTTCTAGAATTTTAAGGTTAGGCGCTACCACCTTATTGTTAACAAAACATCGCCTTTTAATAATAACCCTGTTTTCTCGAGTTGCGAAAGAATGTTGTTCAAATTATTAAAAGATGTACGAAATTTTTCAAAGCAATTATTTCATTTGACGGATTACCTGTGCCGGATTATAAACGTGTTTAGGTAGATGTTGTGCGTGTTTGTAAAATGATTTCGTGAATACAGAGTGATTGGTTATTCGGTACAAACCTTTATAGGGTTAAGTACACAGAGTTAATTTTCAGCAATAAAATGTCTTTGTATTAAATGTTTAAAATTGTCTGAAAATTAAAATTTTGCCGAATCGAACTAGATTTTCTTATAATATATGTAGGTACCCCTATGAAATTAGCGTATATATATATATTGTTCAAATAACTTCCTCAGTTTACTAGCTGTAGAATGAGGTATAAAAATATGGTAAAAGTTAAATATATTGCAAATGATGAAGTAGTAATTAAATTTGCGTAAATAGCAAGTTTTCCTATAAGCTTTTAAATAAAATATTTTTTTTCAAATAAAGATAAGTAATGATATTTATTCAGTAAGTAAGTCGCACAGGTACTTTTACTCGTCAAGAAAACGCTTGTTTTTTTTCTAGAAAAAGTCGTTTTCGGAGATGACATTTTTTGCTACGAATGGGCCCTATGCCCCCTAAAAGCTATGTGTATTGCCAATCAACCTGTATAAAAGACTAAAACCACGTATTCACTGGAAACAATGTTTCGGATGCACCGTGTGGACGGTCACCACCACCGTCTACATACACAGTCCTACATATAGTTTCAGAAACGAGCAGACTTTTTTCCTAGAAATATCCTAGTCTGTATGGTTCTGGTTATCGTCGCGATTATAGAAGCAATTCATTAAGCCCGTGGCCGGTATACCAGTATAAACTGTCAGTATCGTTTGACACTTTCGGTTAGTGCGCTAACCTAACCTAACCATTAACTGTCAAAATAAGTCGTTAACGGACACTTAACTGTTTTTTTTATTTTTTTTTATTTATTTATTGAGGGTTACCAACAAGTGATAAATTGTAGCGAACATCTTAGTATTGTCTTAAATCGTAACATGTACATAATGCTCACTTAATTATAGGTATCCACAACATGCATAACGACTGTTCTCGCAATTGAAAATTTAAACAAAATTAGACTCATTTCTTCTCATAAGCTCTTCATAACGTTATATTTTCATCTTAAAGGAGACTTAATTAATGTATGGAACTAATATCCTTAATCAACTATTTTATTTAGACAAGCGCGAAGTCGTTGAACTTTAGGGTTTGAAGGGTAAAGTTTTATTCATATACACATTTAATGACGTAAATATTTTAACCATTATAAAATATTATAGTCGACGTAATTACAGCAGAGTGAACACTAAAACAGGGTATGTTTATTTTTAAGTTTTAATAACCCTCATAAAGTACAGGCTTCCTTGAAAAATGTTTAAAATTTTAGACCTTGCTAGTACTAATGGATGATTAATATTACTCTATTAATCTTCCATGATTATTCTATTAGTCCGATATAAATGTATTCAGGTGATGAATTAATATTTTATCAAAGAAAATGTAAATTAAGAAAATGAAAATGTAATTAATTAATGTAAGTTCTTGAACTTTACATATTTTTTTTTCATAATATTTTACCAACCCGTGGCATTGACGTTGTTTGTTTATTAGGGTTCCGTACCAAAATGGTAAAAAAGGAACCCTTATGGTGAGACTTCATTGTCTGTCTGTCTCTCTGTATGTCACAGCAAATTTTCTCAGCAACTACACAAGCTATCAACTTCAAATTTGGCATAGTTGTATAACTTGCTTGCCCGCATCTGTTTTTAGTAAAAAAAAAGTGAAATTAATTTTATAAATCATTGAAATGGGGTCTAGAATGGAGCGTTAAAAATGAAAGTTATTGATTATAGCAAGTTGAGTGTCATATGAAAGGGCTTAATCTGCACATTTCAAAACTTTTTTTTAATAATTTTCCGTGACGTACTTTTTGATTTATAACTTATAACCAAACATTTTCAAAAAATAACCGTTTTATCTCCGAAGTTAATGAACCGAAAAATCTGAAAAATTCCTAACATATAGATAATTAGGTACCTAAATATAATGGAAAAAATAAAACGAAGTGTTCAAAATTTATAGTTTTCGAGAAATTGTCAAAAAACTTTGAAAGCTTGTGTTAAATTTGGAAAACTCAAAATAAACCTTATTGCATACAAATTAAAGTATATAAAAAGGTATATTTTTGAAAGACGGACTTAAATACGGAACCATTCGGTGCGCGAGTCCGACTCGCACTTGACCGGTTTTTTTATATTTATTTGTTGGTTCCCTATATTGTAGCTAGCTGGGCCTTTATTTGACATTGCCGAAGCGATTTCATAAATACATTATCACTTACCTACGAGTTCACGGTAGGTCTTAACTATCTTTTTATTAACTTCATGGCAAAGGCGGCGATGTCGCAAAATATAACATGTGGTTTCCCAGGGTGGATTCCCAGTCCACTAACTCGGCGATCGAACTGGCTTAACTTAACCCATATCGGCGTTTGTTGCTAGATTGTACAGTCAGCATCAAATAGATAGGAGCAGTCAAAGTGGCCAAATATATCGCAACACATTCTTATTCCTAATAGTAATAAATGTGCGTTGCGATATATTTGGCCACTTTCGCTGCTCCTATTTGATGCTAACTGTACCAAAGTATTTAATGGGGATATACCTAAATTGCAATGACTATTTTGTTCTTACACAGTAAATATTTTACGACGTTGTGTCCGTTGATGTCTTGCTTCGAAAACCTTAAAGGTCAATTTGTTTGACAAATACAGAAACACAAATAAATTTTCAAACAAATCCTATAAATCTGTCAACTGATTTTGGGGGTTCACTAATGTTTTACCAAATGATCATTTGGCAAACTGTACCATTTAACAAATATTCATTTCGCAGAAACGTATTTCCTGCTGCAGCATCTTCCTGTTTTTTTCAAATTTAAGAACTTTCGTATTTTTTATTATTTTTAAATGAGTTATTATAAAATATTTGTGGTGCAGCGAAACACCATCAACATTAACATTGACGTATAATATTTTCATAACTTTGCATAAAAAATCGAGCACATTGAGAATGATTCTCAAAAACAAGTTATACTCGACAACAAGTTAAACAAGTTATAGTCGACCTTATGAGAAGCTGTACATTTTTATTAGTACCTTGTCATAGTAACGTATTACAGTGAGTATGGTTTGAATTTAGTATCATATATATAAGCGATAGCCGATAAGGTAAGTACTAAAATGAACAGCTTCTTCTTCGAGCTTGTTAAAAAGGTTCCATTAGGTATGTTTAAATAGACTTCTTCAAGTTTGACATAAACTAACAAATAATAGAAAACTCTTCTAATGAGACGTCTTCCTATTCCGAACCTGCTAATGAATGCCCGAAAACGTTTTTTTCGAACTCAAATACCCATTGAACTTTCGCATGTTCGACATTCGTCCGTAGAGGCATCATTAAGATTTGTGGACTGTTAGCCATTTCCGAAACTTCTCTAGCAATAAAAACTCCACAGAATGTGTTCGTATTTTACGAGTGTCGTAGATTATCGCAGCACGTTAAAAGAGTAAACTTTAATGAGTGTAAAAAAGAGGAGCACAAATTCTTAAAGATATGAGACATTTCAAAGCTTCGAAATGGTTCTGGAAAGAAGGCTCGCACGACGCCGGGTCACGACCGCTCGTAAATTATAATCTCGGAACATCTCGATGACTGGCATGTCTCTGCTGTCGTATAGCAAGCACGGAGATGTGAGACAACTTAATGTTCGATCGTGCATGAGTTTTCATAAAGTAATCCGTAATCATGTTTGCTATTTGAAAAAAAAAAACTATTATTTTTAGAAATAAAATCGTGCTTGCAACAGTAGATTAACAGTATAAATATTAACTAAAGCTATGGTAATCTGGATTATCCGTGTCATTCCGTTGTATTCTCGTTCGCATGAGTCCTGCTTCGTTCCGCCGGCCGGTAATTCGATTTCATACTAGCTGTATGGACGCGAGTAATTTATAACGACCGTGGCCGAAAAATTAATGATGGTCGCACGGACGTTACTACAAACATTGTTATTGATTGTATTTAATTCTTGTTCAAATTTCGCCGTTTGTCACGCAATTTAATTTTTCACGTTCAAGAACCGAAGAAAATAGTTCTTAGATCACGCAATGATTATTTCAATTAAGTAACGTTTGTAATTTTTACTAGGTATGTATGTGAGCTTTGATTGTTGTTCGAATAACAGGGTGAAACGTTTTAGTTTTTTATTTAAAAATAACGACGTTTTGTATTTGGTTTCGTACTAAGTAACTGACCCATTATTTTGTTGAAAAACATTATTTCATGCATACCTAATAGTCCATCCATAGCAGTCCGGGGAAATTACGCCGAAAAGTAACAACCTTGCATTTTTTTTTTTTTGTAAATATGTTAGATATAATATAGCCTATAAATGAAAGTTAAACTAAAGTACCTGGGAGACCGAGCGTCGTCGCTCGGGTTGAAACCGTATTTTCATCAATCAGAAAAAAAAAAAAAAAAACAACCAAAGATTTACCTAAAAGAGAACAAAAAGAAAACAAAAAAAGTCGGTAAATAGCTCGCGTTAGAACCCAGTCTTGGCGTAGTAGGCCAATGCTCTAACCATTAGTCTAATCAGATGGCGGCGGCTGCATCGAAATTACGAATCATATTGCGCGGGCAAATCTTTCGGGGAAAACGAGTTTTCCCAGATATGAGACCTAGCTAGATCGATTTTTCGCCCCGTAAATCACATATTGCAAATTTCATCGAAATCGTTAGAGCCGTTTTCGAGAACGTGAGTACAAATAATGTTTCTTGTTTAATAAGTAGGATTTAGTTTTTACATTTGAACCAGTATTAAAAAAAAACTTTTTATAATAATTTGCGTTAGGTACTCCAATTTATTTGATAGCGTTTTAAAGTATCTATTTTAATCATTTTATGCTTTAAAATCGCTATTAATATTTTTGCTTGAAGTATAATCAAAAAAATATTATTTTATTATAATTTCCGTGGAGGAAAATGTTTAATTTGCAAAAAATATATTGGTACCAATTCTTTACAATAACAAAAATTGTCCTATTAACTATTTTGCCTCAAGTTTTGTTCACAAGAACGTGTTTTTGTTTTTTTTTTTACCTTGTTCTGGTCCTGGAAAATGTTTCATATTTTTATTTTTATTTTGAGAGCTAAGCTCAAATTCATTATTCAAGACCGCTATTTATATTTAATGCAAGGTTAAAATGTTAAGCACCGTACTGTAACTAATCTATCAATGTGTAACGGCCCACGATCACTAAACGATTCGGGTGTCTCTACTAAATATTTAAAGTAATTTCACGTTCCTTTATTTCATAGAGACAAGCGACTCGTTCAAAAAGTGAACGGATCGTGTTGTACTTACCATCCTCCCTGTCGGGTGAGCGTGAACCCGAAGCGCGCCTCGCGGTCTACCGACACCCTGATGCCGATGATGCCCAGGCCCTGGGGCGAGACCACCTGCCCCCGCATCACGGACACGCGGCTGCACAGACCAGCTCATGTCAAACGATACCAGCGGGCAAAGCACAACACACCGGGCGATGTCGTTCACAAAATTCAAAAGATCAATTTACTCTTACAATTTCAAATCTGTTAGATAGTTCAATAATTTAAAATGAAATGCTAAACGCCTTTTAAAATGAATTTCGCTTTCAAATAAAGGCTTTTACAATATAATTTAAATTTAGATCGTATTTACGGCTCTAATTACGATTAATTCTGGGTGGGTGAATTAATGAAAACAAAACTGATTAGATCCCAGATTAGCTCAACGATTTCAAACACGTCTACGACTTTTATGTTTGTTTAGTATAAATATATTTATTTGTGTTCAGAACGCATCGCCCGGCGGGCTTTCTTCGTCGTTACAGGCGAAGTTACGTGCTATGCGCTTTACTGGTAAAGTTTGTAATAAATGCTGTGAGTGAAGTAAAATTTAACAAAATCAATATTGAAAATAAAATAAGAAGTCTTTAGCATGGCACATTCTCGTATCAGGATCAGCTAAAGATCTAGGATAAATTTCAGTTTACTAATCGCCAATTACAAAGTAAATAACTAAAATTAAAACAAAACGTAACCAGTACTAGTTGATGCAAAGATGTGCAGGTAAACGGAAATCCACCTAGAAGGGTGTGTAATGCATGTAACAACTGCCACATATACCACAGTCATAATATCTTGGCATGTCAACTGTAAAATGTATGTTTCCAATCATTAGTCTCGTGACGTCTGGAATTGGTGCAAGGAAAATTTTAAAAACGCGCCAACATAACGAGGCTGGTCATACAACTGAAACAATTGCACGATATAATCGTTTATGTTACTAATTTGTTGACTACACAGTCTACCTAACAAACAAAATTACAAATAAATCTTTCTTTTGAACTAAAATTGATTACGTAATATAAGTACTTAAAAAATTCAGTGTACAGTTCGCTTGATAAAAATAAATGACGCTATACTGCGTCATGCGTGGTTTAAAGTTTAGTACTGATACAAAGCTTAGTTTAATAAAATAAGAAATAGCAAGAAGTTACCACATCCCGCCGTCTTCTAAATGCTGCCTTAAATATAAAATGACACTCCTACAATTTAAGGTTAACGTCATTAAAACCTGTAAATGTAAAATACGAGTACACTTTGTATATAAATAATACCAGAACTGGTTACGTGACCAAAATATTTTATTAATACCATTTTGTTAACCGTTAGTAAAGTCTGGCTAAGTAAAGTTTTTGGAAGAGATGTAATTTTTTTTTTCGATAGTCGTCATCCTAAAGATCAAGGAACTGCGGCTCTTTTATTTTTATTTCTTCTAATATTTTAGAAATATTTTTTTTTTGTTTTTAAGTGACATTCACTTTAATGACCGACAAGCTTGTTGCCTTCGTACTTAATGAAAAAGAAAAAAAAACTGTCACTTCAATGTCTGTCATTGTCAAGTCAAGGACAGGAGTGTTTTCACACCTCTAATTTCAGCAACATTGTGTTTGTCGCTAGCGTGAAAATATTCTAGAATAGTGATAATATCCATGTTTGGCAGGTTTCTAGAATCTGCTCGCACGAATTCGCTCATTTTGTGATTTGACTTGACAATGACAGATAGAGAAGTGACAGTTTTTTTTTCTTTTTCATTAAGTACGAAGGCAACAAGCTTGTCGGTCATTAAAGTGTACAAATGTCATCTTAACAACTAAAAAAATATTTCTAAAATATTAGAGGAAATAAAAATAAAAGAGCCGCAGTTCCTGGATCTTTAGGATTACGACTATTGAAAAAAAATATAATTTACATCTCTTCCAAAAACTTTACTTAGACAATTATATAAATAATATGATATATGAAACACGTAAACCTAAAAAGTGGTCTCTAGCGTAGAACGGACATGGACCATTTAGAATTTTTATATGGGACCATTTTTTGTGAATCGTAAAGTTTTTGGCATGCTATAATAGATTTATTTATTCGATTTCTAACTACATTGTCCTAAATTATTACAGGTGTATATTCACATCTGTGCTCTTGTTCATTATTCGAAAGTTTAATGTTACTTATTTACAATGTATTCATTAGGCAACATGTGTAGCAATTTTATGCAAATTTTGCAAAAGTATTAACTGTGATTTTTTTTCCTTTAAAAAGTCATCGTTTTCGTTCCAAATATGCACAAGATTCAAATGTTAGTAACAATTCACTTCTTAAAGTCAGCACATAACAGGTTGTGAGTGATACCGCCGACAGATTAGAATTTTCTTTGCACCAATTTCCTTGTGTTAATTACGTCGATGACCGGTTGATGGAAGCGATGGCTGTAATTTACAGTGAACGAGACTGCGGTCTCGCCGTGAAGTAGTCGGAGTACATTCAAATAAGTTGTGTTTTGGTTAGTTACAGGGGTGAGGATCTAAACACATAAAGAGCTCGGGCGAAGGGTAGGGGGTTGGTTAACAGATGAAAGACGCAGACAAAGGGTAAGGAACACATAAAAGGGTAAGTTTATTTGAAGCTCAATTTGAGTGTTCGCTGGAATTTTGCTCAATTGACAATATACAATTCGCGTCTCGATTGTATATTTTACAACACCTACGCCTATTGAATTGTGTTTTGAACGTTTTGCGTGAAAGCGTAAATGATTTTCCTAAGTTTATACAGTATAACAAAAGTATACCATAGTATATAAATATGTGAACTATATTATATAAGCACAGAAGACGAGACAAATAAATATTACAAAGAAATACGATTGTGGCTGCGGCAAATCATATCGGGAACGCGAGATAACTAGCGCGGGCGCGGACGGCCGCGTGATTTAGAAAGAGCTCGCGCGGAGTTGTCGCAGCCACACGAACATTCAAGACAAACATACAGATGTTACATACACATAGAGAATGAAACGAATACAGACAAAGGATTGAACGAAAACTGAAAAAGCATCGGTGGCGCCGTTCGCGTGCTAGTTACGGGCAGGCGGCGGGCGCCGGCATCACACACATATGCAGGAGTGCAACCAAAGGGAAGAGGTCAACAGATACTGAACACTGAGGGGCGAGGGCGGGCTGACTGACACTTACCATGGTGTAAAGGAATTCCAGAACTCGCTAGGAGTGGCGGACACACGGCGGCACAGGGACACAGAAAGACAGGACAGATTACTACACAGATACCTACATCCCTCAGTGCAACCCCACCCCGGCTCGCGACCGATCCGGTCGATCGCGCTGTCTACATTGGTTACCTTGCGTTTAACACTTGCTTTATTAATTCGGATCAATCAGGTGCGCACTGTCTCGAGGAGACGAAGCCCGTTTGCATTAGAACAACACCACCACTATTGATATTTAAATTTAGGTACGCATAATTTGGAATAAGAAACTCGTTTGTAGTAGCTTGCAGGTTGCACCAAGATAATGTCTTACGGAGTAAACAGGCATGCTGGATGGTGAATGCACGAAATAACTCCACACAAATTTTACTCGGGTCGTATGAAACAAATGCCAGAACGCAATATAACCACTCTAGACTCTTAATTCAACTTAAACAAAATAGTGAAGCGGCTCGTGTTTTAATGCAAACAAACTTACAGGCGCTTTTGCATATAAAGCGAGGTGGGTTGACTACTAGTTATTCAGTTTTGCATTGTCTCGTTAACTATCAAGATCGGAACGGATCGTACTTAGATAGTTTCTAACTTTTACTTGTTTTATTGACAAGGCAACTAAAACTTTTCGAATATACTTGTTATAACTCAGATCATGAAAGACGTACACATAAATAAAATGTTAAAATAACTAAAATAAAGCGGTCCGTACGATAACTTTTTAACGCCAAATATTTTTAATGTGTCAAGTTTGATAGCAGCTATTCCAGTAACAATAGTTCGGCACGAAGGTCTGTCATGATTCGAGTATTGTGAGCCTTATGCAAACGGCAACTTCGACTGGAATATAAACAAGACTGTTCGGAAGCCTCTGAGCGCTCTATTAATTGCATACTTCAGTTAATTATAATTATAAGACGCTTTGTTGTTTTGTTTAGACAAACAGGTAGGGTTAGACACACACAAGGGATAAACATTAGACAATACACAACACATCGGATCTGGTGTGAAAAAATAATAAGTACCAAAACTTAAAATACGATTAAATCATGGTTAGTGGTAAAACTTAACCATGCTAGGATCGCAAATAATAAATCAATATTTTACACCAAAAACACAGGAAAATCAAAAACACTTCCACCAGACGATAAAATAAACAGTAATTCACAAAAGTATTGTTACTGATTAAATTAAAATAAACACACCAAATCCTCGGAGAGGTTTAGGAAGATGAGCGGGATCACAATGGTTTGGGTGCTAGATCCTAATTACGCTATGTTATAATGATTTTGTTCTTCTCCATACGTATTTATATTACCTATTCGTCGATGATATCACGAATCTAAAATCATTGTAAAGTGCAAATATTAATTCATGGACTGTGCAAGAAACGGTAGGCCGGTCCTATGCAGACTTCTTTGTAGGAGATACCGTTGCATTACTCGCATTCAAATGCGAAAGGAGACAATAAATTGGTTGTTCAGAACGCTGGAACGATATCTCTTACGTGCATGAAGTGATTGGGTGTTTGTTCTTCATCGTATATTCATAACCTTAACCAGGCACTCACCTCTCTGAGTACTCGTCCATGTGTGCGTAGCTCTGGACGGAGTTTTCCTCGATAAGGAATTTGACGCGCTGGTAGAAGGAGGCGGTGACAGAGGGCGGCTGCTTGCGGAGCAGTACCTCGACGGGGTCGTTGGAGGCGAGGCACATGATGTGGTCGGCGCACTCCGGCCGCGAGCAGCACTCAGAGTCCGAGCAGTCGGTCATGCCATCTTCAAAACCATTTGCCATGTCAGGGGCGCCAATTGTACAATCCTCTCCAGTTTATTTGACAAATGCAGAATGTGTGTAGTTAAAGAATAGGTATACATAAAAAAATTACATTTTTGGCTCAAGTTTGAATAGTTATTTTTATAACTATCCCTACCTTCGTCGTTGTCTTCGTTGTCGGTGCAGGAGAGCTCGAGCGCGATGGAGCAGTCGGTGCCGGCCCAGTCGTCGGCGCAGGAGCAGCGGTACACGCCGTCTTCCAACAGGCATTGGCCGTGACGAGAACAAGCGTTGGGGCAACCCGCTGTACAAACATCCAATTTAGAAAATAATTCGCGAATCTAGCCTTAGCATATTATTTTTTATTATGATTGTATGGTTCGGTAAAATAAATTTTATAGGATCTTTAAGTTTTGCTAGTCTGTAGGAAATTAACAATTTGAGTGATCTGCTCGCAGGTTATTGCGTGTCAGATCTACCTAGTTTCTTAGTTACTATTGGGGCCGCATGTGTTACGAAGATTATATTTCTCACATTCGTAGTTGAAACGGCTATTAATATGAAATAAAAAAATTACGCCCGACCTATTTTTATCATCGTCTAGGTCCCGAACGGATGAAATAATTTTAATGCGCTTTTTTAATTTGAAAGCTTTTATTCTTGTGGTTTAATTTAGGCTATCTGATAAGTTATTTATGGATTCAAGACGCTTAATCACAATCTTGAACAAAGCCACCTTTTTTGTGCACCGTCAGACTTACGCAACGTGCAATGCCTGCCGTTCCAGCCCTGTGTGCACACGCAGGTCCCGTTCTTGCACTGGCCGTGGTCGTGGCAGCGCGCGTCGCAGGGCCGCTGGTCGCAGCGCGCGCCGGTCCAGCCGTCGTCGCAGCGACACACGCCCTCGGCGCACACGCCGCGCGGCCCGCAGTCCAGAGAGCACACCACTACAACACACGGAAATTAGTTTTATAAATTGTGTAATGAAGATATGTTTAGAATAACTGTTAGCATTCGCTCGGAATATAGAATAGCGATATATGAAAAAATATCCTATGTAGGTATTCAAGGCAACGCATGAAGAGATGGCTTATGTTATGAGATGGGATGGATGTGAGTAGCAAAAGAACCGAGCGTCGTGGAGATCCTTGGGAAAGGCCTATCCAGCAGTGGACTTCTTTCGGCTGATATGATGATGATGATGCTCGAGACAGACGTGTACCTGTCGTTTTCAATTAAATTGCGATTCAGCAGTGTGGTTATGTGTGATAAAGTAAAAGGGACACTAGGTCTTCAATATTATAAGTGTAATATTGTATTAATTTTCAAAATTCAACTTTTAATTCAAATTATTTATTTAACGACATCTAGTTTAATTTTCCATAAAACACGAGCTTTTGCTTTTGCTGGATAAAATAGTCTAAAGCAGACTAAATAATTGATCGTGATGGACTTGTAATAGTTTTGATTGGCGTCGAGTTAGGCACGCATTCAAATTAATTTATTAATTTTACTTTACACGTTTTTACCTTTAGCGCAATCATCTCCAGTATAAAGCGGGTCGCAGACGCAGCGGCCGGCGTCGAGGTCGTAGACGCCGCGTTGTGAGCAGGCGGGCAGACAGCGCTGCACGCGCGCGTCTCGCTCGCTGCACGCCGAGCCGCGCCAACCCGCCCGGCAAACGCAGCGCCCGCGCACGCACGATCCGTGCCCGCCGCACCCGGGATCCAGACAATCCTCTGTCAAAAAATAACTTATGTACCAAATACTAATTTAACTAAGCGTAACGTTTCAATTAATAGAAATATTGTATTTTATAAATCCTATTGATAAATTCTCATTTCAAAAACGTTCATTTATTCCATACCGTACTATTTAATCAGTCTTATAATTATATGTCACTCATCATAGTTAGTCACGTATCTGGATCAAGTCACTCATCTCGCATGTATTGATGATTACCTACTCGTAAACAATGCTTACCTTCGTCACACTTAGCGCCCTTCCAGCCAGGTTTGCACCGGCAATGGCCCGCGACGCATTGTCCTTTTCCTGAGCAGTCGGCGGGTTCGCAGTCGTGGGCAGGGACGTCGCACTCGGCTCCCTTCCAACCCTCCGAACAATGGCACACTCCGCCCGCATACGCGCCGTGCCCGGAACACAGCACGGGACACACGCCTGTCGATAAAATATAATGTAACAAATCTACGTGCAACCAAAGGATAAGTATATAAAAGAAGCCGCAAGACTTACTCTTAGAGCAATCGTGACCCTCGTAGCCGTCCATACATTCGCATTTTCCCAAATAACAAGAGCCGTGACCAGAACAATCGTCCGGACAAGAGTTCGTAACGCCTTCGGCTTCTGAAACGATCATTTCAACTCTATGCGGCTGCAACTCATCATTGTACATGGAAATAAACCATCTTCCTGTGTCGAGGTATTGTAGTATACTGACATTTACTCGCATATCCGTCGATCTTTTGCTTATCGTGTGGTTCCATCTGTTAAATGGGCTAATCGTGCTCAACAATGCTTCAAAGTCGTCGTGTTCGCGCATGTCGTGTCTGTGTGGACTCCTTCTCCGCCTTAGCCTATGGTCAACCCTGCCTCCTCGAATGAATTCCACGAAGTCGTATTGTGTAACGCTAGGGGCCACATTCCTTCTACCGTAAACGGCAAAATTAGCTCCCCAGGGAACGGTAAAATTAAGGCTAACGTATGCTGGCTGTTTGTTGCGGAATTCAGAACTCCAAAACTGGTATGCAGGTATCGTGGCACTGTGTAATTCGTCGAATTCTCTAACTTCTAGAGCAGGGGACCAGGGCGGTAGCGCGGCCTGCTGCGCTTGCTGCGGAATTATCACCGACTCTATCGCCGCCTGCGCCGTCGTCGACCAACCGCCGAGCGACGACGTTGATATAGATTCTACAAACAATATTCAAATCAACAATGTGTTCATAACATACCGCTTACAGCAAAGTGAATTTCAAATGTATACATACCATCCGACGGCGATGATGTTGATAAAGCGTCCCTAATTCCTTGTGCGTGGGTAACCGCTTTTACGTCTTGAACCATTACCATGCAATTGGAATTGTCTATATTATAATTATTTTTAATTGACGATAACGCTGGAACAAATAAAAACAAGCGTGAGTCAAATATTTAGAAAGGGCAACAGGAAAGCTGTTGCTTAATTTATTTCAGTTAAGTCGCGACCATCTTTAAAGCCTCTGGGATCTATCGTTTAATCTGAACTTCCAATTAAATTTCCAATAAGTTTGAGTCTTATCAGTGGCGGGAGATCGATAATGCCCAGTAGCCGAAGAGTAATTCCACTTGGTAGTTTCTTCACACGGATGCTGGTCTATTGATTACAAAATGCGACACAATGCGAGTTGTCGCTCCAGGCGGAGACGTTCGGTAGGTGTGTGGAGCGGGGAAGGGGTAAGTGACGTGAAGTCCCGTCAAATTTTAATTAAGCGGAGCACGGCCGAGGCGCATTTTGTGGCAGTGTGACGAAGCAATTGGTTCCGCGGCCGCGCTGGGCACGTAGGTGGCTCGGCGACACCCAACCATTTCTTGCTCCAGGGAATGTCGTTATCTATTCATTGTATTTCAGTCGCCGGCTATCGAATCGATCATAGAAAGCCGCGCAACGCAACCTAATTGGATAATTCTTCACGGCACTAACCAAGAACAGCACGGGCTCGAACAACACGGCTCGAGCTCCTTGGATGACACGATTTACCTTTTGTCAAAATCAAGCGAACCATAAAATAGCTTAGAAGAGACTCATAGAGAGAGTTAACCGTTTGTTCGTTTTCAACGCTGGAGATTCCTAGAAACACATTAGGAATATAACCATGGCGGATTTTCTTTTGAAGTTCTCAAACGCTTGAATATAAAGTCGATAAACACGAAGTTGCAGGGGTGCAAAACTGCAAACAAACAGCGCTGGTATTGTAATGCAAAGACAATTTATTGTGTACATTTATTAGTTTTGTAAGACGCGCGCAAGCGGCCGGGATTTGTGCCTCGACGGGGATGCGATGTTTATTTCTTTCGGAGCGTGCGCAGGATGTGCGCCTAATAGACGAGCATGCGCGCAGCCATGTGTCACTCCGTCGCACAGCCGACACTAATTACATTTACGGAATCACTTTCTAATTTGTTAAGAGAATAATCGCTGACGAGATGTCGAGGCATTATCAGGTTTTAAGCTGAGGGAGCGGAGTAACTTCGCGTTTTTGTCGATCGGCGCGAAAAGGGGCGCCGACAGTGTTTTTCATAATTCCTGCGGATAACCCCAGGCGGTGTCGGAGCAATTAAGTTATCGTCTCCCCCGACAGGCGGCGATCTGTCCCCGAGATTCTCTCTCCGATAAGCATCACGACGAGTCGATGCCATTTGGCCGCTTGCGCTCAGAATTGAACAATTTACATCAGCTACGCCGCCGATAGTTAAAGTAATGACAATAACCTATATCGGATCAGCGATTTAAGGATAAGTAGGTAATTTATATTCAGTGTTAAAAGGCCGGAGCGATTTAAAAATATGTATTGCCATTATAGGCAATATAAGGTGGAAATGAGAGTAACGTTTTGTAAAAATCGGTGACGTACATATTTTTCCATTATTCAACCTTGTTTTCAATCAAATTCAATCTCTACCCAAATCTAAGATAATAATTTTTATATTTATTTAGGACACAGCATGCAATTAAATACTTATCGCAATATTCGTGATAAACGTCTCAAAATGTGAATGCGAGTAGATAAAAGTGCCCAAACGACGCAATTTCCGCTCACGAAAATAAAATATGGCAATGTGGTAAGTCGCGACTCTTTCCGATGATCCCTCGTAAAATCTATAAATTATCGCCATTGAATAGCGGCGAGTAGGAAATGGAGGGTACTCTTGTTGACGACTGCTCGCCCGATGCGCGGGACGATTGTGTGCAGATGGACGATGTTTGCTATCTCTACTATTTTTCGAGTTAATACAATTTATTGTAATACGATTCAGCATAGATTGCATCGTGCAGTGGGGGAGCGAAACTCGTTTGATGGAGTCCCGGGGGATAGAGCGACGCGCCGTCGCACTGACTCGGTATTAGTCACGTGATAAATCTCCTCGAACTCGTGTGCGTCAGCCTATCTCCTTCCATTATTTACGATATCTCATATCACCGTCCTTGTCCCCTGCACTTGGGGTCGAGGTCTCCTTGCCCCATTTTATAAGAAGCGCCGACAAGTACAAATGTATCTGGAGTGAAATTTAATCCTACTTAAATTGTTTTTTTTTATAACCAACAATGAATTAAATAGTTTTGTAGTTTAATTGCTACATAATTCGAATGTAAAATAAACCTAAGAATTAAGAGTACAATAGTAATTAGTAGTAGTCAGTCTTTCCTTTTTGTGATATTTTCAATTATTATTTCAGTGTTTGTTGTTATTAACTAGTTTGAAACGCGTTTTGCACGTTTCAAGCTAGTTGCGACGTGTGTGGTTTCATATAGGAGTCTACGGCATAAACTAAAAAAAAAAAAGATTAAAAACTAAAACCCGACTGCAAAAAGAACGAAACAAGCTTGGACGTTTGTAATGTTTTACACATACCACCATATGGTATTCGCTATCTGATTTATAATAGAACCACTCTTAGTCCTCATATGATGACGTAGAGTCCAAATTTAGGAAAATCCAAACAAAACAAAACATTGGCAGCAGGCATCACCTGTGAATGGAACTCCATCCATTGCGATCGTCATCCTGCCTGCTAGGAAGCTGTTCAAAATATTGTTCGTAGTCGAAGGCCAGGAATTATTATAGCAACGTGAATCACAGTTTGGCCTTCGACTACAAACAATATTTTGAATAGCTTCCTAGCCAGTGTCCATATATCTAACTTCGAAAATGACTTCACTCCTATATAAACTTCCACTCCTCTTTTCATACCCTTAAGGTGCTTTTCCACCGGCGAGGCGAGACGAGACGATGTGGGACGAGAATTGAAATTTATATGGCAAAATTTCTATTCTCTCCTAGCGCATCTTCGGTGGAAACAGTACGGATTGGCGAGGATGTGCGAGACGAGAATTGAAATTTTTGTTATTATAATAATGAACCGTATTGCTGCGTACATAAAGTGTTTATTTACTCTGCAACGGAAACACGATTCTCGCGTGTCATCGGCCGGCTCGCGCTGGCTCGCGCTGGCTCGCGCTGGCTCGCGCTGTCTCGCGCTGGCTCGCGCTGGCTCGCGATGGCTATTTAATATCAATCGCGAGACGCACAGCCAATGAAAGATACCAAATGGGTGCGTCCAAAGCTTCAAAAATATATAACCACGACCTTATTAAGTACAGTAATTAAGTAAAGTATTAAACTCGCCATGTTTATTATGATTATATTTAATATGATTTCGAACCCAATAACGATGAGTTCGTTTTCTCATAAGAGCTATGAGAACAAGAGGATCTCATCTTGTTACAGTATCGTCATCTGATTCTTCTTTCAGTAACATATTTTTTAACACAGTTGCTCAAAAAGTGGTACTTTTCGTAGCTGTATATCGTGCGGAAAGTTGGTTTTCGCGAACTAGTGCTTTTTACTTATCCAATTTTTTTAAATTTATACGTAAGTATTCCAATTCATGACTGCTTATTGATGAGTGTTAATATTGGTTTCCTTTAAACGTCGTAATCAACATAAAAACCTACTGTTAATGTAAGAATACGAAAAATATTTCATATTTTATCATTATAACAAGTTTATTTTTTAATATTGAATATTGAAAAACCGTTCTTAATAAGTTGTCTGAATGGAACGGAATAGCTGCCGAAACACCTGTCAAAATTTTTGACATTATGATGAGGCGTTTTTTCTTACTGCAAAAATGTTTTAAGTTTCCAAAGGCAACATTCGATATTGTTTTTATAAATAAATGATACACAAATAATCGTAAATAACAATACTTAGGTAATAAAAGTACAATGTTTTATACGTATTTACAATTGTTTATGTTTATGTATAGAACATGCATTTGAATCGAATAAAAGCTAAAAAAACACCTCTTCATAATGTAAAAAATTTTCACTGCGAAAGATCGAACTTACAACAAATTTGTTAACCAATCTTAAGTTTTCAAAAAGTTGCTTATAAAATGAGTGAATCAGAGTTTGAAATTGGTTTATTTTTTTGCAACTGTGTTAAAAAACGTCGTTCGATACACGTGCGGAAATGTCATTCTTCACTCGTCCCGAGTTTTGCCACTTGCCTACGGCTCGTGGCAAGATATCTCGGTACTCGTGAAGTAGGTATGACATACTTTCCGCACTAGCATCAAAATGTACTATTATCTACACACATATCGTCCTCTATAATGCGTTCAGAATCCGTTGGCAATGACCAGCATTATAACAATCAATTTTACTATGATAATTTTCTTATCTGTAGCAGTAACATAATGTTCTTATAACGATATAAAATTTGATAAAGTTACGAGTTTCAAATTTCGAACATGTTTGAAAAACAAAACAATTTTATTTGAACTCAATTCTAATATCACTCGAGATGACATTTAATTCGAAATGAAATGTGAAATGTGAATTTTGTCAAATCTCGTATGTTACTTGATAATTTGATATCGAACGATATGATAGTAGAGGCCGACTCTAGATTGTCTCTGAATTAAAAAAAAAGTACGGTTGCCGCCATTTTTGACGTTCAAACAATTGATCAATGCCGGCTATGCCGGTCATAACATGCGGTTCCTGAACACATCATAGAGAGCTTATAATATGTATGTAGATAAAATAGTGTATGTAACTGTACATAATTAGGCATTAAAACACTCGTGTGATGCTATTATGAAACTCGCCTGTCGGCTCGTTTCATGAACACACACTCTTGATTGAATGCCTCTCATTTTGCACCTGTCACATAAACTACTATAACACTACTATTTCACGAGACATAATGTTGCACCCGCGTGTTTGTTGCAAGACGAACTGAACAGTAATGTATCTTCACTATACATAGCCCATGATATGGACGATATCGCGCGAGATCGCGCCGACCTATTTCCACCAAAAATTTTTGGTGGAAATAGGTCGGCGCGATTTCAATTCTCGTTCCACATCGCCTCGTCTCGCCTCGCCGGTGGAAAAGAACCTTTAGGGATAGCTTATTAAAAATAAATAAATGAATAAATAAATATCAGGGGACAATCTCACACAAATTGACCTAGTCCCAAACTAAGCTCTAGGCTTGTACTATGGGTACTAGACAACGATAAACATACTTATATAGAGAAATACATACTTAAATACATAGAAAACATCCATGACTCAGAAACAAATACTCGCGCTCATCACACAAATATTTGTCCATACCGGGATTCGAACCCGGGACCGCTAGCTTCGTAGGCAGAGTCACTACCAACTAGGCTAACCGCGTCGTCAAAGTGAAAGTGGTGTTTTTTATTTGTTAACAGTAGCCTGTATACCAATTTTCATATTTCTTACATCAAAAATGAATGACTATATACTCGTATATTTGAAATGTGCTAATTAAGCCCTTTCAGTTGACGCCCACACAGCAAGTTTAAAAAAAAAAATATTTAGTTCATGATTTTATGTCCTCTAGGGAAATATACCAGCGGACCATCAAAACGCTTCCAACGATACCCCATTTGTCAGATTATGATAAGTAGTTTCGAAGTTATGAGGGAACAGATGAACATACATACATACATACATACGTACAGGTCAAAATCATAACCCTCCTTTTTGCTTCGCCGTAGTCGGGTAATGAAAATCAAAAGTAACTAGCAGTTGCAGTTTCGTAGCAGTTGCGTTTCACCGTCTGTTCGGGGCTTAAGTGACATTATGAAAGTCTCCCTTCAAGTAGGTATGCCGGCCGGTTGGTCTGATACGCTCGGAGTCGCATATTATTAATATTATATTAATTTTACTACGAGTTGTTGCTTCTCTAAGTGTCAGATTAGGGCACGCCGTTAAACTATTTAAACCGTTAAAATATTTCATGAAATACTTACAAATTATCCTCTCACAGGATTCAGCTAATAAGAATCAAATAGTGTATTTTTAAAATGCAATTTTAGCACATGCACAATTTAAACTCACCAACAGAAGCTTCAAAACAAAACGTATTTGACACAATTTGTTCCACTTCAAAAGCTCTGTCGCTAATGCTCTGCGATGAACGCGTTGGGTTTTAATAAAACATTTGGGGCCCTCACAATTTCAATTACATTAAAAAGTTGACGTTGCTATTTGCCCATTCATCTACCGTGCACCATGCACGTAATGAAGGGTGCAACAGATGGTCTACATTTTTTCATTACAATAGTGAAACTACCGGCAACAGAACAGGAGATTTATGTCGGATTAAACTACAGAACGGCTTTTTATTCGGTACATATCCGGAACGCCAGGAGGCGTGTTCAACAAATACTTTATTGTGTTTCTGAAACCCCATGATTATGGGACTGGAATGAAATGAGATTTAATAAGATGAGGAATTATAAACAACACAAATGATTTATTATTGAAATAAATGAGAACAGAAAGCTTTATTTGCATATTAAAATATGAAGCAACAATAAATAGAATTTGTTGGTAGAGAGTAACTAGGTAGACGTTTTACTGATTGAGGAAAACGTCCAAGGAGCGCCGAGCGGCATCAGTATGCGACAAACGTTCTTATCTACCGTCACTATTAATTTAATGGGTATCTAAATAAAGTGAGATCCGATACGATAAGCCTCATTGACTTGAAACACCCTACATTGAATCGGTTGATTACATTACTTTAAAAAGCGTTGAAATGAAAGAGATTTATTTTATTACACGTTTAGTAAAAACCTAATTCCGGACTTTCTCTCGGACGTAATTATTGCCTTTTTTAATTTAAAAATCAATGGCTATTTGCTATAATTTGACGGCGTAGCCGCCAAGTCGGTCGGAGATAGTTGAAAAGTCAGAAATTGCCGAATTTTAAATTGGAAAAGTTGATAGAGGCGTACTAGCGTGTTGGAAGCACATTATTCAGTGTTTGTTGAAACTGTTTAGTGTGGCCGTGGGTTAACTTAAATTAAAGCGGTCGTAGTGAGCCGAAGGAGGAGCGGTTCACCTACGGCTTTATAATCGTTTTACCTACAGGAACATGTAAGAAACTATGAGGTGGAACTAAGACGGTAGGAGCTGTGTAAAATTTACCGCGAGTTAAATGGCAAACGGCTCCAGGGAGACGACGGTTTCCACAAAACACCTTTCTAAGTAATACGAGTTGGTATATGATGATAGCGCAGTGTTATGCTGAAGTTTTCAGGTAAATTGGTAGTAAAAGGTACCCCCCGTGTATGCGAGGCGCAGGGAAATGATCGTCCTTGCCGAGTCTGATGTGTCTGCACTAAGATTTTATCGCGGGGAACATTACATCTGACATGGGTATGGGTACCCGTTAATTATACAGCATTGAAACTTGGAAAAATCTTGGATATTTACCATCCTCCATTCATCTTCTTGTATTATACCATCGTTTTCAAAAATTTCAAGGTTCAGGTTGAAACAGTATTTTTAGTCTGCATTGTGTTACGGCTAATCAACGCGATGTTTCCGGAAACATCGCGTTGATTAGCCGTAACACAATGCAGACTAAAAATGCCTTCCCGGGAAAGGCTCTGTACGGCTCTCGCGTGACGTCAGCGAGTCGTGAACCAATGGCTGAAACCGTACCACATCTCCAGTGTTATTCACGTTTTCTTTTTAGGGTACGGAACCAAAATGGTTAAAAAAGTAACCCTTATGGTGAGTGTTCGTTGTCTTTCTGTCTGTCTGTCTGTATATCACAGCATTTTTTCTCAGCAACTACACAAGCTAACCCTTATGGTGAGTCTTCGTTGTCTTTCTGTCTGTCTGTCTGTATATCACAGCATTTTTTCTCAGCAACTACACAAGCTAACCCTTATGGTGAGACTTCGTTGTCTTTCTGTCTGTCTGTCTATCACTGCATTTTTTCTCAACAACTACACAAGCTATCAACTTAAAATTTGGCATAATTGCATAACTTGCTTGCCTACGTCAGTTGCCCAAAAAAATGAAACAAATTTTATAAATAATTAAAAAGGGGTCTAGAATGGGGGTCGAAACGTTGAGGCAATGATAACATGTTTTACGCGATTAAGTCCCGTTTTAGATTTATATCAGTATCTGTGTAAACTGAGCTTCCATTGCATGAAATTATCACTAGTCTAAAAATGTAATGTAAAGTAGTTTTTTTACAAACTTCAAAAAGGTGGAGGTGTTTTACTGTCGCGTTTTTGTTTCGTGTTTTTATAGTGCACAGCAGGGGCTCGGCGGGGTAAATACTCGGGTAGAATGTAGGCCAACTCTACCACTCTGACAAAATAGTCCCCGTGTCGCCACTGATGCTATTTTTGTGATCCTTTCTATGTGTCTGCGGTCTGGAGCTTTTACGTTACGAGCTCTCGGTTGTGGTTGATGGTACCTACCGTTACTCGAAACAGCTAGCTACTTGCCGAAATTATGTGCTTCACAATACCTATAGTTCGTCAATAAGAAAGTCATTTCCTAGTAGGTAAATAAAACTTTTATGATACTTCTACATGTAAAATACTTAAGTCGACAAAGTCAGATGAATAGTCCTGGATTCAAATTAAAAAGCGATTACTTTACAATTTTGGTCGTTGGTTGTTAAACGTACGATAAACTGTCTGGCCAAGTCTCCGTGCCCGAGCGACATCGGAATTGCTGTTTGTTATCTGTTGTCACTGAAAATGTAAGCCTGCGGCTATCAGGTACCGTGTTTATGTTGGTCCGTGACATGCCGCAGTTAGTGGCAAATGCCTCGGCGCAGAACACAGCTGAGGTATTATCTACACAATGCCAGTAGTTTTCAGAATGTTCCATTGTGTTAGACAAACTGTGATTTGTTATTTCAGAAGACGTTTTTGTTCGCTGAATAGATGGGCTAGGAGGCCGTTGGCAATAAACGAAGATACAATTCATAAAGCATTGGGTATATATATTAATATTGGTCGTTGTATGGATAAGCGGCGATATGGCGATCGCCTGAAATGCTCGTCGTGAAATAATATAGGACGTGGAAGTGTAAGATAATTTATAACAACACTAACACGGGCGCGCAGGCCCGCGGCACGCTGCCCGCGTTGCCTTAGGTTAGGCGCATCATTTATATTGTTCTGATGTTTGTTTAATTTTTTACTATACCCCTCTGTAGATGCCGGTTGCGTTGCGAGATTAAACAACGGATGATGAAAGACTAATGGTTGATGTCTGTTTTCGTTGCAACATCGATGTTTAATCAACTCATTTGAATGCTCAAAGTGGATATTCAAATATATCACCTTTTGTAATTGAATTTTGATGTGATGACGGAAAACATTTTTGTGATATTATGTATCTACCTACTATGTAAATTATCTACGCTATAGAGAAACCACGCGTACATTTATGCTTGATACTAATGTTTTAGTTCTAATTTTTAAACTTAGACGACATAGTGGATAGGTGTTTGTCGGAACGGTAGAAAATAATTGTCGGGCAAAGTATAAAGCTGCAATTCTGAGCAATTCACTGATTGTTGCCACTGTTTCGTATTAAAGTGTAGCCGCGGGCGTGCGGCCGCACCGATAGTTGCAAATAGGACTAAATAAGAAGTGCTGCGCCTTAATTGGAGAGAACCCGTCGCTCGCGGCGCGGTGGAGGCTTTAACGGCGGGGAGATCTGCGATTTTTTTTACATACCAGACAGCTTTTAACTGCTTGAAGCGACTATTATATAATGGCGAGCCCTGTTCATCTTTGTTTCCTAAAGAATCGTTGGACTGTTTAGCGTATTGACACAAATATGTACAAATCGCTGAAAATATCCCATACCTAATCATTCATTTCACCAGTCTTTATTCGATGCTCTCAGTAAATTTAGCAAAATGTTTTATCGGTCCCAAAACACATTCAGTTAAATTTAACCAAATAGAGCTCGTTGCATTTAGCCTTTAGTTTTATAATAATACGATATCGCCTGGCTGGCTCTCTCGCTCGCCGCTCGGCAAACGTAGTCGGCTCACTAATTCTAATGGATTGAGTAAGAATAAAGTTATGAATATTTTAAATCGGCATTCCTTTTCGAGTGAGTTAATAAAAATAGTGCCTTAACGATGTCTCGATGCGCCCCGCTGGCATTTTATAAATAAAGACCTGTTGGCGCAGTTGATTGTTTATATCTGCCTGCCGGGCGACAGGTCGCCGGTTGTCATTAGAGAAAAGCCATAGTCTTATATTGTGGAATTTTTAAAACAACTATGGGTATATGCATTTTACATGCTAATTTATTCAGAAGCTTTTTTTCAATATCGGTGTTCTACTACTTCTGCTAGGTACCTACTATGCTGAATAAAATGAATGTATATAATACATGCAATATATTTTATGACCGTCGACAATCAGAAGCCCATTCGCGATGCATGTGCATCGAGTGCTGCGGGCGATACACGGGCTGATTGTAATAAGCTACCTACGCAGCTTCCTAGCCAACGCTGCCATTAGTCCAATTGATGTATGCCGTATTGATCGAAATGATAATAGAAATACGGGCTAAAATTGTACCGAGAAAGATTCAACGATAAATTATGAAGCAGCTACACTAGAGTTAGACTGTTACGCTAACTACATGTTGTTACGAGACAGTGGATCTGTCGGCAAACTTTCTTATCTGTAATATCGCAAATTTTCCAAAGATATGACCTGCATACCTACAAGTTTTCAGATGAAACTTAATCCTAGTAGTTATAAGTTGCTGAACTCGCAAACGCAATAAACTTCTTACTTTAATGGATGAAGCATGTATAACGAAATGATTTTGCTTGAAACTTATGAAATTATATTGCTGAGTGTTCTTCTCTGACTGAACAAGCTCCAGTTTTGTCTGTGCACTGCTCAGTTAGTGCTTTTGATAAGCCAGAATATAAAGCTTTAGACTAAAAATAACTGTCCTTGCGAATTCTAAATATTCTGTCAGATTAAATACATTTTGTTTCTTTATGTGCTTAGCTTATTTTCACATCCAGTTTCGACAAGTTAGTTAGTAAGTTTGGAATAAATCTTCCAAGCTGACTTCCTGTGGTCAGATGACTTGAAAGTGACGTTTGGTATCATAATAACACGCATTCTCAAAGAGTACGTTATGCCAAAAAACCCAGAAGTAGCAACAATGCAATGTGGTGTTTGTATGTTCTTTTCAATAAGGAAAAAATATATTATCAAATAAGAAAACGCACCTAAGGCTATTTATTCCGCATAACCAATAAACGGAAAAACATGGGGAAATCCTTCGTTTTGTTTTAATTAGAGTTTTTAGGGTTCCTTATCTTCTGTTACATCCCCACAAATCCATAACCAGCATCTTTGACTGCAATTTAAGCGAGAACAAACTAAGAATAGCTTGATCTTACAATAACGTCACTTGGTCTGAGAAGACGGTCGCGACATCCGTAGAGGTCAAACTAATAAGTAAAACTTACCTATAAAATAAGCGAGCATTGCCGCTAGAATCACGCAGAGGCATATCATGGCGATGGCTAGGCACTTCCACGTGCAGCGGTGCTGGCACCGCTTGTCTATGTGGAAGCGGGAGGGCGAGTACACGGGCACCGGGCTGGGCTGGCTGGCCCGCAGCGGGAACACCGGCATCACCAGCGGCTGGTTGGCGAGCTGGCAGTGGTTCCCGCCGAGCGTGCCGCCGCCTAAGCCGCCCGACATCGCCGAACCGCCCAATCTGTTAAACAAAGAAATACAACATTAGTAGGTACATTTTTAGTAGCTGTAATTAGATAAATATTAAGTAGAACATTTCATATGAAAAACCCGAACTTTTTATTATCCTGCTCAGGTACCGTCACCATAATTTCTCGTATCCGCCAACTGTAGCGCGGCGAATCTGTGCCGCGCCATATGGCAGTTATTTTATAGCGGTCCCTTCTAGACAATCAAAACGTATCATTATCAGAAATTCTGACAAAAAAGATCATCGAGGCGTTTAAACACGTCCGCCCGCCGGCCCATTAATCAATTATTCGAAGTCTTCTGTCACGGCTAAATTTAAACGTCGAAGGTAGGGGACCATATGGTGTAGTGGCCAGTCCAGCGCCTGCCAACTGACGCCGTTTATAATACTCATCACGAAAAAAATAATGCTAAAGTAAAAAAGAGAACGAAAATAATTGGACCAAGTTTAGCGAGAACGAAGCGTGACTTCGAAGGGGTTTGTTCTGAGGAGGCTCTTGACTGTAATTTTCTTTTGAATAGCGGTCGAGAAACGGTTGGAGGAAGGACGAATTCATTAAAACGTGTACAGAAATCACGACGCCGCGTCGGAGCACGCAGCCTCTGCCCTTTAATGGCATTTAAAACATTCATCGCAATTTTAATTAGGCGATGAGAGAATTTAAAAAAGTGGAATGTAAGTATATTAGCTAGACATTTTACGAAGCTCCGGACACGTAGCCAGTAGCAGCAATGTGGTGATGGTCGGTCGTCATCGGGTACGCACTATTTCGTAACTGTACATGAAATTGATTTTTTAAGGCCATCATCATTACGAATTTATTGTTTATGATCTTCATTCGGCACCATAACTGACTCAAGTGCATCATTTCCGCGCGTTACCGAAATCAGACATTACAATCTATTGTTTTTGTGCAGAGGAAATTATGTGGCGAAGAAATGGAATACTGTGCAATAAATAACCACAACGCGTTATAATAATATATGTTTGTTCAGTTTTAGAGCGGATGCGATGCGACTAGTCTATTTTACAAACACAAAAGAGGAGCTCGAATGAAGCAGATCCCGTGAAGGAGAGAGATCGCTAAGACAATTAACGAAGCTGACGACAGTGTTATTGTAGGACAATACTGCGATATTTCAAGCGCAGCGGCTGGCGGACGGGTGTTCGGTGGGATTTTGACAGCCGCTCGTCGTGAGCTCTTAATGAAGCGGTAAATAATGAGAAGAGGTGTTGCGCTGTGAGAGCCGTGTCTAATTAACGCGAGAGCCCGCGACCAGTTTACACACACGACCCGGCACTCATGCTACAAAGCCATTATTTCGAACGGCATGTCAGCATCATGCGAGGGACAACGGTAATATTGGGCGTCGTAAATAGCCGTGGGGACGACGTAGTCGGGCATTGGAATGGCACGTCGAGTTAGGTAGCTCGGACTCGTTAGTTGTCGTCGCGCAGTTTTTGTCGCTGGAATCGCGCGTGCAGCGGTCACTCCTAGTCTCAGAACGGGCTGGCCGACCTCTAACTCGGAAACCAGATGAAACAAAAAGAAAGAACGCGGCACGGGCCGTGAGAACGCGTCTCCTTCGCCGCGGCCGCTCCGTGCCGACCATTTATCTTGCACAGTCGTGCGGGAATGGACCGGACAGCGATGTGCTTTTATTGCATCGCGCCCCTAAATATAGGCCTGAGGAAGCAAGGTAAGCTTTTAGTCCTAAAATAATGGACCTGATGAACTGGTTTACCGCCATAGCACAATAAGTAACATTTTGTTTTTAGAAGTACAAAATACGTGACTTGAATTTTCGTAATAATGAATAATGTTGAATAATGTTTAAGGAATCGAAAGCGCAACGTCAAATACTTTTCACCTAATCTAACCTCTTAAATCTTTGAAGAAAACACACATGTCGTTGGCACATTTATTTCAAAAATATTTTTCATTTTAACCGCAAGCGGCTGGCACACTAAGCGATGGAAAACACCCTTGCACCAAATTCAATGAAATAGTTTATCGTTATAGAAGTCTGTGAAAATACAGCACAAGAGTCTGTATTTTTTTCTTTTGTATTGAGGCACCAATAGGCTACTAAGAGCATACAAAGTTATTATCAGTTCGTTCCCTCTCGCTTTATATTCGTCACAATGAAAAAAACGGTGTGAAATAAACATAATAAACTTATTATCACAAAATGCTGTTTGGTTGGGGTGAAATTTGTGCCACCGCGATTTTGGAACAAAAACTTTTTATTTCATTGGAATCCCTAGAGGTTAAGGTGTTGATAAAAATCATATAGGCACATCGTTCAAATATAGGGAGAATATTTTGGTTTCACCGACTAATTAATGACTATAAGGCACTTAATATTACTTAATTGTCATAAAGTACTGTATGTTCTTTTAAAGAAAATTCACGCTTGCCTGGTCGAAATAATGTATTTATCCAGACACAGGTGAAACGACACCGGGCGCCTGCACCAGCTTGCACGCTATTTGCGCATTCGTTAGGCAGATGAATGTAATAAACAACCAATTTCGTTGGTAAAAAGTTGTTCCTTTGACTTTTCGATGTATTTGGCTAGACGACATACACATCTTACGCATACACTTCTGTGGGACACATGCTCGAAAACAACGACAATAGGTACATAGCGTACAGCTGTGTTATTTCAACAATTAGTTGGGTAAACTAATTTGTTCACGTAGCGGACACCACATTATTACATGTTCCTGTACTTGGGTAGTATCTTGAAATGTAATCAGATGGTGTAACTCACTAATTCTGTAACTCACGCGTTGATCGAAGAACCGATATTGTTAACAAGCAATAGCTATAAAATACCTAATATAATATGATAAAAGGCATTTATTATAAATGTTATGTTTCTTTCGACGTTAAAAAAAATCTTGTTTTAAAATATTTAATAACAAGCCAGATCATACACACGGAGCTTTAATAGGCTCGTATAAATCTTGTGGATCAAGCAAGGTCCACTATATTGAATAGGTAGGTAGGCAGAAAGAAAAAGCCTCATGTATACGGCACCGCCTCAATCCATTCGATTTTCTTTTTATTGAAGGCTCTAAAACGCCCCTTAGCTACGTTCTATGCGAGGGTCGGTCGAAAAGCGGTCCAGAGATATTATCGACTTTAATAATATTTTGTTATAATGCTATCGCGTAAGTTTATGTTCGGATAATATCTTCCAACTAATTGCTCCGTGGGTTGGATGGGGCATAAAGAGATGTGAAATTATAGTCTGGAGTATCGCGCGAGTCTTCCAACTCACAATGATGATTGTTTCGCATGTTTCATGTATGATTATTGAACGCAAATTAAGATCGTTAATGGTATTCCTTTAGGAATTAACAATGGCACAATTCGAATGGATTGTATTTAAATGTCAGAAGGGAAAAATATTTGCAAAATGACGATTTTGCATTGTAATTACATAAATAATAAGCAACTAATTTAGTTGGATCAATCGACTTACAAGTCGTAGTGTGTACGCGAAACTTCGCGAACGATCCCTCGCCCCGATCGCAAGTCATGGGTGTAAATTCAAGAAAGCCCCCAATTTAAAGCGGAATGTGTAACAATGGCGTCCGCCCCGCTATGCCAATTTCCTCCCCCGACGACGCTCGGTATAAAGCAGCGGAATAAAATTATCATCTATATCACAATGCTATTCATTTGAAAATAACTTTTAAAGAGGCATCCGAAATTTAGAAAAGCTAGTATTTGATAGAAACTTAGGGACGTTAAAATTTCTAGGAGTTAATGAGATATTAGAGAATTTTATAAGCATTAATAAAATGGGTATAAAAATGAGCGGCGTTCAATGCGTCTCCATTAAACGCAGTCGGTTAGACACGCCCGAATCCCTCCTGTTAATAAGCCCGCCTCATCGAGGCCGACCAAACCCAACGGATTTAATTAAAAAACATTTGTCAAAATGGTCTTTTAAACAGGCGTCTTGTTCCACGAAGAGCGAACTCGATAATCTATTGCTTTATTAATTACGAGTTACTCGTTATAAACTACGCAATCGATGACAGTCGATTAAGATGGTAAGTGAGTCTAGGCGATTGAAAAGATACATAAATACGTGTCGATGAATAAACAGAACGGCGTAAAAATACCTTCACAGTCAGGCTCAATTAAAATTGGTTACGACGAATTTAAGAATTTCAGCGTCGAGTTTGATTGGTTGACGTTAAATATACTTATTGATTTTAAAGATGGTAAGGTCGTGCCGGCATATTCTTAGGTCGAATAACAAAGGCATTTAATGTAAGCGCCACATCTTGGCAGAACCGTTAAGGTGGAAGGTTAACGAGCTGGCATCCGAGCCCGACGCAACAAACACTTCAAAGGCGGAGATGTTTCTTCTTTTAGAGCGCGAAATAAATTAACGTACCTAATATAGACTGGATTTCAATGATAATTTGCATATTAAGGCAGCAACAGCCTCAGGATAAGGTTTAAAGTATGCGGAGGATTTTGGTGTTCTCATCTATAATAAACGTTATAAAATTCGACTTTTTTAAATATATTATCGACTCGCCTCGCCTTTGGCTGGGTGGGATCTACTTATGTGTAATACACATAGAGTAAGATGACATAGCAACCTTTATTTCAAGCAACGAGGCTAATATTTACAGATACCTTACAGGCATGCCTTACATTACTATATACCTATAACTTTACAGTAACAGATAACTATTTACTTATTTTTAACACTTTCGCAGCGTCGTCAACTATAGCCGTAGCCATGGAAGCGCCGAAATAACGCCGTTCGGCCAGAAATCCTCCTTTTAACCACATAAAACTTATGTAAGAAGTTGTCTTAATTGTGGTAAAAACCACATCAAAATCTATTGGGTAGGTTGTTTGAAAGCACTAAACGGACGAACATACCGACATAATTATATCGTCTTTATTTTATACTATTTAGAGATTAGAGATGCATTCGGTATGCCTGTTCGGAAATAATTCTGAATTACAACATGTCATATGTACTCGTACTATACTCGGTGTCAGTAGCAAGCTGTTGAGTGCAATGCAAACGTGCAATGATACAGCGATTTAAATACTCTCGGATTCGTTGAACTCGGCACTCATATTAATAACTCTTAAAGCGCGGTGGTTGTTTTACGCGCCGGTTAGGTAATGCTGATTCATGAATGGGAGAGTAGCTAGCGCAACGCTCCCGCGTATATTTAGCAAACTTATTTTCTTGGAAATATATCAAACGACGGAAGCTCTAACATTTGAATTTCCAAGCTGCGTCTAATTAAGCGAAGTGTTATTGAGGATTTCGTAAATGATTAATTTTTGCACTAAAAGATTCCGTGTTGCTGAAAACTTGCCAACAAAATGTACTTGCGACTCAGTTTAATTAAAGAGGGCACAGGAAATTTCTTAAGCTAAGAATATGACCGGTAATATACTCGTAGGTGAGTTGGCTAGGGTAAGAGCCGAGGATAGGTATAACTAATCTGAATACATTTGCTCGTGCGCTCGAGCCGCAAATGCGCCCGGAACTGGTTTATCGCGAGAAATGAATGGAAGTGATAGCGAGTAAGCGGCCAATTACTGATCGCAGACTGCGAGGATCCGCGCGTAAATAATTCGGAGCGCGCGCATAAACACAAGCTCGGTAAAGCGACCAAGTGCGCGCGCGCTTCAGTTGCCGCACGCTTCGAGCAACTCGTTTAAAGCTGGCCATACACACACATTATAATAAATCAAATAACTTCTAAAAATGCGAGCGTAAGAGTCAAAGCGTATTAAGCTGGCCATACACACTAGGGTATGCCTGCGCAGTTTTGCCTGTACAGTTGAACTGCACAGGTAAACGGAGCGTGTATGTGACACAAGTTGCCTGTACAGGCGTGGAAACCTGCACAGTTGAGTCACATACACGCTCCGGTTTACCTGTGCAGTTCAACTGTACAGGCAAAACTGCGCAGGCATACCCTAGTGTGTATGGCCAGCTTAATACGCTTTGACTCTTACGCTCGCATTTTTAGAAGTTATTTGATTTATTATAATTGTAACGTTGTATGTGTTTATAGCCGAATAAATGTTTCTCTCTCTCTCTCTCTTTGTAAATACTACGAGTTAAGTTTCAGATAATTTGCATCTTTTTTTAGGATCTCTTTATAGGATCAGAATTATAGTTAAAGTGCGGTTTAATTAACTAAAAATAAAACCTGCCAAGTGCGAGTCGGACTCGCACACGAGCGTCACGTCATACGGTTGAGCAAAAAACGCCGAAAAAATTACGTTTCATGTATGGGAACCTCCTTTTAATTTTTAAATTAATTAAATTTTTATTATTTTTATAGCAGCAATAGAAATACACACTTTGTGAAAATTTCAATTGTCTACCTATTACGGTTCATGAGATACAGCTCGTTGGCAGACGGACGGACTGACCCTTTGGGTACGGAACCCTATAAACATTTTGACCACGTCAATTCCTAAATAGCGCATCAGAAAAATTTACACAATGTATTAAGTACCATTTTTTTACAAGCGTTTGGTCAAAACAAAGTGCATTGTAAAATCATAAAAAAGAAGTAGGAAACATCATTGTGACTATTAAGTAAGTTTCCGAAGTGTACTACTGATAGCGCGGAGTATGCTGCGGTGATAGTAATAAACAATTTTCCATTAGCCAGCCGGCCGCTAGTTCCCGCTCATTTCCAATTTCCATACCCAACGTCTAACGGAGAGTGCGATAGCCTTTTATTACCGGAGTTTGTCGTTGAGGATATAATTATGGTAATACCGTGGAATGTAAATTAAGTACTGCAATAAATACTAGGCGTAGTCTAAGCTAGGCAAAAGCGACGCACCTTAACTTCTTGGATTAGCAACACTTGCAGCAGCAAATCAGTAATCCTATGTATTTATTCATTGATTCGTAAAATGGCAAACAGCACTTAATGTCAAATATAACTAACGAAATGTTCCTGTTTTATGTGCAACTTTTACGAGTCCTTAGTAAACGGTTATTCAAATTTACCTTCCTGCAAAATGGCAAGACGCTTATAAAAGCTTCTCAAGCGGCATTCACAATTAATAGACGATAAAGAGACCATTACTGATGTCCAGTTGCAAAAGGGAAGCTTTGATATTAACATGGAGCGAGCTGCTCTTAAGAAAAACTATTTGCCTTCAAATAGCCGAAGGACATTCGTTTTTATCCGCTAACATGGCATTCCACGCTAAGACGCTAAGCTAAACGCTTGCCGTTGTTCAGCGGAACGGAAAAACAGTTTTGCAGGAGATGCCTCCCTTCGCGGCCGCTCGTATTTCACCAGAGTTCAATATTATTTCGACAGTCGCCGGCACAAAGAGTAGGAAGGCCGCGCCGCCGCGGGCGCCTCCCGTATCGCTCCACAATATTGTCCTCCCGCCCGGTGCCTCGGGTTACACTGTAAATATTTTTCGGCGGTTGCCTGATTGAAAAATTTTATCGCATTCCACCCCCACTTCTTTCGATAATGGATTGTGCCCGCTTTTGGGCACACATCTGATATGGGTAGCAGAAGGTATGCCGGCTCTCCGGCTTCTGTACACATACCGGAACATTTCGGATATACGAACTGGGACAGTATTGTTGTGGTTCCCAAGTTCCGAACACATGGTATTGATTAGCTTTATCTGCCTTGTACGTTTGTGTGATGTAACGCGATGTTTTAACTTTAGCTTGTGATTGTGTTTTGTGTTCGTACCGGGCATATAATTTTGAATGCAATTGAAATCTGTATTGTTTTGAACGTGTAACAAACTGTGGAAAATATAATATGCTTTCATCGCATCTGGAAAGTGAGCGCTGAGCTGAATGAGCCACGAGAACACTCCGCTCATACGCTATTTCATAAACAACTTCAAAATACGGACGCTCGGACCGGCTCGGCCGCGAGCCGGAAAACTTTTGATGTATTATGGTATTATTTTATAGTCGGACGCATGGAGGAACATTGGAAATATTTCATCATGAATATTAAATGAGAATTTCAAAACACTTCCATGACAAACGAGTTGTTCTTTGAAGTCATTCTTAGAGTTAAAAATGCACATATAAAGGTGCAAAGGCGCGGAGTCAAAGCGGGTTGAAATTCAGTCCGTATTTATAATGTACCCTTTACTTTTATATAAATATGTAGATTGCAAGATTTATTATATTCTTAAATTTGCAAAATAGGGACATAGTTTTTGGTTTAAATCCCAAGTACACAAATTCAAATTTTAGGTAAAAGGGAAACTTTTGTCTACAACTTTACAAACGTGATAAAAAGACAACCGATTCTGAAATCAATTTAAAATAGCAAAGTTGCTTTCTGACTTTTCAATGTTATTAGAAAAAAATCTGAATTGCAGGGTTCAACAAATTAGCGTTGAACTTACATACAATTTTCTGTTAAGTATACATTTCCGAGTGGTGTTTGGAGCGGTCGGGCTCGCGCGTGGCACACGGGCGTGCAGGCCGCGCTCGCCGCCGTGACAATATACCTCTAATTATGTTTGTATTGGGCGCCGAGAGCCGCTCAGCCGTGCCAATATTTAGACAGCCGAAGATACAAATGAGGATCCATTACTGGATTTCGTCGATCTGGGACTAATGAAAGACAAATATCTTGGAGTTCTAAGCATCAATAAGGGCGGCTGTATTAATCTGATCAACGCGGACGAAACTGACCGATTAATCACGCCGTTACAAGCCAGCTAACTTGTTGTGTTTACTGTATCTCTAACTACCTACACATAAATGACACAAATAGGCTTGAGTGGGGGAGATTTTGATATTGAAGAAATCGAACATTAGTTTTATATCCAAACAGACTCGGGAAACAACTAATAATAATAAACAAAACAATGATGGGGTACACAGCAATAAAACTTTATAGTCCATATATAATTATCGTGACATTCAAAGAAAAGCTAAGATGAATTATAATAAAAATGCAGTAAAAGTAAAAGCTACCACAGCCGGCAAAGGGCGCTATAAATATTAAGCGGTTGACAAAATGGCGTGCAGTGCTACCATGTTACGCTTGGAAGAGGGAGCGCTGATTGAAGTTTTCACATTATACAATGTTAAGTAGTTCAATTTTGGACCTAAAGTGTTATATGACAACAGAAGCGACAGTGTTCCACTGCAGAAGTGGCGGAACAGCCACGCGTCCGCAGGGGCGCGATCGGCACGAGTCACGTCGCACTACATTAAACCTCAATATTTGTGGGTCCCTCGTTCGAAACCACACCAAAACCCGTTCAAAATGTTCTTTAATCCTTATTATTATTCGACTATGCATTAAAGGACAAGCCACAAGCATTAATTTATCAATTAGACACGGTCGTTTTCAATTCAGAATTGCACCATCTGAGTAACACACAATTTATTGCTTGCTACGTTTTTATGTTTTAAAATGAACAGCAATAAAAATAATGGGAATACATTGATTTAATGCACAGCATTCGATTATTTCAATATACCTACAGGGTTATGTTAGTTTTTTAGTAAAGAAAAACATAACAATTATGTAGAAATAAGCTCCCTCAATTGTTCTGAAAGTTGATTTTTTTACGTCGATTGAAAAGTTGTAACCGTATTTGTTAACATTGAACAAAATTCAAAATTTATTTGATTTATCGTTAAAAGGTGGGATGCTCCAGTGGCGGTTTCGCCCTCTCACTGATTGCACGCTTGACCGGTCTCTCGAAATAATGGGGGAGGGTAATGGGTCATACACTTTCTAGCACAACCGACTGAATTGCAAAGCAGGTCATACATGTCCATTGAATATTTACACGTGTAATGACTGTAACGCTAGCAACGTATCAGCTGGCATTTAGCTTCTGTGAGAAGTCAAATGGGTTGGTGGGGAGCTTTTTACTGGCGAAATAATGTGAGGAGCGTAAGACATCTGACAAAAAACACTCAGCTAGCCTTTACGTTCAGTAATCAATGAACTCTGAAGCGCTTATTGCGAGCTAATGAACACGACTAGTGCTTCTTGAATTAGTTATCCTCTAATTAATACGTCGATATAATTTACCTCATAAATGATATTTCCATTAATTACATCAGTTAGTCTGTTTCAATTAAGTTTAATGAGTAATAAAAAATGGAAAAGGTATCACGATAAGATCAAACTAACACGTTTAAAATGCTCTCATAAAACAATTCGACTAACAAGTGATTTAAGTCAACTATATAACTATTAAAAAAATATATATATATGTAATTTTCCTGTTTAAAGTTAATATTTATGTGGATTGTATTGAAACATAATAAATAAGTACCAATCACATGGTAAGATGATTGAGTTTGCAATACGTGAAACAAAAATAAGACTTATAAAGAATGGAGCAGTAAAGTGTCTGTCTACTGTCATCGTGAACTTTGATAAGGGCCGTTATCTTGTCTACATAAATAAGCAACCATCAAACATAACTACTAATTTATGTACTTCACCAAAACGAAATTAACGGTCTATTTTAAATTGAGAAATTAACTTGTTTTTCCGACGATCTTCATTCCGAATCGCCCACACGGACACGTATTAAATTTTATAGAGGCAGGCAGGTCGGCAGCGAGTTCGTAAATTTACCAGCAATACTTTACAGATGATCACGTAAAAGTGTTTCGGTATCTCGCGCGTCGCAGGCGTGTTTGATGTACGCCTGGCCGTTAACCCTACTGAATCAGGAGGGATTAATGTGTCTCTGGTGTTATTGGTTCCTCTAATTACGTTCACGGCTCGGACAGAGTTATGGTAATGTTCGGCAGCCTTCGTAGATACGGCCCAGCGCCGTGTCACTGATACTTACGACTCAGAATTAAGGGTCTGTAGGGCGAGCCATTCGTTAGTCATGCCCGATGACGTGTACCTTGGACAAGACCAAAACTGTTATTAGAAAGATTCCGTCGAAACCTTTTTTTTCGGTACTTGTCTTAAAAGGTTTTTTATGCTTATATTGTGAAGGCAGTTAATGCGAGGCTCGGTTTTGATGTTTACTTAAGAAAGCGGGGTTAGGTTAAATAGGGCAAGCGTATTAAGTGGCTTTTTGCTTTCATATGTAGCAGTAAATTTAACCAAAAGACATTCCATTTGTAGCGTTTGTGTCTTCTTTTAACTGCACATTGCGGCAAAATGCATGAATTTCCGGGCATAAAACAAAGGCACTCGTCACGCGAAGCATGCAGTACCACGAAGTCCTAAAGGGTAGAAAGGGCGTTTCGTAGTAAAAAGTAAGTTAGGGCGCTCCTTTGTTTGTGTATGGCGCGAGTTAAGTGTTTAGATAAGTGCAGTGGAGCGGTGTGCGCGTTTGTTATCTCGGCGCATGGGAGCCGGGCAAATGAAGCCACCCTGTGTGGTCCGCTGTTTGGCCAGCTCTCGCCTCGCACTCGGTCGACACCCATGTAGACCCGTTTTTAAGTCCCAAAATTACAACTTGTCTAACAATTACAATGTATTTACTAGTAGACAACAACGGTGTCAAGGTACGGTTTCAACAATTACACGTAGGTAAATATACGTTTTACACAATGTTTAAGTAGGTAACTTTTGATTAATTGTGATCATGTTTATGCCTTTTCGGTAAAAGTGTTACGTGTGCGTTAGTCATGCGCATGCTGGACAATGTGGAATGAGGTCAGCGTAGCCATGATTTAAGCTACGAACGCTTTCTTGAATGGGAACTCGTACTTCGTAGTTGGCAACGACTGTTATAAATCAAACTAGCTTTCGTGTTCCATACGGAAGGTATGCATGTAGCCGAAACGCTTCTCTCATTTAATAACAAGAATGTAGTTAAGTTTACGTCCACTTTGTCCACCAAATAGCCTGCGTTTCTGGGCACCGTTAAACTCTGTCGTGTTGTACAACGCTGTTGGCTATTTAACAAGGATTTTTTATTGTTGGGGAACGAAGCAGGCTGTCCTTCTGAATTATAAAATATTCAAATAAGGAGGGAATAAATCCACGCGAGGAAACGTCGACATTACATATTACTGCGGGAATGCCAGCCGCCCATTCATTACAGTTATTTATAGGAGGCAGTGTCAAAGCGAGGTTTGTATTTATTCTGATGGCTGTTTGTTTATTTTTAAACGGGTTAGGCTAAAATATCCTAATCCGATAAGCGTCCGGTGAGCCAAGTCGAGCGATCGCCTGGAAATAGTCCGCCGGCGCTGAATCGCTCAATACACTCGATGTCACTGTCACTGGACCAGTTTCGGGCCTGTCACGAACTTTAACATGATGAAATACAAAATTTTATAATAAGATTTTCATTATGTCTTGACATTCGAATAAAATTAAGATTACCAAACTAACACAAAGAAAACAAATATCAAATGTTTAAATAGTATATGTACGAGTGTAGGAACTTTTTAAACATTTCATATTTACATTATTATGTATAACATATTTTTTTATTAGTTAATCCTTTCAATAGTAATAACTTATGTAAATGTCTTGTCACTGAATCTCCTAAGACAATTTCGTCACTTACATCTTGGGTAATCATAATAGACAAAGTCAATCAATATTGTGCGTAGACAATAGACATCTCTTATTCAAACGGAAACTATTACCGTCTTGCCATTGTATTCAGGGGCCTCACCTCAAAGAGAATATTATTCAAACGAAAAGTGGTTTGTTTACAAACGTCAGAAGATTATATTAGGGATAGCCGGTGACAGGAGATTAGGCTTGTGTGTGCGAGTGTGGCGAAGGCTCGGGACGCTGCCTGTCGATAGAAGTCAACGTGAAAGATTTATGTCCAACTTTGTGACAGAGGAATCACAGTGGACGTTCCTGGGATTATCCTTTGTCCCAAATACGATCATACGTTGTTAATAAGCTTTGTTGTGTCTCAATTGATGAATGTCCTAAATAGAATAACTCGGTTCTTCGATCACGTATTATTTATACAAGGATGTCATCAGCGTGTCATAGTTCTGTCCGACTGATATCCGAGAAAACGTTGGTATACAAGTGAAATTTTCACCTAAGTTGTAAGGTATACATAGGTTTGTTATAGAACAACGTACTGCTCGTTTGTGTTCTCGTTTTTATTTATTAGGAAAAGACTAAAGTATGATGTCACAAGCTAATTGATCTGTTTGATCTCTCCCATCAACTACGATTACAGCAGAGTTTAACTTTAATGAGACAATTGTATTGGTATTACACATTGAAGTTAGAGGAAGATAATTGAACTTCCTGCAGCGGGCAAGATGTGATTGGTTCAAAGAGAGCGATGCTCGGTGCCCCTCGCGCGCGGCCGGGCCGCGTATCTGCTCGATGGGGTGTTTCCTCTAATTATACGACCTATTAATAAGATGCTCCTCCAGCCCGAACAACAATCGATCACTATGCTCAATAATAATGACTTTGTCGAACTTTAAAGACGGTTCAAAGTTTTACGACGAAGGGTAGAAGTTGGATTAGAAAATAATTAAAGTTCCAGGGTTGGGACGACGCTGAAAACTAATCCATTAGATGAGTAAAATGATCCAAAATGCTAATGTTCTAGGTAGCTGCAATTGCCTTAAAGTAGTTATCTAACTAGATTTTTTTAGATTGGGAAGGAAAAGGAACTCCCTTTAAGTGATTTATCAATCTAGAAAAGAACCTACTTAGATTACTGGTTCGAGTTAAACCAGTAAAATTGATATAATGCCCATCTAGTTAGTGGTAACGTACAGCAGGCCCGGGAGCAAAAGGACGATCAGAGCGCACACCGCTCTAAGCAATCTCAGTAATAACAGGAGAGGGTTGGTACGATTGCCAATATTCTACAAGCCCCGGCTGCAACTTATCTCCAAGTAAATATCACTACTGTTCGTGTGCCAGCTAACTAAATATCGGTGTGCGAGCCGCCGGCTCATAAACATACGCCCTGACTCGGTGCCTAATGTATAAAGAGCTTTGTAACTCTGAGCTGTGATATGTCTTCGTACTTGAGAGAATCGTTTACTTCCAAAATTTACAAGATTTACATTATGTGTACTAATGAGGTCTGCGTTATCCTTTCTAAGCTTTTTTCATGAATCCATTAAAATACAAAGTTTCAATTTACGTCATCCGATTTAACAATCATCATTTATTAGGATTTATTTATTTCTGCCATAGCAATACCCGAAGTATAATGAATGAAGGCTCTATCAAAATATGTTTAATTTGGGTACTAATGCACAGATGAAGTTTTAGCCTAGTGGATGTTGATACAAAGCAGACCCGTATGGGCGCCGAGAGCGGCTTGCGTCGGGAGCGATCGTCTAAACGCTATTAACTAAGTTGCAGGTTTGTGTTGGAGTTGGATGGGTGAACTCTGTTTGCGCTGTCCGGGCCGTATGGAAATCATTTCTTGCTCAGTCGAACTTCCCGGCTCCACGCGCGATCAAATATTTACCGCCAACCCAAAACTCTTGCGCGCACTCCGGAGATCGTGTCTCTGCAGACGTATCACGCATTTGCTCCCTACTCAATTATGAACATAATTAACTCTTTTACTTTATTCACGTCTATTATTCATGAACCTATCAGTTAGCTTCGTACATTTTACAACGCTAAAACATTTTAAAATTTCCAATCAACCTAATAGTTATATTAAAAGCCATGCATACTTAACACAAGTTATTTAAGAGCTCCATTAATTCTATCGCTAACTTAATTTACATAAAGTTAATTATAATTGTGTGCTTTGTTCGGAATATTTTAGCGGAAAAGTATAATAAGCAGCTCTCCGTTGTTTTGCGGGAGCGTAATCTGTATAGTATTAAAACAGAGAGACGTCCTTTCAGCGCGGAGCATGACCGCTGGATTAAACAACAAACAAAACAATACCTGTCTGAGAGCCCACGATTGAGATTGAAAAGTTGTGGCGAGAATATGGACAAAGGGACTCCAAGATTACAACTTGAACAAGTTCATTATTATTTTGTATCCTTTGATGTCCGTTGCCGTTTTTGTTCCGTGAATATATACTACTCGGGTCTTAGGTGACCTATCGAAACCACTAAAGACAACAGTTTCGTTCTCCTCGTGTGGCCATTTACAGAAAAATCCGGATGTTTTCTGCGTAGTATTGTAGTAGTTAAGTGATTTCATTTGGTTCTTTCATAGCGAGAAAAAGTTTGTGATAAGTGATAACGCTTGAATTCTTGGTGTATACTAAATGGAAGTGGTGGTTTGGTCGGAGGGGCGCCCAGCCCACCGGGGCGATGCTATCTGCCCGCCACTGTTGCGTGCACTTAACCGTCATATAGCTTCGCTTGCCTTCTTGTATCTAGCCTTGTTAACACATTGTAAAGAAAATTACATTCCGTATCTACTTACCTCAAGCATGGCGTTAAAAAGTATTTCCGTTATCGATTATCACTCTACCATGTCGAAATGCTCACATCGGTTAATATTTGTTGTGGGTTTGATGGTTTAGATAATACGCAGTATAATTTGTTGATCATTAGGGTTTTTAGAAGTACTCGTATTTATAAAGGACATGAAAGTTTACAAAATACACAATAGTTTGTTGCGCTTTCAATGGCTTATATAGGTTTTTGTAGATTTAAAAATGACTTCGCCATATTATGTTACTAAGCTACAAATGAAACCTACGATGCGAATAGAACCTTTGAAGATTCCCCGTTACTTTATGTTATCTGACATCTCAACCCATGCAATTGCTTTCCATAATAAATAACGAACATAATGTAAACTATTTATTACGAATCTCAGAAATAAACATTGGGATAAAGATATCATGACATAACATAATCGGGAAAGGAAAACGTATTTTTTGCAATAATGATAGACATTATACTCGCATGTTGCAATATGAATAGTTGGGATCCACCCTAGAATCTGTGGAAATTAAGCGCGATTGGGGTGTCGCAGATGGAAGTAACCGCGCTCAGAGCTGCGTTCGGAGTTCGGACGTGCGCCATTTACGTACAAAAATAATGATTTATGGCGGTATGTACAAGTGGACGTCACGAGCTCGAGGTCCGCTTGAGTCAACCGCAGCCATTAGCACGCGTACCTACTCTCCAGCATATTGTATCCCTTATCCGCAGAACTGAATACATTTCGGAACGAGATTGCTTACTGCGAGAACTTCGATCGAAACTCCCAAAGGATACCCCGAATAAGAGCTGCTGAATTAGTTTTGTGTAGTGCCTTACTTTAATAATGTTCTGAGGTCTTCGGAGGTTTGTGGGGATTCCATGCCGCCCGTGTTTATGTGTTGTCATGCGATATTATATAAAATAGAAATTTTCTGGCTTCAGGCTCTTTATTATTACTTTGAGGAGTAGTAAGAGTACCTACAAATACAAGGGGTGGGCGATTGTTGGGGTCGGGAAGGTAAACAACTGCCGTCAACTGATTCAACTAGGTAGTCGATTGTATTGAATATTTTCCTTATTTCGTTCGCTGCTTTTTATTTCAATATTTTCATCTGGTAATGGTCCGGTTAAGCAAACAGAACAATATTACCATAGCTAGTATGTGTTTTTGCTCGGTTATTTCAGTTTTGTTGGTAATCCAAATAAATTGTATATTGTTGATCGTTGCTTCGTTTTAAAGACACGGATTATTAGTAAATATTTATTTATCTAATTTATTTTTAAGTTACAAATCTATAGAGTTAGCAGATGTATAATGGCAAATGTTGAGATATGTAAGCCCATGCTTAGCTGAGGTGGGAGCCCTTGTTGGTTAGTAGGGACGGCCACTTACCTGGTAGGTGTTAGTCAGCAGATGGCTACGGTGGGGAACGATGACGGTGACTTACCTCGGGTCGACGAAGGGCTCGGCGTAGATGTTGCGCACGGGCTGGCGGCGCGGCAGCGGCGGCGGCACCGGGCTGAAGCCCTCCATCATGTCGTCCCGCTCGCTGTACTTCAGCGACTTCGTCGTCATCTCGCTGACGTACTTATTCCTTGTCTTCAATTCACAATCCCATTATGTTCTCCATTTCACTTATTAAACGTCCGCTTTTATCACTTACATCGCTGTTTACACTGATGTACGAACGTTCGTAGACATAGATAATTATTTGTATTCACTTATAGAGACATTCTCATTCACTTTAAATCGAACGCTTTTAAAACGATTCTGAAAGAAGGGTTGTTATGGTTTAGACGTGCCGCAGCGATCGCGTCGGTGCTGGGCGACCTCGCCCTGCGGGTGCGCGCGGCGGACTGCGGCCCGCGACCCTCGTGTCGGCTCATACTACTCGAGCTTTGGTCGTTTTTTGCGCCCGCGCCGAGGTGCCATAGAAGAACCTCGCCAACTTAATAGAGTATAAAAAAACGTGCCATACGAAAGACGAGGGATCACGGTGCAACGGACCTGACGTAACTGAATAAAACTAGATCCGATCCGCCCATGTTCAACATGATGCGGTTAAATTTTTCATTTTAATTTAAGAGCTTTATCTATTGTGTGTGGTGTGAATAAAAGCAGCTTTTCTAAAGCAGACAAGGGTGTTCTCTGAGTGATGCCGAGTTGCACAAAATATGATTTTTAAGAGATTACAAGTTGTAACTTCAATGGTAATTATATTTGTGAAGTTTCGAATGGAAATAATTTCTAAATTAGAGGGTTTAAATGTAGAGGCCTATTGAGGTAGAGTCTAGACAGGAACAGTATCAATCGAATCGATAAATAAATGCTATTATCGGTCCGGTCGAGATCGGGGCAGGGTTCGTTCGACTGAATTACAGTCAATAATAAAATGGCGGCGACCGCGAGGGTGAGCTCGGCTGAATAATTAATGCCCAATGAATTTATCTATTTACGAGAAGAGTGGAGCCCCGTGATAAAAACTCGCGTTTTTACGAGACTAATAACTTCCGGCCTATAAGACTAACTGACAAATAGGGCGTTGGACTATTTTCGGCTCGCAATTATTTCTTGCGTAGGCAAATGTGTCTTCTTGGATGATAAATGATCATAGGTAAAGTCCGATAAAGCTGGTTGACTGTACTGTACGTAGTCTGATTCCGTTACTTTATCTAAGAAAAAATAAGCAAACAACTGATTGAATTGCTGAGCTAATCGCAATAGATATGGGTCATATTCGTAAAAGTATGTGTCTTCATGAAACTCATGACGGCGCCTCGGCCGGCAGAGATGGCCTTCAGCTTTGCTTGTCCCGCGGGCGGCGGTTGATCTCAACGCTTTGCATGCGAAACAATTACCCTGCCGCGCCGCGCACGCTCGCAATGAGCGCGCGCCCTTTAACGTTTTTGTTCTACAAAACTCTTTACCCCCAGCTCAAATTTTTACTTATGGCCATAGTAATTCTATTACGCTGCGTGATTTATTGAATGTTTACTAATTTACTCGTAGCGGCGCCAGTTCCCGAGTGAGTTCGACGCGTGACCGTCAAATTCACACAAAAAGCTGATTCTCGAAAAGTACCGCGAATGGAAAGGACCGCGGTAAAATTATGTAAAAACCTGTCCTATGGGCCTGAATTATCCCGCAAGGATAGAAATAAGAATATAAAAGAGGCTTAGAGTTTTCCTTGAGGCTTTTTGAAGAAGCAACGAACGCGAGATTTACATACATACATACGCGTACATGTAGGTAAACATGCCCGCTACCGAAGTGTCTCGGGTACTGTATAATAAATTGATTTAAGCGCTCCTGACAGCTTTAAGTGTGTTTTGACAAACATTGGGGAATTTAAAGCCCCGGTGACAAAACTTTGTTCCGTGCCTCTCCGGCGAGGTCTATTGAACGGGCATGGACTGAATTTTGGTTAAGTTACTGTGCAATGAAAAGTTTTTCAACTTTAATACAAGGGCAGATTTAAAAAGGTTAGCCATTAAGTATTTTTGACGTTTCGTAAAATTAAATTTCGCTGCAAATGTAATTTTAAAGAGTTTGAGGATAAGTATTATGTGTAAATTGTGTTAATTATTGTAAACGTTCGCATCTATCACACGTGTATTGAACTGTAACGACCGCCTGCCAGGTCCTTAGGAATCGTAAACTTCACTATAAATTTCTAAGTGGGCGATTTACATCGGAAACTATAAAAGGAAAGGACATTAATCACTCTAATAAAATTGAATGGAACAGTAAAATATCTTCGTACATATTGAATATTCGCGTGAATGTAGAACTATTGCAAACGGAAAAGGATCAGCCGCGGCTTTAGCCGGCGTCGGAGAATAGGATTGGAAACTTAAATTCACTTTAAAGACATTATGGATGGTGTCGTATCGTCTATAAAATGATTTCATAATTTTGTATATTCAGAGACGGAGAAAGCGCTAGAGTACAAGTTGCCTGCTGATTTCAATTGAGGTTTGATTTACTGTAGAGTAAATCTTAGACAGCAATAAATTTGCTGGGATCGTGTGGTACGAGTCTTGTGCAATAGCTATCGCTGCAAATAAGGCAAGTAGGAAGCTTGCCGCATCGCAGCCGAACGTTTTCCCATGGCGCGGAGGCTGACTGATGTATTCCTGAGAGGACTGATGTATGGTGAGGCTAGTTCTTGTACTTGAACTTGTATCAGCTACGCTCGATTCTCTTAGAGTAGCATACTGCATTGCAAGCTGCATTCACTTCGATGGCAAATAACTCGATTAGCTTTTAGAGAATTGCAATAATATTATATTCAACCCAGATGTGAACCGTACAACATATCAGTTATTCATCAGAATGGCTCAAGTGTAATATTTGTAACTTTGTTGAAGCTATTGTATTACGACACTCGGGCATTAACACGGTGCTGTGTTTATAAGTTGAGAGCTTTGTAGTTCAGTTTAAGGGAGCAGTTGTAGACTAATAAACACGTTTCAAGCCAGTGGATTTACATTTGCTTTAACAAGGCGCCTGTTCGTTTGAACCATATTAATGTTCGATCCTGCCCCAGATACATTTCGACATCCGTCAACCGGCTGCGCAACAAAAAACGAAACTATTTTAATTGGCGCAAGTTTGAAGTCTCTACTAACAAAAAATGTGTGGATGAATCAGTTCACATCACACTTCACCATCTGTTAGCATTTTGTTGCGACTAAGTTTAATAAGAAAATCAGAAGTTTCAAACCTGTTATAGTAAGTGTTAGCCACAAAAAATTAGAATGAGCAATCACGCTTCGGGAGCAAGCTCTAATTAAACCTCTCCGGTTTGAGGCACCACTGCGTGAACAAACACGTGCGAAACATGAAGAAATTTGGATTAATTATCGCCATCTTGGCTCATATTTGCTCATTTATTATTGTGCGTTAGCAACCCTAGGCTGTTCGTGGTGTGGGTGATGTGTTCCTGCGGCACGTGAGTGTGTGTGCATGTGGAGCACGTTTCATAAGATAAAAGACGATATTGATTCCGTGACGAGCCGAGAGCGGGCTGTGGGAAACGATTCCTGTCCGTTTAATAGATGCCCCGAGGAAAAGAGTGCTTCAACGTTCTTTGTTCAACCATCAGCATTCTAAGAAAAATGTATTCCACGTGTCGGGTTGATAAAACGATCGATGTCCAAAACTTTTATTGTTTCTTTTGTACTAGCTTTCCAAGTTTACTTCAGTAGCAAAATTTGTAACATGTTATCGAGTTTCCAAGTGTAATTAACGAGTTGCGGGCACCGAGTACTTTATTCTCAGTTTAGAGGACGCGGTCGGAGGCTGTGCGGCCGCAGGACTTGCCACATTCTCGTCGGGTAATTACGCACACCACGTCTCGTTCCCAAGCCTCAACTATAGCATTTTCTGCCTTATTTTGTAGTGTATGATTTGCACAGACAATTAATTATCGTGGGAGGAATGTGCAGTTGGATTCAATATATTCAATGAACCTTCGTTGATAGCTTTATAGTTAACTGTTTACATGTCATCGAGAGTGCGTTTAAAGGCTTTTTAACTTATAATGTGAATTAAATAAGCAACGTTGAGATTGTTAGGGTTTTGTGAATGATTTTCTACAAATGAAATTGATGTTAAGTAGAGATCAAAGGGTGTCAGCGAGCGGTGATTAGATCCGACAGCGGCGCGCGGACGCGGTTGTTTCGGGGCGGCTCGAGTCCACTCGGACTCGTTCAAAACAAATGCTGTCTTCGCGAAACGCCGCGAGATAAAAGCACCGACTGGTCGCTTTTTATCCTCATCGTTTTTCCCGTCGCGTTGCTTTTCCGCGAGTTTTTAACAGTTAATTTGTCATTAGCCCTGCATCTGTCGACGTAGTCTTAGCGTACTGTCGTAAATTTATTGCAAATGTCGTTCTAAGGAAAGTTCAGATTTTTATAATTACATCCAATTTAAATTTAACATTCAGGAGGTATATTTTATTGGTTTCAGTTTAATACTTAGGTATTAAACTGAACCGTGGGTAGGTACATAATACTCGTATTCAATTAGTAAATCTAACCTCTACCTTCAAATGCCATCAGGGCTCGAGTTTAGTTACTTAAAAAAAAACTTATTCTAAACTAAGAGGTTAGTTTTGTGATAGATGACAATCACAAAGCTTGGTAAGGTTGAATCATTGCTGACTTCGTGATGTAAATAAAAACGACAAAAGAAAATCAATGTTTAAGCGGCCGGTAATGGCACCGCGGCGTCATTAATGATTATAATGGGCAGGGAATTGTTTCTAGTGCGTAATGGCGGGAAGGTAGGGGCGGGCCCGGAAATTGTCCTCTTGTCGGCCACAGCCGCATTAGCCCAGGACATTAGGCCTGGCGCCCAACCAACAATGTGTGGCGTATCATTCGCCATGACACGTGACGCGCACCTTCACCGAGATCTAATGTAAAACGGACAATGAGTCAACAAAATTATGATGGATTCCACGCGTGTGAACATTGTGTACGCTTGTGTCGTTAGGGCTATGCCGACCATTAGCGCGATCGACGAATCTTGAAGCAATTTAGTTTGAGCACATAATTGCGAGAACAAGTCGAACCTAATTGATGTCCGGGGTCCGAGTTCAAGTTGCCGTTAGCATCTTTATCGCGCGGACAGGTTCTGCCGCCGTGGGACCGGCGCGATATGCCGCTTTTATTGCAATGCTAATTGCGTTTTAGTTATCTCATTAATATCAAATGATTTGATTATTAATGAAAAGTAAAACATGCACGTATCCAAATAAAACACCTTATTCCATATAAGGTCCGCAAAATAACAAAAAAACTTTGTGGTGAAACCTGATTCAAGAGCTACATTTGACGTGTAGTTAATTAATTATGATACGGCAAGAAATGTTTTAAAAGGTCATATTGACACTGACACGTGATTTTAATTTGCCAAATACAAATTACCGTCAATTTTACTAGAGCATAATGAATTTTAAAAGATGAGTTACTCGATTGCGAACTCAAACAAGTTATTCAAGTAAACCGAGGACAGCTCTTGCCAATTAAACTTACCTATGGCCGGATGAATTCCATATTCGATCGATGATTTAAACTCAACCGGCTTGAGATGCGATAAATTTTAATCACAATAAATCTCATTCCAAAACACATTAACGACATCGGCTCCAATCAACACTCGATTGCCTTGTGTAATTGGAGCCATAAAGATAACTCACCATTCACAACAATGTAATGAATCGGTGATAATATGAATATCAAATCGTATGCATCCATCCTCGTAGTGAAAGCCGTTAAAAGTATGATAGCAAGAGCATTCCATCAAGAACTCACGCGTCGGACATGACATATGCGATGCTCGTAACTCACAGTTTACACAGCTCCCTATGTAATTTGACTACAGTGAAAGCACATTTTTAAGGAAACAATAAACACCAAAAACAATAAAGAACAAATTAAAGTCAGACACAGAGTAAGCGGCGGGTCGGTATACTGCGTCGTTTATAAAAATATTGCTCGGTATCACGCTAGCGAGGGCCGGGGATCGAAGCTACCTGCCAGTGCATGTGGAGCACCGTGTGACGGGCGTGCGGGCCGTCAGTTAGTCTTCGGATACGATTTATGAGGGCGGAGGTCAGATTTGCGGGTCCGAGGCGGTATCGGTCAGTGACCGCGCCGAGCACCGAGCCGAGCGCCTCCGCAAGGAGTCGGGACGACCGCGCGAGCACGGCGGCGGGAGCGAACACGCGCGGACAGGGCGCCCTCCGCAGGCGGTTTGATGCCCTCCTCGCGACGCCGATGCGCGCGCAATCTACACGACAGGATAATGCCGCCCTATCCCACGTCGAGCTATCGAGTTATCCACCAGCCACCATCCAGCTTAACCCTGTCAGCTACCCCGATACACTTATGAAAGCTTAAACGCTCTTTACTTGAAATCTTTCGATTGTTTTACTCGAGAAAATTTTACGTGTTTTTCTGTTTATTTCGCAAAGATCATTTTCTATTCGGTTCAAAACGACGTTCAAATTTAAGTGTGATTTCATGATGGTGAAAATTTGTTTAATATTTTTGATTGTAAATAAATCACAATCGACAAACGACATCCCTAAACGGATTATGATTGGAGCATGCGTGGTAGGAGGAGGGTTGAGGGTAGCAGCGGGGGCGGCGCGGGGCGCGGGTGCCGGCGTGTCACCCGCGGCGCGCGACGCTCGACGTGATCTTGACACGACGCATGCACGGCGCTGCACGGAACGAGATGCTCCACTAACGGCTCAAGGGTGCAAGTGAAAATGCACCAGCTGATTTCATTAACAGGCTTGTTCGTCTGGCAAAAAGTCTGGCATGAAGCAATTTATAACATTGTAGTCATGTAATGACGAAATATTTACTTTCGTATTTCAGGTGTATCTATCAGAATATTGATATTTAAACTAAACGTGAAATAACAAAGTTAATTACACAAAGTAAGTATAATGATCACTGATAACCCAAACGTATACAAGTAAATAAGGTTATTGTAATTCAAGAACTTTAGGTAGGTACGTTATAATAAGATAAGACAAAACCCTGAATAAGATCTGAATACCTTTAAACGCTACGCTCTTGAAATTACACTTTAGACTAATGAAAACGTGTCATTGTACATACTCGTAAAATTTCATGTAAGTAGTGACCTGACCCATTTTTTAAATTTATATAAAGATATAGTCGGTGATAGACACTACTCAAGTACTTTGTTATTTCTGTTACTTATGTGTATCAAGTTAGGGAAAAGTTTAAAGTAGATTGAGAATGTTAGAAATCTGATAGGTAAGAATCACCATATCGTTCTGAGGCAGCTTAAAGTTCTGAGCGCTGCAGCAAAACGACAAGCAGCGCGGCGGGACGTGTGGAGCCGAAACTCTCGGCGCGTGACTCCTTCACGGTCGATCGGCTGTCGGCTATGCGCCCTATCGCCGGACAATCTATGAGCATTGTGATCTCCAACATTCAAATTCCACGTTGGATCAGGTGTTTGATATGTTAACGCTCGTCGCCGTGAAAAAAGTCAAGTGAGGGTTTGTCTTGTAGCGGGTTCGGGATAAAATAGAGATTCTGACAAAAATCGAGAGCTGCTGCTTGGTGCGACAAATGCTGCCAAAACAATCGTATTTAACATTTGTGGTTATTGAATGATGTTTTCGTAATTTTAGTATGTTCATGCAGATAAAATAAACAACTTTTTTATTTTATTACCATATTAAATAAATTAAAAGAACAAACAATTATTTCATGATGAGTTAATGATGTTGGTACAAACCTATATAGAGCTAAGTTTTGGACTAGGTAAATTTGTGTGAGATTGTCCCCTGATATTTATTATTATTACTATATTTGCTATTATATATTTTTACTCAGTTTAATATTGGTGAAGTATTGCTTCTGTGTAAGTAAAGCGAACACTTCATAATAAGGTTTTGTGTCAGTTAGGAGGTATACGGAGCTCTAAAGCTCCCAATGTTTGTCAAACCAGCTTCTGAGCTTTTTAATTTGTATCGGTCACGTTCCCACAAAAAACAAACAACAAAGCTTCAAATAAAGCTTGTCACGTGTTTAATTAAAAGCGTAATTTCAGACGCGAATGTAAATTTGAAAACTCAACTAATATTAATGTTATCTTATAAAATATTCCGCGGTGTGTGTTCACGGTTGAGTTATCGGCTCGGTGGGGCTTCGCGGCCGCCGCACCCGCGCGCGCGCGGTAAAGGGTTTTGTTTTCTTTATAAACAAGCGCGAAGGTGCTGCTAACGACCCCACGAACAAATACGAAATTCGATCTTCTATTACGCGTACAAATGGCTCCCTCCGTGCCGCGCCTCGACGCGCGAGCGCATTGTCTCCGCTTCAATCCGATTGCAGCGCGAGCCCTCCAACTACACTTCAACTATGTCTATTAATTTATTCAAACCGCATCTTCTGTATTTGACAGGCTTCCTGTCAAAATGCCCTTAATTAAAACAAGTCCACAGTACCCCGCCGTTTTGTCTTATCGTGTTATTGAATTCCTTTCAACGGAAATGAATGAAAGTACCTATCAATTTCTTTCGAGAAATTGAATAGACCTTATCACTTTGATATAGACATTTTTTACCTTTTCGGTGCCTTATTCTTAAGGTAACTTGAAATTCAGAAAAATATGTTGCTCGGTTTATTAGTCTTAATCAGTAAGTATATAGAGGCCATTCTTAATTTTGTACGTATGTCTGAAACTTTAAAGGTGCCTCTCTTTAAAGGTTCAGACCAATTCAGATATCAATTCAGAAGACTGAATCATTATTTATGTTTTTTTTTCACATCCGTTTTTAGTGATGGAACGTGTTAAAAATATCGGGAATCCTGCACACTGAGTGCACAAACAGAATTCGATTAGATTCGATCCGAGGCTCGCCCATCAGGTAACCAATAAATTTGTGCAACTGCACCAACCAAACATGGAATAAAAAAGACGTCCGAGGAAAGCGGAGGAGGGAGGTCAATCGAAGCATTTCTATTGAGGGGCATGACGTCGCATAAATGTCGGGCACGAATGTTGTTTGTCACCGCGCGGTTAGGTCGCGCGCCGGCCGCGCCTCGATCGCTAGATAATATGCCACAAAAGGGCTGACCGAGCGTACATCCAATACTGAACGCACACATTTATTTAATAATTCCATTGATGAGTTTTGTGACAAATGTTTCTGAGGTAGAATTTTTATTTTCAAATATTGTCAAGTCATTGAATGGTGCTATGGTAAATATTGTCTGGTTACAAATCGAATGACCATAAATAAAGCGAAACTTGCTATTTTTTACCTGCGTTTTACGGTAAAGAGTAAATAAATCTATGCGGATGTTGTTCCATTAAAATCCTTTTTTCTATTTAAGCAAATAACAGCAGGGTGGTCCGGCAGCTCCGGGCTTAGCCGGGGTGCCGGCGTGCATCTAGATTTAATCTGCGAGTCGACGCAGTGACCTCGGTAATTGCTAGGGAATGCTACTAACTACTCGTATTTCGAAACAGTATTTTTCTCTTCATATTAACGACTAATAGGCGATTTTATAACTAAAGTTTGAAATGGAGGCTTGATTTTTAGCATTTATTACTTGTAGCTTTTACACCTAATACAATTGTTTGTATAAGTAGGTAGTAAATAGTATGGAAAAAAATGCTACTACACTAGTAATTATGATGTGACACAAGGGGATTATTATTTTTGTGTAGCAAACGTTAATTAGATGAGGAAGAAAGTCATCGAGGGTGATATCGATAACGTGGCTCAATGTGAGATATCTTGTGAATAAGGATATTTGTATTATTTGTTGTTTCTTTTACATTGACTAACTAACTAATGAAATGACCATGACGATGACGACAATGTTGGACTTGGGACATTCAATTTTAGACCGTTTTTTTACAAAATGAAATAGTATAAAATGAGTATATTTTTGTGACTATATGGCGCAGAGAGTAATTATTTCTCCTGGAATTAATACTAACTGGGAATTGAACACCTAAACAGTAAAATAACTCTGACTTAACGTTTTCTTAAATAAGGTGATCAAACGCAAGCTTTTATCGTCGCATCAATGTAATCTCCATAATCTTTAGATGCCGCCATACGACAGAATGCATAATGCCCAATGTTTCACAGAAAAACCTCACAATAGAAAGCCGATAGATAAGTCATCTAAACAGTTCAGTAGCGATGATTGTTACTGCGTTACACGTAATAAAAAACCAAATCCAAACTTGAATAGACTGCATCAAAATACGAGCTACATACATTCCTACAAAGGAATCTACAAATTGTTTCGCTTTATGTAAACTGATATTTTGCTGATGGATTTTGTAAATCTGAATAGGATTAGCCACATTGCGATTCAAAGCCATTTTAGTTCAAGAAAATTAGATTGTAATGTATGGGGTATTTGGAAAATTTAAAGGAGTCTTTTTCTCAATTGGGATATGTCCGTACTAGGGCGAAGTTAAAATTTATCAACCCCTCCCCCCTCTCGGTTGAGCTTCACCCCCAAACGCCCCGTACGTGTCCCGAAACGCGGTTTTTTCAGTTTCAATGAAAATCGTACACGTTACATGAAAAGTGTGTAGATAACAATTAATTCTTGATAAATTTGGTAAGTATAAACCGGTAATAGGTACTTATCAGAGCGATATCACATTTAATTTTAACGCAATCAGACACTGAATATGAACGTCTTTCGACATTTACCTTTTTTTGCTTAAAGCTAAGTTTTCTTAAAAATTACGCACTTTCCGACCAAGACATGTATGATTTAAAAAAAGAATAGAATATTCTTGCATGAAATCGGATCATGAACTAAGAAGTTTACATTTAAAAATACGTAACTATTGATAGTGGCTTTTATCAGTTTTAATTATTGCCACATATCTAACTAAGGTGCTATATCATATAATTTTGAACAAGTGTTATCAGTAGATGTTTAGATTATTGGAGGTTGCATATGTTGACAAGCTTTTAAATATTGTGTAGTGACATTTCTGTTTATAACAACCAGAATAAATGAATAAAATATACCATCAGACCACTGCTACTCCTGTTTTCCCATTACAGATATTAATCAAAGAAAATAAAATTAAGGATTTGTAGAATTTAGGATATTTAGTCATGGAAGTAGGAGCAGGCTCGCCTTTGCGCGGCCTTCGTCGACGGGCGAGTTATGGAGACCGACTATTACGCCGACTCTGATTACTCGTCACGGAGATCGCGCCCTCGCGCCGTGCATGCTCCGTTTACGTACACAAACGGGTTGTATGGACGTAAAACTTTTATGCCTCCACCGCGTTTTACAGCGGGCCTTTTATTATTTAGTGAAAGGAGCGCCGGTGATGTCATAAATCTCTGCTCCTGCTGAACTTTCGCCTCTTATCTCGGCAAAGAAATTATGGAACTTTCTGGCTTGCTCTAGACAAAGTGTTTGGCTTTTTGGGATCGCGGGTCACTAAAAGCTTTTAAGTTTACACAAATTAATGAGGGATTTTCGCGCCGCAAATGATTGAAATAATATTAAAGTGGTGATCATTACAAAAATAATTGGATAGGAATCCTTATCAGTTCATTTAATTTAGCTTAAAACATAAGTTTAGTATGCCTTCAAAACAAAAAGGTTTCAAAACAGAAATACAGGTATAGGATGTAATTAATTATATACAAGTTTAATAACAACTAAAACAAAATCGTTTCCGTAAGAGATTAACACAAAACAAGCGACTCCTAAAATTAAACATAAACTCCCACAATGAGGATTGTGTTTAATCGTATAAAAAGTACTAAGTAATAATCGGTGTAATTCATTAATCTTGCGTTAACTAGGTTCTGTGTGGGCTTGACAAGCCTGGACGTAATTAAATTACGTTTAACGTCCGGAGCGGACTCTAAATCATTATCGGACATGAAATTGAACTCTCCAACAACTCCGATATGATATGGATAGGGCTTGGTTACTTTAATAGCCATCCGCTTTAAAGATCGATTGTTTATAAAAGATGTTTCAATCATGACCATTCAGAAGCGATCCACCATGGATACGAAAGATTAATAATTATAATTTTTGCACATAATTTATGATTTAACAAAATATGAGAAATCTTCGAAATTTACAATTAATCTGAAAAGGGATCTGCATCTTTTTTTGACATATGACTGCTAGAGTAATTTAGGATATGAAATACACATATATTGAAATATGTTGCTATCAAAAGTGAAATCACAAAATAATTGGGAGGTTCATGAAGTCGTAACGTGGCGATACCCCGCAGCACTGTCGCTGTCGGGCATAATTAAACAGATAACATAAAATTAACGAAGCCAACTCGTAAATACGTTCACTTTATTATCTAATAAATGTCACTAATTAATTAATTGAATAATGATTAAGTGGTGTCTTGTGTGATGTAGGCCGTGCCTATCAATGGGCAGTTTATGCCTCAGTTTATGCCGCGTAACTCGGTTGTCAGCGGGTCTGGCGCATAAACCTGCCTTATGGCCGCACAATCCACTCATACTTGTAGATTTTTATGCTTCTGGTTGATTGATTGCTTTTTATTTAATTAAGGATGATCCATCAATTTATAGATAGAGATAAGTTACTTAAGCCAATTTTATTTTATCGAGTAATTAAGAGATCCTACATGCGATAAATACTGTAAGCCTGCATGAGAACAAGTTACAATTTTACTAGCATAAAATAAAGCAGCAATTCTAGCACACAAATGACATCAGAGCAGGAGTTAAGCCAGCTCTGACTGATAACATTGTAGCAGCTTCTGTGGCCGGTCGTTAAGCAGTCCGGCGGTTCTATAATTATTTAGCAGTGGGGATCTTTGCAGCAGCGTTAGTAAATCTCAGCTGGCTGTGACGGCACTTAATGCAGACTACCTAGGCTCCGAGAGATAAGCCAGCAAGCCTCTTTAGCTAAACAAGAGGCGGCCGAACAATAAAGGCGAGGTAAGCGTCGTGAAATATGGCAGAGACGAGGTGCGATAAGTCAGCGGGCTGGCTGGGCCGCTTCTTTTCCCTTAATTAGCCATTCAATTCCCGTAATCTTGTTTACTCGTCAGGGCTCCGCGCGGACTGCCCAGGTGCGATAATGGCCGGGCTATTTGCATGCCGCCATATTGTTTCCCATGTTCGGATCGGCTCTCTCGTGCCAGTGCGAGTTGCGACCCCCCGCTATTTTGGCCGGGCTTATTGGATCCGCTTGCGATTACTTTGTATTGATCCTGCCGTCCATTATCTACATTCGTTTATTTTGGTATCAAAGTAATGATACCGGCTGATCCGCAAATCCAATGGACTACTATTTTGTAGTGTTCGGGTTACTGATAGTTTCGCCTTTTATTCCGCCGTGGATGTTAACATAGATAAAGAGGATTTTGTATTATTGATAATGTCTGATTGGTAATATTTTAATAGGTACTAGCTTTTCAGTTATTTTTAAGGCTCATTTATCCGATATGCGTGCCCTAATAGTCATAGTTTTTAACCAGTGAAATTCGTAAGATCATTCATTCAAGGTACATATGTTTTTTCAATAATACGATGCGAATGTATTATTTACTTATACTTTTTGTGCAATAAAGAGTTTACATACATACAAAAACAAGCTAACGATTACGAGATATACGAGTAAATTTGTTTTATTCGCAAATTACTCGTACTTATTGTTGCCAACAAGGACTTGTTTGTGTAATCAAAGTTACCCAAACGATATCTTACGACAATTCCTTTGTAATTAAATTATAGCAATGTATTGCACCATTTAGGTGAGTCATTAAAGAAGTTAGAATAAGATTTTCCGCGAAGGCGTGTTTCCGTTCTTATGTTAATTGGCGAATCGTTTTATGATTCCAAGGAAGTAAAAAGCTTTAAGTATTACTTACAAATTAAGTGTCATCTCATTGGTTTACTTTCAATAAGTATTTTGTTATAAAAACTTGCGTAATCCGGTTTATAACAAATTTTCTAATTAAAATGCTAAGAACTTGGCAATCGCATAGTGTCTTAAGCGACACTATTAGACAAGCTGCAGCGACGCGGGATCCCCGCCGCCGCCGCCGGCGTCGCGGCAACTTTAATACAAAGTCAGCCCGATCGAGGAGCTAATCGTAATCTCCAACAGTAAATTGAAGGCGATCCGAGCAGCGAGCGAGGCGGTGCCGGCACATCTTCTATAAATACATTACTGAACACGCTTTATTACTCTGCCATCTTCATCCAATCCTCTTAACCGTCTGTTCACGAACAGCTTTCTTGCGAGGCGTTCAGTTTTAGGATGGCCATTTTTTAAAATAGTATTAGGGTTCGATAATGGCTTTAACACGACGGCCCTGGCTAACGTCTATATTACGTCGCGCGGATTTGGCGGCCCCGGAGATATGCTAAGCGCGCTGGCCCGCTGACGCTGCGTCTGGCCGGGCTTTCGATGAGATGCGATAATTTAAAGACAACGTTTTCGAGAGATTTTCCTTTCCTTCGAGCAGTTCCGCAGCGATATTGCGTCCCAACGTTTTTCTGCAGACATCTTTGGATTTTGATAGAAATTTCGCGACCGAGACGCCAAAGAATAGTATCGACACAGAAAAATTTTGTTGTGCTCGGTGTTCTATATAGAGCGCTTACGTTTTAATAACAGAATTTCTCTTTCCTCTCGCACATTATCGTAAGTTTAAATTTAGATAAATGTGGCACTTCGTCCCGTTTCTCCTCCGTAGGAAGAAAAGTTAGAGCAATTCATTAGTTGTAAACTGACGCCGGCCATTGTTATAGTATTTTAAATAGCAGTGACGAATGTCGGCGCACCAGACAATTTAGTAACAGGAATAGGGTGGGCGTGATTTATAGAAAGGAATAACTTGCGAAATCGGGGCAATTTAAATCCGCGACGCACATTACGCTAATTACCCACCTCCCGCCTCTAATCTCTGCATATCAGCGGACCTGTATAATTAGGGGCGACATAATGTGCGGCACACAATATGTCTGCACAAACCATATGTCAATTTAATTTGACCCCCGATGCAAGATGGCGGCCAACCCTCGCGCGGCGTCGGATCGACAAATGCCTGTGGTTTACACCCGTCAGCTAATTGACGTGTTTTAAAGAAACGTTCTACCGGCTTGTGTGGCATTCCAATGGTTTAATATGCACATACTCGTAACATGCCGTGATATATGCATGATGTTTACCCGATGGCAGCTGAAATAAATCGCAGCTCTCGACTCAATTTAGGTCTAACGTTTTAAGATTCATAAGGTAGCGCTCTATGAATGCTAGGGCTTCATTTATATTTGTTTGAGACTAAGGATCAAAGACCCTTTTATACGCCGACCTTAAAGATTGGCGAATGTGAATAATAACAAATAAACCGCTTGCTTGGATTTAGACGTGTGTCGATTTGTTTAGATGTAATCTATTATGAAAGAGTGACTACAGTCAGGTAAAATCTCGAGTTGTAATTTTAATAAGTTGTTGGTATTTCAAGTTCCCCTTTACTGAAATCTTATTAAATTTAACAACATCACAACATTTTTGTTGAATAGTTTCTTTGCATGTTTAATTCTGAAGGTGATAAAGCCCACTGAAAAGTTGAAAACGAAGCTTTGTTTGAAGAAGCCGCAACAAGAGCCACTTGTATATAATTAGAATTCAAGTGGTTTTATGAGTATAAATGTTGAATCCGATTCTGATCAGTGAACTTTTTAGGTTACCAGGTAAAAATATTTCATTGCAATGTCCGCAACTGCATATCTATCTAAATCTAAATAATAATAATACATAATATACTTATAAAACAAAGTCGGGTTAGTTACACCATTTATAACTCAAGAACGGCTCGACCGGTTTTTATGAAATTTGGCACACAGATAGTTTTATTAGTGTTATAGTTAGATTACCTGGATTAACATAAAAATACTTTTTATCTCGGAACATTTGATAGTTCCCGAGGAATAAGAGAAAAATGACTACGCGGACGGAGTCGCGGGGAAAAGCTAGTTGTGCATATAAACGGAATTTAATTTAACATGTAGGTACTACTGATTATTTAATATATAAAAAAAAATTAACATCGATCTCCTCCCTAGCAGTGTAATTCATGTAGGTACATAATATGAAATTTTGGGTCACATTGAAATCGACATGAAAATTTGAAAATTTCAGTTTTTCGGGCATTTGGGTTGTTATAATAATATAACCTAACAGAGTTAATAACCCCCGACAAAATCGGGACCTCTTTCAGAGCTCATAACTCTTTTCAATAGCCTAACGGATTTTCATCAAACCAAGTTAAGAACACTCTCAATTATGTCACCTTTCTAAAAAAAACTAAATCAATATCGGTCCATCCGTTTAGCAGCTACGATGCCACAGACAAATGTACAGATACACAAATACACAGATACACACGTCAAACTTATAACCCCTCTTTTTCGTCGGGGGTTAAAAACAGATTAGAACCCCACTCTTGAATTAATTAATGAATGATATTTATTTCTTAACATAAATTTACGTATACATTGCATTCATGTCAAGGTACAGTAATATACATGAAGATCGTCAATAAATATGCAAACAAATAATTACATCATCAATAATAAAATAGTTCAACATTACAATATAAAATTTAAATATTTTCACCATAAGCTCGTTATAACAAACATGGATACAAACATGATAAAATGAGTATGGATACCAACATGGTAATATGTTAAAAGTTAAAAAATAAAACAACCCTATACAATTACAAACAACAGTTACTTACAACTTAAGGTCCATATATACTCATTTACCGAGTATAATGGATTGTCCAACAAAATGTTTATAGCTGGCGACCAAATGCTTCGTCAGAGGGTTCAGTTTTGCTTTTCAAGTGGATTAAATATAAATACAAAATTAGAAACAACCTTGGGCGATTGTCAGCCCAAATCCACCGGCGAACTAAACTGTCGCAGGTAACACGTACATAAACACGCGACTGGGGGCCCCAACAGTTTCTAAAACGACGTAAGAATATTTAACGACTTTTTCATGAACATCAAAGATACTACTTTAAATAACCGTAGGTATTTTGAGCTGGTCAATAAAAGTCTTCTTTAGGCCATAGCGCCAGTTTATTACGTTATTAGTATGTCGTCGAGCCGCCGGTTATGACTATTTAACTGCTATTTAAATCATTTTCTAAGAAAAGCACAATGTCTGCGGTTGCGCCGGGAAATTATCTGTTGAGAGGTAACTTTATTCTGAACTTTATTTGTTAGACCATCAAGTATGCGCGTATTGTTTTTGCGCGGGCTATAATGATGTCTATTTTAAAATTGAGAGCGGGGTAGGCCGTCAATGGATGGGAATGACATTAAATTGGTTAAATTGCTTGGCCGAGGTTTGTTCTGCGAGTCCTCTGGGATGTCCGTTCGTCCGTCGCGACGGCCGGCCTGCTGTGCCGCCCGCGATCGATGCCTGCCTCATCTATTCCTCCCCCTCCTCTACCACCATAGAGGTGTGTTACTGACTTGTGGTATTCGCTCTGCGTTCACCGGCTTTACGTCCACGTGAGTGAAAGTCTACACAACTAAACGTTAGTCGCTTGGTAGACGTTTGAATTAAATTAACTAATGCTACAGGTAGAACAATTGAAGCGCTTCAGTAATTTAGCTTTGGTAGGTGGACGTGTGGTGCGGAGAGTCTATCAAATTGACGGATACAAACAGGGCCAAAACCAATCAATCAGTCCGATGGAGCGTCGCGCGATAATTGAACTCTTCCCTCGAAGCAAAGCGATTCAATAGATAATTACAATCGCAAACCAAAAATTACACGCAGCATTTAACCGTAGGACCCTATTACGTTTCACAAAGCTGGGTGGGTCGCGTTCGATCGGCGATCTTTGCTGGACGGCGGATTAACTCGCAACGGCGTACAATGAGGGCCTTGAGAGGAGACGAGTGGGGAGGGGATGTATTAATAATGGTCTACGTAGTGAATGGAGCACTTACACGGTCCGCCGGGAGCTGAATGTGTGACTATCGCGTTAGAGCAAATCGAATCGGCGCGGCCGACCGCTCACAGGCGCCGAATTTACCGTCTGACTGGAACCCCGCGCAGGAAGAAGTCCCAAAACAGATTTCTCCCGTTAAAATGAAAATATTGTTCTCCCAAACCAACCCACTCACCGATGCACTAACGTGTTCCTATTGTTGGCGACCGCTCCGTCGAATTTTTTGCGGTACCTACCTATTAAAAATAAGGTCCAAATGTTATCTCTATAATACACAAGTGGTAAGCGACATTTTTGTCGCTCGGATCTCCCTTTCTAACTAATCATAACGATAGAGACGCACTGAGCGACAAGCGAGAAAACGCAAGATGTGCTAGCCGGTCTGATCAGTACACTTGTTACTCGGACTGGGAAAACGGGTCTTGGTTTGATTCCCGCTGCAGAGCGACCCTTTGCGTTTTATTCTTGATTTTTGTAGACCAAAAATTGGATGCGGCATGTATGTAATACCGCAACCAACTTTTAGTCATGCGGTACGTACCTACGTAATACCGCATTACGTATTTAATTACGAGTAAAATAATTTGCCTATTTAGAGTTAACATTTTATACCTAAGTACGCAGGAATAGTTACAAATAATCGTTAAATATTTCATAATACTCATGCTGAAAGTACAAGGTAAATTAATTATACGTCTAGATATTCCAGTCGTTAACATTTTTCTATGTCGTTGCAATTTTATGCCATGATTAATATTCGGCAACTACTGATTGTAATCACGATTATTCAAGCAAAAAAACTTTGATTAATGTTCGTTTTTTAGGTCTACGCCTGTCTAACCGCCACTTTGGATTCCGTTTTACTTTACGTAAAGTTATTTCAGTAATGATATCATGATAAACATGAATATTTTCTCAGACGTCGCAGTGAGTTTGAAGTTAGAATGGAAAGTCGACGTGGAAAAGACGAGAAGTTCTATTGAAAGTCGATTTTTGAAGTTGTCCGTGGACGCGACGCGCATCTTGAGGCGGCGAAGTCCCGACGTCTTTTGCATACTACGTGTTTGCGCACCTTCGTTTCTGTTGTGGTGACCTTTGCACTTATTAACATTGCAGAAGTTTTCATATTGCTGTATGAAATTCACTCTCTATTTCAATTAAGCGTGGAACATTACAACACGCAATGAGTAAATCAAAAGATCGGTTAATATATTCTGTTTTGCTATACATTGGAGCCTCTTGTTTCGCCAAAATATGTTTGGTCGAATGTAAATCTATCTAAATTTTCATTTCTTAAAAAAACATTTTTATAGTTTTGTTTTATTTTCAGGATAAATATAGTGACTCAACCTTTACTCACCTATTTTTAAATACATATAATGATAACATAAAACTGAAAAAACAGACATGATATTACGTAATAGTATCAAACAGTTTCTAAAGTTAATAGTCAATATCAATAAAGATGAAGCACGAACTGCCAACAGTCAGCTGGGCGTTCGACAGCAAGAATCACGAAGACGTATTATAGTTACAGAAAATACGTAAAGCACAGCCATTTCCTTTGCAATACGAGCCCCGTCCGCAATGAAGCTAGACAAAGTTTTTCTATTAAAACACGAAGAGAACATGTAGGTACTCCATGAATAGAACATGTACACAGTTTTCCATTTCATACGCAGACACGTGAATGTTTGCGATTACTTAGACAGGGTTTATTTAAGTGAATTGTTTGGAAGGCGCTAAAATTGTCTGTGAGTGAAAGAAGCTCATTTTTTACATAATATCAACTAATGAGTTCTGAAATGACAAATATAAAGGTAAATTCACGTTACAACATGTCCCGACCGCGCTCCGGCCCCGGCCCCGACCGGGTGCCAAGTGAATCCACCTTAAGATCTGATGCTGAATTGTGGCTATATTCATGAGTAGTATTGTTGAAAAATGAAGTTGCTGTATAGGTACACCTTCCACACGGAAAAAATAAAATCCGAAATTTGATTTTAAAAATTCATTGCGTTTCTCCGGAACGGAAGTTAATTTTGAATTCGAATAATATTTTATTTCCGGCTGCATTTTCTGAACTTGTTTTGGAGCGTGTACTATCGATGGATAAATTGTGTTGGTAACTAAAGGCATTTGAACTAGTATAATATTGTTTTATTGCTTACCCATAAGTGTTTGATTTATGTCTAATAGGAACACTAGATTAACCAGTATGTATGAACGAGAGATAAAAATTATGTGAAAGTCCTTTAAATAAGTGTCCATGGATTAATTCTAATTGAACAGTGTTCTACGGGTATTTGATAAGTAGAGCTTTCAGTTGTTGTATCCTGTCAATAATAGGTAGAGTGGCACTGCGTTCGAATTGGATCCGAGCAAATAGGGGGGGTCCGAGATTGTTTTATGGCGATGAGAGTCCGGAATCTAAAATTTAGTGCGCTCGTTCAAATAACAATACTGCCACTCGGATATGGCAACAAAATTTTGGATTAGGATTCAACCCGGAGACGGGACTTCCTAACGGAACACAGAAATAATAATCGTTTATAATATGTAACATACCTAGAAATTAAATCAAAGTAAAGGCAAGTGGTATATCTGAAGCCGGTCAACAGTAGACCATAAAGAAGGCTTACACTTGTATGGTTTCTAGGCCGTATTGCGCAGGTCACGGGGCCAGGTGCGGCTGTTCCGCTTCCGAAGGGCTACGGATGCCCAGGCGCAGCTGCCCACACGTATTAATACGCTAAATAAATGTTTAATTACGCTACTTTCCAATTACGCCTCTAAAATTTTAATGACCAACGCCTTTGTTTCGTGAGACCCCTTAAATATACATGCGTTTTGTTTGAGCACTAAGCACATATTATAAATATATTACATAGAGGGACTGTATAACAATGAATATATTTTTACCAATTTTTTTACGATACACAGATAAAACGCGTCCCTAATGGGCTTTCCTAAGAGTAGCCGCTACTAACTTAATTGAGTAACAATTTAATTTGTCTATCTCAGCTTATTTACAAATAACATTAATGAAATTCTGCCGCTCTGACTTTGAAACAACATATCAAAGACAGCTAGGTACGTGAATAATGCATTTAAATACCTTTTCATCTCAAATCTAATAACGTTTAATGTCAGAATTATTATTTTCCATTTCTCACTACGTATATTATGTGGACATCAAAAGACTTAAATAAACTTCATACGCCTCGGAAATAGACTGTCCCTACTTACAGTGAGGAAAATAAGAGCAAAATTTCCGCTGGCCGCTATTGCAGCGGGTCCGTATGTGTATTGTTGCAATTTCAGAAATTCCCATTATCGTTGAGCGTGAAAAGGAGAGAAATAAGAAGCGGCGGACAATAGCAGTTATGGGCAGCGTAGCGAGTGGCGCGGGCGCGCGGGCCGCGCCAGCGGAGGTGGCGAGCGCCGCGCACTTGCTGGAGTTTCCACGTATCAGATAAAACTGTTAACCACCCCAGAAACTGAAATAAACAATACATAGGTATGTAAAATATCAGTTCCCCTACAATTGATTTACACGGTTACAAACAGCAGCGCTTTATTTTGCGTCTTGACCAGTCACACAGCAGACGTAACTAATGTTCTACACCGCGATATCGAAGTTTCCGCAGTCAAGTTGCATATATAGAGCTTTCAACTTCATCTGAATGGACTTCGGTCCCCAGGCACAACACCCACCTGGAGAGAGATCTCTCTTCTTTTACAGTATAAATAAGCAATACATCCACTATAATGTTCTGCTATTTCCAATAACCGTCCATCTCGAATAATCTAAAGTTAACAAGAGCGGAGAAATCTATCGGAATAACCCTTGGCATTATTCCATGGTACTAAGCCCCGTGGCGATCATTTTTAGCAAGTTGTTGATTGTGTTATTGCCTGTATGTTCCGATTCTTCTTCTTTATGATATGATATGATTAATTTTGGGTGGAAATCATGCAAGTGTGACCACGTCTACTCGTACGTAGCTGATGGTCCGCTGCCGCGCGTGGCGGGCACCTGCGGCCGGGCGACGTCTCGGCGTCCGCATGGCCGCGTCGCTTTATACTACAATCAGCCCCGTGTATCACACCGCGCTGAATGAGATCCTTTGAGCAATAATTAAACCTTCATATGTTAGTTGGGGCGACTGCTTCTCTACAATGTTTACAAGCTTCTTCATATTTTCAGTGTTACATTTAAATTCAAACTATTTTTATATTTAAACTGACTATACAATAAAAAAAATTTAAGCTAAATCTGACATGAAAAATAATATTGTATCAATAAACTAAAAAAAAAAAATTGCATTGAATGCATTCATGTAAGAAGTAAAAAAGCACGCTGAAATGATGATGATCAATGGTACAGGTTATCATAATATTATAAATGTGAAAGTTAATAACGATTATAATAATGTATAGAAAAAAAGAAAACGGCTTACAGAAAAATACAATGTTTCGATTTTTTTTACAATCATGCTTAAATAGCTGAATGGATTTGGTAAATTTCAGCACACGGATAATTTACGTCTATATCACCATCCACATATGATACTTTTCAGCCTAGAAAATCTGATAGTTTCCAAAGGAATAACGATAAACGTGCGCTGGTGAAATCGGAGATGAAGCTAGAGACATGCGAAGTGAACAGGTAATGTATGATTGTGGCGAAGCTCACATCACACTACGAGTACAATAGTGAAGCTGCTCTGGTAGATTCGGTCCGTGACAAACAGGAAATTAATGAAATGACCGAAAGACCGCCAGGCCGGCGGCCGGTGGGGCTACACCTCATAATCTATTCCTGTCTCATATCGAGTGGGTATTTTCCGCCATATTGATGCAATATTACATCGTACGGCTTTTGATCAAAAATTAGTCTCTGTGATCTGACAAATGTTTTGAATAAAAGGGATTATGGACATTTTATTGACCATTTTGGCTAAACGAGTTTCTATACCAATCCGATAAACTCAATACTCAATACTCAAACGTTTATTGCATTCCATAATATAACATTTTAGGTAATTATTGTAAATTCTAGATACCAGTGCACTGCCTGGGATTTGAACGCCCATGGACGTAAGTAAAAACTATTGGGACTGGTGTGGAATGTAATTAAAAGCCCATAAAATATTTATTTAAATATAAATGGTTCTAACTATTTCTTATTTAACTTAATCAACGTATTCAGTTTTGATATGTATCGAATAAGTCATGTTATCGTATCATACTTTTTTTATTACTTTTTTGCTATTTAGTCCACGTAGACGTTATCGCTACTATTACATTTTCCGGGACAAAAATATAGCCTCTTTCTAAAACATTATTTTTTGGTTGCTTTATTCGATAAAAACCAAACAAACATACGAGTAAAAATTTATAATATCAGTGTTACTAACTCACATTATGTGTTGAATAATATTTTTCCCAGGATCCTGAGAGAGGAGATAACGTATCTCATAATGGTTTCGTCTGATTGGATATGTTTCAATATTACTTTCACACTACTACTTACTTACTTACTTACTTTTTATATTTGGCACATTATATTAATACCTTAAATATTGCGATATCATTACCAAATAACATTTCTATTTATTTTACCAACGGCTCATAAAGGGTCAAAAATATATGAAAAGTAACTTAGTGGTATGTCTTTTCAAAAACAACCTACTGTAGATTGACACGTTCACTTTATTTAATGCATCTTATTGGAACTCGAAAACTAGACCTTTTAAACTGCCGTTACTAGGTATAACAGTAAAGATGTGTCGTATATCTCATAGGAATGTATTATTGCTTTGTATGTAGAGTAAAAAGTAACTTTCCCTCTTCGCACATGCCATAAATATGTCCTAGTTTAAGGATGAGTCAACAATATGGTTAATACTGGCTAGGTCAATACGTATATTGCACAACATACTAAAACACATAATTACGCACCCTCGCACGAAGTTTATAAGTACTCTCCTCCCTTTAATGTCGGTAAGCGCATTCCTTTCGTGCCTGCATTCGAAAACCACAAAGAGGCGGCTTCTATCTCATACCAAACCTGGGTAGCGGCAGTGCAAAAAGGCTTTCTGCGAGTAAAAAGCCGCCGATCGATTGGGTATTCCTCCGCCTTCTAATAACATTCCGGGACGATATTTCACGCGCACCTCGATCGCAACCGTGTACACCACTTAGTTCGACACAACGCTACATGGACGATTTATTGTGTACAGCCTTCTGCCAGATAAAGCATAGACAATGGGCTGTCAGATGGCGATCGTCGGTCGGCGGCAAGGCAACACGTGTATGCTTTTAGCTCTAGACTTCGACACCCAATTACGTGCTCGCCGTCGTCCGCGTCATTCATCAAGAGCAAACGAGCGATTTTTTATTAAACGAGCGACGAGGTGAGGGAAGAACAGGGAGTGATATGGGGAACTAAGTAACTGCCGGTTAGATAATTGAGAACACAATTACGCCACTAACACATTCTATTCTGAAAGTGTAGGTACTGAAGTATGACTAAATTTAGTAGGTACGTAAATAAAAAAGGAAATTTGCAACAAAAAATGCGGCGGCATGTTTTAAGGGGAACGCATTCCACAAGATTCATATTTCCGTTCCGTTCACTGCGTGCAACTAATTATGTCACTTATATTAATAAAAAACTTAAATGTTGGCTTTTATCGTGTACTTTTTCATCGGGAGGGGTGTGAGTTAATTGTGTAAGGAATTTCATAAAAGCTGTAAAACTCGCATTTTGATATAAAAGGTGAAGATGAAATAATAAAGTGTGGGTGCGAGGTTTGCGGCGATAGGGACGTCATTAAGCGACACGCGCCGCGCCCGCCGCACGCCCGCACGCCGCACGCCGGAGCCAAGCGTCGACGCCGCGTAATGCGTTCCCGTTTCACACGCCAGTAGTTACATTACGCGACATTTGCACCACCATGGATATGAACAAATCTTGGGCTGTCTATGCAAATAAATATGGAGCTTTATTTTGCGGAAATACTTATCCACGTAATACAAGTGAACTCAGCCATCCCCGTGGGAGGCAAAGACTGCTGAGAGTATAAACCTTTACTTCTTACGGTACTAAAGACAGTTGTATTTTCTTATTTTTCCCTTCAAAGGTTATTAACTTCTATAAAACTATGGATATAAGATATATGTTTTTAAATTCTCTTCCTTCTCTTCATATGGGATAAATTATGTTTTGACAAATAGAAGGATATTTTTTATAAGTGATCATTCACTTCTTACCTATAGCTCATGCTACTGAACAAAATTTATTATGCATTCTGATAATAACCATTAGATAGTAGTACCCTGTTTAAAGTAGGTAGGTATATCGTTTACTAAAGTGTAACCTACATGATGGTCTTAAGTTTTACTACTTTAGAATGTACATATTATAAACTCATTCTACTTGAATCATACGTTACAAACTTGTCGCGTGTCAAATCAGGAGTCATCAAAGGAATCCAACAACCGTACAAAGGTCGAAGAACAATCAATTTTGTTTTGTAGTACGAAAATAATAGTCGGTTCGTCGCCGCAGCCTTTTCCCCCGTGACATGTATCGAGCCGCGTCGTGTGTCACAATGCCGATAGACATCAGTACCCGTCGCTACGTAATGCTAAAGTGATTTTTATTACATTCGATTCGGTTGCTTTGTTCATATTCCGAGCACTTGTATCACAATAATTCTTGTCGGGTATTGTGGTGGAAAAACGTATTTGGAAATTGCTTTGAACACAAGAAAACATACACGCTGCCGTATTGTGTTAGCTATATCTATTTCAGCTACTGTTCTCGTTTTGGTAATAACGTCAAATCATGTCCATTATTGTGATCTTGCGGTTAATGTATATTAATGGATTGTTCGATGGTTACAATGTTAGCTTGTGTATATTGCAAGGCACGTATCGCTTCTTTTTTGCACCCAGCTGTTACTAGCAGCTGCCTAGTAACAATGTTAATAGCTCGTTAAAACCTAAATTAATTAAGGTCATTGATGTTTGCCTTGCGACGAGACATACTTGTAGCAGATGCAAAGGCACGTGTGAGGGCCTGCGGGCCTTGTGGCCGCTGCATTCTGCACGTTCGATACGGTTTCTATCGCTACCCGTGAGCGAATGCAGCCTTACGGTGCATCAGCACGCGATCGCATTTTACACGCTTTGACGAGCATGGTTTCAGTCTGTCACGTCAGATCACCCGGCCAAGATTTAATTTAATGCCAATCATACGCCATTCTAACAGAAGTTAATTAGTGTAAATGTCAACTATAACAATGACTTAAGAATATCTCCATCTCTTAATTCATTTAAATCCGTCGTTACGCATAAAAGCGAACGCGGCGAACGTCTGGGGCATGCCTAGTCCGAATGGAAGCATGTTACTGAAAGTGGCAGTTAAACATAAAGGAATGGAGAACGGTGTGCCTCGAGATAGGCACTCTATGCAGGCTTGTAATTTTAGATATCGAACCTCCCCGCGCCCCCGGTTCTGGCTGCGAGGCGGATTAGGATGAAAATACAACGCTTTATTACTTATCTTCCCTTTGACCGTATGTCTTACCTTTGCCGATCCACAGTTTCCTTTATCCGCTACACTGGATGTATTCTTGTTTTTGAAATCCGAGCTCTTTTCTTATTTAATTACCTTCTGGTCTTGTAATGTACCTAAGTCGAGATAAAAGCTAATTGATTTGTGAAAAAGCGCATGCTTAAGGTTTAAATGGAGCTACATACAAATATAGTCCGTGGCATGTTTTGAAACGTGATCGGGCCGGTGTCGCAGGGCAGGGGGCACTGGTTCTGTGCGGAGCGGGATCGAGAAGGATTTTTATTAGGAACATGTTTTTACCGACAGCGGATCGTGCCACAGGCGACATTTATCTCCGCGCCGCGCAGGGGTGTCTCTTTGTAAATCGTTTGCGGACGAAAGATTTCCCTCCTTTTATTATTTTACATGTAATTTATGGTACTTCTCAGGTTTATGGTTTCCTCGATTAAACAGTATTCAAGCTCAAAAGTCAATTCACGCCGGCCGTATCTTAAAATTGTTTTTTTTTTTCGTTTGAATTTCTTTTGTTGCTGTTACTTAAATATGAGATAAGAAAAAATGGTCAAGCGCAAAGTAAGATAGTAGTACATTTATAACATTCTGTACTTTACTGTATGTTTAGGAATATGGTTCCTCATCTTTGAGATCCACAGCACTAAGTACAAACAGGTATATGTTTAGTTTTGTTAATAAATATGAATACACAGAATGGCTTTATGTCCAGTCTCTAATGTTCAAACCGTGGGTAGATAAAAAAACATTTTCTAGGAGTCCAGGCATTCTTCAAAACAACAGAATTTTTTATTCTTATTTTTTATTTTATTGATTATGGGTTTGCTCTTGACTAACTCTTGCCCTTGGAGGACGAAGATTCAGTCTACGAACCTACAGGAAAATGGTTAATAATGCGAACAGAAAACTGAAAGCGGTTGAAATGCTTGTAGAACTACCCTTGTATTGTGTAAAATAAAGGGCATGTTGTTATAAACGGTTTTTGAGAAAATAAAGACGGATCCATTAATCGAGGTCATTTTATTGGAGCTACGCCAATTTTGATACAAACATTAAAATAATCTAACGAGGAAAACTTACGTACGACATTATCGTACATATATAAAAAAGTGTCAACACAATAATAGAGCGCGCCCAGCTAGTACTCTCCGGTATAATACGCAGCTACATACGCGGCGTTCCTTATTTCAGCGATTTAACGCGAGCGAGTGCGGAGATCAAAGGGCCCTTATGCATCATATTAAAGTTTTATTCGACGCCGGCGCGGTCCCCCAACCAGGCAATTTCCTTTTCAATTACTCCTACTTGAAATAAAAATACAATTTTTATTTAGGTCGTAGTAGGTAATTAAAAAGGGATTCTGTAATCAAAAGGTACCGTCAGTTCCGGGAGCTTCGCTCAATTTCGCTTCCGCTTGTTTGTTACAGAGCACCGCCCCGCCTTCGGCAAAGTAAAGGGTAGTTGCGCTCGCACCACGCAGCCGGCCTCGCCCATAGATGATCATGCTCCAGCCTACATTTAAAATACACGGCCATCTTAAGCCAGCTTTGTAAATATTTAAATGGCTCCCAAACATCAGGACAGCAAAAGGCTCATTAAAATTTGCTACAGCAACCGAGTACTCTCCGACGAATCTAAACAGTCCGAGATTATTGCGCCTACTTCAGCGGCAACGGTGGCCCATAGACAGGTATGATTCAAATTAAAATTCCTAATCATATCTTGGGACACTGAACGTCCCAAACTAGGGTTCTACTAAGGTACAAATACTAGTAGGTAAATACAAATAAAAATGATCGAACATCGGGTACAAACTTTTGCGGTCATCACGAAAAAATCTCTACCACAACATGGTTTCTCTACCACTCTCTTTTAGAGTCATTATAATTATATACGTTTTTATTTATTTATTTACTTATTTATTTATTTATTAAAATAGGAAGCCTCCATGTGGTACATAAGTATTATGTTACAGATTTTCATTCTTATACTATTTTTTTATATTAAGACTTTCATTACGCCTTACTAGGTTTTGCAAACTACGTAAAATAAGGACCATAAAGTTCCGGTGTTCTAAAAGAGGGTTCTAAACCTGTACTCCAAGGTAAGTCTGTGCATGTTAAGCTAGTAAATTAAATGGGAAATTCGACGACACTGTTCCTAACGTTCCAACTCTGCTTTCCAAGTCTTTTATGCAGTGAAGTTGAGTGCAAGGTTGTTAGGCAACTCGTAAGAGAGTCAACAAAGATGGTGCTACAAGTGACAGTACAAAGTAGGTCGGATGTGCGACCGATTGCCACCGACTCGGTCGTGCTTCCTGCGCCCCGGGAAACGCCATGTGCCGTATGTACTAATACACTGCGCTTACGCGGCTTCCGGATTAGCCATACAAGGCCTTTACCCATCCCGATATATCGACTGTTTATTTTCTAAGAAATGTAAATATCTTAAGATCACGTTGTGCAAAAACAGCCTTCAAATGCGGAAGATTTAGATAACAATCAATCTTTTGTGATGATTGAGTTAAGAAGACAAATTGGTGGCATTTCTCTTAAACCTTATTAAACAAGACAAGAACTTGAAAGAGATAAAATACTTGCGTGACATTTTTGATTGTATATTTTCTGTCTGGAAATAAGTAAGCAAAACAACTACTTATTGTAATAAGTAAAATAACTAATTTTGACCAACTATGCCAATATAATAACATTTGTATAAGCGATTACAAACCCTTTTAATAAATTTAACACGTAGAAAATAAATCCCAAATAAGATTAATAAAACACGGACATTTTATCCACCCATGGAAAAAATACAAACAAGTCTTGTTATCGTCGCTTGTTTGTATGGCCAGTGCCGTGATCCTTTACTGATATAACCAATTTCTATGCAAACAGTGGCTGGGAAGCGCTATCGGAACCAATATAGGTGTATCATGCCTTACCGAACCCAATACAATCTTCAAAGGGTCTGAATGCTGCAAAGGCAGTTAAGTGTATATGTGCATTAGTATTTACACAAACATAATTATTATTCTTATGGTATGGTGTTCTATTTCTAAATCTTAAATATACCTTCGGTAATCAGATGTGTCATAATACTCATAATCTCTGACATAGTAATGCACTTATTTGAGCTGGAGCGCGCTGCGTTTACAGCGCTAGCATACATGGAAGCAGCGTAAGCACATCTCAGTAGTAGGTACCATTCCTTTAACTAATCAATCTATTTTCGTCCGATGGAGGAGTGTGATGGGAGCGATTTATCGCGATGACCTGATTGAATTTATATTCGTGTCACTTATGAAATATGCTCCACGCTTCCAGATGTTGAGGCGTGATAATGCTCGGAGATGGATTTGATCTATTACCAGGAAGTTTTACTGCCGAGTAAGTATATCTGTCGTTATTTAAATATCATGCAAAGTTTTTAGTAGTACGTCGTTCAGGATATTGCATATTGTGATGTGACATCTCGCTTTAATGCCGTCTTTTTTGTACTTAATATGACTAAATAGTAAAACTAGTACACATTTTTAGAATCTTATTAGAAATCCATACCGCATATTCTACGTGCATGAGTACAAAATTATTATTCTTACGAACATAATAAACTTGGATAGAGGAACGGTATTAAGTTTTAATTTAGAAACACAATGAAATACTACGCCGGATCTTGAATTTTATGAAGAGATAATGTCCTCCAAACGCCAGGGACCCTCTTGAAATAGGGTAGATTCGCCAGTTCTCGACCGATTAGTGGAGTTGTCAAGTTCAGGAAGAAATTAAAAATGGCTTTAATATAAATCAATGATTTAAAAAAATATGTACATACTCGTTATATAGTCTATTTTCATTAACCATGTTTTATTTTCAAATAAGAGCTAGGGATTATTGTAGAAAAATCAATAAAGCCAAAAATGCCGATTTCACCAGTTCTCGACCGAAATTTCCAGTTTTAGACTATGTGTTCGCCAGTTCTCGACCGTTAATAGAGCTGGCTTGTAAATCAAGAAAAAAATATATAAACATTTATTTTTACTATAAAAAAACGACTGAACGTACTCTTGTATACTCTACTTTAATATGTTTTTTTTTAATATTTTTTATTAAGAGCTAAAACATTAAAACAGTTGTTAATAAAAACAAGCATATAATGACAATAAAATGAAACACAATCACCATATGTCTATCTCTGATTTATTAAAAGGTTTTCATAAATTTTAAAATAACTGACAATTGTTTTAAGCACACAATATCACTTGTCTTTAAATGTGCCTAATATGTATTTGGCAGTACTTGTCAAGAACACAAATATAATAAAACATAATCAAAAACGTCTTCTGGATAGATTATACGTGGGGCATACTGAAAGTTTCTGGAACTGGCCACTTACAATAAATAAATGAATAAAGCAATAACAGAATTTGAAAATGGAACTCTCTATGAACATATTACTTTTCAATTTACGAGACTGTCATTTGTTTTTTCAATTTGGCTTGGTTCAGAGAATTGTGTGTCGCTATTATAATGAAACTCGTGAAAATTTTCACTCAATGATTTTTTACGATTTCCGCTGAGGCTCAAGTCAACAAGAGAGTTGCCAGAGACTTCAACTGGCGTTTAATGATGAAGCCCCATCTCGTAGCTCTGTGTATTCGTGGTTCGAAGAATTTAGACGTGGACGAGATCATCTCCATGACGATGTACGTGAAGGTCGGCCGGTGACTGCAGTTACTGAAACTAATGTCGATACCGTACGACAACTAATTGAGACAGCCAAAAAATACCTGTAAGCAAATTCATACTGTATTAGGCATAGGAATGAGTCAAGTGCAAAACATTTTGTATGAGCAACTGAAGGTTCGGAAGCTTTGCACTCGATGGATACCGCATGATTTAACGGAAGACCAGAAACGACTGCCTGTAGAGTGGTGCCGAAAAATTATACATAAGTTTAATGGAGTAGAGTCATTGGCTGTCTATAATATTGTAACAGGTGACGAAACCTGGGTGTATTGTTTCGAACCGGAAAGAAAAAGCAAGTCGGCAGAATGGGTCTTTCCTTTTGAAGAGTTGCCAATAAAAGTTAAAAAGAGCTGGAGCACTGGCAAAAAAATGGTTGCATCTTTCTTCGGAAAAACTGGACATTATGTAACAGTGTCGCTTGAAAATCAAAGAACAGTCACTGCAAATTGGTATGTAAACAATTGCATGCCCAGTGTCTTAGAAAAGCGTCCTCGCAGTCATGTCATCCTTCATCACGATAACGCGTCCGCACATTCCGCTAAGAGAACGAATGCGTATTTGAAGGCTTCAAATGTGACTCTGATGACGCATCCGCCGTACAGTCCGAACCTCGCACCTTGCGACTTCTTTTTATTCCCAAGAATAAAAGATAAACTTAAGAGGTTTACGATTCTCAAGCTCAGAAGCGAGCGAAAGCAGCCACCATGACAGTACAATTACAGGAACACTCAGACCCCATACCCATAAAGAGAGGAGTATGCCAAGGAGACGTAATCTCGCCAAAATTGTTTACGAATGCCCTTGAGGACGTGTTCAAAACGACAAACTGGTATGGGAAAGGCACAAATGTAGATGGTGTATATCTAAACCACCTGCGGTACACGGACGACATCGTCATCATTGCAGAAAACGTACTGGACCTGCAACTAATGCTGCAAGAGTTGCAGATCTCTAAAGATTGGGTTGCAAATGAACATGGAGAAAACTAAGGTGATGGCCACAGCCGACTTATCCCGAAACCCTGTCGCGCTGAATACCCAATCTGCAAGTGACTGAGTATGTGTACTTGGGGCAGAAGATCAGTCTCGGACACGACTCTATGTTGTCGGAGATTCAGAGAAGAATACAACTGGGGTGGGCTGCTTTTGGAAAACGGCGGAATGTGTTCCAGTCAGATACCCCAGTCACTGAAGACGAAAGTGTATAACCAGTACGTGCTACCAGCCATGACATATGCGTGCGAAACATGGCCACCCACAGTACAGCTGATAAACAAACTCAAGATCGCACAAAGGGCCATGGAGCGCATCATGCTCGGTATATCTCTTCACGACAAAGTTCGAAACGGAACTATTCGCTAACGCACCAGAGTGATGGATATTGGCCAGCGCGTTGCCAAATTAAAATGGGCCTGGGCAGGACATATGTGTCGCCGAAATGATGGGATATGGAGCAAGCGCATCTTGGAGTGGCGACCTCGCTCAAAGAGAGGAGTCGGCCGGCCCCCGGCAAGATGGTCAGATGACATCAGCTCAACCGCTGGCCCAGTTTGGGGGAGATCCATTGCAAATCGGGCCCAATGGAGGAAAATTGGAGAGGCGTATGCCCAACGGTGCGCGCAGATGCGCTGAGGAAGAAGAAGAAGCTCAGAAGCGGTAGTGAATGCATTCCAAGAAGCCGTTGATATATTATATTTTTTAGTATTTGGACTAGTATCCGTCTAAAGAGTAGGCTTTGAGGTATTTGTTGCAATTTCAGGTTAATAAGCGCTTTTACTAATATTCAATCCTACGGTCGAAAACAAGCACATCTTTATGACGTGAGCCATTTTTCGACTGCAAATTATTATTTTTTTAAAAATTAGGGACCTTGTTAGAATAATAATTACAGCAAAAATACAATGTGAAATGCATTTTAAACTATTTTTGCAAGAAAATAATAATTTAGATAAACTTTCGTTAGTGCATTTTTTATATAAATAGGGCAGTCGAAAACTGGCACACTCTGATTGCATGTACCGTTTTCGACCAAGAGGGGTTTTATCACGTGGTATTTTTTTTAAACGTTTGAAATAATCCGGTCGAGAATTGGCTGTGTCAATACTAGTGTCCATAAGATTCAAATTCATAAATTAGATTCAGTGGTATCTCTAATATTATGACAAAAAAGATTCATCCTTATTGAACATGACCACGCTAGTTTTCGACCGCACGGTCGAGAAATGGATTTTCTAAGAAAACGACATACCAGTTCGCGACCTCTTAATTTTATTTGGTTTCCATGAAAAAAATAAGTATAAATTGTTTTCATAAAATGCTATGGTTTATAATTTAACTAAACAAATAAAAAACAAACCATAAAACACAAAATTTCAATTAAAAACTTACCCTGAACTCTGCGGCTCCTCACTATTTTTTTTTTATAAATCACACGTTATGACGCGTTCCTTACGAAGCACAGACTACTGTATTTTTTTGGTCAGTAACCTGTTACACACAGGCTTTTTGTCTTTGTGTGCGTACTTCCGAACTATTTGGGGTTGCCACAGTAATTTTTTGGTGTTTGTAATTCGGTCAGTATAGCTATTTTATATCGATTTTCAAGAACAGTCCGTCAAAAAGTCGAGAACTGGCGTCGGTCGGCGAACTGGCGAATCTACCCTATTCTAAGAAATTTGCGATTCAAATGCGCAAAGCCGTTTTAAACGCCTAACAAATTAAAGGCGGACTCGTTAAAGCAATAATTATTACTGTTTATGTGATGGTATACTATCGACTTTTGTTTATATAATTAACGTATCTACCTGTTAAGAAAAGTGATAACAGCCCCTTCTTTATCACTAGTTTGTTTGTCGTAATCATAAAAGTCAAAAACGGGACGTAGGGATTATTACCACATGGAAATTTCAACGAGAAATGAGTTTTTCTGAACCTATGGATGAAGTTGAGTAGTGCGCTTATGTTTTAATATTCTACCAGAAGCTTCGCGCTGAATCGTCGAATGCGCAAACAAAACAACTCGGTAATAACCGTGTCGCGGCCCAACTGCGCGGCCTGAAAGCCTCATAATCCGACCCTGCACATCCACCAGCCACTCCGCGCCACGCCAACCCCACCGCTCGAGCATTTTAAGATATCCCGCGTTTAAATTAATGCTGATAAAGATAGATAAGTCGACTTGTCATCTTTTTCTCGCTTCCCAAAAGTCCGTCAGCGGGAAAAATAAACAGGCAAGAGATTTAATCTGTGAGCGTTTCCCTGTCTATTTAAACAGGAGTCACAGGAGACGGCGTCTTATCGACGCGGCCCGTACCTATTTGCCGAGCCGCAGCCGGGCCGGCGCGCCCGCACCGCTCCTCCGTCGCCGTAACTTCCCTTGTTTGCAAACTCGGATTGGATCTCGCGTTCTACTTTCACATCCGCAATCTAGTTTTATGACTTTAAAATGTTGACGCCGCTGACCTAAACACTGCTCACGGGTTACCGTCGCTCCCATTCCGAGCTTCAGCTGATTAAGAGAAATGGGCATCCCATCTTCGACTTGATAGTGTTATTAATCATGTGGACGAGTCATTGTTGTATCATAACGTTCGTGTTTAATTTAATAAGAGACGTGGATTATTCCATTCCAAGAAAATAACTGATCGGTCGGCGCAGCGATAGGATGTCGGCGACTTCACAGTGGGAGTTCGACATGACAATGAGATTCAAAAGACGTTTCTACGCGACAGCCGTGCCGACCAATGAATGCCTCTGACCAATTGATTTTAACACCGCTTTGTATCACCACAGAATAGAATGTGTTGCAGGTTTGTTTCGCTAGTCTTTCAACACGCGTTGCGATCTCTATAGGGTTTAAACATTCATAATTTAACTGTAATTATACTAGAATACGTATCAAACATTACAATAGTACTTAAAAATAACAAATGAAAACTATTCATAACTGATTTTCATTACCGTGGTAAGATTTTGGATGTATTGGTGATTAAACGTTATTTCTCCGTAAAGTTTATTTAAACTCTGAAAGGCGTATTGTAAATACAAGTGGAAGCATAAACAAATGCACTTGTAGACATATGTTGTGGAACAAGTGCAGCGCACCGGCCAGTGTTCTAGCGTGGGTTGCGCCCGCGCCGGCGGGGGCGGGCGGGGCGCGGGAAACGTCTCGCAGCCTTTGTTTAGAGCATTAAATTATACGACATCAGTAAATTCTTTGTTTACTCAATAAATGAATGCACCGATGCGTCGAGAAGAGAGTGATCGACCCCAAGCGACTCGAACTCGGCTCGGTAGTTAGAATTCATTATTTTTAGTTTTTAATGGTTGATATTGAATTACATATGCAACAATAAATGAGAATTTAATCTTATGATTTTTTTATTGAAGAAACCTACTTAATATACTTATTCTATAAAATATTTATTCGGCAGTTACAAAGATTAAATTTTCGTTATTTTTAGAATAGTTACACATTATAACGATAACTGTAAATTATATTTTATAAGAGTTGTTGAGTGAGTGAACACACATCCTTATTTTCATTCGTTAAAAAACTGTCTACCGTGGAATCCGTTGAGAGACAAAAATCTTAATAAACCGTTTCTCTAAGAATAAATCCCCTAAATAAACTGGCATTGTCAAAACACTCGACTCCACAAAAGTTGAAAGGAGAAATGTCAACTCTTTCTTAGATAATTCCCATTATCTGCGGTTTTACCTGAGGACAGATTTGGGCAACAATAGGATCGTCGGCAGATGTCTCCGCAAAACAAACTTCACAACAAACCTAAATCATCGGGAATTAAAAAAATTCAGCATTAATTATACAATATGGAGTCGGCTGCGGTGGTGCGTAACAATAAATCGTCATCAATGACGTGAATCGCGGTACAAAATGTTAATGCCGCGTATTATGTCGCACAACAATGACGCATTGTGAAGGGAGCCGTCCGCGCGGAGACAAAACTTACAACCGAGTGTTTGTATTTTTTGTTGAACCGTGACGAGACGTTAAGACGCATCAGGAATTTGGTCTTTGTGCAATATTTGATCGCATACGACGTGTTGTCCAATACCTAGTTAACATGTGCATGCAAATTGTACTAATACACCAACATTTCTTCTGTCTTGCACTTGTTGTTTTGAATTTTGATGGGCTTATTTGTTCACAAGATTAAAAATGTTTACTGTAGATACTGCAAGCTCAGTTAGATTTGGTCGCAGGTCTCAGACATTGCCACTAATCGATAACTAAGCCATAAGCAACAGGCCTGAAAAAAAGAAAAAGTTGACCAGAACTCCAATAGAAGTTAAATTAATCTGAGCTAAAATCGTAAATTACATATTCGTGCATATGGTAAATAAAATAATAGTATTTAATATAATAATTATGGTCTACTGATGTTCACCACGCCGAGTTAGAAACGAGTAGGTAATGTCCACGCAGTTTGGGGATATCAATATTGTATCCGGCTGTCCCCTATCAATTATGTAAGCTGCCCAGCTTAGTGCAATTAATTTGAAATCCCTCGACATTTATCAATTTCTTCAGCAATAGTTGGGTCGGCCGTGTGCGGCGGTTTCCTCTACCTGGAGGTCACGGCGGCTCCGGATTACGAATTGTCCTTCAGTCGTCTTTATCCTTTAAAGGACTCGATATTGTTGCTTATGCACGGCCGCTCGCCGAAACCTCGCTTCTTTCTTAAGAAGGATTCCAGAATATTTGATTAGGGAACTCCTTATCTGGCTTTCACGAGCTATTAACATTCTTTCCGGTTGGACGAGGAACTTCTTAGAAACATTAGTTATTCCCGTCGTGGACCGCAGGTAATGGGTCGCATTAGACGTTTGGATGATTAATTGATGTGTTTGGGTGACGACTGACACCGTCTGTTATGCGAAAGTGGTTATTTTTGTAGTGTTGAAATCGATACGCACGCCCACTGTTGTCTTTGTTTTTGTCAACATGTTTTAAATAATTATTAAAATAAATTATTATCCTTTCCCTTACTAAAGTTATAAATGCTAAAGTATATTTGTTTGTTTGTTCAGTTTTCATGGTTAAACGCCACAATCGATTAGCGTGAAATGTGGTATCTACAGAGTTATCCCGGAAATTCGGACAGTTCCCTAAATAATAGCGATAAACTACTTTTACGCGGACGGAGAAGTCTAGTATTAAATAGATTACACACACGTATAAACACGCACACACACACTCACTCACTCGCTCACTCACTATCACTTATACACAAATTTAATATTCTTGTTCTATTATTATGGATCATAAAGATAGAACGTTAATATTTTGGATATTTTTAAATTGCAATAAATGTCGGAGATCGACATTAGTATAGGAGCTCTACGGTACAGTTGTGCCGCCGTAAGGCGAAACCAGCGCCTTCTACAGCCATTGGCGCACTCGACAGAGTCTTGGCGGTCACTCCAGCCAGTGGGACGGCAACACTTCTGCTTGAGAAATCGTCCAATGAGCACCTTCGGAGGGAACTGTTCTTCGTTTTAAGTTACATTTGGAGGAAGTGAAGAAAGTGCGCGTGAGAAAGAGCCCAAGCAAGTATTGCGCGCATCTGCCGAGATTCGGTCAGTTATGTCGCGAGACAGAAAGAACCATGGGTGGATGGAGGGACTGGTAGGGCTAAACTGTAAGGTTAAGCTTGACATGTCACTGGTAATTAAAGTCAATGAAGAATTAATGTACGTTATATACAAGGTTTTTATTATCAACAAATGTTTCTTCATTCTGAGGCGGGCGTTATTACTGCTTTCTTTAAATCTTCTTAAACTTCAGAACCAGAGTATGAATAGACTTAAAAAATGTATACCCATGTCATGTGGCCAACGACTTGCATAAGGATCTATGTTGGCTGTTTGTCATCAAATTTGTGTTTGAGGAGTGTGGGGATATCATCGCAATGAGTGTACAAAATGGTGCAGGCAGGATTAAGTAAGGGTGCAGAACGATTATGTTCCTTATTACCCGTCTGCCCCAGCTGGAGGAAAATGGGTATGTGCCTAAAATGCTTTTGACCTCTCGTAGATTTCGGCATATTAACATTTCATCCTTAAATCAAACAGCAACGCGAGCGTCAACCACAGTGGCGGTTGGACCAAAATGGCGAATTTAAAACTGAAAAACACGTGTTGGAAAAAGCCAAACCCTAATTAATTCGATATAATTTTCCGTTTTCAAAAATATACATTTATGTATTATTGATTCCCATTTTTCTATAGTCCTATTCCAATTAAGTAATAAATATATATATATTTAGATTTACCTAACTTTGTACTCTACGTGATCATACGAAGCCTAGGAGTGGTTCTATTGTTAATCAGATAGCGAATAAACTCCATGATCGTAAATAGTGTAAACATTACAAAGGTCTAAACTTGTTTCACTCTTTTTGCAGTTGGGTTTTAGTTTTTTAAACTTATTTGTATATACTGTATCGAGTACAATACGATATTCCTTATTACCTCAAACCAACTTGAAAGGTTAATAAAATACAATTGTTAACTAACTTACAGGGTAAACAACAGGCAGTCTTAACGCTATAAAGGCAATGCGTTCTCTCACAAACAACCTTATTATAATGAAATGTGAATGCGCACAGACGATTCGTAATTAAAACTTACATATAATGTACTTATAATATAATATGATTTTTATAGAGAAGTATAAATTACGTCTACATGTTGATAGACCAGCTTCTTTTGGATGATTAGGCACTAAAGTGTCCCCTTAAATTACGTGTATTAAGTAGTGCCTCATTATATAAGGACACACTTTTCATATTTCATTTTTAGAGTAGGTACCTGGGAGACCGAGCGTCGTCGCTCGGGTCGAAACCGAATTTTCGTCGATTTTCTATACAAAAGTGCGCTGTATCCTTGATACGGCTGTAAGTTTTAGTTTTACTTGGAAGAACAATACACATGACAGCAAAGGTAGGTCTCATACTTACTGACTTAGTTCCCATATACGTCAACAGATGGGGCTGGCGCACAGTTCTTCCATGACAGCAAATTGAAACGAAATAGCCTCCCCCCTATTTTAAAAAGAAAACACAGGTATCCACGTCAAAAAAGAACACAAAACCAAAACTAAGGATTTACCCAAAAAAACAAACAAAAAGAAAACAAAAAAGAAACCAATCCATAGCCTGGGGTTCGAATCCGCGGTCTCTGCGTGGTAGTCCAACGCTCTAACCATCAGTATATTCAGACGGCAACGATCGCATCGAAATTACGAACCATATTGCGCGGGAAATTTTTTTTTGCGTGATAATACGGGGAGAACAAATTTTCCTAGATATGACACTTAGCTAGAACGATTTTTCGCCCCCATAAACCCTTATGCTGTAAATGTCATCGAGATCGTTAGAGCCGTTTTCGAGAACGTGAATACAAATAGTTTCTCGTTTAATAAGTAGGATAAGTAGGTTTGACATTAGTACTTTTCCAAATAAGTGGGTTTTAAACTTACCCTACATTTTTACGCCTCAACGAAAGGTAGCATTGACAACCATTATCATTATCATAATATTTACACCACCCTCGAAAGAAGAAATCCCTGCGGTCCCTCTTATTTAAATAGAACCACGCTAACCCATGATTTCTGTTCAACGTCCTATTGGAAACTCTTTTGTTATCTCTAATAGCTGGAGTAGCAATGTCGTTAAAACTCCCAAAACGATAAAATAGTGAGTCACTAAAGCTCTGACCACGACTAAAGTCAGACAGTAAACTCCATGCTAATAAAGAACTTTTAATAGTAAACATAGTAGCGTGCGCCATTACAAGTCGGTGGAAGGAAAACAGCCATGTTATTAGTAGAGCTCGAGCACAGATGTCGCCGCCGTACTTGCAACAAATAACTGCTATGGAGCTTTCGGAGTACGCACACAAACACGCCAACAATGCCCAAACTATAATAACACAGCTGCGCGGCATTGAAGGATATCTCCTGCCCTATTAATACGTATACCTACCAACGAGCTCCACGCAGCACAAAGGATTTATCTCGTTAATTCACAAGTATTATTTACGATTCGTTTCGCCTCTTTAGCGAGATGATTTGACGAGATCGGATTACGATACGCCCAATATATTGTCTCATATTACGCATTGTCAGGCACTCGACATCGCTCAGGAATCCTATAAATTCATTTTATGCGAACTTCTACGCAGAGTTCAACTCAATTACGGAGCGGAGAGTGCTTGTAAATTAATTGCATAAACTAGAAGCAATGTCTTAGATTAGTTATGATTTGGCACGCAAACAAGGGGAATTGTCTACAACTAACGTTTATTTGAAAGGTCGCTTAATCACTCAAGGGCACCGTACAATTCAAACACAAATATTAATTAATGTGGCGATTCCGGGTGACCCAATTCGAGAAGTTGGCGGTATCTAAATAAACAATTACACTGGAACAGTGTCCCGCACGGCGCCGGCGCCGGCCACTCCACCGCTCCGTCTTACTGCCCGGTGACATAATCCTCATAAGAACTGCGATGCGCACAAGTCAAACTGAACACTAACTAACTAACATGAACAAAAAACTGAATACTGCTTGATGTTTGAAAATAAACAAGTATGTATGTATATAATTAATCTATCCAATTAGAAAATATTTTATTCTTCTCGGATTACTTTTGTTGCACAGACAAACCCTAACAAGCGAAGTACGTGTTTCTTGAATGCTTCAATAAATTCATAATTCGTGAATAGAACACTAAATAATAACCAACCACGGCTTTTATGTATTTACACACGTATCGTCTTTTATTCTTGTTTTTAGAGTTATGTTATGATTAAATAGCGGACCCGACAGACGTTGTCCTGCCCGAACGTTGGCTTCGTAGTGCCACCTACCGGGTCCAGTTGTGAACCTAAACTATCCTGGGACCCACTCAAACTGGGCCTCAAAAATTTATCAAAATCGGTCCAGCTATTTAGGTGAAGTTCAGTGACATACACACACACACCTACGGGAATAATGATATATACCTATACATAAAGGAACTACTTACAATAAGTGTCAAGAAATTTAATAATATCAATATTGATACGAAAATGAGACCTCAGTGCTGCGGTTTATCGAGTAATTTACACTTGAAAGTACTTATCTTTATCGGGGCAAAAGGTCATACCGAAAAAGCGTTCATTTTACACTCTTCTCTTTACGAGTACAATATCAGGGAGCGGTGAATAAAATATGTAACATTCATTTCATTGGTCAGGTAAAAAACACGAGTTAACACGTAGCGAATTGTTACCGAACACAATATGTATACCTACAATGAAATTTTACATATTTTTTAAAATTGCATTTCGTGTGAATACTTTTCAACCGACTTAATTACTTACCCTTTGATAAGCCTGCCAAAGAACATCCGGATTATCCAGGGTGTCTAGTAAAGGGTGAACTGAATAAAGCTCGGATCACGACGCCATCATACTTCTCTTATAACATTTTATACAAAATACTCGGGTTACCAAAACCACACCGACACTATTAGCTCAGTAAGTAACTACATTCTGTGAAAGAAAAGGATCAAGTTTAAATTGTCTTGTCTTTTTATTGTCATACTAAGAACGTCTTTAGTTACCTATTCAATTCGTAATACAATTTATTACGAACTCAACAATCGCATCGATTTGGGCGAAAAATAATATATAGGGAATATTTTTGTTCATCAGATTAATATTGTTTGAGTTAATAACATCGAAAGGTGACCGTAGGTATTTATAAATATAGGGTGCTCCGAATAGGATAGGGCCAAGCGTGTGCCTGACGAACCGTGCAAAATGATAATTAAGAGAAACCGCTCAGTCATCGTTAATGCGATAGCCGGCATGTAAATTACAACAGCGGTGTTTATAACAATGCCCGCGCCCGCAGTCGATGGCTTTCATTAAAATTTGATAGTTAATATGAAAATTCAAAAGCAGAGATGCGAGGCTATGTCTTTTCTTTTGTTGCATTCGATAACTTACAAAATAATGTAACGTAAACCCTGTAAAATACAAAATAAGAGATCAACTAAAATGATTCGAGTAAAAAAAAAACACTTTTTCCAAACACTTTTATTTAAGTTAAAATGAAGCCACAAATGCAAGTGCATCAAGCCGCTCTAGTTAGCATATGACACAATCGCAGTTGCCGGGTGACACGACACACAATACGAGCACCATCCCTAAACACACACAACACGATGGCGGCGCCGACACAAACAGATATGGCTAAAGTCACACATAACAAAGACGTGGCGTTGATTGTTGGGAACTTCTCTCCTTTATCTCGTGCAGACTATTCTGATAAACGGATTAGCCTCCAGCTGGAGGGCAAATCAAAGGATCCGTGCCAGTAGAGCCTAACGAGATGGAATATTCATACCAACATTGAATAAAACATCCAACCGAATTGAAAACCTCCTCCTTTTTGAAGTCGGTTAAAAATAATGTTCTGTGATATACTCAACTATTCGTACTCATGACCTCTAAGGAGACGAGACGTCACATTTTTCGTACATAATATATAGTATGAAACTGACTAAACGGTAAGAGTTTAAATTCCGGTATGTGGATGAATACCACTGCAACATGATTGACGTGGAACATCATTTGAGGAGGGTGCTCTGCATTAAGCGCGAGTAGCGAGATAATGGGCGGCTGCAGCCGATTCGCGAGGCTGAGCGCAATCGCGGCCGAACCGCGCGCTATTCAACACAAATTGTTCAGAATAATTGATCGCGCATTAATTTGTTTGCACTCTAGCAACTCTAGCATAGATTATTTATTTATTTTATTTTACTTTATTGGAGATAAAACAAACAGCATTGCATATGATGATAGGTAACTAATGTGCATAGTTACTATGTACATTAGTTACCTATCATCATATATTTATGTTTATATATGTTTAGTGTAGATATGTTTAGTCGTTTCCTACAGTTGTTACCTACTGTAGGTAGTTTAGATACAGTTGTTTCCTTAAACATATGTCACTAAGAACATCAAAAATAAATTATACTTATAGTAAGTAAAATGCACATAATTTATCATATCACTGAAACTTTTAAAACGGCGCAATTGTGAAAAATAAAGTGATCTCTTAACAGATAATGATATGGAAAAGGCAAAGGGAGTTAAAAGCTCCCCTACGTACCCCATATTTTTAAATTAACTGGAGTGAAATTTCTTAGGGTTCTGCAAAGAAGTGCACGCGAATGCGAAGGTTGCGAGGTTGGTAGTGGCTCTGGAGTGTCATCTCGCTAACACATTGTCTAGCGTCATTGTCTGCCGCGGCGGCGCGGGCTCTCTCGTTACACCGATGTTCAACTTTTTATTTACGCCCAAGTGCACTCTGCGTCTGTCGCGTCGAGAGCTGAATTAAGGTTCTCGGCGTTGATATGGGATCATTCAACCCGAGAATATCGAATTACGCAGCGCACTGGGCGCTTTGTTGGTTACTTGCACGTGATATTCCTTTTGTGGAGGCAAGGCCGCGAACTACCCGGCTCCGTCGCTCGAGTTATGAGCTACCTAGCGAACTTTTAGATCCTCGGCGTACGCTTGAAACGCTATCCGGCGATCGCTTATAAGTAGGTTCTATTTTTTTCGCGCTTCAAAGACCGTCTGAACTTTGTTATGAGCTCGACAGTCTGACTTTCCGGGTCTGATTACTTACACCTTAGACAGTTAGGATTTTCGAGAGTCGACGTTTGAACGTGGATATTTGTATTGGTTCATTTTATTCTGAGACTCTCCACTCCTCATCTCCTCTCCTTTATAACAAAATATTTCTGCACACCTCTCATGTTTTCGTTTGAAAGCTTTTGAATAATGTTTTTAGTCTGGTTCAATAGTGGCCTTATTAGAGGAACGGTTGCGGAAATTGAGTCTGGAGCTACGCAGTTTCCGGGCGGGGCATCGCGCTTCCGATTCGCTTGCGCTGAACAACCTCCGAGTTATTATTTACCTTTTATTGTTCGATTGGTTCATATCACTGCGTCCTTCCACTTAAAGGATCTAATGAACTCCGATCTGCATGCTAAAACAATTACTCGTTTATCGATAGGTATTTTAATGGGCCCGTATTTATTTTTTAGATTTGTCAGAAACATAAAAATGTTTATTTTTATAGCATGCCTAGTTTTCTCAAATAAATAAAGTCTGGGTGACATTTATTTCAACTAGTCTATGCCCGCGATTTCATTCGCGTAGAACTCGTGTAACGTTAGGTATATCCTGCGACCTGTAGAGAAGGGAGAACTGCCACCGGGACATACGAAACGACAAACTTATCTTTGCTGTTGGACAACTGTTATCCCCATACATCGACATTGGTCGCGGTCAGTTCACCAACACCGCAAATAAGTTGGTAATCGCAAAAACCCCCATATCTCCTCCATTTAAAAAAAAAATCGAAAAAGAGAATCGATAAAAAAATCCATACAATTATCGAACTTGCTCACAACATTTCACGACAATCTGTTGAAAAATGCGACCTGTAGAGGAGAACAGCCGGACAGCCGGACATACGAAAGCATTTTTGCCCGAGCTGAAACGGAGACGCTTCGCTCGCTCGGTCAATAATTTCATATTTTCGCATGATTTCTAAATGTTGATTGATTAATTTTTAACCCCTGACGCGAAACAGAGGGTATCTGTGTGTGGCATCGTAGCTCCCGAGTCACGAGTGTTTACTAATTGTACGTCTGTTTAAAGTGGGCGTCAATAGAAATGGCCAAAGATGTAAACAAAACCAAACGAACCAAATTTTCATTTTTACTTTATGATCACTTCCTACAAGATCGAGTAAGATAAGATAAAATATATTTATTCAGTAAGTAGGCCACACGGGCACTTTTACACGTCAAAATCTACCAGCGCTTCCCAAGAGGAGACCACTGCTGAGAAGAGGCGCCGCAAGAAACTCAACAGTTAGTCATTTTTTTTACAGAATTCACTTATGACAATGATACTACTTATTCTAGCATTATATAAAATATCTGCGTAGTTCTGCAGGAAAACATGTCAGAATTATTAGGAAAAAAAATAAAAAAATAGCATATAAATAGCATATATACAGGGTGACCTCGAATTGGTAATACAAAATACTTGATTATGATTCAGTTAATCACTAATAGTGTATTGCATTAACTCAGTTGTTAAAGTTAGCTTTCCTTAATTATCGTTAATTTTCTAACAAAACAAAATAATAAAAATAATTTAAAATCCCAAGTGTGGTTAACCTACATGACGTCATGCATATCTGTCGTACAGACAAGGAAATTGATTCTCGCACCATTTTGTACTCTGTCACAACAACGACGGAGATAATGACAGTGGACATTCAACGTGACGCACTGCCACCCAAAGCGACAAGGAACAAAATGTGTCTCAATTTCCATTCCTGTATCTATCACTCGATGTTATTAATAAACTAGGTGCTGATATCCATCCAACCCTTTAGTTTTAAGTAGGTACCCTAATAAATTATCTGATAAAGTGAATAACTGAATAATGAGTGAATTATTAAAAATAATTTATTGTTGAATAACGTACAGTACAAAATACAAAATTGTAAAACTTAAACAACTTTTAAAATGTGCTCAAAATGACCCCCGCCTTCTTGGATACATAACTCTGCCCGTCGCCTATGATTGTCTTTCAATCTGTGGAGAACAAATTCATTGGTTTTTACATTATTAAATGCCTCAACTATCTTTTGGCGAAGTTCACCCACAGTATCTGTTTCCCGTGCGTACACTCTCCTTTTTATTTCGCCCCACAAAAAGAAGTCGAGAGGTGTGAGATCAGGGCTTCTAGGAGCCCAAGCGACTGGGCCACAGCGTCCAATCCATCTCCCAGGGAACTCTTGGTCCAAGTAGCTTCGCACACGCAGGGAAAAATGAGCTGGTGCCCCATCCTGCTGGTAATACAGAGCCTCCAAATTTTGCTGCGGCACCTCTCGTAGCAATACCGGTAACACATTTCTCAGGAATTCTTCATATTTCGGTCCATTTAAATTTCCGTCAATGAAATGAGGACCAATCAAACAGTCGTTCAGTATTCCTGCCCAAACATTTACCGAGAAACGTGTCTGGTAGGAGTCCCTGCGAGTTACGTGAGGATTTGCTTCACGATCAGACCACCAGTGTTCATTGTGAACGTTGAACATGCCTACTCTTGTAAATGTTGCCTCGTCGGTCCATAAAATGTTCAAGTGTAGATTTTGCAGCAGCCAACGACAAAATTGCACTCTTCTAGGATAATCGGCTAATATGATATCCTGCACCCTTTGGAATTTAAACGGATACTTTCCTTCAGCATTCAGTAATCGCCAAATAAACCATTGGCTCGTTCCGAATCTTGCGGCAGCGTCCCTTGAGCTCGCCTCTGGGTGGTGGCTAAAATAATCGAGAACTCGTCTCCGAAACGTCTGCGAGTACCGCGGCCGCCGGCCCGGAGCTTGAGCGTGCACTGGGACAGTAAACTGTCCAAAATCTCTTAAGTTTTGGACAATGGAGTTTATTAGAACACGAGTAGGAGTTGGGCAGTCAGGGTGTCGTTCATGAAACAATGCTTGAGTTCGTACGGTACTTCGTGACGTAAAATAAAAAGATAACATATCCATTCGCTGAATATTCGTATAAGGATAAGCTCGGGGCATTTTGTTTAATTACTATCTTAATTAAATACGAAAATTCTTACTTTCTTTGACAAGACAAGTGACAATTTACTAATCAAGATACGCTATTATCATAAATGATGTGTCAGATAACGAACCAAAGAGGAAAGTGTTCATTTGAAATACTTTAAACCTCATTCATTTTAAAGGTAATGGTAGGGTAACCAATTTAAGCAAAAAAAAATGGGATAATTAGAAAACTTAAAAAAAAGTACTTATGTTTTAAAATTAAGCGTGAGACCTCGTAGAAGCGATTGGTTTAGGGAAGCTCTCTGTAGTACTTTGAATTTGTATTACCAATTCGAGGTCACCCTGTATATATATATATATATATAATTTTATTTTATTTTATTTAAATAGGCTGGCCAACAATACACATGCGATATACATTTAAAATAACAATAACATAAAAACAAGTACACATGCATACAATTTAAAGGCTAGCACGTTACTCAATGCAAAAAAAAAAAACAAGAATAAATTTGTGAGTTACAAGCAAAGAACAGTTACATAGGTACTTAATTACAAATTTTCAAATTTGAAACATTAAATACACAGGTATATAAGTATACACATATATATCTACACATATGTAACCACATAAAAGAGTTTCGACATGTCTTGCTGTCCGTAATAAACCGTGTCCCCTAGACAATATATAAGGTAATGTGATGTATATGTGTTTTAGTTAATCACATAATAATATCAGTGCCTAGTAGGTACATAAAATACATCGAAGTCGGGTGGCAAGAATCATGAGACATTGCTATTGTGTGTATTTGACAACGCCTTGGATATATAGGGTGAATTTGTATAACTATACAGGAATCAATTTTTCTTACACAGTAATATCGATGGCAATTTGCATCGGAGGTACATAAAATTAACATGATTTTTTTTTAAACCTTTTATTTTAATTTAGGATTTAATTTTCAACCGAAGTTATCGTCACGCTATGCCTAAGAGGTTAGTTTAGCAATAAGACCTCTTTAAAACAACAGTACCTAACTGTTTCCTAAAATTAACATTCAAAACCTTATTTATTACAATTTCTTACTCTATTTTTAGATATTTAAATTGCTACAGGGATCGTCTCTAGCACCTTAAAAGCCGGTTGGCATGGCTTGACCTTTACTTTTTAAATGGTTATTGTGTTCTTGCTAATATAGGGCGACAGTGAACGTGTGTTGGCAGAAAATGTTGCGACACAGTTAATTTTAACTCATGGTACACGGAACCCCAAATATGTTGGTTGATAAAGTTGCCGGTTTTCCCGTGCAATTATCACGCAGATTAAAATGTTAATAAGTGTTTACACTGCTTTCAGAATTAAGACACACGGCGAGCGTCGGTCATTGTTTGATGTGATGAGTATTGGCAGCTGTCGAGTCAGACGATGCAAACGCACTTAATGTATGTAATTGAGAAAATGCAACGCTCACTATTTCATTTTATGTTGAGGTTTACTTTTACCAGCGTGAAATGACAAGTTTACTAACAGTCGGGACCCATTAAAGTGCGATGCAGATGGAACGCGGTTTGCGGTTATTAGTACTAATGTTTACACGTAGTGGACTCGTAATTATAAACCGCTATAAAAATGGAAACAGTTTTCAGTAATTACCAGCAAATTACAATCACAGACATAGAAAGACTGAGAAACGGTTGTAAAGCGACTCGTTAAGCACAAGAACGTTGATAAACGGCGTGAAAACTCTTGCATTATTTGAAACTCATCTCGAAACCATCAATTCCATAGCAATTCATTACTCATAAAACATTTCCGACGTCTGCCGGAGCACGTTGCTGGAAATCGACAATTTCTCGGAAGTGGGCAATGTGCTGTCCGTTTTTGGTCTATAATACTCGTGCGACAGAGAAAAGCTCCCGGGCGCAAGGGAAAGTGGGCTCGCTGCTGGCACTGCGCCAGCCCGCTGCCCATCAAACGCTTCAAAAATTTATTATTCCACCTAATTTGAAGAGATATTTAAGGCGATATTTGTCGACAAAAGGATTAAGGCGCAACCAAAAGACGACGGACCCAATTTAGTTGTTTATTTCAACCACATCTTCCTCTCAAACGAACCCGGGAGTTTGAATAAATTATAGCTTTTAGTTCCAACGAATATTAATCAGTATTTCAAATACTGAGAAAACAAAACAATGCCAATTAAATAACGTTCAACTTTAGAAAGGCAAAGAATATGAAACTGAAAATACGAAATATGAATTGCGTTTTGCATACCTTAAAAATATCGTCGTTATGTAAAATGTAAAACGTGTTAACAATGTACATTGTTTTAAAAACAAAAGAAATATCAAAAAGAAGCTTCTTGATTCAATAAATGTATTTTTCGAGGCAGAAAAATAGAGAGGCTTAAAATGCCTAAATGACGTTGAGGTAAGAAACTATAAATTATATTAATTACTCCTCTGATGTGTTTACGCCCAAGATGCATACAATTATTTTCTTTAAATAAACAATAAAATGTATCTACACAATACAATTTATTTACTTTTGGTGACCGGACATACATGACGTTTTAGTGAAATAAAGGTTTCCAATCAGACGCGGCGGGGCGCGAAAGAGATTCTAATAACATTCAAAACTCGTCCCCGGGGACGGTGTCAGTTTAATTACGGCGGCGCAGGACTGTCCCGGCATCGCGATGAATTTATTTTTTCAGGACAAAGGGCGATTAAAAAAGTTCGTAATGAAAGTCGTCTGGTGATAAGAACGGGTGGACGCCAACCTTTACGAAATGGGATCGCGCTGCGTGCGAACCGATTTTATCAATCATCAATTTCAGATAGAATCTTTTATTGTAAAAATGTTATGTTATAAAATTAAATATTATAGTATTTCTGTGCACGTTGTTAAGGATAAGCACAATACTTATGCTTATTCAAAACGATGGTGTTATAACTTCGTTTTTGTAATAACGAAAAGACTCGCATCAAAGTTTTAGAAAAGAATATGACCATGAATATGACGGTTGTCTTAATATGGGCGGGTTGCGTAGGAGATGAACAATAAAGTGCGTAGCGCTGCGGGCGTCAGAGAACGATGCAGCGAATAAATTGATGCTCACAAAGCCGCCTAACTAGTCATATCGCAGAGATATGAATTTAATTAAGTCTTGACATTCAGGCTATAAATTATAATTAGTATAACTGAAATTATAGCATACATCTTAATGGAGTAATGGGTCCCCGTGATGAAAATTAATAAAATATTTTCACAAACTCCACAAACTCGCACACTCTGCTTAAGCAGTTGCATTGTTAATGAGGGACAGAGTGATTGAGTTAGTGCTCCAAATTACGAGAACCCATTTTCAAAAGTAGGATACGTTGAAACCAAACCTCAAAGGCCTTGCTTACCTACACACATCACCGTTGTAATATATTTAATAAATTCACCACATCTGACTCACGCTTTCTCGCCTTTTACGATAATCTCATTAGCTGCCAACTTTGAAAATGCGACTGGTGGAAAATACCTGTTAACAAAACGAAAGGTTGCATGAAACGCTAATAAGAATTAAAATTTTATGGCGTAAAGTAACGAGAAGTGCTTAGGTTAGGCTTTTGTCAGGTAGTCGTTAACGTGGTTGCCATGGTCGGCCAGCCGGTGACCCGAGATGGAGGGTGTAATGTAGGTACTTGTGTTTGAAGTGGCGCAAAATAAGCGGAGGGAACGCGGAATTGCGTGAGGCAGGAGCGCGCAGGAACAGGAACAGATAACAGGAACCGCTGCCGGCGCGGAATTGGTGCGGTTATTTGAAAAACGCCCCGATAAGCCCTTCCTCGGCTCCAAATAAAGGTCTATCCCGTTTTACCGCCGCCGTGTCCTATTATTTGCTATCGACCTTTAAAGGCTTTCAAATTTTAAGTGCTTATTAAAAGTTACGAGTTCCCGAATCACAATTATATTATATTTTAAAACAAATGAACAAATACATGTCTGACGTGGGTGCTTTTTGAACGGCTTTGTAACTTAAGATGGTCCCGCGTACATTTTATAAAGTGTTTTATGGCGAAAAGGCTAGCAAACACACCATAAATGCAATGAAACTTAAATAAACTGCGACGAAGCAAATACGAAATGCGCAAGTAAGGGGCCGTAAGCAACAACCTGTATTTATTTGAAAGTGCATAATGCACAAATGCATGCGCAAGCGCTGGTTCTTTCGTGGCGCAGGCGACATGCGTGGGCCGGGGTCAGGTATATGTATGATCATAGAATTTTGGATGCGCATCAGGTTTCGTTTTGTTTTATACACATACTTGGGTAAAGGTTGAAGTAATGTTTATTAGCCATATTTATATTTTTTAAATTTGCATTCTACAAACGTTAGCGACAGCAGAAATCGAAAATATGTTCATAAGAAATGACTCGTAGGTCGCGTGTTCAATCGCCTGCCTTGGCAATACTATATCGTATTTTTCGATTTAGTGGAAAATTTTAAACAAACATAAATACCTGGATTAGGTAATTTTCTATTCAAAGTAATCTTGGCTAATTTTCGGTAGGTATAAACATTTTTGTTCCATATAACTCAAGAACCAATGAAGTCTTAATCGTGATAGTTTTCCTTTTAAGTTCGTTTTATGTGCTTTAATTTAAGACTTTTTCCGGATTGTAATTTGGGCTGAAAGGAATGGGAACACGTAACACCAGCGAATATTTCACTTTCACAGCTCAATATTTCCTAAACGGTCACCCGGATCTTAAAAAAATATATGTAATTACATATACATAATGGTTTTAAGAGCTATTTAAAGATACCTTACTCAATGTTATATAATAGAAAAAAAATATTTCACCCTTGCTTTACATGTTCGGGAGGGACCCTGGATTTTTTTAAATTAATTACATTATTGTCACTCCCAAAAGTTCGAGCCAATCAAGAGAGATTTTCTCTTAGGTCACATAAATTGAATAAAATAGCTACATTATTTAGTGATTTCAACCAAAGCTGGTAGCCACAACAGCAAGTTCTTTTGAGATTCAACTTTTATACATCTTAATTGGTTTATGTAACGTCTTGTTAGGCTCGTATGAAATCAAGATGCATATTTACGACTATCACAATCTTGTTAGAATTAATCAGTTTATTTTATCAGTTTAGTATTTGTACTCGGTAAAATAATCTCTATCTATCAATCAATAAAAAATAAAATGTTGAATGAATTAATGAAATGAATAACCTTCTTGCGAAACGGAAATTTGTAAAATGATGATTTGGTGAAACATTAGTGAATGCCCGTTGATATCTTTTGGTTTTAAAGCCTTACAGGCCAAACAAAATGCCAAACACGAAAACACAAATAACGTTTCGAAAATACTTCTATACTAATAAAATCGTTTGTCCTGACTGACTATCAACGTACAGTCAGCATCAAATACATTCGAAGCAACGAAAGTTGCCAAATATATCGCAACACATCTGTATTACTTTAGAAGAATAACGATGTGTTGCGATATATTTGGCCATTGTGGCTGCTCTTATCTATTTGTTGCTGACTGTACAGGCAAAATTACTAAGTCTAGAAAGCTAAAATTTGGAATATAGGTTTATTTTATTATGTCTTTGCATGACCATACATTGTCCCACTTGACAAATGACGCTCATGCAGAGACTGATACCTTTTTTAGATACGACCACTCCACGAAGATCCAGACCAGCGCATTTTCACACATATTATACGAATAATAAATATGCCTCCTTCAGCGTTTACGCATTAGGCGACTACGAGCGTCCCGCCTACGCTGTCACGACGTGGTGTCGTCCCGCGCAGCGACAAATGACGCGGACGCGGCGACTAACTGCCGCTTATCTGATGCAGCCACGTCGTGACAAACCTCCGCGACAACCAGCCACGATTATTTTGCACTAATTTCAGAAGCCGACAGTTTAAATAAATATTTTTAACACTGATAATGTGATAATATTATTCATGGATGACAGATAGATGATAGTAAAGTTCAGGAACGTCGAACATCGTACTGCTACTATATAAATGTATATTTTTTTATAATTTTTGGATAAATCGTTTTAAAGTCAATTAAGAAAATAGGCGAAAATTTACCATCCCCCCCTTATCTCCGAAACTAAGTACTGGGCCTAAATTTTTGACAAAAAAATACAGAAAATAGTTCATTCCTTATTCTATTCTATAGATTACAGGAAAACCTATAAGAAGTCTATGGTATTTTTAAAGTAACCTAGGAAATTTCTCAATATTTGTGCGTATTGAACTTAATTTGCAGTTGAAATGTTACAACCAATTTTGCTTCGAATATAATTTGCTATACAAAAACAACAAATACTAAAAACCGGCCAATGTGTACGGAATCCTCAGTTCGTGAGTTCGTCTCGCATTTGACTGGTATTTTTCCCTAAAAGCCTTATTCGGACTATTACGAACATTAAACAAAATAATGCCATATCTGTCCAACCATTCCCAAGTGATGCACTTACCAACAAACACCATTTCATTTTATTTTTAAAGATTAGAAACATCGTTGACGTCAAGGAAATAAAAAAAAAAACAAATTGTTTGCTACATATAGTACTTGTATGTTTGTAGATATAGCAGTAGTACGAGTGTTCCAGTAAATAATTGTTTGTAACACGTCAACTTTTTCGATTTTTTCTTTGAGAAGAGTTCTTGGAGGTATGTTCGGAGTTGATCATAAAATACTGGCGCTTTTTAATTTCGGCAAACAGTGCCAAAAACTGCAGGTGCGCGCATAGCGACCGTTCCCGGAGCTTGATATCCGGCTACCGGGCTAATCAACTGCCGGAATCCGAAGTGCACTCGCCACGGTTAGCGCCGGCCGGCAGGATTCCGGGCCTCCCGAACGCGTTCCGCTCAATAGCACCGCTTAAAATTCTGAAGAGATAATTGCGACTAAAACTTCGCTAACCCCTAAATGTTTCTACAAATTGAAAAATTGTTTAAATTTTAAATTATATCAGAAAGTTACGAAAATACTTGCAAAGGCAAAAATACAAAATGGTCACCAAACGAAGCTTCAAAGTTCCATCGCGGCATAAACAGGATTGGAAGGGCGCAATTTGGCCGGTATTCAGAGTCGCGCCGCTGTAAAAGCGCGCCGTATCTAATTATTGTCGGGTTACAACACGACCCCTACTACGAAATTTCCAATCGACTTTTCAGATTTACCTTTGAAATTTATGATTATAAATTAATTTGCATATTGCTATCGACAAAAGCTACTAAGACAGTCTGATGTGTCTTAAAATGTTACTAAGCCTAGCCTGAACAATGAGTTGTTTCCCGAAATACCGATGGACAAACGCGGTTCTAAGTGACCGAACATATTTCGCCGAGCTGCACCGCAATTATATTGTAAACATACCATAAGCTGCTAGTTCTGTTCTGTTACGTTTTTGTGTGCCAAGTGGAACACGGCGAGTTCTCGCTGGACCGCGCGGGTATCATGGTTGGGTCAGCGGGCGCCATACCACTGCCGCCCTAACTGAATTACTGGCGACGTTTTTAAAGCTTTTTGCAACGCCGCGCCCGCTTCACAGCTAATCAGGCTAATACCGCGTGTCAGTAGAGCATCCTACCTCTGCGAGCCCCTGCCCAGCTACGAACTACGTTATTAAATTAAAAAATAAGAACAAAAAGCCATCGCAGAAGTGGAAAATCACCGAAATCTGCAGGTGTATTAAGGTAATGATTTTGCTTTTTTTAGAAATGTGTTTTGAAGGAGTCTTTCGAAAGTTAGCGCTTGGGTCTGTTATAGGCACGTTACACGTGCCAATATAAGCTTGCCTGTGTTGGTTGCATGTTGAAAAATACGGTCTAAATATTCGAATTCAATTATAGCCAGTGTAAAATGCTTTAGCCGTTGATCATTTCGATCAATCACTCTTCAGCAATTTCGTGTGAGCGTCATTTGGCAAATTCGATCGCGGCTCTCATTCATGACGATAGTGGCAGAATAAAACAGTGGCGCGGCTGCCATTGACGGGTTCTGACAGAACGGTCTGCCTGCGTCCGTCTGTCGAGCTTCGGTTTAATTAATCTCCTAACTAAATTTAAATAGTAGGTACGGACTCGTCGAGATACTAATCGTCGCTCGTTTCAGACTAAATTAAATCGATCAGTAATCGAGAGCGCTAAAACAAAATAGAATGATGAAGTCACGTTTTATTTGGAAGTACTAAAATAAACATTTGTGTAATTTTACAATTTTTTACGAGTCCAAATGAATGAATGGAAAACCATTGAAGTAAAATAAATGTTACAAAGAGACGTTCGTTTTTATGTAGATTAAATACACTGCATTATTATTATATTTACTGGATTATTTTTTAAATATTTCGCAAGACTAGGCCTGAAAAGTTCAGCCTTACTTTTCCTTACGTTATGTATTAAGGGACACTTAATTAAGGAATAAGATTGATTGAAATTATAACTAACTACTCGTAACTACTAAATAATTTGATAATAAAACACAATATTTTTACGGTTGCTTGCATGTTGAATAGAAGTGTTATTTATTTATTTATTAAATAAGGTACACCAACAACAAACATATTAACACAATTACAATAGCTAAGATCATAAGAGAAGAGTCTGATATGCATGTCAATAACAGGCGTACACGACATTCACAATATATAGCCAATAAAATAATTAAAAAGTACAATTTTTTTTTAAACATTAACATATTATTATATTTATACTACTTATAATTATACATTATAACTTATAATTTATAAGACCATGTATTTAACTATATTAATTTAAAATTTAAAAGTTGAATATTCTAAATACTACTCTGTCAAGAAAGTACCGGGAAAAGATCAATAATACACAAACTGTTTGTTAATCATCCAAATTTATTTTATCACCTTCAAAGTATGCTCCTTCAGAAACGATACACTTACGCCAACGAATAATCCAATCATCAAAACATTTTTTAAACGCTGTTTCCGGAATTGAATTCAGTTCTCGGCGCGAATTCTCCTTTATGTCTTCTACCGATTGAAAACGGGTGCCACGAAGTGGTAATTTGAGTTTAGGAAAAAGAAAGAAGTCGGCAGGAGCCATATCTGGTGAATATGGTGGTTGCTCGATGGTATTTGTTGAGTGTTTGGTCAAAAATTCTTTCACAATGATGGCCTTGTGCGAAGGCGCATTATCGTGGTGCAAAATCCAAGAATTTTCATTCCACAAATCTGGCCTTTTTCGTCGAATTTGCTCTCTTAAATGCCGCATAACGCTCAAATAATATTCTTTATTTACCGTTTGACCTTCCGGCAAGAATTCCGAGTGCACAACACCGCGATAGTCAAAGAAAACAGTCAACATGACTTTGACTTTTGATCGACTTTGGCGTGGTTTCTTCGGTTTCGGTTCAGTTGGAAGGCGCCACTCCGAAGCTTGATCTTCCATCACATCTCGACCGCTTTTGAACGCTTTGTACCACTCATAAACACGTGTTTTTGATAAAGTCGAATCACCGTAAGCCTTCTGTAACATTTTCAGTGACTCCGAACACGAAATTCCATTGGCGATGCAAAATTTAAGACAAACTCTTTGTTCAATGTTTTTGTCCATTATGAAATTCGCAATACACACTAGATATGATATAACTAAAAACAGCACTGTATTTAATATAAATAACAGATGCAACTCAAACTCCGCGCCAAAATAGAAAACAGTTGTGCCAATCTAACAACAACAAAAAAAACAAAAATTTGAATTTGGAACCATAAACAAATCATCCATTCCCGATACTTTGTTGACTGAATGTAATATCAAAAAGGTTTGATCTTTTCTACAACCAAAACAAACCATAAAAAGTAGAAAATCCGGGACATTGCTTCAACGTTTAATTGCACTTCAGAAGTTTTACCGCGGATGTACATACATGGGACATACATATCCGTGTGTACGAGTATGTGTGTGTGCACGTTTCAGCCACGAAATTCACACGGCTGGCTTGTCGCCACGCGCCGACGCCTCCAGCCGGCCTCATTATGCCAACCCTCGATCGCACCGTTATTGATCACCGATATATTTGATTTATAAATATAACTCTATTTTATGCCGTTTATTAAATGACGCGATGATTGATCGCACTTAATAGCACAGCTGATGTTAAGGTTTTCACTGGAACAATGACGCTTATGTAAATTTAAATATTTGTCAGAAACGATTCATTATTAAGATGTGAGGTAGGTAAAGCTTTCCATACCAATTTTTGCAAATTATGTTCCTATTATTTTTCTGTTAGTATATTGTACTCTTAAAAAAAGGTAAGGTAATTTTTTTCTATGACTATAATTTCAAGCAAAGTTTTAATTTTATAGCAAATTTTAACTTTTTAGGGTTCCGTACCAAAATGGTAAAAAAGGAACCCTTATGATGACACTATGTCACAGCCGTTTTTCTCGGCAACCACACAAGCTATCAACTTGAATTTGGCATAGTTGTATAACTTGCTTGCCCGCATCTGTTTTTAGTAAAAAAATATGAAATTAATTTTATAAATAATTGAAAAGGGGTCTAGAATGGGGGATTGAAATATAAAAGTGATTTGAATATAGCAAATGGGGTTTCATATGAAAGGGCTCTACGAGTATCTGCACATTTCAAAACTATTTTTTTAATAATTTTCCGTGACATACGTTTTGACCATGACAAACCAAAAATGTTTAAAAAATTACCGTTCCCCCCCTTATCTCCGAAGTTTATGAACCGAAAAATCTAATTCTTAACTTATAGATAATTACCTATATTTTACGGGGAAAATAAAACAAAGTGTTCAAAATTTATATTTTTCGAGAAATTGACAAAAAACTTTAAAGATCTGTACTAAAATTTAGGCAAGTCAAAATTGACCTTATTTCATATGAATTAAAGTACCTAAAAAGGTATATTTTTGAAGTAGGGGAGACCAGGGATGGTTGACTATAGGGGCAGGTTGACAAACTATCAAAAACTCGTCCGACGCAAAGGCCTTGAGCCAACCAATAAGGCACGAGAGTCCGCCACCTCCCCCCGCTCAGTCTACGGACTTAAATACGGTACCCTCGGTGCGCGAGTCCGACTCGCACTTGACTGTAATAATTAAAAAAAAGATAAAATTTACTATAACATTAAAACTTCGCTTGAAATTATATTAGTCATAGACAAAAACGATAAGTTAAGAATAATAATAATTATCCAACCTATATACGTCCCACTGCTGGGCACAGGCCTCCACTCACAAAGAGAGGGTTTGGTCTATTAGTTCCCACGCGTGCCCAGTGCGGATTGGGAACTTCGCACACACCGTCAAATTGCAGGGTGTGCAGGTTTCCTCACGATGTTTTCCTTCACCGAAAAGCTCATTAGGCTACCACGGCTTTTTTAAGTTAAAAATAAATAAAAATAATTAGTTCACCTCTAATAAAATCACAAAGTTTGTAAGTTTCGCCAAATCCCTTCACCATTGCTATTAATCTTAATATTTTATTTATGAACATTTTTTAAATTATTCTTAATCTTTTAAATAAGTAATCGTTACCAAAGAGGTATACCTAATTAATAAGAATCAGTGTAATTTACTTGCCATCGTAATTTTCTGGGGTTGCGTACGATATCTCAATAATTACTCGAGGTGGTTATGAGCGAAGTTGTTAGTTCAGGAGCCGTCGACCCAGACGTTTGAAGCCTGATGCTTTGCGGAGAGCTGTCGACTGGAAACTATGATAATTCTCCACATAGCCCCGCCATACATATGTGTGAAACCAATTTTGACTTAGGAATAGTCAACGTTGGGTAGATTTAAATGGACAGGTCTCCCGAAAATCTCAAGATTCATGACAATCTCAACATGCATGTACGATTCTGTACATTTATTGCTTAGTTTTACTCTGGATAAATTTGATAAAACCTTATTATCAACTAGAGTTCTCGCGTTTCAAAAAACGCGCTCAAAAGTGCCCCGTACAAAAAATGTTTTTCACTGCTATATCATTCCTTTCTGTAGATGATTCTACATCATTACGATTTAACAAGATAAAAAGATTCAATCATCAATAGGATTAAAAAAATTACGTTTTCAAAATTAACAAGTTGATGATTGTATAAAGTACGTGAGTGGCTACTGCTATTACTAAATAACTGATCAATGGAAAACAAATATAATATCATTTGGAATGGAGATAGCTTATACCGTAAAATAACACACTTTTATTCCGAAAAAAATTTATATTCCTGTTCTGGGTGGCAAAATGACTGATTCTACGCGGACGAAATAATATCAACACTTAAATACATGGGTGTTCAGAAGGCTCAATTATGTGCAAAACTTCTTTAAAGTTCTCAAAATCACTTTAAATCATTTTCTGAAAAACTATTTTAATTTGAATACACATGAATATTTCAAAACTCGTTTTTTTTAATATTGATTATTTATAAAGAGATTATGGCCGAAATTACTTTTGTATGAAAAAAATAAAATGGGAATAAATCGAAATTTATTAATAATATTGGAGAAAACGAAACGTACGGATATAGTTTTTGTTCCGACTGACACCGTATCAAAAATTGGTCGAAATTGGTTAACATTTAGGGGGTGGAAAACATTATCGCCGTTTGTATGGAAAGCCGTCATCTCACAATCCTCTTACGCATCGTGTTCAGTTGAGTGACGATATTTCTTAGATTTCTAAAACCGCTTTAGCATGCGAGTTAAATGTTGAAATCGAAAATGTGTCGGTTACCAAAGATGAATCACATGCAAGTAAAAGCGGGCCCAAGTAATTTCTTTTAGAGTGTCCGCATAAAGAAACCCTTGAATTTTATAGACATCAATCGCTCCTTTGCCTCAAGGGCTGAATCCCTATTTCCAAATAAATTAAAAGAATTCTTATCCTCTGCGGCTTGTTCGGCTGCTTAATTCAGGTGTTCCATATATGGCTTGCGTGCGAACTCCATTGCCGTAGGAATTGGATTTCCTTTTATTAACGCATCCCTGTGGCCGTTGGAAATAAGCGACTGGAGTGACTGAGCATTTATTTGTATTGTTTAATACTGTTTCGCATGTAGAGACGAAACACGAAAGTTGGAACTTCTTACGTTTCACTTACTTTGTCAACCGTGCAGGTAGCGTAACTAACGAAACGTCTATAACACTTAGGTACACATAATGAGCTATTGTCCGCGACTATAGTTATAGTTATTAGATTCCCTTGAAACTTACTTCTAGAACGAAAATGACTTTCCTACTTACCTTCCCCGGGACTTAAGGTATGTACTTATCTCTAAACTTATTTTATTAAAATCAGTTTAGGCGTATAACCTTGAAAGTGTAACACACAGACCGTACTTCCGCATTAACAATCGCATATAATATCTATTTAAGTAAGATACTATACTACATTTCGACGGGTCTCTGACTCAACCTCGTATATGAAAAGGTATGAAATTGGAATATCTACTTTAAGACGTGTACCTAAAGTGGATATTCAGATTTCGTAAAATTTCATATACGAGGTTGGGTCAGAGACCCGTCGATTTTTAGTTATTAATTTGTATGTACGAAATATTTATTGTTCCAATCTACAAAACTCAGTTATAGTTGAAGGCCTGGAGACATTTCAGAATATTTTTTTTAAGACCGGCGACTATTTAAACAAAGGTTTTAAAATTTGCTTTATACATTTCTTCTTATACAACTTTTTATGTTACTTAAATAATATGAACTATAATATTCTCGATGTTTAGTCATACCACATTGTTTAAAATAGACACCTAATCGAAATCGAAATGGAAAAACAACAAGAAATTCAATTCCGGCATTTCTATATTGGCTGTGTCAATAGCAGAACTGTAATATCGGAAAAAACAATCCGAAATTAATGCCGTTGAATGTACCCCAAAACTACAAGTCTTTGTCTCATGTTTTCTTTTGCGTCTCGACGCCTTCACCAAGATTGTGAGCAACATTCATCTTAAAGTCTAACTAGGCGTTCGTAAAGGTCGAATAGGATTATTTTTCCAACATTCATGTAGTCAGTTTATTTGAGCGTCATATCTAAATATATAAAAGAAGAAACTGACTGACTGACTGACATATCAACGCACAGCCCAAACCGCTGGGTCTAGAGATTCCAAATTTGGCACGTAGGTTCCTTATGAGGTCTAGGGGTGCACTAAGAAAGGATTTTTCAAAATTCATCCCCTAAGGGGGTAAAAATGGGGTTGGAAGTTTGTATGAAAGTCATCCATTTTTGAAGATAGAAACGTGGAAATTGGTATAAAGGCTACTATTTACAAATAAAAAATACTACCTTCAGCGATTTTGGCTAAACTACCCCTAAGGGGTTAAAATGGGGGGTTAAAGTTTGTATAAGGGGTTTGGATATTTTTGAAGTTAGAAACGTGAAAATTGGTTTATGGGCTACTGTTTACAAATAAAAAAAGTACTACTGGCAATTTTGGAAAAACTACCCCTAAGGGAATGAAATGCGGGGGTGGTAGTTCCTTTTGGAGTGGTGGTTGGTCCTTTTTGAAGTACGAAACTTGAAAATTGCTATAAAGAATACTGTAAACAAATAAAAAATACTACTTTAGGCGATTTTGAAAAACTACCCCTATGGGGATGAAAAGGGGAGGTGAAAGTGTGTATAGGAGTTTGGTCAATTTTGAAGTAAGAAACGTGAAAACTGTTAAAAAGACTACTTTTAACAGATTAAAACAAATCCGGTGATTTTGGATAACTACCCCTAAGGGAATGAAATAGGGGGTGGTAGTTTGCAAGGGAGTTTGGTAATTTTTGAAGTAAGAAACATGGAAATTTGTATACAGGATACTGTAAACAAATAAAAAAGTCAATTTTAGGCGATTTTGGAAAAACTACCCCTATGGGAATGAAACGGGGGGGGGGGGAGATAATGTGTGTATCCGGAAGTGTGGTCAATTTTGAAGTTAGAAACGTGAAAATTGTTATAAAGAGTACTCTTAACAGATTAAAACAACTTCCAGTGATTTTGGATAACTACCCCTAAGGAAATGAAATGGGGGATGGTAGTTTGCATGGGAGTCTGTTCATTTTTGAAGTTAGAAACATGGAAATTTGTGTACAAGCTACTATTAACAAATAAAAAAGACTACTTTGGCGATTTTGGAAAAACTACTCCTATGGGGATGAAACGGGGGGGGGGGGGAGGTGAAATGTGTGTATGGGAGTTTGGTCAATTTTGAAGTTAGAAACGTGAAAATTGTTATAAATACTACTGTTAATGATGAAAAGGGGAGATGAAAGTGTGTATAGGAGTGTGTGTATAGGAGTTTGGTCAATTTTGAAGTTTTAAAACAACAAGGAAATTAAATGGGGGGTGGTAGTTTGCATGGCAGTTTGGTCATTTTTAAGTTAGAAACGTGGAAATATGTATATAGGCTACTGTTAATAAATAAAAATACTATTTTCGGTGATTTTGAATAACTACCCCTAAGAAGATGAAATGGGGGGGTTAAAGTTTGTATGGGAAGGAGGTGGGTCCTTTTTGAAGTTAGAAACATGGAAATTTGTGTATAGGCTAAATGAACAAATAAAAAATACCACTTTAGGTGATTTTGGAAAAACTACACCTAAGGGGGAGAAACGGGAAGGGTGAAAGTTTGTATGGGCGTTTGGTCATTTTTGAATTTAGAAACGTGGAAATAGGTATATAGGCTACTTACTGTTAATAAATAAAAAACACTATTTTCGTTTTGAAGTTAGAAACGTGGAAATAGGTATATAGGCTACTGTTAACAAATAAAGTAATACAATTTTCGGTGATTTTGGATAACTACCCCTAAGGGGATGAAATAGGGGTAATATTTGGTCAATTTTGAAGTTAGGAACGTGAAAATTTATTTTGGCTACTGCTTACAAACTAAAAGTATTGCGTTCGATGATGTTGGAAATACTACCGTAAGGGGGTAAAATTGAGGGAGTAGATTTCTTAGAGTTTGGTTATTTTGGAAATACGTTTCTAGACTACTTATTATATAAAATATGAGTTTTCGCGTTTTTGGAAATTCTGGCAGAGCATATACCTTTATTAACACCTGTGTATGTTCTCGCAAAATAAATAATTTCAATTTCAATTTATACCCCTAGGCAAGGTGAAAAGGGTTAAAAAAATTGTATGGTTTAAATTTGTTTCTATCCCATCATGCATGATACGTACGATAATGAAAACTTTATCTGTACTTTTTAACAAAGGTACTGGACTCTCCGCAGACAAAGTTGCGGGTGGAAGGATTGCGTATATATATATATATATATATATATATATTTGTACTCAGTTCACGTTCTCGAAAACGGCTCCAACGAGTTTGATAAGGATTGCGACATGAGGGTTTACGGGGGCGAAAATTCGATCTAGCTAGGTCTCATGTCTGGGAAAATTCGTTTTCCCCGTGTTTTCACGCAAAAAGAATTCTCGCGCAATGGTTCGTAATTACGGGGCGGCTGCTTCCGTCTGAATAGGCTAATGGTTAGAGCGTTGGCCTACTACGCAAAGACTGCGGGTTCGAACCCCAGCTATAGACCGTTTTTTTTGTTTTTGTATAGAAATTCGATGAAAAATCGGTTCCGACCCCAGCGACGACGCTAAATAAAGTTTGTATGGATGTTGGGATGTTTGTTCAGTTACGCCTAAATAGTTGAACGGATTCGGATGAAATTGTCACACAGGTAGTTGTTATCCTGGGTTGGCCCCTTTTTTTATCCCAGACAATTTGATAGTGTCCAGGGTAAAAACGATAAACGACTTACTTAAGAAGAGGAGAAAGAGGTACTTAATAAGTTTGGATGTAGGGGGTAATCTCCGAAACTACCCATCCGATTTCTAAAATTCTTTCAGTGATATTCAGAATGAGGTTTCAGGGTCGACATAGGCTATATTTTAACTTATAACTGAAGCTAAGCGAGGGCGGGTTGCTATACTTGATATTATATAAACACGAAAGTAGACATACTTTTGCGTCTGTCTGTCTGTAAAGCTTTCCCTGCTAATTCGCTGAACCGATTTCGATGAAATTTGGTATGGATATAGCCTGAGTTTTGAGGAAGGACATAGGCTACTTTTTATCTCAGAAAATTGAACAGTTCCCGAGAGAGCAGTGATAAACGACTTCTACGCGGACGAAGTCGCGGGCAAAAGCTATTCGCTAATAAAATTTAAATAATTAATTTTATTCTGGCCGCAGCTCAGTAAAGCAATTATTAACCTCGTAACTGTGCGCATATTGTGTAACTACGCGTTTGCATTTTGTTCATATCCATTATTTCTCTAATTTTTAAACCCAGCACTGCGTTTGTAACCATTTTTCCTTTCTATTTCCATTGTTCTGCCAGCATTGCAAGTGACTGATTCTATTGAAAACGTATATTTTGCCAAGGTTTGGTATTTGAGAAATACCTTTCATGGCGAGATACATATATTGTTTGTGAACCTAAACAATGTACAGGGTTTAAAAGGTTAACATTTAACCATTGTAAAATGTATTCTACTTTTACCGTACTAATTGTTTATAAGTAAGTTTGTCGCAGGTTTCCGAAGTGCGTTTTAATTTTATTATGGTCTTGTTGTGTAATTATTTTCCAAAATAATCAAAATAATGAGCAAAATATTTGCGACTAAGACGTATATTAGCCGAAAATAAACAAGACAAAGTATGAAATGAAGAGTTTCAATCGGACGTAGGCAATCGGCGAATTGGTTCAATAGGCGCTCCAACTGGGTCGGAAGCAATTTAAAGTTTTTCCCGAATAAATACCTACGCCAAGTCAAAAATGCTCGCATGCCTTCGAATCTACACGATTCGAATTGAACAAAAATGGAACGCAATAAATTAAAACGAAAAAGGCATTGTTTCAAAATCGTTTGTAGGCTATAGGTATGGTATACGAGTACTACTGTTTAATTTTCAAACTTTAAAATCAAAATTGTCACTTCTCCGCCACTGATCTACGTCAATTAATCATGAATTTTATAATTACCGAGTATCCATAAATTTTGTTAATGTTTTTTGCACATTCTTCAATTATTAATGGAGACCATCTAACGAGTTCAATCTCAGTGGATCAACGTAACGTATGGTGGAGGTCCTGTGGATACGTTCCGGCTTCATCATCAGACCAGCTTAGTGGCACAATAATAAATAAAAAGTTGTAATAAGATACTACATTAACCAATATTTCCCTCCGTTTCTCATTTATAGTATGCGCATGTAGACAGCATAATTAATAAAGTGAAATAAATAAATATCCACTTCTTTCATAATGATAAAATCAAGGTCTGCGGCGACTCTTGGTATACTGAGGTCTGTGGTAGGCAAATAAAGCTGTAGCGCTGTCGACGGAGCTCACGAAGTACTCGAAATAAATAAATTGGATCTATTGGCGCGGTAGGAAAGTTGGTTGCGCCAATAATTATATCAATATAATCAAAATCTTTAAACTTTACGGACAAAAATAATTGCCCGCGCTACGACTTCCAACGCTTCCACGGTAGTTGGAAAAAGTACGAACACATCAATGAAGGATTCTTCTTATAGGGTTGTAATACTTGCAATTATGAAAAATAAACTGAAATACTGAATGAAACACGGCTAATTTGAAACAAAACATTCATATTATCGTGCTGAAAGTAGTTCTGTTTTAAACACATTGTCGAGAGCGAACAAAGAGAGGGTGCTGTTAGCGAGGCCTTTGAAGTCGGTGCGAATTTCCAACGGGTCCCTAACGAAATTGTTCTTTTATCCCAAATGTGCCAGTACTTTAATTTTTTTACTGCATGAAGGTGACTCAAAGCGTGACAAAGAGCTTTAGCTGAGCTCCTAAAACTGAGAGTAATATGGCAAAGAGAATAAGGCCAGAGAAAGAATACATTTCAAACTATACACAAAGTAAAAGGAAAATAATTTAAAACACTTTAGAAAATGATGTGTTCGGTGCAATGTTTTGTCAAATATATTATGTAAAAAATGCTTTAGATATATAATATTAAGATAGGTTTTTGGTTCACAAAACGTGTTTAAATTGAAATAAAGAAAACTACACAGTGTAAATGCTTGAACGAAATATGTTTTTCACTCGAACCGCGAAAAAGGGCCGACCTCGAGACAATTTATCAAAAATCAGATTACACAGGAATCTGTCAGGGCGACAAGTCATCAAGCGAGCGCACCCTTCTGGCGGCCGCGCTGTTAGCGGCTTATCTCGACTTCGGATAGTTTCACTTTATAAAGCCTTTTGTGAAACCTATGGACTATACTGATAAATTCAGTCTGAAAAATGACTCAGGATTCTTAGTGCTTTTATCTATAATTATAAGTAGAGTTGGAGCAGTTGCGTCCTAAGAAAGTTAACGAGTACAGAAATGAGGGGTTCGATTCTAATTTGTTTTCGCTCATCTTGCTTCTATGTATATATCAATTATATTGTTTACGTTATACTCGTAGTAACTCTTATTGTATATTGAATGAGAACTAGGTACCATAACGTCAACAATATGATTAATTGATTACGATATAATAGCAAGATGGGATAAATGAAAGTGGAATAGTTCTAACTTATTAGTCATTAATTGATAAGAAACAGTTTTAATGTTTTAGTTTCTTCTTAAATTAACTAACATTATTAACATTGTTTTGGAATTAAAACCACAAAACGCCACGAATATTGCATTTATACTGTACTGTACTATTAGAACTAATCTTAAATATATTACTATATGCAGTTTGTTTCAACCATATTTTAGATAAACAACATATAAATGTATATTTTATTTCTTTTTTTACTTTGTCTAATATCTCTTTTTACTTCATAGTACCTAGTTATCACCTTGACAAGAACTGACACACTTCAACAGAAATGGCAGTTTATCTTTGTAAATATACCTTTTTAATCTTCTTGTTGCGCTAAGCCACGTTAAGCCTCTCGGGCGCTAATTTTCCAAGAGAATAAACTTAAAAACATGAATATTATTTAAACCTAATTACCCTATCTCGTAATTGCCTTGTTTTGACGTCTACCCTTTGAGAGCTCGTCGGTTATTTCCCGACTCGTCAAAAGATATTAATAACCATCTAAGTCGCCGGCTGTCTTCTTCTACCCGCATCTCGGTCGCGAACGCATCGCCCAGGGCTGTCGCATTACGCGATACCAACAAGATTATAATTAACTTTTGTTGTGAAAGCGAAAACGGTGTTAAATAAAGTAACTGCAATGCGCTCGACAGCGTCACTTATAAGACGTATTGACCATTATATACACATAAAATGATGACTTTATGTTTCTGCTTCTGTACGTAGCAGTTTTAATTGTATACTTTACTTGGAGTGAGAGTGTATTGCAACTTCAAATGTCAATTCATTTCTTAATTACTTGAACATTGTCTACGCCAACCCTAAGCTCCCCCCGCGGCCCCCTCAATCTCGCGGGTCGTGTTTTTCGCTAATACCCTTTTGGAGATGATAAGATGATGGCTTTACAAGCAAGTAGTAATTACGCTCTTCCAATTAAAGCTCTTGGAAGTGTGCTGTCGGGGCGAGAGCCGAGTCATTGCCGCCAGCGATTCTATTATCAACCAACTTTCGAAGTAGATTAGATGTTTTATCGACGTGCCGTAACAGATTTTGTTGTGTGTAAATGCGCTCGGCATTGGTTAGCCGCTATTGGCACGAGGCATATATTCGGCTTTGCGGATTTTAGCTTGCGACATAATCCACTTTCAACGTGAATATTTTATATAAGCCCGTTACGTAAACGTTCATATTCACGCACATACCTTAGTGATGATTCATTCGAAACGCGAAATGAAAACATTTTTTCACGAAAACAGAAATAACGTTATACTTGGTTAAAAAAATCGTTTAACTTTTAAGACGATCGGTTTGACCAAAAGGATGTTCTATTAACGTCAAAAATTCGGACTTTACGCAAATTAAAATGAGTTTGCGCCGGAATCAAATCTGTTTGTCTGGCAATCTTTAGTTTAAAGTGGCAGCGGGAACGCGGCGCTCGGGTGTCGCGCGCCCTGTAATTTGCCGCGGCGCTCTGCACCGGCGTTCGCCAACTAATTTGTCATCCGAATATCAAATTACGCGTGAAATGGCGCGTAACAGTAGACCTGGTGCTCCGATACCAGGGTTTAAAACAAAATTTAATTCACCGTCTGGTTGCAACGCTGTAATTGCAGCGTCCGTTGACAACTAATTTGAATGTAATTCCAACTGAATTGATATTATTTGTTCTTAATTCAGTTTGTCTGACTGCGGAATGACTTGTTTTCTTTCGGGCCGTAATTGGAACGACTACTGATTTACAAGCTCCCTTACTTAATTAGTTTATTTATCATAATAATTCAAATGATTTAACACGTTATAAATTAAAAACATAATCATACATTCTTAAATACAATTCTTCTATAATAGGTATATATGCAACTTTAAACGATCGTGAGAGTAGTATGTTTGATTTATGGTATGTACCTGTGACGTGATGAACAATTTGTAAATGAGAGCTATCAACATTGACATATCATCTAAGTGCAGGTATCATCAAGTAATTGGGATGGAAGCGGAATTCATATCGGTAATACATTTGATTAAATCCTCCGGCACAAAGCGGCTAATCATGGCGAAGTGCATGATGAAAATACGTCCGTAAATTGAGTCATATTATCCTCATGATTTTCCGGTGCCCTGTTATTATTGCGTGCCCTCGTGCTCCGACGGCGATGTGGATTCATTAGGGCTCGTCTTGGGGCGGTTTTACGATGCGCCAAGTGAAAGCCATTTGATGCACACGCGGGGTTGCCAAGGAAAGCGTAATGCGGTGCTGGGCGGCGATTTATCGCGACCGGGATCAAGCTCTTGTTACGGACATTATAACTTGTCATGTCGAAGAGAGTTCATAATTTTGCGGCTTTCCAGCGAATTTAATGATGCTGTTGAATAAACAACTGGCGTCACTGGTAAGACCATAAAATAATCAAGATGACGTAATATTAATAAAATAAAATGGATAAGAGCATGTCGGAGCATGTTCAGTGTAGGGTCCATCAACATTACTATAAATACAAAAAAAATTGTCAAATACCATAAATAATAGCAAATTTTTTATTCAAAGTTATCTTGGCAGATTTTTTGTAGGTATAAACATTTTAGTCGCCTGTAACTCAAGAACGAATGAAGTCAGCTTGGTAGTAATAGTTTTCCTTTTAAGTTGGTTTTATGTGCTTTCATTTTAGATATTTTCCAGATTTTTACTCTGAGCAGTTTTAGCTGTAGGGGTGGAGACACGTTACTCTAGCGAAAACACTACTTTTGTAGCCCAATATTTCCTAAACGGCCCTCCGGATCTAAAATTTTATAACAAGAAGAGCTATCCAATAATACCTCACTAGATGTAACAAGATAAAAAATAATTTTAACTTTGCTTTAGGTACATGTTCAGCAATTTCATTGGTCACAATTTTCAGCTTTATAACTTTGATGGTTTCTGTGAAATAACAAGATATGACCTACAGACAGATAGACAGACAGACAGACGGACGGACGGACATGGCGAAACTATAGTTTCACTACGGAACCCTAAAAAAAAATTTGCCATTGAGTTTTTAAAACTACGTGAGAAAATATCTCATTTCCAACAACAAATAAATATGTAGGATCGTAAAAAAATACTTAGGTACTCGTATTATGTATGTATGTAAACTTTTTATTGCACAAAACAATTAGCAACGTACATAAACTTAGGATTAACATGTAAAATTGCGAACTAATATCCCTAATAGCATCGAAAAAACGAATGTAAAAGCCTTCCGAATCAAATCCTCGTATTTTTTCAAATGCGAGACTAAAAGCAAAAATTGCGGCACAACAGGAGATAATGCCTTCCTGGCCCCCGGGGTCGCAGGAATCGTTGCCAGGGGGTTCTAAGGGTTATGCCTTCGAAACGGAGCAAGACGTAACGACTTCTAATTAATAACGTCTATCATATCTCTATTGCTATATCCCGCATGCAGGGACACGCAGGGGCGATGGCTTAGCGTAAGAGGATTGGTTATGGACACATGATTTGTTCAGGAGATCGTTAGCGAGCGATTTTTACGATGTACTTTCTGATCACTGATACTGCAGACAATTGATATCGTGAATACGGGAGGATTTTAAGTTAACTCGAACAATTTATTTATCTTCTGATTTGGATTTATGATTTCTACTATGTACTAGGTTAAGCTGGTTTGGTAAAGCTTATGCAATTAACAAATTGCTGCGTTGTAGTAAGTCGAATCAAAATTCCAAGTTTATATCAAAGTTTTTTAATTACATAAAATACTCACTATACGAGTTTAAGGGTTCTTAAATTAATATGAAAAAGGACACTCGCATGCGCTTATGCTTACATTTAGGTAAAATGTATTATTTTCCTAATTAGGTATTGCCATATTCAAAAGGTACCTAGAAAACACCGAAAGTTATGTACTCTGTTCAAAAACCAATGTCTTCATCAGTATTTAAATGAGAATAATATTTATTCTAATTAGAAACAAACAATACGAGAACAATGTAAAATTAATTCTACAATACCGTTGTTTCGTCATGAAACGTCAGTTAATTAGCAATATGATTGAACGTCACAAGTAATCAATATGGCTGACGTGTTCCGTGTCGATTGTGGACGGACAATGGCGGGCGCGTCGCGACCGAACATGCAGCCGTACTGCCCACCATTACCTACTATTGTTCTCCTGAATGCGACGAAAAATACTCCTCGATTTCATTAACGAAGGCATGCGATGTTCAGGAATCAGGATCTGCCCTTTGCTCTAACTAGTGCACCAACCCGTAATTGCTCGAAAAACTTGAATTAACGTCAACTTAATTAATAAAAAGGCAAACTCCTTTTTCTTTGCATGAAAATGCACTCGTTTAATATCCTACTCGATTTATAAGATTCAGAGAAAATCTGAAAAAATATTCGTCAAATATAGGCAGGCATTAATCACCTGATATTTCAATGACTGATTCCAAGATTAATCCCATTACAAACAGTTCATGCAAATTATCTCACCGACCTGTCAGCCGCTGCAAAATAGTATATTCAAATTTGTTGGGATAACTAAAGCCGGAACCCGAACTTAATCATAATAAGGCCCCAGGTGGCGCCACTACAAATTCCGATTTAGCCGCGTGAAATAATGTTGCCAACAAAATCATATCGGGATATATCAAGAGTTTAAACTGGTGGAAAAATGCGGTGGTAAATTTATCACTGGCTAAAAGATACAATTAAATAATCTGCCCACACGCACTTTCTGGTCCCAAAAGCAACGGACCGTGATAAAAGCAATTAAAACTTTAACAACATCAACTCGTTGCTTTTACCAAATTATTAGACGTTATAATAACGTATTTTATCAGTTTTTTGGAGTTTACTTCTTATATTTAAGATAATTCATGGCGTAATTAAATTTTCCAGACACTTTGAATAAGTACTACCTATTATCTATTCTGTGATACTTTACCATTTGAACTTAAAAAATATTTGTTTAACGAATAGCAGCTCAAGCGCGGTGTTGCCGATGAAACTTAAATAACTGGTTTTATCTATAAAAGTGGACTGTAAATTGTAATAGGAGCAACACAAACCCTTGCCAAATACGAGTGTATGAAAAATCCTCACTAACCTTCCGGCACCAGCACCAGTCCAGCAGATGGGTCTCTTCGCGAGTAGCACGGCGTAGGGCACCATGGGGTTTGCGCCCGTTCTCAGAGTCTTGGAGCTACGAGCTCGACAAAACAGTACAGCACGGCTGTTCTTAGGTCAAAACAGAAGCTGTCACTAGGGTTCATACTCCCGGAAACTAACACCAGGCACTCGCGTCAACGGAACGTCCGCACGGTAGCCTCTCGCGCCGACAAGTGCCGTCTAATTAGTAGAAAAATATTCATCTACCCTCATTTGGCAAAGATTTAACACGCGGAAATATAATGAAATACAAGTTTTCCGCTCGCGACTTTGTCTGCAGTGAGTCAGTGTATTTGTAAGTTAAAATATAGCCTACTAGGGTGGTCACCCGGAAAGTCCATTCTAAATGTTGGTGAAAGAATTTTTGAAATCGGTTCAGTAGTGTTTGAGTTTATTTTGTTACAAACATCCTCGTACAATAATACAAATCTTTCCTCTTTATAATATTAGTGTAGAAAAACATATTTTCTGCAAGAACATAAGCATTTGATTTTTAAATGCACCTTTTGGTGAAGTGAAACTGACGATGAAGACCAGATATAATCACCGGAACTCCTTAATAACAAGAATTTCCCGGGTAGCGATGTGATTTCTTTATTATGATTATGAATGATGCTACTTTTACTCATCATAACGCATGTGGTGAAGTGAAACTGATGGTAAAGGTATAGTAGTATGGCCGCATCTTCTTAAACAGAACAATGGGGGATGCGGCCAACCAAATACAGAAATACAGGGTGAACTTCTCAATTATTTTCACGGCCCCGCATCTTGGAATTCTTGGACAGCGACATATTTGTTAAGGGTGACAAGAAATTGGCATTAGGCTATGGTTTCTTAATGTATTCTACAGAAATTCTATAATAATATTAGATGACCAGAAACTATATTTTTAAAAATAAAATATAAAACCGTGTCCTCTCTATTTTTAACAAAAAATTGTGTAAATTATAACACCCGTCCTTTTTGATGGGTTGAAAATAAATCTGATAATTAAGATTTATTTTCAACCCATTTGAGCCCTTTCTTACAATTTTATGATTGAACATACCTTTGCAAGTCACATAATAAGAAAAATACAGTCACAAGGAAGGTATCCTAAACTTTTAATATGATATTAACCTACATAAACCAGTTGCCGTTATTGGTATTTGCAAAGTTTTCTGTTTCGAAGCAAATTTGTTTTTAGCTTTTATGACAGATAATTTGTCAAGGGTAGCTGTGCGCGAGTCAAAGATAATTTATCTGTCTCAAGCGCTTTATTTATTGCGACGCGTTCGCATCTTTGTTGAGCCCCTTAAAGTTAGTGGTTAATGGAGCTTCTTTGCGGCTGAGACGTCACTCACTTTTGCTGGCAAGCGGGGATCCCGGTGTGATGTGGTCAGCCCTCTACCGAAACTTAACTTATTTTTGTATCTCAAATGAAAGGCTGATGGATGATCAAGGATGGATGACGAATGATCAAGGATCATGGGTATCATTTAGGTTATCTAGTGTTGCGCACTGTGACTAAGTAACTAAATTGTATGTAAAATTATAGGGGAAAAATATTTATTCGTGTAGAGGTTTTTGAACGTACTCTTGTTGAGCTGAGGTGCAAGTCATTCCACAACAAAGTACTCTGATCAGAAATTAATATTCCTTTTTTATTGCCCCAGTCCCAACGCGTGCACAAAGATTTAGAAGATTAAAACAGGGAACTATAATTTAATTTGTGAAAAACACCATTGTTTGCTTATCTGTGGGCTTCCATTACCTTGTAAAAAGGGGGGTAATTATGATTGATGATAGAGTATGATTCGAATCCACTTAACACATCGTAAAAGGGGTTATTTTATTGCGTCCTCCTGCTCCTGCGAGGTCAATGACTAATGAACACAGTGACTCGACTGTTTTAAAGTACCTACGAGTGTAGTTATTTTATAATGAACGAGGGATCACGTTTAAAACACTCGAGCGGATAAGCCACTTGAAAAACATCTGTTTTTATGAATATTAATCAAGTTTTAATTATAGTTATCTCCCTTATAAACTAAACGGTGCCGCGGATGTTAAGAAACCTACAAATTAATTTTAGTTTTGCACTAGATCAATGTGAGTTCAGCGTTTTTAATATTAATGATTATGTAATTAAATAAAATAAAACTAAGTAAAATGGCTAAGTAAAACGCCATAGTCATTCGAAGTTACCAAAATATACACGAGTAATAAAATCAAACATTTTCAAGAGAGAGAGTTGAAAATATCACCCACGGGTCTCCCCAAGGACGCTCAGTTCTTAAAGTTCCCAATTTCGAAATAAACAATCTCTAAAACCTACTTAACAAGAAATCGGAAAAAGTAAAAACTATTTACGGAAAACTTCTGGGTGTTTAGGATTATCCGTAAACCCGATATATTATTTAGGTTCAATTTGAAAGCTAACTCGTTTGGAAATGACGGTCTTATATCGTGAATAAGCAAAGGCTAAGGGCATGGTCGGTCCCCTTATAATATTAATGACCAGGCTGTTGCATGCTCTCACGGCTCATCCTGCCTACTGTTTGAGGTGCAAATAGGATTACCCGTGCCTCGTGTAATATACCTGGGAGACGAGCGCTTATGAGTACCGCAGTATTTAAATTAAATATTTCTTATTACAGAGTGAAGACGGAGAAGTAGGTAAATGAAAAAATGAGGTAAATGTAACTGAATGCAGAAGTCTTGTGACAATCCAACTGCGAAAATACATTCAATGTAAATCGAATTGGCCATAACGCCGTTGCAATAGTAACACAACGCGACACCGTGTCGCCTCCGCCGTGTCGTGCCGCCCTCGGGGTAATTTGACTAGGCGATCTTTTAGAAAACTCGTTTTACAGGCTAAACAAAAGGTAAATAGAGTATATACCCAAAGTTTTGCTTAGAACTTTTACTACCACTTTTACAGCCCCATTTAAAGAGCGTCGATGGCCTAGTGGTTTAAGGTGTAGATTTTTGATCGTAAGGTACCCAGTTCGGTCGCCATGAGCTTTTGTAACTTAAATATATTATCTGATAGCTGTCATAACCCAGGTGTTACTGTAAAGGAATATAATATCGAAGTTCAAAAGCCCGAATTTCATAAGGCTTAATCATTCACAATGATTATTTCACTGATAGTTTAAAATCCCGAAAGTACGTTTGACCGAAAGCCTGAAATCCCGAAGGCTATAATCACGAAGACTATATAATCCTGAAAACTATAATCCCGAAAACTATATAATCCTGAAAACTATAATCCCGAAAACTATAATCCCGAAGTATATTAATACCTACACCTGAAATACGTACCGGTCTGCTCCGGCGTTAAAAAAATATAAGAAATGCACGACAAAGTCGACGGAGCTCCGCTTAGCGGAGCTCCTTTTTCCCATAATTAAAGCGCTTCGTCGATATTGTCGTATATCATCAGGTTTTAATACAGAGCAGTATTGGTTGTACTGCCACTTATAGGTATTACAGATGTATGTATCTTCAGTCAAACGTACTTTCAAGATTTTAAACATTTGGTCATTTGAAAATATATATTTCAAGCTTCGGTTTATCGGTAACGGCATTTGTACTTTCGGTATTTTGATATTCGATGTGTTAATCGTCGATATTTTAATTGTAGATATTATGAACTTTCGGGATTATGATACGTATCCCTACGTTATGCACTGCAACGCCTACATTAATCAGGTCACGATAGTGCCTTATACCCAACACTGTACATTATTATATAGTAGATTTAATAATTATGATGTAATAATAAACGTCATCAAAGTTCTCACAAGCCAATAAGTAATTTTTCTTAGTTTAGATGGCATAGCGCGGGAACGAACTCCGACGTGCATCGGACGCTACGCCAGCTAGCTGTTCTGCTAGCTAGGTTAATTATATGAAATTATGACGTCGCAGGGGATGCCAGCCGCCCGCTGGTTCAGGTAAAGTTGAAACGTATGCATTTTCAGAACTTTTGAGTAATTTCATCCCGTTTTATTCGTTGAGACGATGAGTATTTGGACGAGTTCAACAATATAGGTAGACATAAACAGTACTTACGGTATAAAAGAGGTTAGGAAACGAGGAATACCTTTTTAGGGTTCCGTACCAAAATGGTAAAAAAGGAACCCTTATGGTGAGACTTCGTTGTCTGTCTCTCCATCCGTCCGATCGTCTGTATGTCACATCAGTTTTTCTCAGCAACTACACATGCTACCTATCTGTTTTTAGTAAAAAAAATAATTTTATAAATAATTGAAAATCTAGACCAGATTGGGGGGTTGAAAAATGAAAGTGATTTGATTATAGCAAATGGGTTGTAGGGCTTAATCTGCACATGTCAAAACCATTTTTTTATAATTTTCAATTGCGTAGGTACTTTTTGATTTATAGCAAAAAATTTACAAAAAATTACCCTTATCTCCGAAGTTTATTAAAAACCCGAAACATTTCTGACGCATAGCTAATTATTTATATTTTATGAGAAAAATAAAAAGAAGGGTTTAAAATTTACAGTTTTTGAGAAATAACTAAAAAACTTTGAACATTTGTGTTAAATTGAGGCAACTCAAAATAGACCTTATTGCATACGAATTAAAGTACATAAAAAGGCATATTTTTGAAGTTTGGGCTTTTATACGGAACCCTAGGTGCGCGAGTCCGACTCGTTCTTGACCTTTTTCTAATCGACTTCAAAAAAGGAGGAGGTTCTCAATTCGACTGTATGTTGCTTTTTTTTTTGTATGTTTGTTACGCGATTACTCCGTCAATTGTGGACCAATTTTGAAAATTACTTTTTTGTTTAAAAGGGTTATACTTCCGAGGTGGTCCCATTGTCACCAAATCAGAATCTGATGATGGGATCCATGAGAAATCGAGGGAACTCCTCAAAAGTTATAGGCACCCATACAGCGACGTTGGTATTACCTGCAAGACCTTAAGAAATTGCATTACAAAAGCACTTCTTGGCGAAGAGGAAATGATGATGAAGACCAGAGGTGACCACCGGAACTGCTTAGTCGTAAGTGATTGACGCCAGCAATGAGATTTCTTTATTAAGATTATGAAGCTAGTTTTATACTCATTATAACACATATGGTGAATTGCAACTGATGGTGAAGTACCGGGAGAACTCCTCAATGATTAACGGCCCTTCATCTTGGGCAGCGACATTTTGTTAAGGGTGATGAAAGATTGGTATTAGGCTATTGTTTCTTAATGTGATGTTTATGTGGTTTTGTTTATGACATAATAATATTAAATGCATCACTAAAAAGCGAAAAAAAAAATAATAAAAAAATAAAACCGTCTTCAAAAACCTACTAAAAAGCGTTAAATAAAAACCAGCCTCCTAGGAGTCCTAGTAATAGCCTATTTAGTGCCTAATAGGTACATAGAATATATCGAAGTCGGTGTCAAGAATCATGGTGTCATTGCTACTGTGTATACCTACTTGACACCGGCTTGGATATATTCTATGTACCTATTAGGCACTAAATAGGCTATTACTAGGACTCCTAGGAGGCTGGTTTTTATTTAACGCTTTTTAGTAGGTTTTTGAAGACGGTTTTATTTTTTTATTACATTTTTTTGTAATGTTGTTTCAATTTACATGTTTATTAAATCAAAAGTCAAACGAACTCATGAGTAAAATTAAACACTCAAATAAATAAAGCTATTTGTAATGCAATAACTTAGCAAACAAAACTTCGTAGAATTCTAACTAATTTATTTCACTGAAATTCGGATAGCCTGAAAACTAACAAAACTTCCGTCTTTGAAGGAATCGTACAAATTAAATTTTATTGCACTGAAAACAGAAAATAAAATTGCTTCCACATTTTAGTTCGGGTGGAAAGCGAAGGCAAATTTGGTTGTCGGTACGTAGTCGTGTGTAGGTGGAATAGTGGGTAGAGTGCAGGTAAAAAGGATTAAAAAAATAGATACGGGGCTCGTTGAGAGAGAAACACGTTCGCTGAAGAGTAATGCATTTTGCGACGTTCGCCGGCGCTTGCTGATGACATTTGTTAATTGCGCTTCTTAAATTACACTAACTGAAACTGCGAGTTCTAAACTCGGCTCGCGGGGGCTGTTCCAACAATGGCGCAGCCACTGAATAATACTTTGAATTTATAAAACTAACCTTTGTTCAAGTTGAGGTTTTCGTTGGTTTATTCAAATTCACTTTAAAACTACTATAAAGATAATCTTTGTAGTTTTAAATGCTTTTAGTTCAGTAGCGACGGCAATAAAATTTGTTAATTTTCTTATTCATTACGTGTATGATTATTATAGGTTGTAGGCAAGTTAAGGTGTAAATTTAAAAGCGAATAAACTGCCATTAAACCAGGTCAAAATATTTTTCATTTAAAACTTTAAACGATTTTGTGACGCTAAGTTTAAAATTAATGCAAAGCGTCACTTTCCACGATAGAAGCGGCGAGCGGCGAGAAGGCGTATCAATATTTTGATAATTCGGGATTCACCGTTTTTTTTTATTTTACCGTCAAAGAATGTAAAAGTTTATGAAGGTTATTTGAGGGCCACTATTATATATTTAATTATGGACCACACAGCTGATTGCATTTAGTTTGACACGTGGAAATTTGTCTCGTCGTCGCTTCCCGCCCGTCTATTCAATACGCGGTCGGAATGCAGAGCATTCTCGATCCTTTTGATGAGAGCTAAGATTAATTTCGGAGGGTTTGAAGAGCTCAAAGCTCAAAGGAAATTTTAGAATATAAGTGCATTAATAAAGATTTTTTTCAGCCTCTTGATAGGCACTCTGTCATCGCAAAAATGTCTTTATTAAATTTGTTATAGGCTTTTACCAGAGGACCCGTACAGTAGACTTAATTCAAGTAAAGTCGAACGCTTTTATTTTGATTTAATTTATGCTTCGATTGGTCTGACTACTGATGGGTAAATGTTATTTTAAACTATAGGTAGGTATACTCATTTACAAAATATAAGATCCTATTCCAATTTACTATCAAAAATGAGCAAAAATATCTTACACACGTTTTTCTGGATTAAAACGAATATGGCTAATTTCTCGTTTTTAGGATTCCTAGTCAACTATAATTAATAATAGTTTCGCCATGTCCGTCTGTCCATTTGTCTGTCTCTCCGCAGTTTAACTCAGGGACTCTTGGTACTTACAAAGCTGTAATTGAAGGGTACAGGGAAATAACATGGACATGGACATGTTCTTTCCCTGTACCCTTTAATGTGGCATATATTTAAATTACGCCGACAAAGTTGCAAAATTAATTCTTTTTCGGGTACCTCCCATACATGTAAAGCAAAGGTAAAATTAAAAAAGAGCTGCGAGTCCCCCGCCCTCCTCCCAGAGCCAAAACTACAAGTAATAAAAATCTGAAAAAATCTTCAATGACAGCACATATAACGAACTTTAAAGGAAAACTATAAAGACTAGTACACTTTATTGGTTCTTGAGTTACAGACTACTAAAATGTGTATACCTACCGAAAAACAGCTAAGATAACTTTAAATAGAAAATTAGCTAATATTTATGTTTTTTTGTAGATTGTTGTTTGTGTTTGTTTGTGGTAATAGCGATGGAACCCTACACTAAGCATGGTCCGACATATTTTTTTTAAAATTTATGTTTAAGATATCAAGCAGTCTTTTCCTACTCTTCCACTCCCCATCTGTATTTTGCAAATTCAACATCTGTATTTTGCAAAGGCAGTCGGGCTTTCAAAGCTTGTTTTTTGTTTCAATTGTTACTGAAAACAAAATTAGTTTTGTCGTCAGATACATGGACAGTGTACGAACCTGTGATGACTTGAGCTGGAATGGCCGGTGGTGGAACTGGACAGAGGCGAGCGCGCTGGAAAGGCCGCGCCGTGGCCGCCTTCTGCCATCACGAACTCTGCAACAAACCAACCGTTCTTATTAGTCCAGGATAATAGCTTTTAAAGCGGTTTATAATCCTCTCCTACTTGCTCTCATATGCTTTTACTATCTAGTCGGCTTTACATGAACCCGAATTCCTTTTTAGTGTGACTGGAACTATATTAACCCTTTGATCGTCTTTACGCTCGTATTATACGCGCCCTAGACGCCAGAACGCCAAATGCCATGCCAACGCAAAATGTATTAAGCGTTGAACAACTCACAGACAGCACGAACCAGTACCAGCCTTTCCGATTTTATCGCAAAGTGCTCCGCAAATCGAGTTCCTGGTACTGTTTGTTTGTTTATGTAATCATTGGACTAAGGGTTGCACATGGACTGAAAAATATGTAGCATAGACCGTTCAAGATCATTATCATTTTAAGTTTCCTTATATGCGTTATATGCCTACATGAGATATTGCAATTAGTCGATAGGTATGTTCCCACCACGCCTATGTATAGGACTTCTCTTATGTCAAGAACGGCCATAGTCCTGGAAAGAACAAAGGAAATATAATGAAGTTGCTAAGAAGATAGGGTCCTTTTAGTCTTTTTCTTTTACCATAAAGTATGCGGAAAACAATAAAACTAACTCTAACTATCGGAAAACCTAGATAATATGCCCCGGGTTTTTAAAGTCACGATCCTCTGCTTGAGAGGAGATCTCTCTATAACCACTTAACTCCCATAACATTCACAAACAAAAACAATTTATACTAAAGGAGAAGAAGGCCGTTTAAAATAACAAGACGTGGACACGTCCTCGCTAAAGAAGCTCCAGTCCGTATAAATTGACCACAAATAGAGTGAAGCCTCATTTTATTCCACAGCGAGCGGCGAGGGGCCGCCGAGGGCCAGCCCCGGCGGGCGCTAACTATCAATCCTTCTGTCAAGCTATCGACAGCGCATTTGTTTGTTCTCACCATTTTTGTCTCAGTGCTTCTTCGCCGCTCCGCTCTACTCGTGTCGGTGTGGCGTGCGGCGGCGCCAGCGATCAATCTGCCGAGAACGGCCTCTGAGCATGATGGATGTCGGATCGAAGACCGACCGCCTCCTCTCGCTGCTTTTACGCCGTGACAACAAGCCACCATACATTTTATTGACGACCATTTTTTTTACAGTCCGGTGGTGGCTCTGTTTGTTTTCGATGTCCTTGCGATCTTATGAATTATTTAACATAATATATATATATAAATATAATAAGGGACGGCCTAAAACAAAGCCCACTTTTCTATGTTCAAATGTAGCGGGCTCGTGGTGCACCTAGATCTTTTAATCACTTAGTTTTTGAAACGTTATTACGTTCAATTCAATTTTTTGTTAAAATGGCGTCTGTCCATGAGGACAATTCTGCCAATGTCAAAGTTTGAGGTTACATGTGATCGGTTCTTGAAAATGTTATTCAAACATTTAGAGTGTTATATTCTCCGAGATCAGAGGCAAGAGTGTCGGCCGCCGCTCGCGCTGACCACTCCACCGAGCTCTTCAACACCACTGAGGCACTAAAAAACGCGACAAAATAATCGACACGTGCAGCAACCAACACTCTTGTCACAGAACTCCCGTTATTACGTTGATGGCGTGGATGTCACCAACGCGTCACATTTCAAGTTTATGTGTACTGACCATAGACATATATAGACCCTGTGTAGCCAACAATTTACAATACTTTTGTGTGAGTTTTACGGCCCACAGACTAAATAATTCAGCTTGTAGCCAGATGCCCATTGGCCAATACCTGTCATGTCAGGTCATTTAGTAGCCCGTACATCCTTCTAAATTAAAAACGTATACACTGAAAAAAAGGATTGATGAAAAGTTTGTTAAATGAATGTAGCTAAAACAAGGGACTACAAAACTTAAGGCAATACCTAACCAAATCAGTCGAGTTAAATAACATTAAACTGTTTTATTCCTTACAGACAAACAGTTTGTTAAATCAACAAAACTTTAATAACGCCTTATCAAATTATGGTTATTTCTGAATTAACCGAACTAGTTTGGTTAATTTTTTTTTTCAGTGTAGGTAGGACATTGATAAACAATGACGGGTAGGTGTCACCTAATTTAGTCCGATTATTGTTGCGATTCGGAGTCAACAGGGTGCTTAAAATTAAATATTTAAAAAAGCCGGTAATATACCTACAGTTTTCAATATATTTTGCGAAAAAAGTCTACTGCGGGGCTGTAAGTCCCGAATGGGAACGTATATCAACATTTTTAAATTTTACCTGAATAAATAATTCTTTATTGTTATTATTTTCATATTTAGGCTTTCATAATAGGCTAGTTTTTGTAGATTATTTATAAACAAAGTACACTATAAATACTGATATATACAAAAATAACCATAAAAAACCAAACCTATGGATGCCGCCGGCAGCGGGGCAAGGCGCAAAAACCGGTAGGTTGCTGCAGGCAGAGAGAGGAATCTCCTGACGAGACAAGGTAAATTTGTGTCAGATTATCCCCTGATAATTATTTAATTTTTAATAATAGCATACAATTATAATAATAAATATTAGTTGAAAATCTTACACAAATTTACCAGTTAATATCTCCATACCAAGTTTCAATAAAATCAGTTCAGTGGTTTAGACGAGAAAAGGTTGTAGAGAAACATACAAAGTTACTTTTGCATTTATTTTATTCAGCGTCAGTGTGCGTCACTCTTGATTAGTGTGCGTCCTCTGTGCGTCACTTTTTATATATAAGTGTGCAGCCAGTGATGCGCATCGATATTAAGCTAACTTATTAATAGGCCTAGATTAATAAGGCAACTAACTAGGTTCTAGAGTGGCGATCGCGAGCTTTGGACTTAAAACCACTAAATTTCATAGTACCTTATTCACTAATACCCCTAATTTTCAAATTACCATGGGCTCATAATACCTAAATGTCAAATTGTCTTATTCTTAAAATGAACGAAATTCATTATGACTTTGACCCAAAACGTCATATTCTCTATATACCTAAAGATTGAAATGCACAATTCCTTCAAATACCGAATGACAGAAATGACAAAATATTAAAATAACTCAAACCGAAAACACCCAAATGGTAAAATGTCTAATTTTTTTTCACAAGTGTTTATTTAAGAATGATTTTATATTTATATTATGACCATACGTCGTACTCGAGAGGGCATTTTGCGGGCACGTCAATTAGTACGGTTTACAAAAAAAAAAACAAGTATTCGTACTAGATATGAGCGCCGCGCCGGCGCGCCGCCGCCGCCGCTGATTTCGCCGCGCCGCCGCCGCCGCGAAAAAGTAACGGCGCGCCGAGTGAGCGAGAGAGATAATTGAATCGGTCACTTGACTAATACTGACTGTATGAGCGTGCTCGTTGTTGCCGTAGGACGCGTTACGCAGTCAGTCGTCAGCTACGAAAAATGGCTGCGTAGTTGGTTCTTGAAAATGTGGACGTTTATAAAACCAAAATAGAAAAAATTACAGTGACTAGGTATGTACGCCCTCCCGTGTGAAATCAAAGCAGTTACTACTGGAACTATTTTGGATACGTAATTGTAAATGTAGATGGAAAAAAAGAACAGTTCTCAACGATCAAGTGTATTGTGAAACATGTTTAAGAAATGCAAAGGAAAAAGACTATATACAGGGTGACTGTAATTCGACCTATTCCTTGAAAGAGGTTATACTAGAGCTTATTTACAATATTTTATTTTTATTTTTTTATTGTTATTAAAAGTACAAAATATAATAAATATTTTACAAAATTTCGCCAAACTGCGGAACAGTTTGTTGGCGAAGCATTTACACTCTTATAATAAAAGTTGGTACAGTGTAAGCAATACTAATCTACAAAAAGGGTAATTACAAGTATAAAGATATTGTATCAGTCACCCTAACTACCTACTAACTATTTAACTATTTTCTGAGTGGAAGATGTTTATTAACCAGGACTTTAATTTACGTTTGAAAACTTTCTCGCTTTTACATTCATCCTCTGAGAAAAGACTGTTGAAAATCCGTGGTATCATATACCTTCTCGTTCTCTGTCCATAATAATTATAAGCACCGGGTTCAGTGAACTTCTTTCGTAACTCTTCTCTTAGACATCGGTTGTAATTTTTAAAACTTTTAAAATCTTAACATTCATAATGATCTACAGCTAATAAGTATTTAACTTTTTCATGCACAGGAATTACATTACATTTTTTAAACAAAAGGTTATAATTTTTATTACAATTTTTTTTGGTCTTCCTATCAACCAGTAATTTAAGTAGTCTACGTTGTAGGTATATATTTCGCCCAGTCAACCAGGGGTCGAAATTCGGTAGTTTTCGAGTTATACGAGTATTCAGTTTTTTACATAGTATATAAAACACACACACACACACACATACACACACGCGCACACCCACATTCACACAGTAAGTCAGGGACATAATTATAATGTAAAAAACTAAAAACTGGAATAACTCGAAAACTACCGAATTTCGACCCCTGGTTGACTGGGGGCTAAAAACATTGCAAAGAAGCCCTATAATAACCCCCTTCAAGGAATACTTAGGTCAAGTTACCAGTCACCCTATATAAAAAAGTTTTTTTATCGATAAACTACGTGATTATTTTATTTTTTATACTGGCAACGTTAAAAAAATCCTTTGGAGGCCACGCCGCCGACAACGCCGCCGCCGCCGACTCCGAAAAGTCGGCGCGCCGCCGCCGACCTGCCCCCCGTCGGCGCTCATATCTAATTCGTACTTAGTATTTGTAACTTACCTAGTATTTATACCTGTGGTCATAAATCATGTACCTACATTTCAATTAGGCGGACAACAAGTGGTCACGTCAGTGTGTAGGTAAGATGTACAAAAAACTCCTTTGATTAGGACAATGATCGGGCAGAAGTATTTGTACCTATCTGGTATTTATACTAGGTAATAATATATACCTAAGTGTACATTGGTATTACACCTAGGTATATATTACTACGTAGTATAAATATCAGATAGGTTATACTAATACATTGTTTTAAACTAACACAATTTTGTACACATATTAATACTGACGAACAAAACGAGACAGACGCTCTGTTTAACGAAATTATTGTGACTCCATGGTAGCTTACACTCACGACATTTGACTTAAGTACAGATTAACGTAATAGTTTATTATTATATTCATTTTCAGTTAACTTATCTTGACACAAATCAATTTATTACCGACTCAGTCAAAATCAGAAGAGCTCATAAGGTTGACATACATACTGCCACGCGTCGAAATTCAGCAAAACATAACTGTATTCTGCTTGTAATCTTGCAAATGTACGCCTTCTGTTTGTATAATATGCAAATACGCTGAAGTGGAAGAAATGAAAACAAACTCGTCGGATCCTTGCGATTCATTACATACGATCTGATGTTTGTTTACTTGTTCTACGAGGGAGGATTATTAAGTACTGACGTGTGAGACGACGTTGCACTATGGGGACCCGCAACCTACTTCCGGGTACTTCTCGCTTTTGAAAACAACGAATAAACACCGTACGAAGTTATTGGAACAAATATAATAATTGCTTCAGTAAAGTTGGTATCGCCATTAGCAGAATTAAAATAGTGAACGTCTTAGTTTCGTAATCGACGGAAAATGAAAATTGATTGTCCCTAACTAACAGAAGTCAAGGAAGTTATGGCGGGATGAAAGCATCCATTTCGTCTGTGGAGAGTCGCGGGGAAGCAAAAATGTTCGTCCCAGGTTCGTTTCTACTAATTATTGTTCAAACAAGAAACTTAACGAGTGTGCCCATTAATCACGATGTTCGTTATTCTTTCTGAACCGCGCCCTACCTCGTGGTTAGTTAGCAAATGGATACGTTCAGTCAGTTGTGTTTTAAGTAATAAACCTACCTCTAGGGTTACTAGGTTTATTATCTTTACAGGTTTCTCGTGTCGTAAAAGTCCTTTATGGCAATCCTTTCAAATATCTTTAAAGCAGCTTAAATTTCGTTAGTTCAGAAGAAAATATAGTTTATTAATACTGAAAAAAGTTTGATCTTTAATCTACAGAAAGCTTAAAATTAGAAAGTATAATTTAAGTAATAAAGTTTATTGGAAATTACTATTTAAGACGGGCTTGAGGCGTGTATTTTTAAACTTAAATAAATTCTAAGAGTAATATTTTGTTTTGCTTAAAAAAATAGGCAGTACGAGTATGCTATTATGTGCAGTTAAAACTAAACTAACAAGCAACTAACGAAGACGAAACTTGAAGATCTAAAACGAAATGGTAGAATATTTTAGTCTACACCATTAATATGAATCGGACACAAGTAAAAGCTCACAGAAGAAAGCGATGCGCGGAGGGATGACAGCACTCACAAAAATGCTTCCGCGGAAAGTATGTCGTGCGGAGGGGCTTTATGAATACCATATGAGGAGACCGCCATTTTTACATAAAAAAATCGGTACGGAATCAAAGTTTACATGTCCGTAGCGGCCACCTTAATTTTCCTCTTCGGTCGCGCGCTGAATACGAAGAGAATGGACGGACATCATGCGTTACTGGAGCGCGACGAGCCTTTCAAAATAAACCACGTTTATTTCATTGTTCTTGTTATAACTGATTCCTTTAAATCTTTCGTAAATTATAAAATACACTACGACTAGAATAACCGAATTATTTTAGCCCTAAGAATTTGCTAAAATTTCCATGACTTTCTAGACCAACCGGCAATGCTGTTACAAATTTTTTCTACTCGCGTAGGAACTATAAATCGCTAATATATATACATCGTTAACAGTATCAGAATGCCACTCACAGCGTAACCAAAGCGCGAAAAACTGTTCTATAATGAGCCTTGCCATAGTAAAAACTTTTATTTTATAACCATTACAGCATTGTTATTACCATGGTTACGGTCATTCTGTCTCGGTGTTCAGTGAACACTGGGGCATTACTCTGAACTTCGAAATTCGAACTTCGGATTGCCCCGTCACTTTCTTGCGTATTAGCTACGCGTCGAGAGCAAAAAGGATAGCAATAGACGAAGTTCGAATTTCGAAGTTCAGAGTAATGCCCCTGACTTCCTAATTTGTGTATTAAATCGTTAGAAAACAAACTTAATTTCGAGACTATAATGTCTTTAATGTGTATAATGTTTTAGTATTTCCTCTAAGACCTTAAGAATTTGCATTCTAAAAGCACCTTTTAGTGAAGACGAACTGATGATGAAGACCAGAGATGACCCCCGGAACTCCTTAGTCGTAAGTGATTCACGGGCAGCAATGAGATTTTTTTATTAAGAATATGAAGCTACTTTTACTCATCATAATGCTTGTGGTAAATTTCATCTGATGGTGAAGTACCGGGAGAACTCCTCAATGATTAACGGCCCTTTATCTTGGACAGCGACATTTTGTTAAGGGTGATGAGAAATTGGTATTAGGTTATTTTTTCTTGGTTGGATATGTGTTTCGTCGGTGGCAAGAATCATGTGACTTTTACTATTGTGTATACCTACTTGACACCGGCTTGGATATATTTCATGTGCCTACTAGGCAACAAATAGGCAATTCCTACGAAGCTGGGCATAATATTAACATTTTCAGTGGGTTTTAGACAGTTTTTTTTTTTGTCATTTGTAGAAAAACTTATGTAATATGCAACGGTACATAATTAGCTCTAAAGATACTCGTGCCTGTCATTAGAGCTCTCGCTCCGCTGTCGCTCGCGCCCTAACCTCGGGACTCGTACCTTTAGAGACTCATTATGTGCCAGTTGCATAAATAATTATTACTTATTTCGGTTTAAACTACTTGAACTCGTTTAAGGGCTTTTGAATGTTGAACAAAGTTTTCTCGAAGTTTGCCCCTAATTTATTGTTCACCATCACTTTCTTTTGTTTATTTATTGCAAATTAAGTCTGTATTACTGTAATAAATTATGTTACTAAATACAATTTAAAATAATGTATGTAATACTATTCTTAATTAATTCAACGCTTTGTGTGTTCGTATTGTACGGAAACCAATAAGTAATAATACTCTTCTTTCGAACTTTAACTAAAATAAAATATGCAGAATGTATGTTGTAGATATAGGTTCTAATACATACGTGTTCTAATAAAATAGCATCAAAATAATGTTACAATTTAACATTTTTTCTTAGTACTTTATTCTTAAAACAACTCGACATCACAAAAATTGGTGTAGCTGGGTGTAGCTAACAAATTACAGCTAACTCCACATATATATCACTCGGTACTGACGCGAACAAAACTCAGACATTCCATTGGACTAAGAATTTAATCTCAATTTAAATGAAGGTAATTCCCTTAGTAACTTTCCAACACAGTTGCTAATAACGAAACTTGCGGTTAATAGCATTGGAGCCGCAAGCGGAGGGAGAGGGGTTTGTTGAATTTCGAAACAATTCAATGGGAAAATCTGCTTTTGTGTAACTTACATTTGTATGATGTTTTCTGAGGCTCAAGCGCAATAGCTATAATATAGATATAAAACGTCACACAATTGTATAGAAGAGAAGAAAGAGAATAAATTGTTTGTGCATTTTTGGGACGTCTCAATATATGTATGTATAATATATGTATGTATATTTTAATGTGAAGGAAGGGCAGGGAAGGTAGGGGTATTGTGTTTGAGCAAAACTTAACGTGTCGCAAGAAAAAAAAGGGATAAAATTTGCAGTAACGGATTTATGGATACTTTGCGATATACAATCTATTGTATTTATACTTACAGTAAAAGGAGGCTTTCAGCGCGCGGCGGTGCGAACATATCGAATCTTTATGACGTCATTAAACATATTTTTACGAGGATACTGCGGTGTATGCAATATTATTACTCAGAGGGACAGCAAGCGTCATAGTGGCATTTCATTGGCCTATAATTCCCGGTTCACTAACCTTCATCGGAATTGACGTTTGTGTAACAAAACTTTTGTACTTATAGGTAGTTATTGCATCACCTGCGTGCGCGGGTGAGCAATATACATATGTATAATATATAAATGAACATCATGAACAACATTGACCACGAATTTACTTAGTCCCAAATGTATCTCCATAGGCTTTTAGGTAAGTATGGGTAAAGTACAACGACATATATACTTTTTAAAAATACATACTTCTAGATGGCGACGTTGGCGAGATGAGCTTGATGCATTTAATCAAGACCGGTGGGAGACTGCTCAAGATAGGGTTACGTGAAAGGAAAAGAAAGGAACAAGCCTTTGCTCAACGGTGGGACATTGCAGGCTATTAAAAATAATAAATAATACTTATAGATAAATGTTTAAATGCATAGACAATATCCAAGACGTCGATTCGTCGGTCGTTCGATTATTAATCTAATTTATCGCGCACTGTATTGTGTTAAAGTACTCGTAGATACCGTTCTTTTACTTAATTGTCTTGGTGTATTCTCAGTAAACGTATTTCGCTATCCTTTTCAGACTTTCACTGTCATTAAGGGTTGTGTTTGTTGAAAATAAATAACAAGTCAGTTCGTCTCGGGAGCTCGCTGGTGTCGGCAGAAACAAGCCTAATTGAGTTAGTTCACTTCACAAACAACTTGAGAAATGTTCCTATTGAAAAGTTCCCGACGAGCTTGAAAAATTACTAATTTACATAGCTGTGTACCACCGTGTTTTCTATGAACTACTTAATTCTGTTTATTTAAGTCTGTTCTGTCGTTAGTTTGTGTCAGTGGCTTGATTGTTTTAAATGTATTCTATTTTTAATACGTATTAGTGTTTTCTGTACGGCCGTTCGGTCAACTGGAAGATAATACCATTAGGTCCATTAGGTATTATGTCCGCCATTCTTAGTTGTTTTAAATAATAAAAAATAAAAAAGGTCTTGACAGACAGACAGACCGATAGAAGGACAACGAAGTGATCCTATAAGGGTTCCTTTTTGAGTAGTACGGAAGCATAAAAATTATAAAAACATGAATGTTAACGAGTACAGAGAAATATTTTATGTTTTGCTGACGCATCGTAAACAAAACTGGCGAAGAAGCTGACAAAATGCCACGTCAATTCACCAAATTACGGAGTAATTGAACCGAATTCCAGAGTGAAGCTCATGTAATGAAAGCAGATAATGGGAAGCGAAGAGAAAGCAGGGGGCTTATTCAATTCGTTCGCGAGCTCACCCTGACACTGACTTAAGTAGATAGTTAAGATTTAGTCCGGAAAGCGCCAAGTAGCGCTCACTAATGTGTAGTTACTCAGAAAGTAGACTCTTCTCAAGAATTGGCGCTTAAGTACCTCCAGCAGAAACTTGCCACCCATTAGTTACTTGTGCGAACACATTACAGTTTAACTTTTGTTTCTGTTAGTTACTAGAAGCAAATAAGGACATAGTACGCACTTTTGAATAATAGTGGTTCAGTGGTTTATTGTTAAATATTTGCTTATAATAAAACGCTCATCTGATTGTGAAGTTCATTGATATTTGTAGAGATGTGCGCGGTGAGACGCCCATATCGCGGAGTTGCTCCGGTCCAGTCAACAACCGAAGCGTTTCAACTAAATAACACCACCAAGACGTTCAAACAACCGTGCACTTTACACGATTGGTATTGAGGTGGACCCTCCTTGGGACATTACTTGGATTTACTCCAACATATACCCAATAAATTCACATATAATCCTTTTTACGTAAGACCGCTCTTTAAATAATCTTAAAAGTAATTTTAAACTACCTAATTAATTCTGAATTACAAAATGACATTATCATACAAAGCACACTCATAATGTTTTATAAGTAGCACGTAAGTAAAATCAGCAAACACATAAAATAAGATCCCTTTAACTCTATTTACGAAAAATTTGTTTTCCATATTTTCCTAAGGATAAAATACTGATCCTATGCATATCTGATTCGATCTTCATTCGTATGTTTGCGTAAAATGTCCTCTGTAAAGGAATCTACATAATCAGAGTCAGCGAGACGCTGTCGAAATACGAAACCAGCTGTTGTGTATGTACTGACGTGCTCTTATCACGCGACTACAAAAACTTGTTCGGGGAAGCAAGGAAAGGCTTTAGAAATCACAACGTGACTGAACGTGATTTGACATGGTAGAAAAATGTTCAGCGCCTCACTTGCGATCCGATTAGACCCGCTCGAATTGAACATCCAGAGATTCCAGAGTATCGAGACAGACGTTCTTGCCGGGAACGTCTTAAAGATATTAGATATTATATTCGGTAGAGACGGCTTGCACGGTATCGCGAAAGACCAAACCCTCGCGCAATAAAACGTATGAAGCGAGTATTATCCGCATGATCACATTTCCTAATAAGTTCGATCTCACAACGTGCTCAATGTGGCGAGAACTAACGCGTGGCGCGCCCTGCCTGGCCTGGCCGTCACTCCCTTGCGGCCGTGTCCGCTTGCCCAAACATTTACAGCCTCCTCCTACACTTCATTATATTCCTTATTTCTTCTTTTCCGAAACTATATTCCATTTTACCAATTATTGCGATATTATTTTTACGATTTAATACCTATTTTATTTTATTTCTTATTGCTTATGGATAAACATTCCTCTACCTTTGTTATATACTCTATATAAAATTGTGTGCATTCTGTAATTTGCAGAAAAATATACCGTTCATGCTCAGGGTAAATTTTAATCACAAGACAGTGGGGTTTCTGTAATTTTACCAACCAGTTCGGGGTAAAATAAGTAGTTGCGCTTGTGGCTGGCACGTGTCATTCGTCACAGATTTGGGCGTGAAATAACGCGTCAACCAGCGGCTTGCGGTTACGCCTGCTAGCGACGGGGTGCGGTCACTTCGAATTACTGCTCCGGTAATTAGAAAACCAATAATCGTGTTGTATAATATTATGTTTTCAATCGGTTGCTGTCATAATGGGTGAAATCCACTGAGACGCGCCTCACCGTTTAACATGAAGTTACGTCAATGTTTGTAAAATTAATATAGTACAGTTACATTAAAAAGTACAGTTACATTAAAAAGTGTGGAGGAAAGAATTAATCCTTGACAAATTTACTATAAGTCGTTTATACTTACCAAAGCGATATCACTTTTGGTTTTCGCGCAACCAAACACTGAATATGAACGTATTTCGTCATTATACCTTTTTTTTTTCTTAAAGCTAAGTCTTCTTAAAAATGACGCACTTTCAGACCAAGACACGTATGAATTAAAAAAAGAATATAATATTATCTTTAAAAAGAGGTATCATTTATACGTAAACTCATATAAAATTTAATTAATTTACTTTTCTATGCTGCTTTAAACATTTTAAGTTACTGTCAATATTAACTGTAGGGACAGGATGTGTTTGTTCCATTAGAGAAATTTAATATAAAACTAGATAAACGAGTCCTTTTGTCAATAGAGATATGTTAGCAGTAGAACGAAGTTAATATTTATCAGCTCTCTCCCTCCTCCATGGTGAGTGTGTAATATCCTTTTTTACCGGACGTAGAAGGTTACAATTAAACAGGAGCAGAATAATATCTAAATTTATCTCCCAAGATAAGTTAAATTAAATTTTCAGGATGTCAGGTTTGCTGACGTTTGATCGATAACGCTAGTGATTTAAAATAACTTCGTATAGGTTCGCTTAGCTGCGCGGTCTGGTAGAGAAGTCGCAGGGTACGTGCAGCTACTGGTGCAGGTACGCTGACACATGGCAGAGCACAGAGCTAGCTCAAAGAAGGTTGCTCTTAAGGAAGGTTGGTCTTAGCAAGGGAAAGTAAGTACAAAATTAAGACACGTGGCAAATAAATTATAACCGCAAAATCCTTTATAAATTAGTGAAGAGAACTGACCTTGCTTACAGTCTGCCTTAAGCCAATGTCGACTCCGGGACGGCCAAAAATCCGTGTAGGTCGTAGCACAAACGTCTCCGTCGCATTTCACAGGGTAATCTACGAATACTGGAATAGGAACAGGACTTTTAGCTACGCACTCGGCACGAAACACCGTTTTGGAAGGGTGAGAGGTTACAAAATGGATACTTACTGGTTCTGTGATTACAATCCACGTGGATTATTTACGTAGTTTAGTATTCAAGACGATATGATGGGAACTGTAAATATCTACTGTACAACTCAGGCCAACTGTCGAAATACTTACAAATCCGGGGAAGGAGGTATGGAGATTACATCCAATTAGAATACGAAGCTGATTTCTCGCTGGCTCGATAGAAAATGGCCGAGAGGCTGTGATCGCAAGCATCAATCAAACAAAAAGTCCATCGGATGGGATACCAGTTCGTATTGCAAACACTGACATTGGGGTAAAACAAAACGTCAATACAGATAATAGTTGATATTTTTAACAACAGCAAACTCGGATATTTACCCGCTATAAAATATGCCGCGACTCTGACCCAACTAAGGAAGAAAAAGGAGAGTTAATATATTTTAACTTCACCCTAGTATGTACATATCCTAATTGCAAATACTGTATACTATACTGTAAATGACTTCATTGGTGACCAAGATGTTAAGTAGTGTCTAGGCTATTACTTATTTAAGGTATTTTCTTAAGTCTAGGATATTTCCGAAGTTACTATCTTGAAACGTAAAATGCCTTTAAGCAAACTGTGTATTCAAACACGAAATTGTATGTATGTACTTTTGTACTCTATTAGTTCTTGTGTATACAAGACGCTTTTAAATGAGAGCACACTGTGATGTTTCTCGCCGGACAGCTATTTCACACAATATTACTTTTATGTTGTCCGGCAGCTTGAGCACGTCATGCTCGCTGAAAGGTCTTTGCTTACGGCAGCGTCGTTGATCGGGTCGCCACCTTCCCGAACATATGGTTGAGGGAGGCGATGGCTGAGATACGCGTCATACTCGTGAACGGGTGCTGTTTGTGGGGTCCGGTCTGTTCACATCTGCAAGGACTTGTTCAGTTAATTATTCCAGTTATGGCTTTTGACGAAGAGACCTCGTCGTGTTGTTCTCCTAGTCATTACATTTAGTGTAATGTATTTGACCTTACATTTGTAATGTTTTTATTTGTGCTAGTTCTAATAATTAATATTTGTTACTTTATTACCTTGTAATGTAACTTACTTTTAAGTATTATTGTATTTTATATTTGAAAAAATGACCTTCTGCTGGAGTTTCTTGCGGCGCTTCTTCTCCGCAATGATGGTCTTGTCCGAAGCGCTGGTAGATTCACTCTATATTACTGACGTGTAAAAGAGCCCGTATGTGGCCAATTAACTGAATAAATATTTGACTTGACTTGACTTGACTTGCAAAAAGGACTTCTTTAAATTTGCCAAATTTTCATCTAGAATGCGTGAACTACCATAAGCTGTAAACAGACTACAATCGACAAGCCATTAAACACGAGATATATTAAAGAAGTAAATAGTAGGTACATCATTTTACTTGCCCAATGAGTCTAATTATTTATTAAAGGGAAGGGTTCGTCGGAAATCTGAATAATTCACCTGTTATTTATTAATGACTGGCAGGATAGGCACTTAGAATGTCTTGTTGTTCCCCGACGTGAATACAAATGTCCATTTCCGTCCACGCGAACCTTGCATTAAGGGAGTCCGTCAAGTATCATCGCGGTGCACTTATTGACGGGGACGCCGCGACGCCGCCGACTTGATACTTACAGAACAACTGGACTAACCCTCCCTCTAAGTTTATTCTGAAAATTAATAGTATATTAGATATTTACCTTATTTTAGACGTACACTCGACCACACTTATAAATTTCGTGACAAACGTTCGAAAACCAAGTGAAATGTTCTGAAATATCATCACCGATCGAAATGACACTCATGACTCAAAGACCTGAGTGATTTATGTCCTGTACCTTAGTGGTTTGCTATTTGCTTTTCTACTATAAGTGAATTTTGTCGTAGCTGTTGCCACCACAATTCAGGCTAATAACAGTTTTTGTGACACTAAACACGAAAAAAGCTTTCCCCATTTAACGGAGCGTAAATGTGTACTCCATGTTACCGCCCGCCCTTAAGCAGACATTATTAGGGGGGTGTCGCGCAGCGGACGTAAAATTTTGTAGCGATTTTTCCCTAATACCTTTAAGCATCACAGTATAGGTCACGCCGGGGACGTCTCGTCGCGATGTAACTATGCGCAATGCTGCTCGCAGTGAGCAACGATTTCGGATTATTGTCAACAGTTAATCACTCGACATAGACAGTAGTTAACGGAGTTGTAACTTTTGTTTATTTTCGACCGATATCACTTTTGTGTTGAATTTGAAAAGATCGAACATCAATATGGGTTCTGTAGCTGTAATAAATGAGTACAAAAAGAATTTCGTCTTAAGGCCGCTTATCTCAGACGATTTCACAAAATGTGACTTTAACAATGCATGAAATGTTCGGTTAATTTGGACAATTCATAAAAAAGAGATTCAATTTGTATAATGTGAAACGTAATCGTCGAGCTCGGGGTAGGCGGGAAGGTGCAGGGCGGAGTTCTTTTTAATAGTAATTAGCAATATTTGTGCGCGGCACAAAGAGAGCCGCGGGTCGCGCCGCACTACAAAGGGCTTAAGGTTTAGATGTCGCCGCCCCGAAAATTCGTTTCATTAAGCGGACCAGCCTAAATTTTCTTTTCCCCTTACACCCAAATTCCGGTAACTGAATTTAATGTCAAATATTTCCTGGGCTATCCGTTTACCAAAGCTCCTTTTTTTGTTATAAAAATAGCAAAGGGTAAAATTGTTGGTGGCCTATCGAATGAGCGAAGTGTTGGTTTTTTACACAAAGACTGTCGTTGGCGGTTCATGTTGCGTGGCCATAGAGGATCACATAAGGCTTCTATTTTGTTTTCATTATAAAAAATTGTTTTGTCTAGGCAAGGCCGCAAAGATGGACATATTGGAGCCATATAAATATTTATAAACATATACACATTAACGAATATTCGGTGGGTCAAGTAGACCAGATGGACTATCACAACACGTTGCGTATATGAAACGACAGCTTATGAACAACTTTGTTAACAAAAAGTTTCTTCCGGCTATGTAACCTACGTAATAAATAATAATAACAAAAGATAGTAGCAAGTTTAGTATGAAAATTACAGCGGACAACAATACCCGTACGTATCCAAGGATAAAAGGATAGCGGATTACCGTCATCAAAAGCGCACCAAGTGTTGTTCTTGATATAACAGCGTTAAATAAAAAGCTGTTCTCCGCGAACAAAGCGGTACGTGAGGCAAATTATTTATGTATTGCCGTGGTCGGTCTAATTACGTGAGGCTTTTGTTCTGCAGCCCTCGACCCGCCCGCCGCGCCGCCACTCGCTCCCGCCTCGCCGCCCGCCGCCCGCCGTCGCACGCGCATGAGCGCTAGCGATTCAGCTGTAGGGCCTTTATTCCACTTTCATTTAGCTCACATTGCTTCTATGTTGTAATCATCACCAGAGTGTGACCTGCTGGCGTGGCGATGGACTGCTGTGTGCTCAGAATGCTTGAGATTTTGCGAGGCGATGGATGACAGGCAGTCGAGTACTCTTTTATTATAATGTTTACCTTTATAATACTGTAACTTTTTCCTTGTACATATCTTAATTTTATGAATGTAGTTTCTCAGTGTATTAGTCCTGACTGTAATGCTGTGTAAATATATTTACGAATAAATAAAAATAAAAAAATAAAAATCATTTTGTTCAAATTGTGGTAGCTCATTTCACTTGACAGTAAGGGCCATAAAGCTCTAACATTAGAAATATGATTACGTTATAGAATTTAGGCGAGCTAAACGGATGTGAATAGTGCATCGTGCTCTTGAGCGATTGAGGTTTGCAGTAACATAATTGCTATAGGTACATGATAGTACCGAAATTTTCATGATCAATACTTTATTGAATATCCAGGACCTATATTAATCATAATATAAAACAGGTTTACGCAATTCCATAAATACGAGTAACTTGTTGACGTTATAGTCATAAGGTTAAAAATATGATTACTATATCGAAGCAAGATAGGTTTATACAATATGGAATAAGAGGCTCAGGAGCCTTAGGGCCTGCGCAAACCGGCGGAGCGCAGCGCAGATCACTTTAAATTTATCAATGTATATTCTTCCCTATTTTAGTTACAATAAGGTATAAATTTGAATGCTCTGAGACCGACCTCGGAGCATCACGGGGGATTTCTACTCTGCGGGCGGCTCTAAATTTATACCTTATTGTAATGAAAATAGAAAATAATATACATTGATAAATGTATCGTATTGTTAAAGTTATGATAGCTCTTATTATCTTGACAGTAGAGGCGGCATAAATAATACGATAAAAATAAGGGAAAAAACCGCATAATGGTCCAGTTTGAAATAAATAATAATTATACATCAACCACATATTAAACGTCATGAACATAATTCAGGGCAGTTTTTATTATCATCATTTGCAGGTCACTTATGTTTTGATGTTTACTTGTGGTCTACATTAAACTATCTAAGCAATTTCATAAACATTTGTTTTCTGAATCAATATCAAGAAAGGGTCTAAAAGAATAAATCTAAGCTTGAGAAATAAGAGCGTTTACAATTTCACTTGGGTCCTGGAGTTCTTTCCACTTCGTTCAAATCCATATTGCTTTCGATATTATCCTGCTTTTTTACGATGAATCCATTTGACAAGTGAATAAAAGCTTCTGTAACGTTAACTAAGTAGTTTTATCATAAACACATGGTTTAAAATAATGTATGTAATGTATATATATAAACTCATTATTGCACAAAAAGTATAAGTAAATAATGTATAAGTACCTAATGCATGTATAACGTTTAAGTAACAATGTGGATTACAAGGCCAGTGAGCAGACTACAAGTAAGATTATTTTATGTTCGTCGTCACTGTCGCTTACGCTTTTCGCTATGTTCATACCCAAGTAACAACGTAACAGTAGTGTACGAGTAAAGGTTGCCTAGATAACGTAACGACTCGGAGGACTCGTAAGAATATCACTTCATTAACATTAGTTTTAGAACGCCGTAGTTAACTTTGTGGCTTCATTATTCTACAGTTAGTATTTCCCAGTAGGTTTAAAAAATTACAATGAGATAATTGCTTACTATTTAAATTAATAGAACATTATGTTACACGAAACCATTTTGAATTATATTGGTACCGACGCAATCGTACCGAGGGTTAACTCGAAGCTGCACAATCTCATTGAGCCTGTGCCCATGAATTTTAAAATGGGAATTGTTTCAAAACGAATGGAACAATCGGGTTCGTTTCGCGTGTCATCACTTCGCGGGCAGCCGTTGTTCGTATTGAACATTTAAGAGTATTTTGATTGTGAACAAACAAAGCAAAGCCGGCGATAACTAAGTTGCAGCTAAAACATTACAGTTCAACAATTCAATAATGCATATATATAATACACATTGCAATAGGTATACATTACGAGTACATAAATAGCGTTTCGTTTTTTCGAATGCATTATTATTAAGCAGGTTCGGTAAGTTTATCACCTTGCCGCGCGGAATATTATTATTTTACGAAGGAATACGAGTACCATTCCCTTTTACGATGAGAGGCGAGAGAGGGAGCAATCAGAGCCGAGGAAAAGAAGTGGCATATGATATTCACACGTAATAAATATTAGAACAGCTGCAGTGATTGCGGCAGGCCCAGGTGTCGCGGCCGCTCCTCTGCGCGACGTACCTTTTACTTCAACGATAATTCTACAGTTTGGTCCAATATAGTTCAGAGATTTTATGTAACCGTTTTATTTATATAGGTTTTACTACCCTAACATGTTGAAAATTCATAGACTCAGGAGAAGCTTGCAATGCTTTTATCGTAAAATTTGTAACTACACGTAAAATTGCATTCTTAAAAACACGTCAAATAAGCTAAAGAGGTTATATGTAATTGTTTATAAGACAGTAGCTGACGCACCACTAATTAGTAACCCACTTGCACCTACATGTTGTATGGCTACTCCCGCTCTGGGAAAACTTTGCAAACTCCCCGAACTACTCGGATATTTCATTACCGGCCATCGACATCGCCGCACTACAACAATCGAAATATGCCAAAAGGTAAATAGAGGTAAAATAGTTTCTAAATGATGAAAATCTGTTAATTTGTAAATTCGGGTAAAACGTACATATAAATATACCCTTTTATTAATTAATTCAGGTCTACGGTTCGTTGTTATTTCATTTTCCCTTCACGCTTTCAGTTAATAAAATGCTTTAATTATTTAAAATAAATACTTTCTAAATTTGTTTGTGTATCGGATTATATTTTATAGACTATTTTATTTATTTGTTGTTTTACCTCAAGAACGTTACAAATTCCTACTTAGACGATTGCGGTAACTTTAAGTAGCATAGGAATTTAATGGTATTAATATGTATGGCTTTTCCCCGACTGCCCTAGAAGGAGGGGTAATGTTTTCAGGTGTGTAAATGTAAGAATGTATGTGGCCATCCACGCGAGCTCCCGTAGACTAAAGGACGCGATGAATTATGACGTGCGAGATGTCGTTGCATTAGTCTTTTTTCTATACCTGGGCGTGTCATAGGTCATAAGATAAAGCTCTTACAGGATTTTATTAACTTTACTTGTTTTGTATGTTTAGTTCTAATATTGCAAGCAAGATTTGAACAACTTCCCAGTGTCCGATTACGTAAACCGGATGACAATGCAATATTATGGTGTTTGAGAGCTGATCTGATGATGCAGTTGGCAACAAAATCTCAGCTGTACTGCACGGAAACCTGCCGAGAAGGGACTCGTTAGTTTGATCTCGATAAGCAGATGACGATTGAGCAAAAAAACTACAGTCGGCAACCAAAGCTTGTCCAAAAAAATTAAACTTTTGACTGAAAGTTATTCGCCATTAATATAAATAGGTAGTAATGACACGATAACTTTACAACTAAAGCAGTTGAGTATAAAGTTTGCTTTTGGTTAAACTTGTTTCCAGACGTAACTTACACCTATGTTAAGATTGTACAATGTACGTAGGATGAAAACCGTAACAACAATTGCACATTATAAAACAGTAGCAACCCGCCCCGGCTTCGCACACTTTGGCTTTGACTTTGGCTATGTAAACACTTTATTGTACAAAAAAACAATATAATGAAGATATAAAGATAGGTATACCAAGCCCAACTTATCCATTTTAGGGGTTTCTACAAGTTAACCCTTGAGATTGAGGAAATAAAGCTGTTTTGCATCCAGTAGACAAGTGTGCAAACCAGAAGAAGAACATTTACAGAAGAACTTACTAATATAAGAAGGTACCCACAATAAAATAAATACATTAAAATATCAAGATAAAAATAATACAATAATGAATATCTATACATATACATACCTAAATTTACTTGACCAAGAAAGAAAGAAAATATATTTATTTATTTAGCTCGCTACATCGTAGACTGAATCTTCGGCCTCCAAGGGCAAAAGTTAATCAAGAGCAAACCCATTATCAATAAAAAAAATAACACACAAAAAAGAAAAAGTACATAACCCTCCTTTTTGCTTTTCCGTAGTTGAATAAAAAGTGCCCCTTACAGCATACATACATAAACTACCTTTATAGAGTTGATACATATATGTTTAAGAGATCGAGTGAAGCTAAGTAGAACTTCATCAAATTACTTTCATTACATAATTAGTTAATCCCTTATGAGATGAGTCATTTTAGATATTATTTCATATAATGAGAAAAGTTATTAAATATTTTCACTGTATAGTAGATTATTGTACAAAATATTAATTTGGTGGACGTATGTTGTATCTCTATCAGACGGCGCGATGCGTGCTCAACAGTTGGCCACGCCAGCAGCTGGCGCGGACTGCGGAGCATTACCGGCACGGGCTTATTACGTTATGAGTGTATACGGAACACAACATTATCATCTTACAGTAATAATATTATTCGTGAAGTAATGGAACTTGTAATATTCCGAATGGAAGCGATAATTCCGTGACTCGCTCAATTCCGTGGTAGCAGGTCTACAATCCGCCATAGACTGCCACAACCCTGCTTATAGACCTTAGACTTTTTAATAGGCTACGGAAAATAAATAAAGGGTGTATTTTAGGTCCCGGGTTCGACCTGCAGGGTTCTATGGCGGATTATAGAACTGTTATCATGGAGTTGAGCGAGTCACGGAATTCGACGAGTTTACTATACTTGTACAATTAATAATTTGATTATTAATGAACGAATGATATGAAATGAATATACACGTTATCCCTTCCTGTACAGTCAGGGTAGCAATTTGATTTGCGACCTGCAATAAGACTTGTCGAATTCCAATACAACAATTTTAATAGGAAAAAATACCCTTGGAAAATGGTAAACAAACAAGTGTATGTAAACACGCGGTGCGCACGTGGCGGGAGGTAGCGGAGGAGGGAGCGGGAGCGGACGGCGGCGGTGGAGAGGCGCGGAGGCGATGGCGGCGGGCGCCCCCCGCGCTATCGATTGCCCCAGTTGAGAGCGGAGCGGAAGTAATGATAGAGTGAGATGCAACCACTACCCGATCAGCCTCTCGATTCACTTCCCCGCAACATAGAACAACCGATTCGCGCGTACCCACGCTGCCATCCCTTGCATCGAAACAAGCGGAGTAAACAAGATAGCGCTATCTAATCGAAACCCCGTTGTCCGACGTTGAATAGTCCGCCGATGCCACTCTACCTAGTAACAGCAGTGCACTACAAAACACAAACAGTGCTCAAGATAATATTTAATCTTCCGTTTCTTTCATCTAATATAATCCCGAGTACAGCGAGGGTATTAAAGTAATCCACGTTGTTCAGATTATACCTCCGGCTTAGTTTAAACATAAGTTTCGAAAGACTTGTTTGTAAATAAATATTAGTAATAACTTTTTTAGTATTGGATTATTGTCAACATTTCTTTAATAAACAACTACCTTTTCCCCGCGACTCCGTCCACGTAGTAGTTATTTTTCTCTTATCTCTCGGGAAGTCTCAAATTTTCCGAGATAAAAAGTATCCCTTGTGTTAGTTAAGCCAGGTAAACTAGGTAGGTTAGGTGTGCCAAATTTCATAAGTATCGTTCGAGCCGTTCTGGAGTTATAAATGGTGTAACTAACCCGACTTCGTTTTATATAATATTTAGATTAAAATAGTTGACCGAATTGGTATATGAACTTATTACGGTTTGGGGGTCTAAAATTTTAATTAATAATTCTAAAAAAGTACCTACACTACTTAAAGCTGCATAATTTTATATTATTACTAAGATAGTAATCAGAACTCGGACAGGTCATCGCAAATCGCAATCGTAATACACATAATACGACTCTTTACCGTTTCTTCGTTGACCGATATCGCGTCGGCGCGACGGGACGCAGTTATGGGTTGGAGCGAGCTCGATGTACTTCTATCTCACTGTAACCCATAACTGCGTCCCGGCACACCGACGACACGACATCGGTCAGAGAAGAAACGCTCATTATATCTTGTTGTACTTCCGTATCGACATTGTTTTGCGATGACCTGTCCGAGCTATTGAAGTGAGGCTAATAGAGAGATCTCTCTCGGCGGGTGTTGTGCCTGGAGAACAGTTGTATATGTTTGCAACTTGACTTGGGAAACTTCGATAGCGCGTTGTAGAACATTAGTTACGCTGTTTGTCGCTGTGGCGTTGCCCGTAGGATAGTTGTCTTCTACTTGTTACGTGTTGTAGCTAGATGTCGCCAGTCGCTACAGAGCTAAGTTGACTTGTTCACGTTAATTAATGAAGAAGAAGTAAAGTTATACAATTTAATTTTTCTACTCGCGTACCGCCAATAATTTACATCGTTAACAGTATCAGAATGTCGCCCATAGTATAATCATAGCAAAAAACTGTTCCATAATGAGGGTTGCCATAGTAATAACTGTTCTTTTATAAACCATTATAGCATTGTTATTACCATGGTTACGGTCATTCCGGATATCAGTCTTGGCGTTTAGTGAACACTTGACTTCCTAATTTGTATATCAAATCGTTAGAAAAGTATAAATAATAATTGAAATGACGTAGATTAAAAACAAAATTATACTATCGAGACTAATAATGTCTTTAAAATTATATTTTTATTAAATCACTGAGAATAGGTGATTAATTTTCATCGAATTGTTATTGGTTACCATGGTTACGCTCAATATGGATAATATGGATAGTTATCAACAATAGCGGACTTACACGCGGCGGGCGTTATTTCGCGCGTGAAACAGGTAATCATGTGCGAAAGAATGCGCGTGTAAAGATGACGGAAGGGGAAGGGATAGACCACGCAATAAGCTCAGTAGTAGTGCGCGCAATCGCGTGGTTCGAGGTTGCCTTTACACTCAAAATTCTTTCACGCACGCTACAAGATGACGGACATACGCACGTGAAATATAGAATTCATAGTAGAGTTACTAGCAATGTACAAGTCTTTTCCGTGCCTCTGGAAAATTAAGTCCGAAATAAAGAAAACAAAAACCTTAAAGAGGAAGCTTATAATAAAAATATTAATTACTATTATTAATTGGATAGTTTCTTCTTATTTTTGAGTAAACTAACACCAACGCACGTGATAACTTGTGCCATGATATTTCTTGTATTAATTTTTCACCGCAACACTACTAGTAAAACTGCGTTACTTCAGTAAAACTGTGAACTGCACATACTCCAACACGCGCCACTTTCGCGAGGTCTATCACGCACGATTAGCCTTTACACGTTCGCTCTTTCCGTTTTAACATAAATTGATACGAGTAATCGCGCGCGAAAGAACGTTATCTTTAACAACTTCAAAAACAATCGCGCACGATTGTACGTACAGGCTTACCGGCACGCAATCCTGTACGCTCCTGAGAATGCGCGATAGAACGCCTGTCTAAAGTCCGCTAATGGCAGCGTTTCGTTTGGCATCCCATTTTTATGATAAATTGTTAGAACTTTGGAATTTGTGTGAAATTTGTAAACATTTAACAGTAAAATTCACAAACTATTAACGCCAATCGAAATAATGAAAATTACTTTGCTGACAAGTAATTTGTTAGTAGAAAAATCAAGGAAAGTTTTGCATAAATAACTATAAAAAAACATAACATAGTGATACAGTTATCTATGTAAATTAGAGAATCTTGAAAAATACTCCGGTTTTCGTTGATATGAGCGAAATATAATGCGTTGACTTGCATTTCTTACATAATATTTGAATTGATGAATGTATTAGAAGCGTTTTCTATGAAGTGACATTCGATTAAAAGTTGGTAGATATAACAATGGTAAACCTTAAAGTTCATTGCGTCAGCTAATAGACTCTTCAGATAAATTAGGCAAAAGTTTGAATCATCAAAGTAAACAAGTTCACAAAGTCGAGCGTGGAAGTGACATCCTGCTTATATCTATCGGAACGGATCCCGTAATAGCTTCCTCAATCTCGGCGTCAAAGTTCTCATAAGACGCTTCTTAACTAAGGCGTTAAGGAAGATAGTTAGTAAGAGGCCTTGGGCAGGGTCTTAAAACTTGGCTGGAGCTTCGTAACTCGATCCCGCGATGGATCAACGCTCGATAATAGCTTGCTCACAATACGTTATTGCGATCATAACATAATTGCTCTCAACGCAAAGTGAGTTTCAATTTTGTCAAAGCAGGGCACTGAAACTTACAAGTAGTTCATTTAACAATTGAAAACTATCTCGTGAAATAGTTTAAACTGCTGAGGAAATCGTTACTAAAGTTAATATATAACTTTAGTTCATTGATATTTAAGAATATATACTCTTACATTGTTTTGTTTGACATCGAATGAAGGCTGTAAACTTTAGATGTCGTACAACATTTCATGAGTTAACAAAGTCAATATATTGTTATTAACCCTCGAGAGTAATGTCGCTGTATCGCTCGTGTGGCGAACGGCGCCCCGATGTCCATCATAAACCGAGTTCATAAGCCATGACGTTTCGGACTCGGCCCATCATCAGCGGTATCGATTTAGCGATAAACCGCCGGACAAGGCATCTTCTTCGCGGCGCCGGTGAATTGCGATGGAATCTGAGTCGACGTTCACATCCAATGATAATAAAGTGTAAAAAGAGTCATCGTTTTAACGTCCGCTTTATGGGCGCTTCCGGGGGGTCGTAAGGTTCAGGATGCGCCCAGATATATAGCGGCTGTTAAAACTCCTCAGCCAATCGCCGCGCTTTGTCGTCAGCCGACCGCTGGCGTGAAAGCGATTCGTTAAATTGCTCAGTGTAAAGTCTATCATTACTGCCCCTGGCATGACGCCTGCATATGCCGATCGCTATACGCTATCATGCTCTGCGCCGCCAGTGCTGTTGTCACAATAAATAATACCAATCGGCGATCCCTTATTTAACTGGGCAATAAAATGGTGTACAGTGGCAAACGGGTTTTCTGGTGGATAAAAATATCACGTTAGGTTTTCTTAATATGAGTTCGTAGGCAAATTTTATTTGAAGTGACTAACTAAACCTGTCGATATTAATGCTAGAGGCGTCTGTACGGAAGAGGTTTATTAAATAATTTAGATGATTATGGAGGTAGCTTATTTAATAATTCGGATTAAAATACTGATGAATTAAATATAATAACTACAGCAATTACGACTAGCAATTATTACTATTATTATTATAATTATTATTACGAAAATGAAAACATTTATGCATATTTTTGTAAAAGCAATAAAATTCATATAGTATTATTTTATTTTAAAGAAGATAAACAGAATAAGTTTCGTAGCACAACCGTTAGGTTTCGGGATCAGTCATTGATAATCTTAAGTCTGCAATCAAGAAATGGCTGGAACAAGGATTTATTTTAGACGTTAATTAATTATTAACTTTTTGATTGCACTTCGACAATAGTGTTTTAACAAACTCCGACTGCCTTTTAGAGAGTAATAGGTAAACTAACAAGTGTGACACAGTTATTAAAACTTGAAAGACTTGAATATGAAAAAATAGACGTTTTTAAATTTAAACTCATTCAATTCTAAATCAAGAACATCTAACCTATATAAATTTGATTAATTACAAAATTTATTAACCTTCGGCCTTCGAAGGTGATCGCGGCGGAACCCTTCGTTATCCTTCTTTTAAGGCCGACATTTTCTGCTGCCATTAAAATTTTACGATCGAGCTGGCGAAATGAATGCCAGAATTAGGTTAAGGAGTAGCACGGGCTTGGTTCGCGTGTCGACCGCCCCATTCATTGCTAATTTAATACAGCTAAAACAACAAAACAATTCATTTTTCTTTCAACATTAAATCTGTTATTAATGTGTGCCAAAGAAGGCCGGAAAGTCCATTTGAATCAATTACAGTTTTTATTTTCAATTATTTACTTGAAAGTTACGATTGTACTTATACCATGATTCACCAAGCATGAGTCATGCAATTGAAATATCAGGAACCCAAATAAAACACAAGTAGGTACTCGTAAAGTTACATGACAAAATAACATTTTCTTTTACATGAAAATGTAAAATGATTCCGAGACACTAAATCCACTTAACAAAGCTACTTTACATGCGCAATGTAGATATAAAGGGTCAAATCTCAGGGAGGTAAAAAATAGTGCCTTCTTAGAAGATCCTAAGTAGGCATTCCATTTTTTATTTCAATCCCTCGTATGCTCTTATCCCGAGCTTTTAACTAAAAGAACGGAGACAGGTGAAGACCTTTTAAGAAAATAAGACTTGCTTCAAATGACGTTGCTAAAATAGAAAACTAATGGGTTGCCGGTTTCAAGCATATTTATTTTGTTTGGGAGTAAATAACAGAACGTTTGTACGTTTTAATGGTATCATTAGTAGGTACGGGTCAATGTAAGATTTAATTAAAAACATGAATTCTGATACGATTGAAATTTAAAATTACGTAAAACAAGTATTATCATTTTTAGGGTTTTAGGAGAAATCGGTACAGCCGTTTAGTCTACATGAGGTCACAAAGAAACAGACGAGGATACATACTCACATACCCATGCACACTATACAGTCCAATAACATTACCCTCGTTCTTGCCAGTCGGGTAAAAACGGAGCTCGCACGATAGATTTTCAGCTGGTTCAGGCGGCGTCGGCATTCCAGGCACGCGCCGTTCTTTTGTTTCACTCGGTTATAACGAGATATTGTGATTCCGCCATTACAACACCGCATACACGAAGATGCGAATATCAAACACCGTATTAGATACACGTTTTCTTATTAAGACGTGCTACACGTGGAATAATAATGCCGCTATCGACTTGTCAGAACAAAAAGAAATACCATAAATATTAATAAGGCGCTACAAATATTTTAACAAGGGTCTAGAAGTATTACTTTTTCAAATATTGTGACTAAAATAAGTAGGTTTAAAATAAGTACTATTTATCACAGTCAATCTCAAGTTTTGACAGTGTAGTTTTTTGTTAATTTCTAAAATAATAGTGGAGCTACAACTCATAATAATAAGTCCTACGACAACTTCTTAGAAGCTTTAATAGTTTTATTTTAGAAATTCTTCTTTGCTTTGACTAAGTCTTGCCAGTTATGATTTATATAATAACTTAACGGTCTGATAAATTGCTGTTTTAACAACAGGATTTTACAAAAAAAAAAGAAATATATTAACGTGGGTTTTTTTCTGAACGAACACTATACCAATAACCATAACCAGATAAGTCTTATAACGTTAACATGTTGCTTGACGCTTTGCACCCTTCGCACGGATGTAGAATGGAGAAAAAACATAAAACGTAATTGATGTAACACACAGGCTCCGGCGATAATTCAGGAAGAATATTCCTCGTCCACGAGCCTGTAAAACGCTGTTCGGCATCCGGCCGCCGCAACACAACACGTTACGCAACGCTCGTTACATAACCCAGATAAGCAAGGGTGAAATCCTATCTTATTTGTGCCCTCGGATTAAAATTAAATTTTATAATGCCTCAGCAAATCGCGCCGCCACACCACACGGTATTCCCGCTTATTGTCTAAAACCTTAATTTAATTTCATGTGACTTTGTAAATATTAACTTCGTTTAAATTTTGTATATTAATAAACGTGAACTCTGAAGTTCGGGCTGTACTGGGGTATCGAATGTAAAGCCGTGTTACATGTGTTATCTCGGAATTTAATAATTCGCTCATTCCTTTTGCTTTAAGCTGAGAAAAGTTAATAAATTTCATTTTCTGATCTCCCTTTCGTTGTTGTTTCCTTTTATAATTATGTTTACATAGGTGTAATTAATACTAAGTGTTAAAAGTGGTAATTATAACATCTGAGAGACGAGACAGAATTTGACTTAAACCTTGCTTATGCACGAGGGTTGTGAATTCGATGCGATTACCGCTAAGGTCAACTGTTCTATTCCTCACAACTGTTTGTATCTAAGTCCTTTGTTTGGTTTTAGATAAACGTTTTCAATAGAGTATCCAAATTTCAGCTCTTTACTGTTAGTCAGTTTGTGTGAAATTATGTTTGTATAAAGATATTGTAGTAACATCATATCTATTTCATCATAACAATATTATTGTCTGCTGAAGATTTTGCTAATACAAAGAAACTGCGCTACTTTGTGGCTTCAATTCTCATACAGAAGTCATAAACAGTACTCAAAGGATTAATTTATTATAGTGGAGCGTACGGATGTGCGATAATACGGAAAGGGAAGCCTCTATTGCAAGTCCAATGTCGATACAGGAGAATAACATGGAGAGATCACAAGAGGAGGAAGATGAGGCAATCACATTGTATCGCATCCGGGATACGAGCTGGATAATTTTCTTTGGTAGATATTTCATAATTCATACACCAATATGGAACACGACGTTGCTGGAAGCCTGTACGGCGCGACACACGTCCTTTAACATTGGAATCGGATTGTTTATGTAACCGAATATGATTGGCTGAATGCTCTGTCGAGTGTGAACGTGTGCATTTCTGCATTTAATGGTAGTTAATTTCCAACGAATGCATGTTTTGAATTACAAAACGTGTTTGAGCCCATAATTAACAGTATTTGAAAAATATGAGCAAAACATAATTAAATCTTTGGTTGACAAAGACAACAATCAAAGTAAATATATCCACGTTCGGAATATTGGTAAGGAGCAAAAGTCAAATAGTCCGTCCTGACCTACGCAGAAACCTACCGACAAGTAAAATGGCATGATTGTTTCGGAGGCTACACTAAAATGTTCTTGGGGAAACCGTGCCGTTCAGGTGTCATCGACGTACTCATAACACACAATGGGCTACTCACGTGTCATTTCATTTAGATGAGGTTGCTTAACCTTTCGTAGGTAACAGGGGATATTCTTACCTTCATTCAACCCCTGTAATGAAGGATCAAATTCTGTGATATGTGACAGAAATGAAGGCTGCCATTCTTACAGGACACCTCAAAAAGCCTCGACCCCACAAGTGTCCATTAGCGCCGACACTAATGTCTTGTAACCCTATATGTTTGACATTCGGTAAAAGATTCCATGAAAATGGGCTAGATAACGACTCCTCCTTAGGGTTACGTATACAGAAACGCAGCATGTTTACTTTTGCACGTAGTTATTGTGAAGGTGGAAGGAAAATATCTTATTGGCTCTTATATGAAGTTTAACAGCGTGTTCTCAATCTCAGATAAGAGTTCTTTGGTTATTTATTTAATATGGATCACCAACATGAAATAAGTAGGCACAATAAATTTATAAATACAAAAAAAAACGGTCAAGTGCGAGGTGGACTCGCGCACTGAGAGTTCCGTATTTAAGTCCATAGGTACTTCAACATTATACCGTTTTATGTATTTTAAGTCGTATTCAAAAATGGAACTTATTTTGACTTGCCTAAATTTTAGTACATCTTTAAAGTTTTTGTAAATTTCTCGGAAACTATAAATTTAGAACACTTCGTTTTATTTTTCCCGTAAAATATAAGTAATTAGGTATCTATAAGTTAGGATTTTTTCCGATTTTTCGGTCCAGGACCGTCTTTTTTTTAAATGTTTGGTTATAAATCAAAAAGTAAGTCACGGAAAATTATAAGAAACACTGTTTTGAAATGTGCAAATTAAGACCTTTCATATGACACCCCATTTGCTATAATCAAATCACTTTCATTTTCAACACCCCAATCTTTTCAATTATATATAAAATTAATTTAATTTTTTTTTACCAAGAACAGATGCGGGTAAGCAAGTTATACAACTATGCCAAATTTCAATTTGATAGCTTGTAGTTGCTGAGAGAAAATGCTGTGACATACAGACAGACAGACAGACAGACAGACAACGAAGTCTCACCATGAGGGTTCCTTTTTTACCATTTTATTTATTTATTTATTTCATATTGTATTGTTTTTATTGTATTTTATTTGGTACGGAACCCTAAAATGATTTATAGATACATACAACGCTTCTTGTTTTCCTAATAATACTCGTAAGTTACCTAAGCATGCCTGAAAATAGAAACAATCACATAAAACTTGATTTATTTTACTTGAGTGAATGTGAAATCGAATTTTAATGTAGGTAACAGTTAAACACCTTTTTATTTCCATATGAAAATAAATGTCTGAAAACTAAAAGTAGGTAGGTATTAAAAAGTGTTCCACCTCCGTGAGCGGCTAAACGAGTGAATGCTCGTATCGGAGATAACCGCATCCATTGAGAAAAGCCTCTCGATTCGAACGTTTGAACAAAGCTTTAAACTCAACACTCGGCATTTACATATTCAAAACGTAGAAACAAGTTTTGCTCTAGCTCGATTTTTAAGATAGTAAAACCAGTGTTACCAATATCTTAATCCTGACATTTGACAGGTTTTAAAAACGATTTGTCTTACAATGCGTGTATGAATAGTGCCTGATGTTTATTTCGTATGCTGCATCAAAACAGAATAATTTTTGAATTATCATCACTACAACCATCCTATGTATAATTTTTACTATTAAATAGAATCGTCTATTTCCCCCTGATAAAAAAAAATCGATGAAGATGTACTTAGCGGTCTTTTTGCATTGCAGATGTATCTGTTACTTTCTTCTTCTAAATGCACGTTTGAGTCCTTGAATTTTTTGCTTGCCATGTTAGACTCTTTAAGTAAAACCGAATACCTATGATCTATGCATGTTGTGGAATTCAAGTTGAGCCCGCCGCTGCAGCCGAGATTGCGCTACAATACTTCCCAAGTTAGGCTTACTTCCCAAGTTAGGCTTTATTGCGAGGTTCGACGTTGTGCCTTAGAATAAATAACTAAGTAAGTTGTGCGTACGAGCACGCAAGCACTTCAACTTGCATCGACTTTTATGTACCTCAACTAAAGTTATTATATTTGTTGTTCGACTGTACGGGAATTGAATTGATTTGATAACTCGTAGTGTTGTCGCTAATATTTGATTTAGATGGCCTAATTTGGATTTTTAAAAGATGTTGCAACAGAATTCATGTTGTGTCAAGAAGGATTAAAACTTTACTCACCGACCGACAAGAATATGTACATTGTACGTATAAGCAGTTGCTTTCATTCCATGACTCAATCATCGTGTAGTCAACCAACAAAATAAAAAGTGAAATTGACTTAACAGGTTATATTAGTTACTATTACTTTTATAAAGCGTCAAAACTATAGTTGGTATATATGGAAATTTTGCTTGTATCATTTTATAAGCCATGTTGTGTAAGCCATGAGGAAAGCCAGTTTTGATATTTCCGTGTATTTGAGCGGTCCAGTTTAGTGGTCAGTGTTAAATAATTAATGTATACTATGATCAAAATCGCTATTTTACTTTATTTGTTCGTTTCTTTCTTAAAAGTCAGTAATAATGAACTAAATAAGTACTACTCAATATTATAAACGTTTCCAAATACGCTTTTTGGCACAATCGAGATTTTCAAATCATCGTCGCTGTTCATTGAGATACATAGCCGGATAATACATAATAATTACATAGTTCAATAATAATCCATAAATAATGCATCGCCGGCGAGGCACTGGGCCGTGAAAGTCGTCAACGGAACGGGAAATGTGCCAATTATCGTCCGCGCTGCCAAAGCCCGGGAGACCGTGGGAAGTTTTTGTAGAGGCCTTCAGCGGAATAACAGTTTAGTTTTATCATGCCAGTAATTGAATAACAAATAAGTAAACAAATGTTTGTATTTCAAGTTTATGCAACTTATATAATTATTTCAGCTTTCAAACTTCTAAACTATGAACAATTGAATTTCAAGAACTGGAAAGCGTTGGATAATGCAGATTACATGCCTTTTCCCTCTTTGGTGGGTGCAAAATGAAAAATAAAAGCTGAAACTATAATGGCGGATCGGTCGCCGTGTCGCGTCGCCCCATACACCGACACTCACCATTAGTTTACATACAAATGGGTGTCGTTTTACATAATCCATCGCATACGATGGCGGTAATTTGTTGCAAACCGTCTGGATAAGCAAATTGATAGCGCCCTGTATAATGCAGATCCGATAGCGTATCCGGCGGATAATAGAAATAAACTTCCATGCGCCTGTTTATCCACGCTAAATTGCTCATTATTTTATGGTTTTAATTAGCTTTTAATGAATGTGTTAATGAATTAAAAGTTTAGACAGAAATTGAATGATTATTACTAAGTAGTAAGTCATTTACCATGACGCCCTGAGCTACCACGCACGTAGAAAGTACCTATATCTTTTCTCATTACTTTTTTTTTGTTTGAACGCTTTGCTCAAATTATTAATAAGTAAAATTCTATTTATATGGCTCTGTAAGCCTCGTTAAATGGATAGATGCGAGTAGCACAAAACCGGCCGTCGTAGAGATCATTGGGGAAGGCCTATGTTCAGCAGTGGACGTCTTTCGGCTGATAATATGATGATGATAATGATGAAGCCTTGTTAAATAGACATGGACGTTTTGTAGTGCGCTAAATGTGGGTCTCTGCCGTTTGGCCAAAATATGTTTGGTCAAATGTATCATGTCCAAAATTTTCATTTGCCGAAAAGTATTTCCCGCCGCAAAAATTAGCATTTTATGGCGCTCACAATTCTAACCTAACGTAACGGATCTAAGTAGCTTTTTTGGTATCCTGAAAATAAAACAAAAATAATACAAATAGCTTTTTGGGAAATTGAAATTTGGGAAATGATACCATTCGACCAAACATATTTTGGCGAAACAAGAGGCTGACATTTATAGTTGATCACAAAATAAAACAAAATAAAAAAACACTGAATACGCGAACAGGCCTCCACTCACAATGAGAGGGTTTGGGCAATAGTTCCCACGCGGGCCCAGTGCGGATTGGGAACTTCGCACACACCGTCAAATTTTGCTTTGCAGGTGTGTGCAGGTTTCCTCACGATGTTTTCCTTCACCGAAAAGCTTATGGTACAAATGATATTTCGCACATAAATTCCGAAAAACTTAGAGGTGCGAGCCCGGGTTCGAACCCACGACCCTCTGGTTAAGAGTCGGCAGGTCAAACCATTAGGCTACCACGGCTTATCTAATACTTTCGATTACTACGTCATTATTACATGTTGCTATTTTAGTGTCATTTCCACAGTATTTACGGTTTGAGCTGAAACCGACGAATTCAGTGAACGCGGAGATATTGACTCGACTGCACGCCCTTAAGATGACATATTATGACATTTACGACCATCACATTACCTAATCCTACCTAACCAACCTCTCATTTTAATAATGGTTAAGTAACAGTATGATTTTCGTTTTCCTTATTTATATCCTACTTATTAAACGAACATTTGTATATAGGGGAAAACCGGGATAGTTGCCCTAGGGGTATACTTGCCGCGATTGTAATTACTCTAGATTCGCGGATGAATCGCATGCTATTTTATTAATCTATCGATTGGCTCTCCAACTACCACTAAGTTGACCGTGCCTCATGTCTCTGTGCGATTGCATGGGAAGTCAAAATGTCTAGTGCCTAACAAAAGTGCCTAATATTTACATGGAATATATTCAAGCCGGTGTCAAGTAGGTATACACAATAGCAATGTCACATGATTCTTGCCACCGACTTCGATATATTCCATGTACCTATTAGGCACCCACCAAATAGGCAATTCCTAGGAAACATGTCATTATTTATTCTTGTTTAGTGGGTTTTTGAAGACGGTTTTATTTTTTGTTATATTTTTTTTGCTTTTTAGTGATACCTATATCACTAAAAAAAACCGCATCATCACACAAAATCAGTCGAGTTGAACTAATATATCGCTTAATGACGGATCCATGCGGATGAAATGAAAGGATTTGCAATATAGGGGTTTACGGGGACGAAACCTTGATCTCGGCCGCCGCCGTCTAGTTAATTAGACTAATGGTTAGAGCGTTGGCCTAGGTACTACACCAAGACTGCGGGTTCGAACCCCAGCTATGGACCGGTATTTTTGTTTTCTTTTTTTACTTTTTTTTGGTAAATCTTTGTTTTTTTTTTATATTATTGTTTTTTTTTTGGTTTCTGTATAGAAAACGATGAAAATTCGGTTCCGACCCAACCGACGTTCGGTCTCCCAGATATTTTAAATATAAACTGGGCAAGAGCATTTCAGATCATGCTTAGATATAGTAGGGTTCCGTCGCCATGACTACAAACACAAAATGTGTACAAAATTTCAGCTGTGTAGCTTTGACGGTTTCTGAGAAAAAGTGAGTGTGACAAACAAACAGAGAGCCACACAGACAGACGGACAGACATCGCGAAACTATAAGGGTTCCTAGTTTTACTACGGAACCCTAACAAAGGAATAACTATAATCGTGAGCATGATATGACTTTCATATCTATAGTGCCGTTACATCAATATTTTAGAATTCCTATGGACGGGTACGGCATCAAAATGCAAATATGTGTGAAGCTGGAACAGCGGCTGCTAACGAACGCGCGGCGCGGCGGCGCGACTTGTCGCCGCTCGCGCCTGGGAGCTCCGAATAACATAACTTGTTAACCCTTGTCCTAAGACACTTCAAAATTTACCATCTAGAAACCAAATTAAAAAATATATGAACAATATTAAACTAGGTTAAATTACGTAATAAAAAGGACTCATGGTTGAAACCTTTAAGTAGGTATGTAGTTTGTAGTAATGTGATCCCCGTAGGTAAATAATTTAGGAGAAACCGGTTCTCTTACGGGCCCAACAACAGCTTCCAAAAAAGTTATCATTAGTTACTGCTGCACACGTTGCAAACAATTCCTAAAAACGCCAGCAACTAAAAAACTAAATGTTATCAAAGCACTTTGTTCGGGTGTGACATATCAATTTGCACGAGCACCGAATGCACAGTTCGTGGCTCGGCGCCCGCGGCGCGCGCGACGCCTGCAAGTGGCGATATTTCAGCGCGAGAGCCTGTTTGTGAAAACTTTATTCACGTCAACAACACCCTGTCTGTCAACTCAGACCAAATTTGCACCGTTCGGATTGCGCCCACAAAACTCAGCTGGCAATCAGCAACCAACACAAACACCTGACGCCTGCCCGACGCTTGCTCCTGACGTTACGTAGTCGCGAATAAATTTTGTTCTTTAACTTTAAGGGAATGCTAAATATAACTTGCCTGCGGTGACAACTCTGTTACGAAAACTTGACATATGGAAGAGACTTTGTTCATAAGTTAAAATTTCTTGAACGTGCTAATCACTACATATTATAAATTAAAGACCCCGCCGCGCTGAGTTTGTGTTTGTTCGGGCTAATCTCAGAAACTACTTACAGTGCGAATTTTCATACGGTTTTCACCAATACGAGTAGAAGGAGGATTATCTAGAAAGGTTATAAAGCTATAATTTATGAACATTATTTAGAACTACCTGTTCGAAGCCGGGGGCGGGTCACTAGTATTTTCTAAAATATTCTTTTTATATTTTTTCTTTGTATGGCGAGCTAGGTAATAATAAAATATTAATAACAGGGTTGGGTGATCTATCATCTGAAACTCCAGATATATATTTGGCCAATGCAAGTTTAAACAGATTACATAAGTTGCTAATATTGCAATGCGGACAAGTTGCACTGATAATATTCCGTGCAGCAGCAACATTCTAGAATGACACTCCCCCCTCAGTGAGTACCTCGATAACTAGCCAGAACAATCCCCCCTTGAAGCTGTGGCCTGCAATTACCTCATGTAGTGTCGTGTTTGTGGCCTGTGCCTGGAACTCTGTTGATATCTTAAATTATATGCCGTCCTTAAGATCACCTATTTGACATTGTTGATCCTGGTTTATATATCATTTATTTTTACAGAACTCTTTAAAAGTTATTAATTTTATAAAACCAAAATATGTATAAAGTAAACACTTAAAGACTACCTGTGTTGTTATCCCACATTGTCTTTACCCCTATCGTTGTCGTTTTGTTAACTTTATAGCTCTAATAAACTTGACAGTAAAGGCGGCCGAGTCTTTAAAAATACGATTGCAATAGAGGTAACACCAAAGTGAAATAGTGGAAAGATAGATGTTGTAAGCTCTACAACATCTATCCTTTGGTTGTTCGTTTCCAAGAAATATCTGTGGGTGAAGGAGTTCGTTACAGAGAGTGGTGTCAGACTGGATGATCCAGCGAGGGTGAAGGCGCAATACAATTATCAGCAAGCCGGGCTCGTCAGCGGGCCGGCCTGCGCGTGCACGGCTGGCTGGCTCGATCGCGCGTCACTATTTACATATAAATGGACGTCACCCCGTAATCCGTCTAACACAATGCCATTAATTCATTCCCTGAATGTGTGCGTACGCAAATGAAACCTGAAATTGGTGCAAAGGCGTGTCATATGCAGGGGTAACCGCGACTAACTATTGTTCGGAACGGGCGAAACTCGTTCACGGTTATTTAGTTTATTCTAAAACGGCTCGTCATAATGTGGCCATTGTTTTAGTTTCATAGGTCCAGAACCTATTTTATAGGCTTAACTGTTATAATTCCATGAAACTTCTGCGGACTAAATTGTAGTATTAATTTAATCCTACAACAGAGTCATGTTACTTCATTATGTTTATAATAACATAAATACGAAATGTCTTCGTTGTGTGTGATAGCGAAGGTCGGCCACAGTAATGTTGGTTTTACTCGCACGAGCCAGAAGCAACGCGGCGTTGTTTAGTTTGACTTGGTCGGGTGCGGCGCAAGGCAGGCGCGGAGCGGCGTCGTCGCGGTCGACGCGACGGCGGCCACTAATCGACCGTGCAACCGCTAAAATGGCACGAATGGCGAGCGTCTGGCGGGACGGCAACAATATGTTAGTACATTTTGGCCAATAGGCAATGAACAACCAAAAATGCCATGAATAATTACTAAAACAATAAACTTCCGTGCATCATCAGCAGTGGTCGGAATAGGTAGAGCTAATTTACCTAAACTTGACGCATGTTTATTCATGCGTGAGTGAGATGGGAACACATTATTGAATGAACATGCATCAAGTTGCATGCTTCCTCATAATACATTTTACTTATTGAGTAACAAAGTGTATATTCTAAGATGTCTTTTAGATAACATCGGGTGTCGTTTTAGACAGTGCTTGCCCCGCTACCGCTAGTGTTCACACCGGACGTTAACAGAGAAGTTAAATTAGTATTTCCAAATGCAAATCCTGTGCAGAGCGAGTGCTGCAGCACCTGCGCCGACGTTTGCGTAATAGCTCGGAAACACCGAATTAATTTACAAAACTCTGACCTCTCTAGAACAACACACTTTTTGATCCCCACCCCTTATTCTTACTCGTAACTCTATTCTTAGTTACTTTTTGTGGCATCTGAGAGAAAGTAATTTTGGGCAAAATATTTGCAAGCACTGAGTAGTAAAGAATTGCTTTTTTTTAATTTTCGTCAAAGTAATAAAAAAAATACTTTTTTACTTAAAAAAAGTGTATTCTTAAAATGTCATAAATAGGCTAAAATGAAATTAAGACCTCACTTTATTTTATATAGGAGTGTTAATTACAAATTAACTCTACCTATAACCACAAAAATTAGGTAGATAATACTAGTCAAAAACCGGTCAAGTGGACACACGAAGGGTTCCGTACCATCGTACAAGACAAGAGACAAACAGCCAAAAAATCACGTTTCTTCCCTGCCTCCCGTTCGCATTTTTTTATTATTTATTGTTACAATGGCAATAGGAATACATACTCTGTGAACACAGCCCGCTGACAGACAGACGGACGGACGGACGGACGGACGGATGGACAGGGGGCTTAGTAATAGGGTTCTGTGGCACCTTTTGGGTACGGAACCCTTAAAAGTACTTAAAACTTATATAAAATAATCAACACACCGCAGTCACATTCAGGTGACTGAATATTGACGAGTTATGGATGCAAACTTTGTAAACCTTACAACACATTCAGAATCGCAACAGCACACCGTTTGAAAATTCAAATCCAAAAATCGGGATGGGCTCGCGAAAGAGTAGTAAAACAAAAATCAAATTCATGTTAGTTTCACCGGAATATCTCTTTGAGCGTGAATATTTTTGAAGCTTGCTTTTTGTGACACGTGGTCTATTCGGCAGAAATTCGATATCTATGTGACAATAGCTATGAACGTTAAATAAAATGTAGTTTTTACAAGCTGTAGCTTGTAGAAGCTACATTTTATTTAATATTTTATCCTACTATTTAAAACTGTGATATAAATTAAAGTAACTATAACTAGTATAACGTTAAAAAACCTTCAAATACAATTACCTACTGGAAAAGCACATTTTTCAGTTATCAATTTAGTGTATAGTGTAGAGTTATCTCATAATACTTCTAAATACACCTAATAGTTCAATCATTCGGTAGTTTTACCGGGAAAGTTTTCCGGAAGTTTTGAAAATTGGTAATTAAATACAGATTTTGACGTACTCTATTCGAATTTTCACTTTGCCACCTCGTATCTTCGCCGCTCGCGCCGCCATATTGGAAAAACATTTATTTGACAATATCTCTTTTCCCACTAATTTTACGATGAAAATAGCTTAGAACCAATTCAACTAGAGAAAATTTCCTATAATTAATGAATGTACAAACCCTATTTTCGTTAAATGAATAGTTTTAGCGTGCAAGCTAAGCGCCGCAAACCAATATACATTTGGCATTTGCCGACGCGGTTAGCCTAGTTGGTAGTGACCCTGTCTACGAAGCTAGCAGTCCCGAGTTCGAATCCCGGTATGGGAAAATATTTGTGTGATCAGCGCGAGTATTTGTACCTGAGTCATGGATGTTTTCTATGTATTTAAGTATGTATTTCTCTATATATGTAATGTTTATCTTAACTAGGACAATTTGTGTATGATAGTCCCATAATATTTATTTATTTATCTAATAGATGTTGAAAGGAGTAACTTTCCAGGATACACGGGTAATATACCTACATATTCCTACACCGTGATACTGCATTTTTTTAACCCGTTAGTGTCCCACTGCAGGGCCTTTGCCCATTGCAACATGAAGCATCTCAAAACACGACAGAAATTACAGTTTAATGACTTTACGTTTACTTTGATTTGTCTTGAGGCGTCTCAACTAAGATTAGTCTATTAAGACAAATCTCACATCGTTTATCAAAATTAGTCTACTAAAGAGTTTATAAATATATTTTTATGTACATATGTAGATACAATTCCGATTAAGAGCATATATTATGTATATTGCTCTTGGGCCTTGCAGCTGTCGGGTAAAAACAGAATGCCATTCATTCAGTTCATCTCACCCACATGCCCGAAAAGGTTTATTAACATCCGCAAATTTCATTGTGTAACTGACTAAAATAGTTTACCCACCTGTCAAACAAACCTCGACATTATAAACATGAGCCCGCATTATTTAAAGTTTATCGTATAAAGGCCGAGTCCATGTTCAAATCCCAGCTGACAAACCCAGAGAGAGCGGTCCGGAGCGAGGGATGTCTGTGTATATCCAATTAAAACTCATATTTCTCATTCCATTATTCTGCGGCAGGTGGATCGGGATAAACATCAGCATGTTTAATAAGAGCGATCTCTGGTACGCGCCGCGAACAAGTTTGAAAGTGGCCCGGCCCGCCCTGCCATCCACGCGGATGGGGATGACATCTCTTTGAAGATAAAGACGCGAGATAATTTTGCAATTTTCGTGGCGAGAGACTAGCAATAGGTATGTACCTGCCCGTCATGTTCCTCAAATTAACTTTTGATGAAATCAACAACCTTTATGTTTGCGGGGACGAACATTTGGTCTAACTTTATTGGTACGGTTAATTTCCAATTTGTTTGAACTTTCAAGTTGATATACATTGAATTAATTATTTTAACTTTTGGTGGCTACTTGAGCTGTTGGTTTTAAACAAAATAAGAAGTGCAATACGTACTGTTGTTTTATTTACTATTTTAAATATTATAACAAGTGTATTATATCTACTAACTATCTCTGTAAATAGTAAAGAAGTAGACACAAATACAGTAAAAAATTACCGACTTGTAAAAAAATTTCTTCCGGCGACCGGTGGAAAATTTTCACTTGAATTATATTGAATAATGTAACAGTTCCTCGAAATCGTCTTCTCTTTGAACTGCTATAGATATTATAACGAGTTCTTGTTATTATAGGTTTAATGTAGGTACTCTGGATTATTTTACGTGAAAATGTGCAGAGCAGATTATCGACTTATAGCAGACTGAACTTGCCGTTGTTATGTTACTATCAGCTTTGTTTATAACACAATTAATAGCATAGCTTCTGTATTCAATTTATGTCAACTAAGAGAAAAAAATCTCTGGGTATAACGGCTCTCATTTTTTGAATGTAAAAATTACAAGTCAATCTAATACTTGAATTGGGTGAAAACTATTTTAAAGGTTCCATTACATTTATGTGTGACCAACGTCAAGCAAATAAAAGCACGTTAATTTTGGCTATACTCTACAAATATCCAATACTTATTTATTTCAAATGCTTTCAAATTCTAGCTACAATTCAATTAATTGCTACGCAAATAATTATTGCCTAGCGACTCGCATGGGTAGCAGAGCATATATAGGTATACGCATCTAATCTATTCATTTTCTAGTTTTTGCTCGCGACTTCGTCCGCGTTGATTTAGACGACTTAGAGAACTTTTTGATTTAACAGCCACATTCAATTCCGTTCGGTAGTAATGTTATGAATGATACCTAATAACTTTTATACGTAAATATTAAATGGATAAAAACCCCCGACATAATAACGTACCCCTAATCTAAGAGCTGATTTTAAATGCCCCAACCAACTTCGCAATGCGATGCAACGGTCAAACCTTGGTAAACCTAGGTATAAAATTTAATAATATTAAATAATATATAAATACTTGAACGTGTCCCTAAATAGGTACGTAAGTCATCAGCGTGTTTTTTTTATTATTAATTATTCTTAGTATCAATTACATATTTAGTCACGGAATCCATCAAATTTAGATTCTAATAAATGGTTATTCTTTTGAATTCATCATTTTTATCCGTCTTCAAAAACAGAAGGAGGTTCTCAATTATAACAATATGAATAAAAACAAGCCCTATAATCTAAATAATATAACTTAAATATTGGAAAAGGTATTGCAGGCGGGAACAAGCTTGGCTTTTCAGTTGATAGTTTTTAAAGTTGTCGGGTTTTTTGATATTTTAAATTAAATTATTTTTTCAAATAGTAACAAGCTGTCAATAAAGTAAAATAATTTTAAAGTATTTTTTTTTGTATATATGTATAGGTAATTAATTACTTTGTATTATCTGCAATATGCGATGCGATGTTTTAACATACATAAGTAAACTAGTGAACACACGAGTACGAGTACGTCAGGGCAAGTATAGTCAGTTTTAGTTTTAATCCAGCAACAGCAACCATTTTGTGTGATCTTTTCTTTTCACAGGGCTCAACAATCGAATGCCACGAACGATGAATGCGGAGCTTTGGGCTATAATCTCACTCGACCCCACTCGGGGCCGGGCGGTCACGCGGCACGCGCTCTACTCTCCTTTCACTCAGCTAAGCCACAAAATACTCATCCCACTCATAATATTATTTTCGAACTTCAATATACTGGCCCATGTAACATCTGTCGCTATTATTCAATATTATAAAAACTATTTACCTTTGCGAGGACAGTTAGATATATTTTTTTTTCAATACGTCTACGCGATTAGATTAGACAAAAGGGACATTTTTAGGGTTCCGTACTTCAAAAAGAAAAAAGGAACATTATAGAATCACTTCGTTGTCCGTCTGTCTGTTTGTCTATCAAGCCCCTTTTTCCCAGAACCGCGAGGAGATATCAAGTTGGAATTAATATCAAACAAATATTCAAGTTTGCAATCCCTTGGAGCTGTGAAAAAGTCAAACTTCTAAGTCAAAAGATACGGCCGTTTATGCCGCATATTAAGACACTTGCATGGGAATCAAAACCTATAGTTGACCTAATATCATGAACTTTGGCAAGAAGCAATGTTTTAATAACACAAGTAAAGACTACCGAAAACCGTAAATTTGTAGTTTTATCACAATTTTTTTTCAAGATTGTACGGAACCCTCTGTGCGCGAGTCCAAGTCGCACTTAGCCGCTTTTTTTTACCGTGAATACACGCACAATATCACAGAAGACCAACGTTCTTGTTGAATTAATAGGCAAGTTATTTACGTTCCCATTACTTCAAAGAAAATGAACACGTCACATGTGACAACCCTAAAGATAAATTTGTCACTATGATTATGTCAAACACAAAAATAATCCCGTCATCTATTTGACGTGGCGCACCCCTGCATCGCGACTTGCAAATGTGGGGAGTTTTGTTCGTAAAGTAGGCAACTAAAAATGGCAGGAACAGGAAGATTATAGACTGTATAGGTGATCAGACGTCGTCAACAGGGTGATGTTTTGAAAAAGTTTACCGAGGGCGAGGGTTCGGTTGCCATGGTTAATAATACTCGCGCCGAAGATATAATTCCCTTTTGCCAACATGTTGGTTATCCTCCCGAAGTCGTCACCGCCGCCGCCGTCGCTCTAGCAACAGGTAGCCTGCTACATGGTAAAGCTTTTTATGCGATATTATTTCTTACATTCATAACAACTTCGCGCCGTTGAAAAGAAGTCAGACGCATTACTGAACTTCAAAGAAACAAATCGCTTTCTGATGGATATTACTGTATGTTAGACTCACGGTTATTTCTTTACGCCCAAAAAAAAATCGTGTTAATTGATGTCAACTCCCTACGTCTAAGTGATCGTAGTAGATACTGTCGGTGTTTCGTCTCCGCCAAATTAAACTACACAACATGTGGCTGTAACACTGTAACTTTTTTATTGGCATTAAAAACGAAATGTGTCATCCAGTTTAGTTTGCATCTTTATTATTATTAAGAATTAAATTGTTATGGTTTAGAATTTTTTATTTGTTTTAAGGTGACAGTCACCTCGAATTGTAATAAGTACCACCAGGGAGAGGTTAGACATACTACAAAAACGTTTCGTGGAAGATGCGGAAATTTCATTTAGTTAGTAGGGCACCAGCTCAACTATTATCGCCCTTACAAGTCTATTTTTTATTACAGTACTTCAATGTAACTAAATTTAACTATAGTCATAGTTCTTATAAAAACAAAGATACTATCGTATCCTACTTATTAATCGAGAAACATTTGTATATATATGTATATATGACGACGCAGTTAGCCTAGTTGGTAGTGACCCTGCCTACGAAGCTAGCGGTCCTGGGTTCGAATCCCGGTATGGACAAATATTTGTGTGATGAGCGCGAGTATTTGTTCCTGAGTCATGGATGTTGTCTATATATTTAAGTATGTATTTCTCTATATAAGTATGTTTATCGTTGTCTAGTACCCATAGTACAAGCCTAGAGCTTAGTTTGGGACTAGGTAAATTTGTGTGAAATTGTCCCCTGATATTTATATATACAAACATACATACATTTTATTTATAAGTATACACGCCAAGACTGCGGGTTCGAACCCCAGCTATGGACCTGTTCTTTTCTTGTTTTCTTTTTGTTCTTTTTTTGGTAAATCTTTTGTTATTGCTTTTTTGTTTTTGCACAGAAATCAATGAAAATTCGATTTCGACCTGAGCGACGACGCTCGGTCTCCCATGTACTTAGTTTTAATCATGCAACTTTCTCATTTGTCTACTCAAGCCAGACATTCATGTCATGAATGTGCTAATAATCTTAAATAGAAGTCGCGTCGCAGCACAATCCCTGATGAGCCGACTGCGGCTTTATTTAATAAACTCACACGTGCATGACCGGGCAAAAGTAATTAAAACGACGTCAGCGTCACTGCGAACAGCAGCATAAAGCCTTCTTTGTAAAAGAGGGCGCGGGGTGCGATTCAAAGTTACATTTTTAATCAAACGTTGACCACGCCCGAGTGTCATGTGCCTATTCACGAGTTCTAAAGGCCCTTCCGACGGCTCACGTTGCGAGGCGTATGGTAATGGCGTGGACGCGGTAGGTATGCGATGTGCCTTGACATGTGTCGGCTCCGAAAATTAAGTCCGTACATGGTGGGCGACTGTTGGGTTGGGTGGGCTGTGCACGCTGACGCCAATACGCCTAGCCCAGAAATGGCTCGTATTATAAAATATCTGTTATTAACTGACCAGCCTCTTAAAATTACAAGGTTAATTAAACATATCTTTATTATATTTATATGTTATGGTATTATACTGCAATGAAATAAAAGTAGAAACTAAAACTATAATGATCTCAGTTTGCCCTTTGCTAATTACTAAAAAACACTTGGTTACTTAAGTAAGCAAACCTAAAGTGGCAAATTAAAAGTTAAGTAAAAAGTACTTCATTATTAGCGCACGTGCATTGAAAGAACTAGCGAAGCTCTTTCAAAGCCGTGTAACTGTTCCGCTTAGTAAGCATCACTTTATCAGCCGCAAATATGGAAATCCTCTTCGTATATATGCCTGTATACAACCTGCCCATACCTATGTGCCGGCATCCAACCCCTACTACATTATATTCTTATGAGCCATTTCATTTGGGATAGAGGCAATTTTCTGATGGTAGCACATCATTATTGTCCGAATATGACATAATGGAGCGTTGTAACGTGTCAGAGGGGATGGAATTAAGCCTGCAAACCGGGAAAACGTCATGTTTGTTGGTAAATAAAGAACCGCTTAACAATATTACGCATTATGTCTTGATATTAGGCTTAGCATGGTGTCGTAGTTTTTTACACGTACATTATGCTGAAGGATGTTTCCGAATTTATGCGTAGAGAAGTTAGTAAGGCGGCTCATTGCTTTTTCAGTTGGTTACACAAATGTAGATGGATGAGGTCGTTCGCGGCGGCGCCGAAGACAATCGTCACCGATCGCTCAGTGTCCTCACTAATTGAAAATTCTCGTCAGCTTCATTTAAATCTCGATTGACAATAGAAGGGGCACTGTCACTCAAAATTAAACCCGACTACAATTTAATTGTCTTTCACCTTCGTCACAAATCGGGACTCGAATAGAACCGGGAGGAACTTGCTTCATAAGTATGTTGTAGCGAAGGACAACTTTTCGTCTAAACTTAATTAGGTACTTGTTTAACAAAAAAAAACAGTTGCACGTTTTATAGGCTAACCTGAAACTGTATTTGTCATAGTCGTAGTAAAGTGATATGGCTACAATTACCAAACTTAAACGCACAAATGAGTGTATCATTCACAAATTACCTATTTATCCAGCTTGACTCAGTAAATTAATGAGTTTTAGAATGCTACATAAAACGTATAAACAAAAGTTTAATGTAATATGTAGTATAAAAATTAAACGCCTTATTACAAAAGCTTCCAACCTGTGCACTTGATTTCGAAAACTTAAAAAAACGGTGAGTATATAACTTTTTATTTAAGTACAAATTGGGTCGGAAATTCATAGTCAAATAAATTCTAACTACCTACCAATTAAGGATCCTTTATACCTAAATACGTGCCCCTCAGTTGAGTTGAGGAAGCTCGGAAGGAAGAGGGTGCGAGCGGAAGAAATCGTCGATAACAGGGAGTAAAGAGTGGAAAATTATAAAACGTTAGCGAGAACATTGTCTTAAGTGGATATATTTAAAATCGGTCAATTCTGAATTGACATATTTCTTGCACACGCTATGAAAAGAGAAACATTATCTCAAATATTATTTGAGATAATATTTCTCTTTTCATACCGTGCGCAGGAAATATTTACTTATTAAAATACCTTTTTAAGTCTCGCTTATTTGATTTCAATTTTATTATTTTTAGATCTTAGCACATACTAACAGAAACATGAAAGAACTTAAAAAAGCCGGTCAAGTGCGAGTCGGACTCGCGCACCGAAGGTTCCGCACAAACGTGTAGGTATGTAAATAGTTCGTAAATCACGGGAATACAATAAAAACACAGTCCAGTATAAACTAACACGCACTAAGTATGCACTCTCGTACTTAGTGAGTGTCAGTTTATACTGACTTTTGACTTATAAACTAAAAGTTTTCGGATTTTTTTCTTTACTTGTACTAAAAAACGTATTGCTTCTTGCCAAATTGCATGATTCTAAGTCAACGGGAAGTACCGTATAGGTTTTGATTCCCCTGAGATTCTCTTCAATATGCGCCATAAACAGCCGTATCTTTTGATTGCGTTGACTTAGATGTTTGATTTTTTCACCGATCCAAGGGATTGCAATCCTAAGTATTTGATATTCATTTCAACTTGATACCTCCACACGTTCTTGAGAAAAAGGGTATCTTGACAGATACACAGACAAACGGACAACAAAGTGAGAGTATAAGGGTTCCGATTTATTTTTTTCATTTGAGGTACGGAACCCTAAACAGACTGCTGCTCCAATTCATTGAAATTACATTGACGTTACGTCTTTAAATTGTTGAATTGCGATGACTTTTGCCGTCAAATATTTCAATCGTCACAAAACGAATTAAACATTAGCAGAAAGCAGTGGATGTGGGTGTAAGGACGATCCGTATTAAAATATTTTAAGTAGGCTATGAATATGCAAGAACACGCCGCGCGGTGGCGGCAGTTAACGATTTGCACGTTTTTGGACCACTCGCTAATTGCAAATGTGAACGAACACTTATGGCAAATGTAATTGCTTTTACTGATACGAGACACTGTGTTTGCCGTTTGATTTTGCACACGGGGAGTAATAAAATAATACCATTTCTGATGACGCAGGTGAAATAATAAAAATATTACTGCCGGGGCTGCTGGATGTCGGGTTTTATTGCTAGAATAATTATTCTGCTCGCCGCGTGAATGTGGAGCGGAGGCTAACGCTTACGTAGACTGGCATTCGGTCTAAGTTGTAGATAAATGGATCAAACACAAAGTGCGATACGCTGTAGTTATTAAGCTCGCTTGTCGAGGAGCCGGCGCCATGATTCCATGAGGCCTTTTCAAGTGTGATTAAGGTAGGATTGAAGCGGGCAGCGAACGTATCTATTCAATTAATGCTCAAGTCTGTAGTTAGTGCCTCTATTTATATTGAACTCTGTAAATTGCCCGCATTTGTACAGCCTCTGCCGACCGTGAACGTTCGTGACTTGATTGCAACAAATTGAAGTATGGGCTCTTGAAATATAGGATAAAAATCATTAATTTAAAGAGACATGCTATTTGTGTTTAATTAACTATTTCTTATCAATTTAGTTAATACAATGACAAGATATTTTATCTAAAATTAGATGTCATAAAATGACTTGAAAAAAACAAAAAAAAGCAGAATCAGACAGATTCAATAGCAGAATAATTAAAACAAAGCACTTATTTTTCACTTATTTGGAATCTTTTAAATATTGGCATGAAATCCGACCACTATGAGCAATTTCATCAAATGGGTGGCACTTAGCAGGCCATTTTACGATTTTGACGCATTTCCTGTTGAAAATTACTTTAATTTTGTAGGAGAACGGTGAAAGTCAATTGTTATGTATTTAAGTATTTATGTTTGGGTGACATAGATAATTGATCTAGGGGCCCATTTCACGAAAGCTTGTAAGTTGTATTACAAGTTGAAGTCATGTTTTAATGCATATTGTTGGAAAGAGATTTCCGCTTGTAATACAAGTTACAAGATTTCGTGAAATGGGCCCCTGGTCCCTATTTTATTAACATAGTGTATATCTTAGTAATATTGACGTATCAGGACAGGCATGATTTTAAATTGTTTCGTCTTTTTATTCGAATCACTTGTATTTTTCATCTTGAGAAGTCAGAAGTTACAACCAAAGGTAACAAAAACTATTCTTGAAACTAATGATTTAAGTTTTCAATTTGGAATATTTGGCTTTTAAGTTATCATCGGTTCATTTATTCTTGATGTCTTAGTTCCACGTGCTAGTTTACATATAATGTAACTAACAATGCATTGTCGCATTATGCTTTATCTATTCTGCGGTACTATTTTACACAACAGAGGGGAAAACTTTTTCAAAAGTGAAAGAACTACGGCTTACGGTAAACCAGTAGAAATAGTCGTGTTACCGGCTTAAGAATACCAGCTTACGACCATTGTGCGCTATAAATAGCCCTAATTACCTCTTTGTGTAAGATTTATACAAAACGCGGCACTAGAAGCCAAGTTGTAATTTAAGTTGTTAAGAAGACGTTAAACAACTAGTAGCGAAGGCGTGAAGCAAAGCCAATGAGGGATATTGAACTAAATTTGTAATTACGCATATATTATATTATTGCTTGCACATTAACAAGACAAAATGTCTCAGACCATCACTTCAGAGCATAAAAAATATTTATATTAAAACATTGATCAAGGAAATTATAAGTAAAGTTATTTATGTACGCAATAATAATATAATTAGGAGCTTTTTGTACATATTAATATACTTTTAATAAGTAAGTGGTGGTACAGTCGCGGAACGAAAAGCTTTGTTTGTCACTTTTATACTTTATTACAATTTAGTTCTCAAAGTGACGAACCTTTTTATTTCGCGACTATAAGTACTTACTTCTTATAGCCACTTAAATTTCGCAATGCGACGACCAAACGATACTTGTACATTTGTCTGAGAAACCTGTAATCTAGCATAATGTTCTCTTTATGGCTGCTTTCTTACATTGAGTGTGGTAAGTAAGAAAACATTTAACTGCTTCTCAGATGACCCATTCACTCCTTCATAACCAAGAAATATTCTCGAGATTAAAAGGGTACAAATAAAGGAATGTACATGAACAACAACAGTGAAAGATGTATAGGGGCACATATAAAATTGAAGCGAGGAGCATAATCTCACTGGAACTGTCTATAAATGTGAAACAGTGACCGTAAAAGTAAATCCCAGCAATCAAATCGGGAACGGCGGAAAAGTAAGGTTGTTTGTTGCTGTTTCAGGGAACATACATGAGAGAGGAAGGCAGAACTATTTCACAGCGGGATAAAAGGGTTCTCGGACCATGAATATAAATATTATGTAGGGTATTGGTACGACCCTGTGTCGCATAACTATTCGCATATGGTTGTATCTTCTTGATAAATGTAATTCACAACTTATTTATATATAAATAAATATCAGGGGACAATCTCACATAAATTGACCTAGCCCTAAACTAAGCTCTAGGGTACTAGACAACGATAAATATACTTAAATAGAGAAATACATACTTAAATACATAGAAAACATCTAGACTCAGAAACAAATAATCATGCTCATCACACAAATATTTGCCAAACCGGGATTCGAACCCATTACCGATAGCTTATGTATGCAATCGACTTTAAATATATGCTTATAAAAAAACGAAGATTTACAGTATTTTTCAAAAAAAAAGTAAGGAATTAAGCGTAGTGTAGTGCTACGGCGTAGATATCGTAGCACAATAATTTGCTTGTGCTACGAACGCGTAGCAGTTTTGCAATTCGAGACAAGAGTGGCAATGTAACTATGACATATTTATACAAAAAGAACTACCTATTATTTACATTATAACATTTTCGACTTCGATGAGTAAATCTATAACAACCCCTTTAACAGCAGTGCAGCTCTAAAGCAAGCAGGAACAGTTGAAAGGTTATAAAAATGCAAGAAGCCGGAAATGAATACGCCGGCACAACATACGCTCGGTAGATACGGGCTCGTAGTACTCGTTCTTCAGAGTCCTTTACTTGTTCTTCCTACTGTGTTATTGTGCATGTTTTAAGCGCGATATATGCAAGTAAGACAAGTAAACTAAATCAGAATGTGCTAACATAAAATAAGCAATATAAAAAATGTACCCATGCTGATATAAAATATGTACTCAAACTAATGATCGAATGAATTATGCAAATAACAATAACATTTGTAACCCGAAGGTAAAACGAGTAACAGCGATGATCTTATTTATTAATGCCCTTACTAATAAACGTTGAGTAACCGCTGAGTAGTTATACCATGCTTTGTCCTTATCTGTCGAATTCAAATGTCACAATGACAAATAAGGACAAAGCATGGTATAACTACTCAGCGGTTACTCAACGTTTATTAGTAAGGGCATAAGTATATAAGTAATATTCGTATTGTACTAATAGCGAGCAAAATAAAATCAAATACCCAGCACTATTATGTAATTGATGCTAGCTATCAAGTAGTCCCAATGAGTTCAAGTTACACGGGTTCGAGCGGAACAAAACGGCATCACATTTTATTGTTGAGCGTTATTCTTGACGTAACAGATTCAGCGCAGTGACGCTTAAAAAGGTGTTTGCTAGATTTATTACCTTCCATTTCGATTTGTTTACTCGGTTGTTCAGATCCAATTACTTGGCACTGTTTCTGTACTTAATTAAAGGGACGCTTGATTACTCGCCCGCTGTGGGGCTTTGTATAATTGCTATTGTTTAGCAAATGAAGACAAATGAAACTTTAATTTAATGACACTGTCTCATTCAGAAGAAGAATCCCGTCTCTCGCCGCCCCGCACGACGCTGGACACGTGGCCGTCTCCACACTAAAGACGCGATGTCAGCTACTTGGCCGCTTGTATTCGGAATGATAACAATGACTTATTATTAACCGCCTATTTCACAATCGTCAAGTAAAGCATATCTGTCAAATAAATTTAGCCCTTTCCCTTTCTTATACTTTAAAATAGACGAAGAGAGGGCTATCTTTAACTGACAGATTAATTTACTTGTCGATTGTGAAACAGGCTTAAATGTACTAAATTATTCTAATATATTGACATATTAGTATTTTTTGTATATGTCGTTTATTCAGTAACTATTGAACTTATGTATGTATTTTGTCAATGAAAGAGCTAGCACCCTAATTCTAAACCTCTCCTAATATACTCCGTCTCTAAAGAAAACCATTGGTCTATATTTTTCTTCTCGTAAGCTACCTAAGCTAATGAATTTTATCTATTTCATTAATCTACAAGTCCTTTGAGAGCTTGTTTCGCATCTCATCGTCTCAGTAATATAAATAGTTTACGAAAGCACTTTAAATTATCCCGCATTCTTTGTTATTTGGGCTTGTCTCAAGGCTCCGCAGCGGCGGTAACTAGATTCGACTCCCGGTGAGAGTGGCATACTTTTAATTGGCTGTAACTGTGTTTCCCTGCAAGCGTTATTAAATTTGCGTAGACCTGCGCCGTGTAGCCTCGGAGGCACAAAAACTGTGTTATCACGGACCATGTCCTCTGCTCTACCTACATGAAACAAAGCATTATGCTGGTTCTGTACTCTAAATACATATAAAATATTGTGTACGGGATTGCAGATCTGTCAAACGATAATCGAAATAAACAGGTACTGCGTTTATTGATTAATTTTTTTATTGCTTGATCATATTATGTAGTGGATTTTTATTAACAAAACGTTATTTTGTTTTCCTTTCATATTGGACACAGCAGAGTTAATTGCTTTTACTTGACGTACCTGAAGTTCGAAGCTTTAAAAATTGGGCATGTTGATAATAGATCCATATAAAGCTACGAACAACCCTTAAAATTCAGTAAGTTTTTTATTCTCACACAGAATGCATACTAACAAACAACCTTTATTAGAATCACTCATTTGTTTACTTTACTACCTTTAAGTTGTTTTGCATAGTAGTCGTTTTCCATGAGTGGAACTTTTTATATATTTTTTAATTAATAACCATAATAAAACCAATGAAGCAAATTCGCTTCAACATCATCCTGTCTTATTAGCATGATTCAGATTCAGATTCAGATTTTATTACTCAATATAAATTACAGATTAATTATTAATATGATCCAACTTTTAAAACATTCCTTTACTATTTGCTTTGTCAAGCCTCGACGCTGCGTCAAATATTTCGTTCGGACCGTAATTAAATATTTTAATCACTAAAGGATAAACCGTGGGGTCTAACAAGGCACTGGCAGAGTTATTTATGTCCTGAGTAAAGAGGTCCAAGACAAATTTATAGGAACTCTTCGCAACATGTTAAAAACTAAACACAACAGTTTAAATTGAAAAGATGCGCGTTTTTCTTACCTCACTGTAATTGCTTTATTAAAAAAAATATTTAAAGATAAAAAAGGAATGCTGAACTGATTGTACGTACTGAGTTTATCACTTATACATATAAAGAGGTTTTTAAACTAAAAACTTATTACGAGTAGAGCATAGGGAAGTAAAAATATTTTGTAATCGTAAACTCACTGTATGCGTTATAACTGCTCATCGAACACCAGCCAGTGTGCGGCGTCCAGGCCGGCCGCTCTAATTACATCAGGGAGCACGGCTCGAGGTGCGCTGACTGTTTTTGCCCCGACCTTACCGGCGCTCCAAACATGCTCCGACGAGATTAGGTTAACCTGCGCTATTACTGAGCGAGCGATCGATCTTTATGATGCAGTTTGACGCGAACATATAGGCGCTTTATTTTCATGTAAGTTGTTGATGAAAAATCGATAGTTGCGCTCATTGGAACAATATTTTATTACATCATAAAAACAAACATTATATGTCAATACGTTTATCGCTCCTAAACGGACCCTACGACCAAATTATTTCCACGTAATAAAAACGAACCTTGAATAACTTATTATTTATTTTGCTAGAGAAAACGGTACAAACAGAAACTAGCCGAAATAGGGGTAGAATAAAAAGTGAAATTAGTGAGGCGCGGACAGGGCGCGTTTTCCGGGTCTCGGGCATCAACACATAATTCAGCGCGGGATTAAATGCCCGCTGGCTCCCCGCCGGAAGACCCGGCTCCATTAGACAACCGCCCGCCTGTAACTCCCACTACTCTTTTGTAAACACTGTCCTTGTACATCTATTTACATGCGTAGAGTAAAACATAATTATTTTTCTGGAGAATAGTTAAAACACAAAGAAAACTGTAATTGATGTTAATAAGGACAATTTATTAGATTTCTATTAGGGTTTGCAGTCCCGAGATTTAGATCGATACCTACTGGTATCGGAAACCCCGGTATTACCCCATATAATAACGGAAATTGAAAAACCTTAATTTGTATAACCGAATTGATAGAATAGTCTCATATTGATTGCAACCGATGAAACCGACATGGTGCAGTTAGATTAAATCATGAATTGCAGATAAAACTTTTGTCTGTTACTGACTGTGTCATCAACATGTTCTATTAATAGCATCGGTTTAAGTTATCAATGTAGATTTTTCAAGACATACTCGTAAAAGTTTTGTTCGATTGTTTTTTCAACTGGCAATTTCGAATATTACCTAGCTGAATAATTATGATTACTTGGTGGTTCAATGTCTAGGTAGCACAACAATTAATATTATTTTCCGCCAGCTATTTATTTTCTGTTTTTTTTTGTTATTCCTTCAATATTCTTTTCCAAATATTTTATAAACAAACTGTCGTGCCCTGGGTCTCGTCATCTTTCCTCTTCTATCTTATTAAGTGATTAGTTAAAAATAGGCTCGTGTTTTCAATATAGCTCATCACAACGAGCGAGATTGGGCTAGTTAATAGTGCAAGCAGCAGCGCTGGGTGCCATTCAGGTTGATAGGGTCGCCGCGTCCGTCCCGGGCTCAGCGCACATACATAATCAATGCCGGGGATTTACGACAGGACCAAGCAATGCACTCAAACCTCCGATACACTTACACGTGAACCTAATTATAACACCACACAAAACCATACGTTGCAAACATACGGCTTGATTATCAGAACCAAATGAAATATTCCCATGCATAGTGATTTGTATTCATGGACAATAGGAATTTATAATTAAATGATTAATAACGTCACACATTTCACGTTAAATAGTCCGAATGTGAATGGGAGCAATCACTTTATTTATGAGTTGACACTCGGGGGTGACAACTGTGACAGTGCGTTATTAACTTTTAAATATTATTTTAACTATTTAATCTAATTAAATGTGATATCTAACGATAGATTGATTAAATAGGTGATAAAATCTTCTCCAATATTAAAATGATACAAGTACCTACAAGTATGCATTCCTCGCGAGTACCTATACCAGTATAGTATACTCGTATAACTCCGTCTATCGGTGGTTCTAATATTATTATTTTTAATAGGGTAGCATAATATTATTATGGCGAACACTAAGGCACAAGGGCGGCGGCTAGGTAAATACGCTGTATACGGTATACGGTAGTCGCGTAATGGACTGTAAAGTTTCCTCATCGAAGTTTACGCGACCGGCAGCTAATACGGAACTTGAAAGTGATTCTGACATAATACGTCCTGGCTTCCACAGATTCATTACGTAAGTACCTAACTAATTAGGGGCTCAACGAGGATTCGTGGTATAGTTAAGGTGTACATGGCAATATTCAGGCTGTTACCAGGAATACAACATGAAGCCGTGATTGGAGCATTTAACAGATTCGATAAGAGGCGCTTTAATTACCAAACGAAATTAGTTCATTAAACAGTACTAGGAACCGTGCTAAAATATGTAGATTATATTCCTTTTGACAAACTTATTATCGGTAGGGATGATCAAGGTAATGAAATAAACGTGTGCACTCGTTTATTATTACTGCCAAAATTAAAGTTTGAAATATGAAACAAGAGCAATGTGGAATGTAACGTTTCAACATTAAACTTTGCAATTCACCTCACAATTCAAATTATGGAATCAACTTTGCATAACTTTCATTTAATAAAAGAATTCCTCCTTTGTCGGGTATTGATTTATTTAGTGAATTTGTATTCCGGTCATATCGTTATATTTTAGGGTTGAGATGTAATTGGACGCACCGCGACTGCATCTGGATGCAGCCTCGGCTGCTGGCACCCGGCCATCGCTTTGCATAATTTCATGTTCAACTCAAGATACATATAAATCTGTTTTTGTTATATCTCTTACTTAATACTCTTCTCCGATGAATCGCTCCCCTCGGTACTTACCTGAAACAAATAGGAAACCAATTAATGATACGCTTCCGAGAAATCGGATTCAATAACAATAATGGCGGTATTTATTATTTATAAACAGATGCCGAGCGAAACACATTTTCCACGTCTACTGCTGGGTAAAGGCTTACCTGTAGAGTAATTGATATTTTAATTGATTATGCAAATGTCGCTACTTCGCGGTTATTTAGAACTCGTATCTAAATGGTAATGGTAATTACTTTATGCCAGTTAGCTGCTCGATTTTGAGGTAAACTATTAAATTTGACGCCCTGTGATTGAGTAGTTTCGCAAACCATGCAAATAGCGCCGCGCTCCACCTCCGACCTGTAAGGCCTTGCTGATAATTATATTAACTCTTAGCTTTACACTCTAATACCCGCTGTTCAATCAAAGTTGACTACGTGGTACACGACCTTATTCTTTTAACTTATTTTTTTATTAATAATTAACAAGTTTTGAGAATTAAGTACCTATTTCGCAGAGTACTCCTTATCCCCATATGTGATTGTATTTCGTGCAGACGACTTCTTATATCGTAAGAGTAACAGGCAAATTGAATTGATTCCAAATATTCCCTGTACATTTTCCTTAGATATTTTCGTACCTGTTCTACATTTTACATAAACTAATTTCCTTGGCAATATTGGTCTCGCGACAGTTCCGTAGGCACGGCCGCCTCCCTCGAAAAGAAACTCCTCGACTCGGGCCTTCGACGACCAAATCAAATCACTCGACCTTATCGATCTCTGAAGAAAACTTGCAAGTAAATTTGTTTGCGTACCGTTCTGCTGGCACGTAACTACAAATAACTATAGTCGGCGCTGATTCTATAAAACCCTTAGCGTAATCATTGCGACATATAGATTGAAAACTACGTACGGATATGATACACTTTTAATCCAATAGAGCTGCTGATTTAACGCAATTGCTGAGGTTGCATCCCCTTTGTGAGCCGCAGGGCCAGTCACCCTCGACTGAAGGGGAAACGCTAATATGAGGATATGAGAATTTACTGTATAGGTAATCCAGCTGCAGGCCAATTTGTTAATATTTTCATTCAATCCACTCAAACAGCCGGTAGATATGAATATTTCTCCGAAATAGTATTGTGTAAACGTTCAAATTAAGTATATTTATTTGAAATGTGAATTTTCAAAAACGTGTTATCGATAACAGTAAGTAAGCAAGCACGTAGTGCATTGCATGCAAATAAGATTATTGGTACATGACTCAGAATATATTTTCGACATCGGTTCAAAGAAGCTAATATGACTTTAAATTATTATATAATTTAGGTGTTTATGAAATATTTTGTCCGGTATAATCTTCAGCATATACTTAGGTACCTTAAAACTAAAACAAAGCAAATATATCTTGAGTTTAAGCATTCAAATCCACCAATATAGTTTTAAATGTTTTATAGAATTCCTTGGTTATTTTGTGAAAATTATACATCCAATATCCATTAACATTAGGTGAAAATATCAAAACATAAAATAAACATCAAATAAAAATTATGTATATACTTAATTAGTTGACAGGTTCTAAATACTTAACATTTGGAAACTCTGAAAACAGAATATGATATGAATTGTTTTCATAATAAAATATTGTATACAAATTAAATTGAAAATAAAAGTATCTCAATTTGTGAATATCAAGCTAATTTCTCGTATTTAAAGAAAATAAGGTAAACGTAAGTAAGTACAGAAGACGATTTAGGCAGAGTAATATATGATTTAACAATTTATCTTAAATTTGATAGCCCGAACCTTTGGAATGCGTGGATTGTTCCAGTTCGCGGATACCCTTTACACAGCCTTATTTCTACTAGATTCATGGTACAAAATGAGTTTGCGGCACGTCAATATTGGTGCCACGTCAAATCATTTATAAAACGTGGGATTATCGATGACAGCTTGAGGGTAAAAATGTTTATACGAAATTAAGGTAGTTTAATGCTCTTAGTGAATTTATTTAAATGGTTTACTGGTGAAAAAGAAATTTCCACAAAAAATCCAATAACCCTTCTGATCACGTAATCTAAAGCAAACAACTTAATTACGCCGCTGATATTTCCCCACTTCCGAACTGTTATGACGGACAAACTCAACAGCGGGAAATATGTGGCAATAATTTCTAACTGGCAAATTTGTCCGCGAGGGCGGCGAGCAAACAAGAGAATGTTGGGTGCAGCGTTTGATGTGGTCCGCCGGGCTGGCGCGCGCCCTTTATCAATTACGGCTAAACAAGAAAAATGACCGCCCGTAAGCCTACACAAGCCTAATTAAAGCAAGTAGGTAAATTTCGGCAAGAGCCAGTGTCCCAACTGCGCACCTGTCCACCCCCTCCCCTCCCGAACAGGTGATTAAACTTTTAGCTAATTTCATTAAGAGAGGCGTATATTTTGATCAACACCCAGGAATTCCCTTTTTTATGCGCCAGACCATCTTTTTCTGTGATTAATTTTACGATTCATTTCAATTTTGGTTAATTTGATTTAGTGAAACAGCTCTGTGTAGCTTCGGGTCATGATTATTGTAAGGGGTCAGGATTATCTAATGTTAAAAGATTATCACAATCTAAATTGGCTTTTTAGTATGATTTGATATCTTACAGTGTAATTTTAGTAAGTCTATTATGAGTACGTTCTCTGCTCGTCACATTTTAGAGTAACTTCCCAAAAGCCGATCTGTTCCTAAAACTTGCCAACGTAAATGGGTTTGGCAGAACCGTGCCTACAAACGCCTGCCCCTTGATAAAGCCAGCTCAAAATCCTTTGTGAGCTTCGTACGCTGTAGGTAATTCGCAAGTAAGGTTCTGAGCGTCGAACAGAGCATTCACAACTTCATTAAATGAAACCGTTACCGGCGTCATCGCAGTTCACGCTGAGAATATTTTGAGCCTCAAATTTCGGTTTTAATAAAGTTTTGTTTGATTTCAAAGTTAATAAGTACTTAAGTAGGTTCAACTGAAACCAGTTTTTATGTTTATTTATTTATTTGGAACACGAACAGTCTCAGGTATAGTCTTATCACTCTTATCAGTTTACAAAGGACCTGACTCAGGGGCGTAGCTACCGCCGTATTTGCCGTATCAATTATACGGGGCCCCCGGGCCACGGGGGCCCCCAAAGTGTGTAAGGAAAAATCTTTACCTCCATATAAGGGCCTCCAAAAAAATTTTTATACGGGGCCCCGACAAGGCACGCTACGCCACTGACCTGACTTCACTATACCTTAGAACGAAACACAAACAACATAGAAACGTACAATAACACCGACCACAAAATTTATATTATGTAAATTCTTATAAACATTTTACTAAACAAAATAATAAAATTGCAGCAATAAGTTATTTCCGCCGACCTCACCCCATGTACTGGTAATTATTGTCGAAAGTGCAAAACGGGATCATGAATTCATAAATGTACGACGGCTGGCCAATCCCACCGGCTAGCGCGCAGACTCTTATTTGGCGTTAGTGGCACAAATTCGTGTCGCATTTAAATCATATTCGGAAAACCGATTCAAACAACTGTGTCCTGAATTAATAATGTCTAAAATGTTTAGTGACACACAATTTTGCTAGATTTTCAGATTGCAATTTGCATGTTAAACGTCAATGTGACGGCGATGCGTCGAGCCCTATCACTGAATATTAATGCTACGTAGAGATTTTGTTTTACTTTGTGGCAACTCGATTATAATGCAAAGCAGCTGACGGGGTCTGTGGACGTTAGCAGCGTTATGGCGTCTTAATCGAATAGGTATGTCAGCCCACGCACTGGACAGAAGTGCGTTTTTTTTATAAATAAAAAGTCGGCTACTTACGTTGCTGTAACATCTAAAACGACCTATTTACAATCCTTTTCAGTTTTGTCATCGGAAAACACATCTTATCGATTTCTTTAGTTTTTAGTTTTAACAACTGAAACTATCTATACGAGATGTTGAATAAAACTACAGGTATAGTATTTAAGTGACCATTTACTGAATGACTGATGCAAAAAATAACGGCTATAGCACCAAATGTAACCAACTACTATGCGGGTAACGCAAAACACATAAACCTGATCCACCATAAAATGATATTACATTGCTATACAGGATCATTCGCGATTCATCAATAAAAATTACCAGACAGGGCAAGTGTGATTTTTTTCTCGTGAACACCCCCGGACCACTAGTGCTCTAATGGTGTTTACTCTACGAAGGGAGAGGTCAACTACTATTTAATCTAGCGTGAATGATTCATGGATGATTTGAAATACACTGCAGAGTGCGACCGCATTCTTAGGCAGAGCCACGCAAGTGCAGTCATGCAAGGATCGATTTGACACCCCTCACTATCCATTACACAAACCCTTACGTTCAAATAAGCATATTGTAATTATAAACGGATAGCATCTGCTCTCGAATTTGTCCGCGTAGAGCTAGTGTAACGTTTTTCTATTAGAAACTATTTTTTTACCGGGATAAAAAGTATTCCATGTTTTAAATGAACCAGTATGCCAAATTCGTTCAGCCGATTACGAGTAATGAAAAGACGAACATTCAAATATCCATACCATTTATCTTTGTCTAGTACCTATAGTAAATAAGTCCAGTTAGTATGAGACTAGGCTAATTTAGTTCGTTGTCCCCTAGTATTAGTCTATTTATTTATTTACTTTAACTTACACATTCTAAATTAAGTAACCCGAGTAGTGTACTTTGCGAAGTTTGTAATAAAATGTTAATAATAGAAGTAAAGCGCAAGCAATTATTTAGTTCCGTTTAAAAATATCCCGGCTAGAACATTTAATTGCACGGCTGCGAGTGCAGAACGATTAGAGAAAGAGGGTAGACAAGACGTCTCAGCTGAGTGTGGACGCGTGATGGATACCGGGGATAAATCAGCGCGCGGCACTCGACCAGCTGACCAGATGCGCCCTCCCTGGAGTAATGTATCGCTGAGGTCATTTGGTTCTTTCAACTTATTGCTTTTCGTGAACACGTAGCTGATTGCTGCCAAATTTGTAAAACTACACGGACAGCCTTAAAAATAAAAGCGCGATAGATGTTTATGTGGTTGTGAATAAGGTGTATACTTAGTGCGAGTAGCAAAGAACCAACATAAGTACCGTTTTTACTCGTCTGCCCATGTTTTTTGCTGTATAATATATAACGTACTGCATGTATGTATGTACACATGCATATATGCGCGTATTGTGTAACGTGTTTTGAAATGCGAGTTATTAATAGTCGGGTTGGTTTTAGGTATTCAAAGAATCATACATAAACCGCGTGGTTTTGTGTTGAACATAATCAAGCTTAGACTCTTCAACAAAGTTTTAAGTTTCAGCCCCTCAGTCGTGGCCTCATGCTGCCAAAGTCAGCATCCGTATTCTACAAAGGCAGGGTTTCCATCAGTTGCTTTTTGTTTGACTTCCTTTCTATTTTATTATGCATATAATTTTAAACCATAACTTTATTTTTAAGTAGCTTTAATAGTGTTAATACTGTAATTCAATAACGCCTCCAAATTTCAAAGTGCAATTAGCGGACGTGTTTTATTAATGCCATTAATCTGCATGTCGCCCAGGCCCTGTTGCGGGGCAAGAAAATACCCCTTTAGGGTGTATCGTACAGTTAATTTAGTAAACGAATACAGAGATGTTCCCACTCGGCGAATAATAAGACATCTCCCCAGTGACGAAATCACGTGCCCCTGAATAACGCCCCACCGGCTTCACTAAAACAATGTTATATTAATATGACAGATATTACAGTGGATCCACGACGTCTGCTTCGAAAGATCTTGATAGTTCAGACAATGCTGCATTGTGCTGTATCAAAATGGAATTTGGCTTTACTCTATTAAATTGTTTATTTACCAACCAATCTAATTACCTATAGTACGGAGACTGATTAGCGATTACACTAAATAATTTAATCATAAAACTATGTCAATCCGACCCGTGAAAGGGCTAGTATTAAACGAAAGTAGGTACTTTCATATTTCTGATTGACGTCGAATGGAAAAATAATTTCATCTCTATATTCAAGAACAAGTAGCTTTTCTACGAAAGATACACGTAGGTAAATTACATTTCCTTAAGACAAATGTTAAAATATGAAATTCGCAAAATAATTCAATCTGGAAATAACAACAAACAACCCGTACGGACGGTAACGTACAAATATAAACGGGAAATGATTCATTCCGAATTTCGACATATGGTCGAATTGAAAGGTCGGCTGCTCGTGACGGATTTTTAATTACCTCCGACCGCGTCGTCGGCTCCACTCCATATTGAATTTCTATAGTGGACAATAAATAAGAGGAGAGGTACCTCGACTCGGGTTAACTATCCGACTCATATGCGATCACTTCCTCCGTCATTAAAGCCACACTACTTTATTATATGACGGCTATTAGTTTCATTTATTACGTGTACGAGTGCATCAATAATTGGCGTATAGGTACTTAATTTCGATGAGTAATAAGTTTGGAGAAGTAGCCATGTATTTTGTTATTACCTGATGGATTGCATTCTGTGTATCTATAGGTGAAAATTTAGGTATTTTAATTACCCCAATCTTGATCGAATCTCCGTGCGAGCTTGATTGAATTTCCGGACGAGGCTATCTCTCGTATTTGCGGAGCGCTGTGGGCGCGCCTCGCCGCCCGCCGCGCCGGCCGGCTCACTGGGCTGTGACGTCACACTGTCGATTACTTTTTTTTTTATCTTCTATCGTAAACAGCCGGTAATAAAGTCTCCTTATTATTTTTTTATTAGCCTTCGTGGCAAAGCCCAACAGAGGGAGTCTTTGAACGTGTGTGCATTGCTTTCAAGATAACCGAGCAATAAAATGCAAACATCAAAACCTAATTCAAGTCGCTTATTGTTTTGACGACGCGGTTAGCCGAGTTGGTAGTGACCCTGCCTACGAAGCGGTCCCGGGTTCGAATCCCGGTATGGGCAAATATTTGTGATGAGCGCGAGTATTTGTTTCTGAATCATGGATGTTTCCTATATATTTAAGTACGAATTTCTCTATTAAGTAAGTATGTATATCGTTGCCCGAGGGTACCCATAGTACAAACCAAGAGCTTAGTTTGGGAGTAGTTCAATTTATGTGAGATTGTCCCTGATATTTATTTATTTATTTATTTATTAAATATAGACATTAATTGAAAGATAAAGTTAATTGGAATCTTATTTAATTCTACCCATCGACAACAAAATAGAGATCGATTTATCTAAAACTAGTTACGAAGAATGAATCACGTCATCATAACCGAACGCAACAAGGCAGCTCGCGATTGAGAAGCCCCAGGCGTAGTACGCTTTAGGGGTACCATGATTGATGCGACGGGTAATAAGACTCCAAGTATTGCAATTTGTTTACCCTTATCGCCGTTATCCACCTAGCGGTGCAGCGGGACAGGTTACGTATCGTATTTTATACCGATCAACAATGCCGTCCGCGCGTCCCCAGCGTTCGCCGATAATTGGAGAAAAAGTCCCCAAGGAGCCAATTTTGGAGCCGCCGCTTGTAAAGTGGGTACGGCGAGTAGGTGGTATAGGTAAGTAAATAAATTATAAACGATCCATCACTATCCGCCACTGACAAAATGTATGGGATTCGCGTTCAATATTACCGATAATGAATTCTTTTAGCGATTTTCTTACTTTGATTTCGAGTTATGCTAAGAAATGTCGAAATATAAAGAAAGAAAGAAAGAAAGAAAGAAAAACATTTATTCGTGACCAATATCAGCAAAGGACAAAAAAAATACACACAGTAAGAATGTAGTCACGAAATGGTCCCAACTCAGCGTAATGCCGGCATTAAAGTCGGCGCTGGTCTTCCGTTGGAACCATCAGGTGAAACCACGGAAGGTTACACACACATAATTTTGACAGATACATAAAACATAAATTACAAAACAAGAAGGAGGAAAACGAAACAATAAGAAAGGGAAACGAACATAAAAAAATTAAAAATTAAAAATCACACGCTATCTTTCATGCCCCGCCTTATTTGGCACCACAAAATATGACACCACATTAAAAATGTTTTTGAGGGTTACGTAGTAATCAAACGACGTGAGTAAACTTAAACTATGTACAGTCGAGGACAGAAAGATGTTTACACTTTTGGACCTTATTACGATGGTACAAGATGAAAAAGTGTAAACATCTTTCTGTCCTTAACTGTACAGTCACAAACTTGAAATGCTTAGCCACCATAGAACCCTGTCATAATGACAGCGTCAAGTCACGAGAATGAAATGACGTCAAAATTAAAAATTGGTCATTTGCGGAAGGGTTCTATAATGGCTCAAGAATTGAAGTAGCTGACCGTATAATAAAACCGTGGCCATTTTATAAAATAGGATTATTGATTAGTAGACTAGCCAGACCACAGTGTAAACAAAGGCGCCGTCCCTCACGAACGGAGATGCATTTAATGAAGTGTGCAGAAGTGTCAATTAGGTCCTTGTTTGCTATAAAAATAGCAGTACTATTTATTCCCCGTGGAACGGATAGGAACAGACTGGGAGCGACGCTACATAAAATGTCTGATAGCTGGAAAAAATAGCCAACACTATTCCCACACAACACTTACAGACGTAGCATATATATATATATATAATATATATAGAAATCGATGTGTGTATGCATGTGTGTTTGTAGCGATCGAACTACTCCGTGCAAAGCCGGGCCGGGGCGCTAGTAATCAATAATTTCACAGCTAAAACCAGACAAGTTAACATGTCTTAAAGCAAAAAAAAACAGCCACCGATTCAAAACTCTACTACCATAATGCAAAGTGTTTTCCGTGGTAGGTATGTAAGCAAATTCATGTGTTTATTGGTATAAATCTCTGGACTTAGAGAAAAGTAATTTGGCATCGCTTACCGGAAATGCAATGAAAGTCATTTGCATACGTTACCGAGGTAATTTACAGCATTCACAAGTCATGCAACTGGAACTCTACAAGTTACCGCGAATACGGGGTTTAAATGGGACAATAATTTTATTAAGGCGGTGGTGGCGTTTTCTATGTAGCAACACTTTAGCGGAGAGCGACAAAATTTAATCGATTGTGTACATTTTATCAACACGTCACTAAAATATTATGGTCGATTAAGCCGTTTAAACTTTTCTAATAGGTAGGTATTTACAAATTGTATAAATCTTTTGCATAAAATATAATGATCACGACTGTACTGTATGTGGTTTGAAAATTGAATCTCAATGTGTGCGTATTAAAGTTATGAAACATTATCGGTTAACCCTATCTTTTTTGCAAAATTTAGCATATTTTTTCAGCGTCTAGCTTTAGTTATTCAATTAGTAAGTTTCATACCAGAGCAAAGCAAAAACGTTGTTTTGCTTTGTATTTACGTACTCATTACGCCGACTCGCCCACTGTTTATTTGAACCAGCTCCATAAAGAAAACAGCTAGTGTGAATTTTATTGAAGTCCATTGCCCTTTCGTTAGGTCCGTAGTATATATGCTGTATATTCGTCTTCTGGGGCGACACGTGTTCGTCATAAACCTGCTTCTACAAGGACACCAACCCCGCCCCGGCCGTCTGCTCAGAGGGGAAGTAACCCATATCGCAGTAACAGTTATTTGTTACGGTCAATTTTAGATACATTTTTGATTTAGCAGTTTATCGCATTACTGAGGCTTTGATAGACCGTAAAACTTTGTTAACTTGCGTCTAAAGTTTAAACAAATAATAATTTAAGCTTCAGCTAACAAGTTTCTGCATTACTTTTATATAAATAGATAAACAAGCAAACATCAATTTGCTCTTAATGAAACGCTCATTGAAGAACAGATTTTTTTTCTATTCAGGATGTTTATTTATCTTCCCCACTTGTTATCATATTTATTTTCAATAACATAAAGCTCCACTGCCTTATAAAATAACATTGGTGTACCAAGAATTTTCCTCGCCGTCGCCGTCTTGCAGGCTGTCTTTGCAATATAACCGTGACATTCACCAGACAGAGATGGCGCTATCTCACTCCTACTGCGTATGACCTTAGTTGGAAAGAAACAGCTAGGATTTTGACAGCGCGTCTTGAATTTCAAAAGGTTTTATTGCATTCCCCGCAAGCTCAGACACTTAAACTTTATTGCTCTGGGATTAAAGTAATATTTGCAGCGACTAAATGATGTCGAGGCAATTTCGTGATATTAAAAGTTGTCTATGTGGAGGCTCGGGTCAATAGTTTGGTGTTCCGAGGATGTTTGCGCGGTATAATGGAGGAGGAACTTTCTATCGTTCACATTCTTGGGCGACGACGTGCGATAACAGTACGTTCCTTTTCAACTATTCGCCTTAACAGCATAGTTCGAACACTATCAAAAACATTAGCGATGAAATATACCTTATTTCTCGTACCTGCTACGCAATGTTAGCCGACTAGGAGTACCTATATTGTGAGCATAAATCCTTACCTAAAAATATTCTTCCTTTATTACGTGTGAAATTTTTGTTTTATACGGGGCATACGTCGCCCCGTATCGTATAGGGTGCGCTAGACGAGTTTACAGTCCAATGAGTTAGCAAAATTTCTCAGTGAGGCAGCAACAGATATACCTGAAAGACGCCCTGCAAGCGAGACGCGGTATAAAAGGGATCGGAAAAGTGCGCCGGCGGAAGTGCTCCAGCTATTGGTGTCGTTTCCGAATGCAGCGAATCTTTGTTGCACTCCGCGAGTAACCGACACGTTCATTTTATTCGATAAATACTGTACCTCCCTACCTATAATAAAGTTGCAACTGTAATGTATTTTTAACCTAGTAGAGTAAAAAATATTTAGTAGAGTATAAAAACATTGCAAGGAGATAATATTGTCCAGTTTATTATATGAAATGGCAATTTGTAATAGATTTAGTAATAGTACAATAGTAGTCAGAGGTATAATTTGCATGAAGCCCATATTATACAGGATACATTACACGGTTGAACGTCGGACCCGCCGCACGCCTGAGCAGGCAGCGCTAACAGACTTAACCAACTTCGTTAAAGCGTGCTTCGGAGTCATCGAGTCCTATTTTGATTTGTAGCATCAGTTAAGATGCACGAAGGGGTTCCGATCGATCCGCTCACACCCTCCAGATATGATTAGCACCTAATTGAATCCGGGGGTGAGATCCGCACAGTTTAGTTTTCCAATTTACGGGACTTTCCTTTGCTCGAGAGACTAGAAGGGTTGAATTTAATTATCTTCACGTAGACGACCCTCAACTAAAACTCACAAAAAATGGATTAAATTGCATCTCCATTTGAGAAAAGCTTCGTAATACTTTGGACTCTCATTATTCAGGTTTGTAGCACTGTGGTGCAGACAGAGGTACTCCGGGCTCCTTGGAGCACGCAGACCTTTCGCATCGTTACCGCTAAGTGCTATTTGATATCGCAAAAGTGTTAGCAATTTCTTTTTCTAATAGAATTCTTACCCCCAAAGTAAACATTTCTTTAGGTTGCTACAAGTTTCGCTTGGATTCCTTGCTTGATTAAAATTCCGTTAAGTTAAAGGAAAAGATTCTCTTTCGTGCCTAAATAAACGTCTTTCAAATTGTTGCGGTCATTTTGATACAACATACTTCGCAACAAGAGTTGTTATTTCCGCCCAATCTTTGAATCAAAATTAACAAGGCAAATGGTAGAGTTTGAAACTTTAAAAATTAATTGGTTTAAAGGCGGACATCACATCAATATGTCATTATTTTGAAGCTATTGAGCAGCATTTATTTTGTTCTCTCACAATTTACATAATATCATACTATTTAATTGTATAAATATTTAATAGGCTACTCTCAAGTTTTCTCTAGCTGGGCCACCCGTAGTTTTATTGCTTTGTTAATCGGGTACTATTTTTGCATGGAATTCGCTGATAATCACTTTCAACTGGGAGTTTGTATTCCGCCGGCGCTCCTCCCTGTATTGCGAATTTGATAATGAAAGGGCCCCACTTGTGTGCTGCAGAGATAATGTAAATAAGTATGCAAATTCAACACCGAGTTCCATTCAAATGAACCTTTGCGGCTCTTTAAAGTTTGGCTTAAAGCTAATCTAGCTGTGTGATACTCGCGTGCTAAGATTTCTACCCCCTACGTGTCTCGACGAAACACAACATACCCACATCTGTAAAAGTGTACGTATGCATATGTATACTCAGACATAGGACGTAAGATGCTATATTTAGTAAACACAACCACACAAGTTCATGTAGCGGACTTCTTTCTTAAACCTTATTTATGACTTCGCAATACTCGGTGTTTGGGGTGGAAAATGTGGACTAAGTAAGAACAAATGAAGACGCTTCCTGAATACACAAAATTACGATACTATTATTCCGTACGCAAAGTTACATTGTTTATAGTCATTCATTCAATGCAAACGAGCGATATGATGGAAAGCCGTAGCTCAAATCGTCCGTAGTACCAGGGACTCAGGCAACTGCAGCTTTTCAGTGAACACTCTTCCTTTTAAACCACGTTTAAGGAGGACTTGTGGAAACACCAGACACCCAACAAAGAGAAGAGTTTGTTCCTCAGTGTTTAAAATATTTTTTATAAATAAAAAATATGACGCCACAGTACAGTATAGAACGTAATATCAATAATTATTAGTTTTATGGATAGTCTCGTTTAAAAAAATGGTAGAGTGTGGGGCGTGGGGTGTAAAATATTTGTTCGTAAGTGAAAGTCGCGCATGATAGCGCGGTCCCATCAATCATTTATCCGCGACTCGCTTCCGACGATACCGAGGAAAGCTCTAAAGCAACGCCACACCGATAATGTATTACTTACGTTTAAAAACTCCCCTACCCCGCTATTATTGTTACGAAGCGTGCAAACAAAATAGATTGATACTGGATCTCGATAAGCTCAAATTGAGTTTCTTTTTTCACAAATTTTATCTGTATCAAAATAAGGTACGGGCGCGCTTTCTTCTACAAAACTCTGTTGTTGTTATTAAAAAAGTTTTTAGAATCTCTTGCATTTTCATTATCGAGGTAACGTGAAGAAGCTATAATGTTGTGGAGTCAACTGAAGTATTGTTAAATCACTTGTGCCTCGAGTCTGCACGTAGGCAAGCTTGTACAGAGAGATGGCAAAAGTTTCCATCCACATTTATTTAAATCCACATTTATTCTCAGACACAAGCGTGACGCCTTACCAATTTTGTGTTAGCTATTATTCTACTTGTAAACTCAAAGACCAGAAAATCTTTAATAAAATCTATCCGCTTTACTATAAAAATGAAATATATTTCTTGCCGTTTAACTTTGAACTAATGTTAGTAGGTAATACAGCCGCATTGCACAGATGTAACTAGTTGTAGGTGTGAGCGTTACGCAGTTTGTTAGTGGCTCCTAGCACTCAGCCGGGATGCTGGTCCGTGGGTGAGTGCGATCCAATTTGTGCAAGTTGCGCGAAACGACACCCAGAAGAGCATCGTATGATAAACCACAAGCACACTCGCCGGCGACCCAGCCATTCCAGTTTGCTCAAAAAGTTTGGGTTATCAATCAATATTACTTTCCCATGAATTTACGTCGCAGTTGTTATCCTCCAATAACAAACGGTGAATTGTTTCCTCTTATCGCTCTCGAAACGTCTCCTGACAGTTTTAAGCTTATTTTATTTTGTAGAGTACAATAAGTAAGGGTTAAAGAAGGTGTATCGTCCTTGTTACTCAGTGAGTTCTTACAATCTCGCCGAGCAGCTAGCTGGGACGACGCTCCTAATGGACCAATATATCAAATAGGATTAACTATAAATGTGAGTAGCGCAGTCGCCTGATACTTTTTTGTGTTACATGAATAGATGGTTGGATTGATTTTTGGGACGATTGCACATAACTAAAAAGTTTTACTTAAAATTTACCTAGCACTAAACTTAAATTGTCTGTTTGGCCCATTGGTTGACTGGTAGAGATTGCCTTACGGCATTAAGTTCACCATTTGCACTTACTTTGTGTATTGTGCAATTAAGTTTAAATAAATAAATATTCACTTTAAAAAAAACACTTATTTGATTTAAGGTATTTTTTCCATACTATTTTGACATGAATTTGTCGATGTTCTAACTCTTCGCGTCAAATGTAGAATGTAGGCACTTATGATTTTTATATAAAAATTAATATTAGCGTTAAAGATAATCACGCAATTATGTTTGTCGACAGTCTAAGGTCCTTAACGTAATAAACGATTAACTAAATTCGACAGTGACCCAAAATGCTTGGGAGGGTCAATTTCAACATTTGTGATTTTCGTCTCATTTCGGTGTAATTTTTAAGTTTTGTATATTTCTGAACGATTTTTATTTTAAATTACGCATTGAAATATATTCTAGACGTAATGTTACTATTTTGACATGAATTTGTCGATGTTCTAACTCTTCGCGTCAAATGTATAATGTAGGTACTTATGATTTTTATATAAAAATTAATATTAGCGTTAAAGATAATCACGCATTTATGTTTGTCGACAGTCTAAGGTCCTTAACGTAATAAACGATTAACTAAATTCGACAGTGACCCAAAATGCTTGGGAGGGTCAATTTCAACATTTGTGATTTTCGTCTCATTTCGGTGTAATTTTTAAGTTTTGTATATTTCTGAACGATTTTCATTTTAAATAACGCATTGAAATATATTCTAGACGTAATGTTAAGGGGCACGCAATATCATGAATAGTTTATGAGATATACGAGATAGAATATTTTATGACACACCGGAATGATTAATATACACCGAAATGATAAAATGTACCCACCGAAGTGATAAATACCGACTGGAATGATAGAAAAGACCACAGAAATGAGATCTTATCCACCGGAATGAAAAAGTTAATAATCTAAGTGAAGCTACTTTTGTATCATTCCGGTGTTGCTTATCATTCCAGTGGGTTATTCATACACCGGAAACATCGGAATGAGAACATGGGAATGATAAAAACTGAACAAAAATATTATTTTAGAAAAAAAGTCCTCTTTTCTTAAACTAACGTTACTCCAGAAGGAAGAAACATGACGTACGTGTTGTATATTAATCTTAAATAAAACAAATAAAAAGCACCAAAAATAAATCGAACGTCGGAATGAGATTTTTTTTGTCCCCACCCCACCGAAACCAAATACTTACCTTTACCTAAAAAAGGCACAACTGCTCGTACCAAACTCTTGCGTGTGACTAACTCTAGGAGTGCGCGGGTGATGGGTTGCGTATATATTGAAGCTTAGCAGATATAACGCACATAATATTTGTCGGTGGTAATGAGAACGTTTCTCCGGACAAACGTATTTACTCGTACCAGACGGTATGTGTAATAGATTTAAAAAAAAGTAAGGGCTTCTTTTTGTACATTGACTATATAGTATTTAAACTAAACGTTTTTCATAATCATAAATAGTATTCAATTTATTCCATGTTTTGCATTCAAAACGGGGTTGCGGACAGCCCACCGTGATGAGAAATAAATCAATAAATCAATAAATCAATAAATCAGGTACAATCTCACACAAATTAACCTAGTCCCAAACTAAGCTCTAGGCTTGTACTATGGGCACCAGGCAACGATATACATACTTATATAGAGAAATACATACTTAAATATATAGAAAACATCCAAGACTCAGGAACAAATACTCGCGCTCATCACACAAATATTTGCCCATACCGGGATTTGAACCCGGGACCGCTAGCTTCGTAGGCAGGGTCACTACCAACTAGGCTAACCGCGTCGTCAAATGAGGTCTTAATTATTATTTTTTTATTATTATTTATATTGATATTTTAATTCTAATTATTGCCCGAACTAGGCTACTGCGTGAAGTTTTCAGAAAAAATAGCAGTTTAATATTTAAACTTTGCTCACCCACGTTTTCAGCTCCGCCACCTTAAATTATTGCTTGGGAAATTGACCCGGGAGCTCTATTTGATTATAGCTTAATAAAGTAATTACGCAATATGGCTTCTTACGGGATATTTGGCACGCAGTTAATGCGCGGAGGGCAGTCTGACACGCAGACCTCTCCCAGACACCCGTCCGTGAGGCTCCTTGATTAAAACTCGGCATAATAAACTGTGAAACAATTTCTTCGTCGTCTCGGGAGCATCGCGACATTGAAGCGTAAAGATGAAACTGTCTGATTTTGAGATGATGCTGTGCGAAGCCAATATTATATTTATCGTGTCTGGAGATGGCGGGATATGAAAAACTCTGACTGGCGTAATTCTACTTGATATTTTATATTACTATCCACCCAGTCTCGCTTCGTTTGTATTTAAGTAAAAATATATATGTCCATCTTAAAAGTCCATTCAAAATACTGGTAAAATAATATTTGAAATCCTCCTACGTCCAAACATACTAACTTACGAACTTTACCTTTTTATAATATTAGTTTACTAGATTAATGTAGATTTATAGGTTGTTTGCAGTAAATTGTATGAAATAGGTAATCGATTAATTAAACATACCTAAATAAGTTTACCGCGATTGATTACTTTGGATTTTGTGATGTTTTTTATCTTATCTTGGAAAGTAAGCCAAAAGTGATTTAACGACTTATATTATGAGTTGATGTATCAGTTGTAAGTAGAAAAGACACCTAGTGAGTATACTCGAACAAACTCCGATATCGCCCAACGAAAGCAATTTGAATTTTTCGACATTACCTGGCAATCTGAATTTCCAATGCACAAGGCTTCCCCTTATATACAGCATCTTCGGTAAATTAATTTTAATAATTTAATACTGAGAGGCAGACGGAGAGAAATGAATATTTTCCTTATCGTCCTGGCACGTCATTAGGCAGTATTCTGTTTGTAACCTGTACACAAAATCATATCCTATTTAAATTCTACAGACAGTCCTAATAGCCTAACCCTTGCACAGCTGCGAGGGTTGGACTTTCACAATTTTAAATTAGTACGTGTACGGTACGTAGCCGACTCCAGCTGAGTACGTTAGGGGACCTCCTTATTATATTGTACTTTACTCGTATAAAAACAAGAAAAAATATGTGAGTTGAAAACATGTCTTTGATGAGTTGCTTAAATGTACTTATTTTGATATGAGGATCTACGGCAGGCGGTTTTTTAAATTATTAAAAGAACGCCCGAAAAAAAAAGCTCATATTTTAAGTAAAGGACCTATTAACCTAGTAGTATTTCCAGTGGTAATTCGGAAATTAATACTTAATTAAGTATTTAACCACGTGTCCCCTTGTTTTGCAGACACTCATTTCATCGAATGTGTCGTTTCACCGAATTTCATTTCATAGAAAGATAATTTCTGCTGAAACCTTATTGTTTTCAGGTTATCTAAAGCATGGGTTTCGTAGGTTAGGTTAGGTTAGACCTGTGACCACAAAACATTTTAACTCGTGCACGTGGAAATACCTATAGATTAAATGAAAATTCGGCGAAGTAAAACATTCTACGAAATGAGAGTCGGCGATTCAAGTAATGTAACTAAAGAGCTTTAAAAATAAAGCCCAAAATATTGAAGTATTACACAATGGTTCCAATTTTTGGAGGTTACTAAATAGTAGTAGGTACCTACAACTATACCAACATCATTTTTTTTTTATTAACGCTTAAGACGTTTCAGAGAAAAGTGTATGCAGAAATGACTAAAAAATAATATATTTATGCGCACGCGTAGGTCATTCCTTTAAATTAAACAAACGTAGCGATGCGTTAAACAATAAGAACAAAACCCTAAAAGCCAGATAATAAAACGCCGACTTACTTTGTAAAAAAAACTCCGCTGTCATTGATATTCAACTCAAACATGATTGTCATGAGTCGATTTTTTTCCCGAGAAAAGTTTCAAATAATCCTGATCCATCGTTACATAAAACTTGTAAGTTGTTCGCGTCTCGGCGGATAATCGAGTTTATACTTGGAGGGGCCGCCATCAATCATTTATTCCTCCGTCCGCGATGGATCCGTCCCGCGCGACGCGCAAAAACTTTAAAGTGCTCCGAGTAACTGTGACGTATCGCACTCACTCATTCGCGACCTACATATTAGCGTGTAGCACGGTGCATGGATACCATTGATTAGCACGGATTTGAACTTTACGATAATTGAACGTAGCTATTGAAAACAAGCAAGGCTCTACCCTAAACTAACGCCATGACGCGTTTGCAAACTGACTAAGTACACCGATCTCTACATCATCCAAAGACAAATACCTACTTAATAGACAGAACAGAATTATATTAAAGATAGCATGTATGTATTCTGACCGAAAATAATAAACGTTTGAAAAGGAAAATGTCCTTCCTGTTGCGCCGTAATCCCCTGCAATAAAACGAAACCAACGCAATAAACTTCCTCAACAAGCGTATGATGAGTATCCGCAAAATGCATATAACATAAAGAAGTAAGACAGATCTCGAATAGTCGACTAACTCGTGAGTGTTTTACGAGCACTCGGCTTCCGCGCGGGACGAGTATCGCATCGAGTGCCACTCGGAACATGACAATGTCGGATTTGATCGCGGCGGGCATACTTTGATGGGCGGTTAAAAAGTTTACTTATTTAAGGGCTTAATTGATATTGCATAAGCCGTAAGCGTGGCGGCAAACAATCGATTTGTATAAAATCACAAAGTTATTGTTCGTTTACAATTAAGATATGCCCGGCCCTCTATTCCTCATTGTTTTGATCCATCTTAATTTAGAGTGGGTGGCCAAATAAATAATAATTATTTAATTTTGATTAATAACAAATTATTTGATTTTAATTAATCAATTTTTTTTATTATTTACTTTAAAAAAATGTTATTAGCCATGTAGTCCTATATTGTGGTATTCGTCAAGAAACAGTTATAGATACGTGAGACATTTGCTATGGCCATAGTAAAAGTGACTTTGGTTCCAGTTTCAATTTAGCAATATGATATCAAAGCAAGAACGATGTAGAACAGAGGCCTTGGCATGATAAAACAATCTACCATCCTATACGGAGTTCTGTGACAAGAGTGTTGGTTGCTGCACGTGTCGATTATTTTGTTGCGTTTTTTAGTGCCTCAGTGGTGTTGAAGAGCTCGGTGGAGTGGTCATCGCGAGCGGCGGCCGACACTCTTGCCTCTGATCTCGGAGAATATAACACTCTAAATGTTTTAATAACATTTTCAAGAACCGATCACATGTATCCTCAAACTTTGACATTGGCAGAATTGTCCTCATGGACGGACGCCATTTTAACAAAAAATTGAATTGAATTGCCATCCTATACTATTAAACGAGATACATCTGTATTATATATACAGGGTGTCCCAATATCAGTAACCCACATTGACACCGGAGGTAGACCAGCCTAAGACGGACCGAACCAGACACTTTTTTTTCCTTTGCTTTTTTTTTTACTTTTGTTTTTTTTCTTTAACGGAGTGGAAATGCGTTACGCATTGTCCCCACACCGAACCAGCCTGACATGATCTTAGTAAAAATCGCATGGTTTTCAAGATTTGCCAGTTTAAAGTTCTTTTCTAGTACAAACTTTAAACTGACATATCTCGAAAACCATGCGACTTTTACTGAGGTCATGTTAGGCTGGTTCGGTCCGTTTTAGGCTGGTCTACCTCCGGTGTCAATGTGGGCTACTGATATTGGGACACCCTGTATTTGTACTCACGTTCTCGAAAACGGCTCAAACGATTTCGATGAAGAGTGCGACGTGAGGGTTCACGGGGGCGAAAATTCGATCTAGCTAGGTCTCATATCTGGGAAAATTCGTTCACCCCGTATTTTCACGCAGAAAGATTTCCCGCGTAATATGGTTCGTAATATCGGGGCCGCTGCCGCTGTCTGAAAAGACTGATGGTTAGAGCAGAGATGGTTCGAAGCATTGGATCGTTTTTTTTTTTGTTTTTGTATAGAAAATCGATGAAAATTCGGTTTTGACCCGAGCGACGACGCTCGGTCTCCCGGGTACTACTTACGAGTATTAATCGATAAGTGCACCAATGAAAAAAATGTGGTTAAAACTGAAATCTGTATTTTATTTTATCGACTACTTAATACCTGTACCTATTATTTCGCTACTCCAAAAAATAAGTATAAACATAAACTATTTTTTGGCCAGAAATTTGTTTTTAGTTCTCTAAACATATATTTTAAAATATATACACATAAATATATCTTTGCACTCATTTCAGTCAACAAAGTATCGGGAATGGATGATTTGTTTATGGTTCCAAATTCAAATTTTTGTTTTTTTTGTTGTTGTTAGATTGGCACAACTGTTTTCTATTTTGGCGCGGAGTTTGAGTTGCATCTGTTATTTATATTAAATACAGTGCTGTTTTTAGTTATATCATATCTAGTGTGTATTGCGAATTTCATAATGGACAAAAACATTGAACAAAGAGTTTGTCTTAAATTTTGCATCGCCAATGGAATTTCGTGTTCGGAGTCACTGAAAATGTTACAGAAGGCTTACGGTGATTCGACTTTATCAAAAACACGTGTTTATGAGTGGTACAAAGCGTTCAAAAGCGGTCGAGATGTGATGGAAGATTTGCCTCGCTCTGGTAGGCCATCAACGTCTGCAACTGAAGTTAACATCGCAAAAGTGAAGGAAATAGTGACTGAAAATCCTCATTCAACTTTGAGAGAGATAGCCGCCGAACTTTCTGTATCTCACGACTCGATCCGTACTATTTTAACTAATCATTTGGGTATGAAACATGTTACCGCTCGGCTAGTCCCAAAAGACCTGAATTTTCTCCAAAAACTCAATCGCATGAGAGTCGCTGAGGACATGCTAGAACGAGTCAATTCCGACCCAACATTCATGAAACGCATTGTTACTGGTGACGAGACGTGGGTTTACGAGTTTGACATGCAAACTAGTCAACAAGCTTCGGAGTGGCGCCTTCCAACTGAGCCGAAACCGAAGAAACCACGCCAAAGTCGATCAAAAGTCAAAGTCATGTTGACTGTTTTCTTTGACTATCGCGGTGTTGTGCACTCGGAATTCTTGCCGGAAGGTCAAACGGTAAATAAAGAATATTATTTGAGCGTTATGCGGCATTTAAGAGAGCAAATTCGACGAAAAAGGCCAGATTTGTGGAATGAAAATTCTTGGATTTTGCACCACGATAATGCGCCTTCGCACAAGGCCATCATTGTGAAAGAATTTTTGACCAAACACTCAACAAATACCATCGAGCAACCACCATATTCACCAGATATGGCTCCTGCCGACTTCTTTCTTTTTCCTAAACTCAAATTACCACTTCGTGGCACCCGTTTTCAATCGGTAGAAGACATAAAGGAGAATTCGCGCCGAGAACTGAATTCAATTCCGGAAACAGCGTTTAAAAAATGTTTTGATGATTGGATTATTCGTTGGCGTAAGTGTATCGTTTCTGAAGGAGCATACTTTGAAGGTGATAAAATAAATTTGGATGATTAACAAACAGTTTGTGTATTATTGATCTTTTCCCGGTACTTTCTTGACAGAGTAGTAATTCACACGATTTGAATGAATAATTTTTTACAGTTAAGTAAACATACTTGTCGATAAATTATTGTAAACAAAGTATAAAAAAAGCCAGTCAAGTGCGAGTCAGACTCGCGCACCGAGGGTTCCGCACAAACTTGTAGGCATGTAAATGCAGTATAAACTGATACGCAATAAGTATGCACTTTCGTAATTAGTGAGTGTCAGTTTATACTGGACTTTTTTTTTATGTGATGTAACAACAAATTAACGGTTTTCGGATTTTTTCCTTTACTTGTGCTATAATATAAGACATTGCTTCTTGCCAAATTTCATGATTCTAAGTCAACGGGAAGTACCCTATAGGTTTTAATTCCCTTGAGATTCCCTTCCATATGCGGCTATCTTTTGATTGCGTTGACTTAGATGTTTGATTTTTTCACTGATCCAAGGGATTGCAGACCTAAGTATTTGATATGAATTTCAACTTGACACCTCCATGTTTTTCTGAGAAAAAGGGTCTTGACAGCCACACAGACAGACAGACGGACAACAAAGTGATCCTAGAAGGGTTCCGTTTTTTTCATTTGAGGTACGGAACCCTAAAAAGCCATATATTTTATTTTTGATATCAAAACTTGTTTGCTTACAAAAAACTACACAACGTCATTGCAATATCAAACAGTTTTACGACATTCACCTGTGTCTGTTGTTAGCAAGAACATTCTAATAATACGGCGAGACAATTCCGTTTGAGTTTTAATTGCAAACAACGCTTCCTGAAACTCTAACAATACGGCATCATAAAAATTAAATTACGGCGGATCTCTGGGGAGGTTTCAATTTTCAAGCAAGGAGGTAGTCGGGCGCCGAGTCTTGCAAAATAATATTGCATCCGCAAGTACGGTAAACAGAAACAGCCGGCCGCGTCGGTTAGCGCCGTAATTGCTTGCACGAAACCTTATTATTTACCTAATCACAGTATTATTTAATTTGCGTTTAAGAATTATGATGCGTGTTCTTTTCAACGATAGCATATAATTATACGAGGAAAGAGAGCAACTTTAGTGCAGATTCTTTTATCACCATAGGAAACTGTTTGAACAAACAGCTATCGCGTCAACATTTGTCTCTGTTAATTTGACGTCGGTTTGACCAATAGCGTCATTTATTTGGTTAACTATATTAAAATTACATGAAAAATTGCCTAGTATGATAACTACAACACTTTGAATTTGTTCTTAAGATTTTACTTCTGTCATCACAGATTAGTATTAATTGGTTTTTTATCGGTGCTCCTTGAAAAAAAATTATTATTTAGCGAATGACTGTGTCGTGTCATCGAATTTCATTTCATCGAAAGCTAATTTCTGCTGAAACCTTATTATTTTCAGGTTATTTTAAGCATGGGTTACGTAGGTTAGGTTAGGTTAGACCTGTGACCACCAAAAAATTACAACTCCTGTACGTGGAAATGCCTGTCGATGAAATGAAAATTCGGCGAAGTAAAACATTCTATGAAACGTTTGTCGATATTTCAAAGGTAAACCGTTTTTTATTCGTTTTGAGTCAAGAGTCTCCCCAAAAACCATCACCACAGCTTACCGCAAATAACATTTGTTATTTTTAGTTTGCCAAATCTCCAAATGTGTGAATTTAATAAAACAAATGTTTGACGTGATTCAAGAGGTAAATATATCAAATTACAACAGAAAAGGAAATGTTAATTTGAAACTGTAAAGAGTACCCTAACGGCGGCCCAGACAGGAGGGAAAATTAGAGGGAATGGAACATAGTTTACTTTAAGTTAAACTTATTACGGTCCTCCAGAAACAAGCACTCGGAGGCCCGCTCGGCGGGTCAAGTGCCCAATTTGTCACCCGCGCAAACTTCCGGCGACTTCGGCCCGGCCTTGTTCGATTCCATTAAACTTTCAAGACCTTTTGAAGCTATTTTCTTGTTTGAATCGAGATTTGCCTAGTTCATTTCCATACTCTAGAGCGCAGCTCGACGTCCTCATCGACCCAAACGCCCTTAAAATAAACGTTATTACCCTGACGTAACCTTAATCTCTCTTTAATATAAATGTTTTATCGCTCTCCAATTTCATTAAAATGTCTACGAACACTTTATTGATACCTATTCGTGCGCCGAAGTGCCTTTCCTGAGTGAAAGGACAAATCAAAATAAAACTCTCTCCGGGACACTTACAATGCGCTATCATAAAAATTAAATTACGGTAGAGTTTCTGTGTAAGTGCGCGCCATTACCGGCGGGCGCGGCGCGCGGGCGGCGCGCGGGCGGCGCGCGGCGGGCACGCCACATCAAAGCGCCTCATCCTGCGCCGGGCTCTCCTCCAAATCAAATTTAGCAGCTTTCTTCTTTCGTCATGGTCCTGAAGCGCCACTGAGTATATAACCCGACGGATGCCCGGCTCCCTGACATGAGACGCGGCGGAGTTACTTTCCGCTACTTTCGATATTTTCACAATTCTTTGCCTACGGCACTTCTTGCCTTGATGCTTTCATGTTATTTTCATAGATGTAAATAGTACGTATATATTTGTACATACAAAAACATTTTGATCTAGGCACCTAAAAATCATTGCCTCTGTAAAGGTAATGTATTTAAAATGTAAATTAAAACGAATTTTGATTGTAAATTGTTTAAGTACTTATACCTATAAGCTTGACATGTAAAATATTGTTTTTTAACACAATTGCTCAAAAAGTGGTACTTTTCGTAGCTGTATATCGTGCGGAAAGTTGGTTTTCGCGAACTAGTGCTTTTTACTTTTCCAATTTTTTTAAATTTATTATTGTTCCAATTCATGACTACTTATTGATGAGTGTTAATATTAGTTTCCTATAAACATCGTAATCAACATAAAAACCTACTGTTAATGTAAGAATACGAAAAATATATATATTTCATATTTTATTACTTACCTCTTCATCATTATAACACGTTTATTTTTTAATATTGAATATTGAAAAACCGTTCTTAATAAGTTGTCTGAATGGAATGGAACAGCTGCCGAAACGCCTGTTAAAATTTTTGACATTATGAAGAGGAGTTTTTTTTTTAAAATGATTATGGCCTGGATGCTTGAAGTCCTTTAAGCCATGCGTTTTTTTCTTACTGCAAGCATATTTTTAGTTTCCAAAGGCAACATTCGATATTGTTTTTATAAATATACGATACACAAATAATAGTAAATAACAATAATTAGGTAATAATAGTACAATGTTTTATATTTACAATTGTTTATGTCTTATAGAACATGCATTTGAAAAAAAACTTTCATTGAAGTGGGTTCAATAATAATAAAATCCATTCTAGTCGAATAAAAGCTAAAAAAAACACCTCTTCATAATGCCAAAAATATTCACTACGAAAGATCGAACTTACAACGAGTTTGTTTACCAATCTTAAGTTTTCAAAAAGTTGCTTATAAAATGAGTGAATCAGAGTTTGAAATTGATTTATTTTTTCGCAACTGTGTTAAAAAACGTCGTTCGATACACGTGCGGAAATGTCATTCTTCACTCGTCCCGAGTCCCGAGTCAGATATCTCGGTACTCGTGAAGTAATGACATACTTTCCGCACTAGCATCGAAATGTACTATTTTACCAACAAAAATATCATATCATATTGAACATTCCAATTTGATAGTTTTCTCTTAATTTCTTAATAGTCGTCAAGGTTATACAATAACGAAATATTACTACTACCATACAAAAACAATGAGCACGTGATTTGTCATTTCGGCTCAAACTCATATTTTGCCAAAAAAAAAAACACCCTTCAAACTTGTATATTTCTCATTCATGTTTTTTTTTTAAAAATATGAGTTTTTTTTTGAAAAACAAAAAACAACTGTTGTACTTTCATTAATTGTATACACTAATATGACGTGCTACTTTTTTTCTGAATCACTTCTTATAAAATATAATTAAAGCTCAGACTGCTGTTGTAAGATTCGTGGTAGGTTCAATTTCAAATGGATGTATAATTACATTCCTTCGAATTTGAACCTGCTCAAGTGCTTGTCAGTTTCTCCGAAATGATGTCTCTGTTTCTTTTCGGTTTAATCAATATGTTTTATTTTTTTTGTTCATAACGTACCTAATTAATGAATTAAATGAGTAATTGTAAGATGAGTAATCTTAAGCAGTATATTTAATATAAGTTCTCATAGCGCCGTAAACTGCAGAGCCCGTGAGTATTTTGAGTTGATTTAGACTAGACTAGCTTTTGCCCGCGCTCCCGTCCGCATAGAAGTCATTTGTCGGTGCTCCCTCGGGAACTGTCTATTTTTTCGGGATAAAAGTAGCCTATTTGCTAACTATTCCAGACTATAATCTATATCTATGCCAAATTTCATCCAGATCCATTCACCCGTTCTGGCGTGATTGAGTATCAATCCACCCAAACTTTCACATTGGTTTATCTATATATATAAAAGGCAATGTCCCGGTTGACTGACTGACTGACTGACTCATCAACGCGCAGCCCAAACCGCTGAAGATAGAACTTTGACATTTTGAGGCGGAGTTCAGTTTGCATTGTAGGCGTCGTTTAAGAAGGGATTTTTCGAAATTCAACCCCCAAGTGGTAAAAATGGGGGGTGGAAGTTTGTATGGAAGTCATTCATTTTTGAAGTTAGAAACGTGCAAATTAGTACATATGTTACAGTTAACAAATAAAATAAACTACTTTCGGCGATTTTGGATAAACTACCCCTAAGGGGTAGAAATGAGGGGTCAAAGTTTGTATGGGAGTTCAGTCGTTTTTCAAGTTAGAAACGTGGAAATTAGTACATAGACTACAGTTAACAAATAAAAAAAACTACTTTTAGCGATTTTGGATAAACTACCCCTAAGAGGTAGAAATGGGGGGTTAAAGTTTGTATGGGAGTTTGGTCGTTTTTCAAGTTAGAAATGTGGAAATTGGTATATAGGCTACTGATAACAAACAAAGAATACAACTTTCGGCGATTTTGGATAAACTACCCCTAAGGGGATGAAATGGGGAGCGGTAATCTGTATGGGAGTTTGGTCAATTTTGAAGTTAGAAACATGGAAATTGGTATAATATACGATATTTAGCGATTTTGGAAAAACTACCCCTAATTTGGGGAAATTAGGGGAGGAAATTTGTATCAGAGTTCGGTCAATTTTGAAGTCAGAAACGTGGAAATTGGTATATAGGCAACTGTTAAAGGCTAAGGGGATGAAATTAGGGTGGTAATTTGTATGGGAGTTTGGTCAATTTTAAAGTTAGAAACATAGAAATCTGTTTATAGGGTACTGTCAACAAATAAAAAATACTTTTAGTGATTTAAGATATACTACTCCTAAGGGGTTGAAATGGGGGGTTAAAATTTTTATAGGAGTTTGGTCATTTTTGAAGTTCGAAATGTGGGAATTGGTATATAGGCTATTGTTAACAAATGAAATAAACCAATTTCGGTGAATTTGGATAAACTACCCCTAAGGAGATGAAATGGGAGGCTAAAGTTAGTATGGGAATTTGGTCATTCTTGAAGTTAGAAACGTGGAAATTAGTATTCTTATAGGCTACCTACTGTTAACAAATAAAAAAAAACTTTCGGCGTTTTTATGTGATGAATTGGGGTTTACAGTTTGTACGGGAGATTGGTCGATTTTGAAGTTAGAAACGTGAAAATGAGTACCTATATAAGCTTTTGTTAACAAATAAATGAAATACTTTTGGCGATTTTGGTTAAACTACCCCTAATGAGATAAAATTATTAAGGGGTTCAAATTTGTATAAGAAATTGGTCGTTTCTGAAGTAAGAAATGTAACCATTGGTATTATAGGCTACTGTTAAAAATACTGTTTTCACTGAATTTGGATAAACTACCCATAAAAGGATGAAATGGGGGTGATCATTTGTAAAGAATTTTGGTCAATTTTGAAGTTAGAAACGGATAAATTGGTATATAAGCTACTGTTTTACTTAAAACTTTTGGTGATTTAGGAAATAAACTACCCTTAAGTGAGTGAAATGGGGGTTGGAAATTTGTATGAACGTTCGGTCAATTTTGAAGTTATAAACGTAGAAATTGGTATATAGCTAGGTACTGTTAATAAATTAAAAATACCACTGATTTCTGATAAGCTACCCCTAAGGGTATGAAATGGGGACTGGAAGTTTGTATGGGAGTGAAGTCATTTTTGTCATTTTTGAAGTTAGTTATATGGAAATTGGTTTTTAGACTACTGAATATAAAATGTGAGTTATGGCGTTTTTGGAAAATCTACCCCTAGAAGGCCGAAAAGCGTTTGAAAATTTGTATGATTCAAAGTTTCTATCCCTTCATGATACATAACGAAATTTTTATCTTACTTTTTAACTAAAATACTGACTCTCCGCAGACGAAGTCGCGGGCGGAAAGCTAGTAATATTAGGATTACATAGCACAATGTCCCAGATGAGTCGAGAAAACAAGACACGGCGAGTGATCAATAATCCCAAAAAGAAAGTTAATAAAAAGAGTTCGTTTATCAAAGTCCAAAGAACCGCTTTTTTCATTTAGATGAAATTTGTTTTATTTATGTTAATCGCTAAGTAAATTAACGAAAAAAAAGTCTTCAAAAATCCACTGAAAAGGGTTAAATAAATACCGACCTCCTAGGAATTGCCTATTTAGTGCTCATTAGGTACATGAAATATATATCCGGTGTCAAGTAGGTATACACAATAGCAATGAAACATGATTCTTGCCACCGACTTCGATATAATATTTCATATACTTAAGCACTAAATAGGCAATTCCTAGGAGGCCGCTCTTTATACCCTTTCAGTTTTAAGTTTTATTTTTTGTTAAACATTTTTTTTAGTTTTTTAGTGATGCACCTAAATATGAATATATGAAACAATAGCAATTTCTCATCACCCTTAACAAAAACCAATGTCATCTGTGTTTTGCAAACGAAATTTTCTAACAACTTGAATGTTAAAGCATAAAGCCTTTATCTTAAAGTATTGGTTTACAGTACTTACTGCGACCTTGACTTGTTTTCTCTTTAAAGGTGATCTTTTTGTGGGTAAGCAGCTTAAAAACAACCTCGTCAGACAGACTTTGTACAATCAAACCTTACCAAAGTACATAATAAAGTGTAGGTTGAAAGTCTTATAATAGTATGCTTTTGACCTTGTATCTATTCTAAGGTCAATGTTAATTTATTAGATTACCTTTGTAAGATGTTACTGAAATTTTACTATTTTTGAATAAAGTATCTTTAAAATTCTTAATTGGATAAAACTTAATGATTATGATAATTAATTAAGTTAATTAAAATATTTAAAACTGAACTATTTCGATAAATAACGTGGCTTGTATAACTAATGAAATCTATCTCATTTACGAATACAAATTTATTTTGCCATATTTATTTTTAAGATACAAAATAGTTTTTGAACAACTTGTTCGCTAGATAAAAACGGACAGCGGTAAAAAATCACAGCAAAGTGTAAACAAGAAAGAGAACGTCAAAACGAGACGCAAAAGGAATTAAAGTCTGAGTTCTTTACGTACATGCGCCTCGGGCATAGCGAGATTAAGTGGCTAATTTGTCAGCGAGAGCAAACTCGGAGCCGCGGACTCGTGCGGACGCTGCAATTCGATTAAACTTCCCCGAAGTACTTACAGAGTGCGGCCTACGCCTATTTAGCAGCCCGATGTACATATACGGCGGAAATTTAATTAGCTAACTCATCAGCTGAGTACTCCGGAGATTCTGTAACCCATGCGTGCATCAAACGCGGAATTAGCCCTTCTCTTGATGTATTGCGTTTTTGTTTTTTTCTGTTTTAGTTGCTTACTTCGAAGTAGAAGTACTCGAAAAGCTGCAATTTAAAATTAAGTCTTATAAAGTAAATAAAAAGATTATTACGCGATAATGTTAAGGTTGATTATTATAATCAGAAACTAAGTACGTGCTTCAAACCAAGAAGGCTAAAATTAATACTTAGATACTATAGATAGCTCCAGAAAAATTAACAAATACCGCTACACGAAACCGTCCTACTATTAACCTAAACCACATTTTTGTAGAGCCCTTATCTTCAAACTTAGATTAAAGGAAACTTCGCTTACCAACTTTGTTGACTAACAAACTACGACAAAAATCCACTAGTTTAAATTTAAAAAGAGTAAGTTAATTACAAAAGAAACTTTTCGCAGTTAGTCTAGTCTGCGTTTGATATTCGTGTTTTTTAATAAAAGATATGAGTCAATAGTAAGATTTCATATAAATTGGTGTATTTCGTATTACAGCCTTAAGTAAACTTTATGGTATTGTGGTTAGCCACTTTGTATACTTAACGCTTTCATACATGTCATGTCTACTATTATATTGTTGTACTATTGTATTGTATATCACACCGCATATAAGCAATAAGAACGCGGTAATTATAATATTTTCAAAAAGTACGTTTTTTTTTAATGTTTGCGAGTGCATACGGGCATTTCAAGTATTTAATCTATCACAGTTGTCCATGTCCGTGATATTACTCGGACATGGACAAGTCTTTGGACAAGTCTTCATGGACATAGTCTTTGACATCCTTCCACCCGACTTCAAAAATATGTTGAGAACTTTATAATAAGTCGTCTTAGTCATAATACATAGTTTCATAGTAGATGAAAACAAAAAGAGGAAGATACGTGACCGGTGCGCGGGCTTGAGCACCTAAATATAGGCGCTGAGCGCCTATGTTGAGTCAGTTGTCCGGCCGTCACCGATCTGTCAACACGCGCGACGTCGTCATTATTGTGAGACATATGGCTGTCTCACTTACGCGCATGACGTTAGTCCATCAATTTATCATTATTGCTCCTTAGTGCATGTTTACAGCTGTGTGTGTGGAATTTGCGAATAGAGGTCTCACGGCACGCATTATGTCAGTGTCTTGTTTGGCGATAACATGTCTTCCCCTTTTGCTTTAGTCTAAGGTTTCATAATATCTTAGTCTCCAGTACTTAATCATATATTTAAGCCCAATGTTGGCATAGACTATCAAGTTGTGTATTGGTTTCAAAAATATATAAAATTAAACTTTCACCACGATGTCAGTGCTTGCTGGGATTTCCATAGTAGTTAATAACAGGTTCAAGTTGGCCGTTGTTACAGTTATTTTTACGTACCTTCCGAGAGATACAGCCGGTCCGGCTCACCGGGCGGATCGCAGGGCGCCGGCCGGTGGCGCAGCGTGACGTGCAGCGAGGGCCCGCGCGGCGGGACCTCGGGCGGCGCCGGCTCGGGAGGCGAGTCGCACTCGCGCTCGCTGCACTGACCTTTGCTTGAACCTGCAATGTAACAGTGAAATGAATTCTTATGATTTTTGAATTTTGGTCAGCTTGACATACTTTCTTGAAGCAAAGGTGGTTAAAAAGAACTGAAGAAATTATTACAGCTGGGACTTCAGGACCGTTTGGCATTGCTTAAAGATTGACGACCTAACCTAAAGTAGATAAAAATCTATCTTTGCCTCTAACTACCTAGTAAAGTACCTAGTATTTGTTAGTATACCTTCTAGTATACCTTATTTAGCATTTTAATTGGTAATTTTTTTGTGCAAAATTTAACATTTTTAATGTGTAAAATTAAATGCACATGACACTTAGACACAAAATTGTTAAGTATTCTAACAAATAGGTATCCAATTTTAATTAATAGTATATAATATAGAAACCTTTCTAAATAAATATGAATGAAGCAGCCGCTAAACTAAACATTTGTCGGTCTGTCTGTCGGCAGCTAAGACACGTGCGTCAGCCTAAGCGAAACTATGCCAAGCATCCTTATCAAAGGCATGCACCCACCTTCATATTACGCTTATAATAGCTATATAGCTATATACAGAATGCCTAACTGGAATACCTAAAATGGAATCCGAAACAGCTGAATATTACTGAACGTATTCAATGTTTCGTTAGATACGAACCTTCCGTAAAACATTTTGTTTCTATTTGCATGGAACTCTTTCGATATCAATATGATAAGTAAAACGACTTCAAAAATATTGCATCTGCATTTGGGGGCACATATTAATGTCGGGTTTCACCAACCACTTAACAGACGATTACAGCGTTAACAGCTGTCAAAATGTATGAACTAACAGTCGATTAACATTTAACATCGAATGGTGAAATTGGTACTAACGGTTACGTATCAGAACACCAAAAATTGATTCCCCTAATTACAAAATACCTAAGGTCAAACATACCTAATTTTTAAAATACTTAACATCATTTTGCCTAAATATTGAATAACCTAAGTTCACAGTGCCTAAATTTTAATCCCCTAAAGGATAAAATACCTAATGGATTAAATACCTAATGGATGAAGTACCAAACGAACGATTCACCTAAAGTTGATATTTCTACGGTCAATATTCCTATGTAGGTACGGAATACTCAAACTCGAATTACCTAAAGATGAAAATGTAAACCAATTTGTTTAATTAGGTCAATCTCACCTTAAAGGTTAGGTTAGGTTAGAGATGCGTCAAGGCGCAAAGCGCCATAATATAACCACGCGGAATAGGAGTTCCGCGCAGCGGAGCTCCGTCAACTCACCAAACAATGTAGAGATATTACGAAAAATTTTATTATAATCCCTATAAAAAAAGTCTACGAACAAGTCACGCTACGCGGAGCTCCTATTCCGCGTAGTTATGGCGCTTCGCGCCTTGACGCGACTCTAACCTAACCTAACCTATAAGGCGAGATTGACGTAATTAAGCAAATTGGTTTACATTTTCATTGAAGTAAAGAACTGATCTATTTATTAGGGCAGATCTATCATTTTGATGATCGAACGAATTAAATGATACTAGGTAATTATTATACACTTAGTTGAAATAATCGTTAGGTATTTAAAAATTAGGTATTTTGACCCTAAGTATATAGACATTAGGGGAATCAACTTTAGGCAAATTATCCATTAGGTATTTAGTCCATTAGGTATATACACTTAGGCAAAATGATCGTTAGGTATTTTAAAAATTAGGTATTTTGACCTTAGGTATATTGTCATTAGGGGAATCAACTGCGTGTTCTGATATCTAACCGTATTAAAATTTGTAAAGGTTTAAATCACAACATTTCTGTTTTCGAATTTGATTGTTTTAATTTTGGCACAAAAACTAAATTTTGAGCTTTTTTGAGTGACACAGTAAAGGGTAGATACTCAATAATACATATAGTGTTTGAAAAAATGGTGTTATTACAATGCGTCAGGCTGTCGGACCTCAAATTTGATTACATTTATTGCATTTGTTACAGTATAATTTGGGAATCGAACTAAACTATTTTATTGTAAAATAAAAGAGTTTTTCTTTCGAATGAAATCATGACACGTTACGGAGGCGGATATATTACAATGATAAATAGTAATTGCCATTAGATTTTCCACAGTAGGCCAAGTTAAAACTGAAATGGATAAAATCATTTTGTATGATTGTTTGTAAGAATGCTTTTTCTCTGCGCAAAACGAAAAGATATTTTGCATCATGCAGGCATGCGAAAGACTAAAGTTTTACGCAGTATGAAATAATTACAAATGTAGAATAATCATCAAATTTGAACTATAAGTAAGTACGATCAAGAACTTTAATTGCTGCTTTAATTAACTTTAAAGCTGTCACTATGGCAATATGGTATGGTGGTTCAACAATTAAATTAAAACCCGTTCAATATTTGCGAGTAGCATCTATAAAATTACCATTGTCATGGCGGTGGCGGACGTTGTTGTCGTGAGCGAAGTCGTCGGGCCTGCGCGGGCGCCGGGACAGCGTCCCGCCTGTCTCCGGGACAAAAATCTCTTCCCCTACAAGACAAATAGTAATTTTATATCTTAAGATTAGATAAGACGTACCAACTTAAAACTGTTTCTCTCATTCCATTAAGTGCAAAATATTGGTAAATGGGATGTGCCAAGTTTAATAGGTAATAAACAAACTAATTAAACGATTCCATTACAAAGTGTTGTCTTCTTGGAAATAGTTTATTAACTTGCAAAACATCGTCTACATACGTTATACAAGTCTCAAGCTGTTATACAATTGTCGTGCTCCCCACCTTTTGAGTTTCTGTTCCTCCTGAAGTATCTTCGACTGGTACTTTCATGAGGGAACGGCGAAGACTGCCTCTGAGGGCTGCTGACATAGCGCGGCGGCTCCTCCCCGCACTCCGACCCGTATATTCGTCGCTGCTCATCTGCTCAATAAATAAATAACTTTATTAGAAAATAGTAAATACATTTAAGTGGCCTACGTGTGCTCAACTACTTTCTCCAATTTTCTATACAATAAAAAATAAACGAAAGTTACGGGAAACAAATGAAAACTACTTAGTACCTCTTTCTCATGTCCGACAAGTAAATAAATTGTAACGGTGAACCATACATATTTTATTATACATTCCAACAATATTTCAACCCTTTGATACTATATAATCCAGTCGTCGGCCCCGAATCGCAGGCTCATTCGCGCGGTCTCCAAACAAACATAAACAATGTTACTTATTAGGCATGTTTGGCGGAAAATTCTCATCATTCAGCACAAGTAGGCCAGTATTAGGTGTGCAAAAGTTTCGAGTGAAAGTTAGGAATATATGAGGCGGTTTGTTCAGGGTAATTGTAAACAATAACAAACGAATGCCGAGGAAGGCCGGGGCTGCGCCGCGGGCGCCACGCCGCCTCACTACTTCCACAAACAGACTGAACAAGCGAAAGCGACTCACACAAAACCCGAGTTTACGTCAGTAAATATTTTTTCGAGAAAATGTAAGGCTGCCTAAGGTCTATTTGAAAGACTTTAGCAATAATGACTTATTGTTTTTGACGCGTGTCTATAGTTCAAATCGGTGCAAATAGAGGAAAATATCTAGGCTTTGTGAAAGAATAATAAAATAATATATGTACTATTAACATAATACAAAGAAATAAATAAAGCAATTAAGTTTAGTTGACACACTTAAGGATACATTAATTAAAACAGGATAACAAACAAAGCAAAAACAATAAAAAATCACAAACATGGTGCCACTCAACGTAAAGCCGTGCCAAACGACTTCTTTCAACTACATTTCCCAAAGCATCATGATAAGAAGCAGAAACTAGCAAACGAAACAACGCGCCCCGTTTAGGGTAACGGGGTACGCATAAAACTGTTAGAAAGTTTCTAAGTAACGACCGAGTGGAATATGAATTTAGAAAAACCTCGTCCAGATTGAGAAGTTCCGCGATACTTTACAAATTGTTCACAATGTTATTATGGTTTCGAAGAAACATGAATAAATTCAGAATGCGGGGCGCACCGGGCGGGGACCGCGGCGCGCATGTTTTATTGTATCCGTATTTAAAAAGGAAAGTTTACAATGAAACGTCATAGAATATTTATGGTAAACACAATTCTGGACTCCCTCTGTACATAGCCTACATGCAGATAAAATTAAGCCACCCTGGATAATAGGTATTTGTTAACTGTATAGTATTAAGTTAAGTTAGGTCGCTCCTTGGAGCTTAGCTCGCCGTTTATCTCGACGACAACACGGTACAGAAACATGATTTTTGGTTCATATTGTGTTGTTTTTTTACATCAAAAGTAAACTTTCTGAAACGAAAGTCATACTAGTAATTTACTTGATAATTTTTAAAACAGCATATTTCTTATACGAATTTAATCACCAGAATTACAAAGTTATTACTCGCATATGTATGTATAACGGGTAGCTTTTACTTTATCGAAACTCCTTTCATCAAACGTATCATTTCATCGAATTTCATTTCATCAGAAGCTAATTTCTGCGTGCAGGAGTTATAATTTTTGGTGGTGTCAGGTCTAACCTAATCTAACCTACGTAAACCATGCTTAAGATAACCTGAAAACAATAAGGTTTCAGCAGAAATTAGCTTTCGATGAAATGAAATTCGAATAAATGATACGTTCGATGAAATGTGTTTCCATAAATTGATGAAATACCATGTGTATTGGGTGTATTAAAGATTAAAAGATAAGATAAGACAAGCGTTTACTGTCAAACTGTGTACAATGGCTATAACCAACTGCAGTACATGCGCAATACGGCAGTGCTCTTGAGATTCCAACCTAAATTAAATCATAACAAATTGCACTTTGAAATTGTAGAAGATTGAATTAATTGTAACAAGACATCTGAAATAATATTTTTGGGTCGAAAGGTTACATTAATGAAAGCAAAGTCAGCGGGCTGTAGCCTGAGGCCGGTGTTGGAGCTAACCGCTTTAGTTTAGTAAATGATTCTACAAACTCAATTAGCATTAGGCAGGTAACGCCGCAGAAAGGTGTTTTATGCGAAAACCGGAGCGCCAACCACACAACACAATTGTACATTATTTATTTATGTTCATAAGTAGAATATTTATTCCACTTTGAACAACAATGTGAAATCGTCGAATATTTGTTGTTAGTCAAGCATAAAACTGATAACGACAACTCGACAGTGGATACTTATAAAAGTTACGAAAATAAACGGCTTACTTCTAACAAGAACCCAATTAAGCGTCTTTTAGCAAATGTTAACTTGAAAATAATTCAAATAAGCTTTTGAACAGTTCTCGCAAAAAAAACATGTGAAACAGGAAAACAACATGCACGTCCAGGTTATTTGAATTAAACATGTAAGCCAGAAAGCAATACGCCCACTCGATGAAGTAAATCGTCTTGTTGCGGACAGTTTTAAGCATGAAATATAATTTACAGCCAGGTAAGAGACAATAAATACGGTTAGATGAAGCGACCGGTGTGTTTCGTTAGATATGCCCCTGCTTTATTGGGGCGCCGGCCGCTTCCTGCCACTTAAACATGAGAAATGATGTACAATTGTACACCAATTCGATATAGTACTCTAAATAACGCTAACTGACGTTATCAAATAAATTGTGCGGATTATTAAGAAATTTAGTACTGTTCATTCATTAATTATCAACGTTAAAACACCTTCAAAGGTTTCCAAGAATTTATATTGAACCTTACGTTTTCGGTTTAAAATTTAAAATAGCCCGTAGATGAAGTTCACCCGAGGGCATTGCTTCCCTTTCGCATGTTGTAACTGAAGATTAAATATGAAAATTTAATCATGATATTTCGTTAAATCATTTTTGTTTGCCTACAATTGTTTAGTCTGTGAATATGCTAATAAAACAACTGCAAATTGTTCATTTAGGTTAGGGTCAGTAATATAATATCTTACTCTTATGTTTCGATAAATATAATAACAAATAAGACAAGACTTAAGTAACCTTCACCACCAAATATTTGTATTCTATCTATGTGTGTTTAATAACTTTGCCAAGCACAAAATAGAGCATTATGAAACCAGTGAATGAATCGAGCTGAGACGTACTCGTAGCATTCATTTGCAAAGCGCCAAACTTTGACAGGCGAGGTTGCATTTAAATGCCGAGCAGAATCGCGGGTGCGGCCGCCCTTGCAGAAATTTGCATTTTTCTGTCTTTTGTGTCTCAAAGTTGAACCCCACTGCACTTCTAGCACACGCCTATACATTTAACTCTCTACCTCTTTTGTGCATTCCTAAATTTAAAATTGCCCAAAAAGTCAGTATTTATGTACCACGAGATAACATACTTACTAATAAGCTGCTAATTTAATAATGAATGTCAATGCATTAGGTTTTGATACTGTAAAGAAACAAAATGATGTCTTCAAATATAGGTGTCAACTTCTTGGTATTATTGCAAATTCGACACTCATTTTCAGATTCGAATTATGTCTAAATAAAACAACATCATGAAAGAATCGTATCGCTTCCTTAAAATATATTGAAAACGTAATCGCCTCCTTTGGGGAGAATAACAGATTCTTTGCCCTGCGATGAAAATGACCTGAATTAAGTTTTAACATTCAATCGTCGGGTTTACCCCCGAGAGCGATCGCTATCCGACGACGGCCGGCGCGAACTCTGCTTGTTTTTATCAACAAAATTATGATAAATATAATACATTTAACACCTCCATGTAGAGGGACGGACCAACCTTTGAGGCGATGTGCGTTAATTTATGAAAATAACTTCTCTGTTAAATTAGAGTTTCTTAAGTATTATAACTTTTAATAGGTTGCAATTACTTTAATTATTATAGACTGACTACCAATCAACATCGATCGTGGCCTTGAGTCGAAAACTTTGTTTTACGAGAGCCTTATAAATTAATGAATGAGGTTATCTTGTTGAAAATATTTGATTAAAATTGAAATAAAATAGAATTTCATCGCCATTCTATGGCGCTTACTTTCAAAATGACGGTTTACCTGTAAAAGCTGCTTTTTAACTTACCACAAAAATAATATTATACAAGAATTCAAACAACAGCTGGTATTTAAACTAAATACCTGACTTGATTGACGCTGTAGGTAATAGCACTTAGAAATGTAAAACATTTTCTTAAACGTTGTCATTAAGTCAGACCGGATAAAATAGTAGATCGTACAACGAACCACTTAGAGCTATTTCCCAGGATTGCGTGATAGCGGCACTTAATTTACAAGCTCCGTTTAATTTGAACTATTTTGAGGCTCAGGCTGGAATTTAAATATCTGTAGATAAGAAGCTCACGCAAAAGTGCGCCACAGCAGGGGCGGCTAAATCACGCTCTTAGCAAATAAATGCGCTGCAGATATTCTCACTGCAAATTCTTTTCACTGAGACATTAAGGATTTTACTGCCATTGATGGCGAGTCCTTACGTTTTTAGGTCAGAGCAATATAATCGCCACTTTTTATACATAGCTTTGTAGAATTCTCATTAGGTGTTCTGTACAGGCTCTTTAAGACCTGGGAGTCTTAAGCCATCTATTTTTTGTTATAGTTGAAATTAGTTTTCTTCTGTTAATTTAATTATTATATGAAAACTTTCATTAGGGGAGACCGGGTATGGTTGTCTCACGGGTTGGTTGTCTCAGCAGCCATAAAAGAATACTAAATGAAGGATTAAGTGAATCGATTGTTGAAGTACGGAAAGATATATAGCTCTTACGATTTTTTAACCCCGATCGGTTCAATTATTGTTTCGGTTAGTATTCTTAATTGGCTGCTGTGACAACCAACCCGTGAGACAACCATACCCGGTCCCCCCTATCTCGTTTTCATTGGAATAAGGGTTTCAAACTTCAGAAAAGCAATATATTATGGCTACAGTGGGACAGCGAGCTTTACGGTTTCCATGGTAACTAGAGCCCTAGGCTGAGACTTAAGTCATTAAAATAGCAACAGTACCTACCGACGATACGAACTGGAATGTTCTTGGAATGTGTATTTAGGTATCAAATGTATGTTGTGTAATAAAAGCAAGCGCGGGCTCACAAGCGAAGTGCAGAGATTAGACGCAGCCCCATCAATTACGAGTAAGCCGGGACACGTGCGTACGATACTGCGAACCTATTGGAATAATTAAAGTTTTCATCAAATACGCTACACCCTATGACGATTTGTTCTATCGTAAAAACGGTAATACATACAAGCGTCGTGGTATGATTATAGAACAAACCCTATAGAAAAACAACAAATAATAATAACCGGCCAAAAGTGTACGGAACCCTCAGTGCGCGAGTCTAACTCGCACTTGACCGGTTTTTATTTATTTATTTGGTAACATTTTGCACAAAGTTTAAAATCAGATGTGTGTTTTTCCTATTTATCGGAGTATCAACACTAATGAGGGTTTTTACAGCTTAGTTCATTTGTAGATAAGTAATGTGATAATCACAACCGAGATTTAAGTTCCATCTCCTATGTTTATTTTTTTCCCTGCATAGAAGTCCTGATGTTATAACATAAGCCTCTCACAAGGCCTCTATTCATAATAGATCATGGTCATTTTCAGGCAACAGCTCAATAATAACGTGAGTGATAATTAAATATGTACCTTGTGGAATCCCCAGCGCCTGTCCGGTGAGCAATCTTGTAAAATATTCAAACAGCCTTGTTGGGCAACTAAACAGAATAACCAATTACCTCCTCTGCGCATAAAATAAGTTAAGGTGTCCATTAAATAGAAGCAGTGTTATGTTGAGCAACTATTGTAATAATTGTAATAAATAGGTACTAAGAATTAGTCAGAATTAAATTGTACAGTAGCAGTATTAAACAATGCCGTTCCACTCATAATAATAGAAACTCTTTACGTATTCCCCTCATAATAGAAATTGCTAAGCGCTTTTATAAACAACATTTTTTCAAACCTTTATAATAATAATAATAACAAAGGAATGTAAGCAAGTTCTTAAAATTCGCGGTAAAACATTACCTAAGTAATGTACTGTAAGCCTAAGCTGGTAATATAGATAGGGGTCTACGGATCTGTAGAGGTAAACTTTCTACTTCATTAATAATGCGATTACGCCCCAAAGTTCAGTAATGACTTGCACACCTACGTAAAACATATAACGTATTAATTACAATAAGTACTGGGGTTTGAGAACAAAACACAGTGAAATGTTAATGGGCTGAAGTTACCGCCACACCTGCGGTTTCACGGAGTCAACTGCTAGCGTTCCTGTTAAAGAGGGTAAATGAGGTTGTCTATGGCGCCCTCTCGCGACCTCCCACCGAACAAAACGACAAAGAGAGGTACGGCAACATTTACAGAGAAAATGCCCTTAGGGCAGCAAGCAGTCCGGCCCTCCACCCTTTGTTTTCTTACCGAGCCCTCCGCACCGTTACTCGGCTCGCAGACTTACTAAACCTTCATAAATTCATAATTCTAATAATATAAAAGAAGAGGTTGTGAGTTTTCCTAGCTATTTTGGTTAAATTGCGAAATCGTGCAGTTTGATTTTACTACCAGACCCCAATTTTATTAGCATTAAATAAATAAATAAATAAATAAATCAGGGACAAACTCACACAAATTGACCTAGTCCCAAACTAAGCTCTAGGCTTGTACTATGGGTACTAGACAACGATAAACATACTTATATAGAGAAATACATACGTAAATACATAGAAAACATCCATGGCTTAGGAACAAATACTCGCGCTCATCACACAAATATTTGTCCATACCGGGATTCGAACCCGGGACCGCTAGCTTCGTAGGCAGGGTCACTACCAACTAGGCTAAACGCGTCGTCAAATTGTTATGAAAAACCTAAAGAAAAGTAAACAAGTGCTTCAAATTATCTACGAATATGACATGTGTCTATCTAAATTCGCAATTCTTCTAAGGAGTCATTAGAGAGCTGCGTTTTCTTATGTGTACCCAACAAAGATTCTCGGGTAGGGTGTAGGCACACCCAGTTAAGTGAACAATTGAATAGGCGAGGTTAAAAGGTTCCGCGACGAGCCGCCCTGCAGCCGCAGCGCCGGGCGTATATCTCCGTACCGCAGGAATTTCTAAATCTTCATAAGATAATGGATCGCTCCGAAAGAAAAGGACCTCTCCGGCTTGGAACTTTGTTGAATTCCTGACTCGTAATTAATAAAATTACTTTTTGGGAGCTTTCTTCGACTTCAAAGAATTTTAGCATAAAAGAAAAAAGTTAAGTAGATGAATTATTTTTGAATTATAAAGGGAATAATTTCAGATGTTTATATACTTAGGAGTTGTTCTGAAGAAATTTTCTTTGTCTCCTGGCAGGTTCGTAACTCATGCTGCTGTTTAAATTCCGTGTCTTTGTAACTTGGGTAGGTACATTATCATAATGTTGAAGGAAAGATTTCACTCATGGAACTTCCAATATCTTTTTTAAAATCTATTATCTGTTCCAGTTAGAAGAGCTCAGCGGCATCGAATGCGATTGCAATGAAATCGCATTTAACCTGGACTGTAAAGAAAGTATTTACTCTCCAATTGAACTGAACAAGATTTATGGGAATCCTTTTTGAAGAATATTCTAGAGTACTTTTAATACTTTGGTTCTTCGCGTTTTAAGCGTTTCATATTAAAGAAGAGAAAAGGAAAATATTGACCTTGGCTTTAAAGTTTCAATTTAATTTGTATTACAAAGACCTTCTTCGTAGAACCCAACCACTGCTGATGCTGACTATAGGCGTTCGCTTAAAAATATCGCCATAGCTACATTACTAACTACGTTCCTAATATTCAAAACGCGTATAATAAAAGTTTGACACATTCTTGTATGGTGTAAATTTTTACTCGAAGTTGGTAACCTTATATATGTATAGATTTATGCGGTTCCAAGAAGATAATTTCTTTAATTAAAACTTTTTTTTTGAGAGCTTGAAAAGCATGGATAATTATTCATGTTAGGTCTAGACCTAATATTAAGACACGCACACAAGCACACTAGTTTAGACTGTAACAAAAACGGAAATAATATTTAGGTCTTAATGACCTTTTGTTGACTAAAAGAGCGCAAGACATTATAGAAATTCAAGGTATTGGTATTTTTAATTTTGTGTCCAAGATATCGAGCAGACTTTTCCACAATGTCAATTTCAAATTCTTACTCTTACTCCACTCTGTTTTGTTGCAGAAGTCAATATTTGTATATTACAGTATTTTTTGTTTCACTTGTTTTTATAAGTTTAATCATAAAAAATGCCTTACAAATAACGATGAGCTAAAAATATATATAAACACAATGAAATAACAATATTGTTGTAATGATATTGTATGCTGTGGTCTGCATTACTGTTAAGGTATAATTTGAAATAAATTAAATATTAATTGTGAATTAAGAAATACGTCCTATCCTTGTGTAGTATTCGTGGACTCAAATCCTGAAATGGCTATTGCTTTCATTTCGCAGTATTGATCTCATTCGCACGCCGACCTTCAACTGTAACCTCAAAGGGTCCTCAACCTTATTTGACAGTGAATGCTAGTCGACTGTACAGTGAAAGGTCGGTTTATCAGTGCCGGTCTCGCGATGGCCGCCCGCATGACGCGTCAGGCGCACGCGGGTGCAACGCCTCACAGGAGATACTGATCACAGCACGCCATGGGGTCAGTATGCACACTTCAATAATAAGTGTACGAATTACCACTGTAATTCTTGCACTCATTATCAGATCATCATCAGCATATGATCTGACAGCTTTCAAGCCTAAACGATATAATATACCCACATGCACTTCTCGGGCTCGTCGCTCAACGCCGATACTTTGGGTTAAACCATCAGGTTTAACCCAAAATATCAATTTTAAACTTTAATGACTTAATTTTCAAAAGAGTAAGTATCTTTTTGCTTTTCGGCGTCTGTAATCTGAACCTATTTCAAGCCAGGGTGAATAGGCATCTTCTGGGTGAGCTCGCTTCATCGTAGACTGAATCTTCGTCCCCCAAGGGTAAGGATTAGTCATGAGTAAACCGATTATCAATAAAAAAAGACATTCATCAACTGCTCACCGGAACCAATCTAACGAGTTCAAACTTGGTGAGTCTTCGTTATGTACAGTGGAGATCCTGTTGCCACCTTCCAACTTCGTGAACGTGATCAGATCAGTTATGAGACACCATAATAATGTATTGTTTTCAGGATTACATAGGTATACTGTCACTATACCAAATTTCGGTCCATTTCAATAAAGCGGACTGTTTTAAAAGTAATATGTATGCCATATTTGTATTAAACAAATACTGGTCCTCTAAGTATTTAACTTTGTAAGTGTAGTTGAGTGGAATAAAGACACTCAGTCCACTAGTCCATTATTCCAATAAAAAAACTTCCGCCATGCTTACTCTATGAACGCATGACACATGTAACCCTCTTCGTCTAGGCTCTCAGTTAAGTTGTACCTATGTACCTACGACTATATCAGTTGTCACTCTTAAAGATTTCTCTTACTAGTCACCCGCTAAACAGTATGGGAACCACAATAAGTCATCGTGCCCTACTTTGTATGAGAACACAGGACATGATATACTCGTTGAACTGCTGTTCTTTTGTTTTTTGGAACCAGTATCGAGTACAGTACGCAGTGGTTTAAATTGTGAAGCCACATAAAGCTCCGTTTGATGAGGGTAGACGAGCTTTCAGATTAGATAGCGAATTTAATACATATATTCTCAAAACCTACATTTCTAGAAACGTTAGGTACATAGCTCGATAAAAGAAATTCCTAGCTTTTTGATTGTTACGTATGCGTCTAAATTAATTAATTGTATCGAAATAAAATATATTATTTTGTACAGCTTTTCTATTCCAATATGAATGAACTTTTCACACAAATTGGGATTTAGTATACGACGATCCTGTTATTTTCAACTAGCAACCCGCGCCGGCTTCGCACGGGTAGCACTAAAAACTATCTACAATATTCATAAATGATATCGTACTTATAACCTTCCTTTATAATATAATCCCTCTTTCTATTGATGAAAACCGTATGAAAACCAACCAACGTTGTTTTTTGAGGCACCTTCTAAATTTATTTATCCTTTACAGAAGATTGACAAGACTTTGTTTGTAATCATCATAATACTTATTGTTATTCGGTAGTTATTTGTTATAAAAAATGTAGTTAGTTGGTTTACTCGTTCTACACGTCATCCTATTTAAATGTTTTCACGTATCATTATTTTGCATACACTAAATAAATACGTTCAATTCTGTAAAACTAAACCAATGATAAATTACTTATGCGATTTTTGTAATTCCTGTGAGTTTTCGGATGTTAGGTTATTAGTACCTTTACAAAACAATATGTGATTACATAAATGTTATAATTCTTTATAACATTTTTTACGCAAACCTATATAAACCTTACGTGAGTTTTACTGGTTTACCCAATAAAACAAAGGCTTAGCGGCGGTAAGAGGTTTTAGTTAACAAATGAATCCATTTGCCGGTTCATTCGGCGGGCGAGTGCTGGCAAACAACAACACATCCGCAACAATAACGATTTTACTAAATAATCAATCAATCAGCTGGATTCCGCCACGTAACACATATTTATGATTTGCTTCCGACGCGTCGACGTGACTCAATATTGTCATTATGTCGGTGGGCTTGTCTGGCATTTTATACAGTTATTTACAACAGAATCATTTTATTTTGTACTTAAAATTTTGAAACTGGTCACGTAGAAACCGACGTTCCAAGGATCCGTCCGCCATCACCATCACCATCATTATCACCACCTTAACAACCAACTTGCCGCCAACCAGTAATGTTTGCACTGTTATTGTTTTGGTGTTAAAGTCAGATAGGTAGTCGACGAAATTACTTGCATAGACATTGAGTCTTAGCCCACAGTCTCCGCAACGCATTTGAAATATTAATGTCGGATTTCACCAACCACTTAACAGACAATTAGAGTGTTAACTACTGTCAAAATGTATGAACTAACAGTCGATTAACATTTAATATCGTATGGTGAAATTGGTACTAAGATTTACAAATTCAAATGTCAGTAGACCATAGAGTCCACTTACTATCAGGAGACATCTGTGTTCGGTTGATTTACTCATTCTATTAAAGAAATACTGGCATCGTTTCAAATATTTAAAACAATGTATGATACCAACTCTACAAAAACCATTAAGCTTTCTATTATTATTAACTTACTTTTTCCATAGTACAGTATTCTATCTAAAGTTTCCTGTAATAAATAATGAAACAACAAAATAGTTTATCTAACTATGAGTATAATGAAAAAGCCCTAACCAAGTGGCCTACTCTCTACCTCAGAGCGCGAATTTACGACTAAACAATATCAAAACTCGTTCAACCTTAATTGGATAAAACTAACTGCTTGTGATTCAGGAAAGGTAATATCAGTTCCCCGCTTTTGAAAAACAATAACCTGGGAACATTGCGCGGAAACCTTTATACGAAAGAGTCTTTCAATGAAGTTGCACGCAGAAGAATTTCCATGCAATAAAGGGGCATCGCCTCGGCGGGATCCTCGGCCGGAGATATTGCGTACTTACCGGGCTTGCCTCTAATAACACCACCGATATCGTTTGTGCAACGAGAAAAATACGAAATGAAATGGAAACTAGCCGCCGCCTTATGGCTTCCAATCTCGGTTTACAATTTGCCTACACAACCAGCTGTTTCGTTAATTTTCGATTCTCAAGAAACTCGGATATAATTATTAGTGTAGGATAACATTAAAAAATAAATATCAGCTTAGGTGACGATCTTACATATGTTGACCTAGTTGTAAGCTAAGCTCTACGCTTGAACTGTTTCCTGTTGTCTTAAGTGTAAACAACTAATAATTTCCCGCGCAAAGCGATCCGAAGTTCAAAGAAAATTATAGAATACACGTTGGGATATTTTTAATTAAGTATTTTACTTTTTACTCTGTTTCCGATAAACTCACACATAAAAATCTTAATACATTAGAACAGTTTTTTTTAGTATAATTATGTTGTTAGTGATTTATATGCGTAGCTTTTTGACTTTAAAGCGTGGACTGTAACACGTATAACTTTAAATGTATTAACGTTGAAAATATTAAAGTAATAAGAAAACATATTTTCACTGCTACAAAAATAAGGTAAAGTCAAAAGAGAAAGTATTTTTTATTACAGTTGGGAATTATAGTTGAATGTTTAAATGTGATTTACAAGAACGTGAGCTTTAAATACTTGAATAACAAGGCTTAAGTTGCCCCTAAGTATGAAATCATACTTGACTTTCTAAAGTTTCGTGGATGTGAACTGCGGCAACTTGGTCGTATGCATGCTGGAACTTGCTCTTAAGATCCAGGCTTTTGTTCTTAATCTCGCAACTAATTTAATTATTATTAGTCAGTGTGCTTGCTGTTAGAGTATTTCATAACTGTTTAGAGAATTAAGTGGATTTTTATTTTGAATACTTTTTACACTTACCAAGACAAAACATTATTGAACTAAAATATGTTTAATGTGCGTTTATGAACAAAGGGGTCAGTGTTTTAGGATAAATTACAATCATCAGCCGTAATTAATTATATCAGCCGAAGGACGTCCACTGCTGACCATAGGCCTTCCCCAACGATCCATGACTGTCAGCTTTGTGTAACTCGCAACCATCCGCTTCCCACGATCTTCACCAGATCGTCGGTCCACCTTGTAGGTTGCCTACTAACACTACGCTTTCCGGTATGCGGTTGTCACTCCGCCCCAGCGGCCATCAGTTTTACAAGCAATAATCCCTACTAATATTATAAATGCGAAAGTAGCTTTGTCTGGCTCTCTGTCTGTCTATTACCTTTTCACGCTTAAACCGCTGAATCGATTTAGATGAAATTTGGTATGGAGATAGTTTGAGTCCCGGTGGAAGGACATAGAATACTTTTTATTCCGAAAATCATCCCTTAAAGGAGTGAAAAGGGGGGTGGAAGTTTGTATGGGGAATTAATAATTTCTTAAGGTATATACAATTTAGTATGGAGATAGTTTTAGTCCCGGGAAAGGACATAGGATACTTTTTGAACCGGAAAATTGAAGTTCCCGAGGGAGCAGCGATAAACGACTTCTACGCGGACGGAGTCGTCGGCCAAAGCTGTAGGCTATATTTTAACTTACTTTATGAAAGCGAAGCGAGGTGGAAAGCTAGTAAGTAAATAAAGATGTCAGCAAACCTATTTATAAAATTACAGGGGATACATCGACGTTAATTTGGATTAGTGATAGCGATCTAATTAACGGATGCGAAGTAGTCACGCGCAGCGGGCGTCTATGACGGCGGCCCAGTCATGCATTAAAGCGGTGCAAATATCATTGGGTACGTTAATCACATCAGTATGGAGTAAACAGGGGATGAGATTAAAAGCCGACGTTACATGACAAATATTTACTAATTAGCTCATATTACAATATAATACTGATTTTAGTATTCCGTGAATAAAAGAAAATAGTGACATTATTGTTACTTTTCCAAGGAATTTAATTTGGAAGTAGGTATTTAATTTGGAAAATATATTGGTAACTGACGGTTATTTTCCTGGATGTTAAATGTAATTGCATCATTGAACAAGGTAGGTTGCCTGTACTCATACTCATATGAAGTTGTATGGGTCAACTACTTACTTTATTTTTACTTTAATTTATATCTACTGCTACCTTATAGCTTATAGTATTTAATATTGAATATTACTGGGAGTGATATCGTTGTTTGTCGAACTTCGAACTAACGTATGTACCTACAATAACTACCGTTTATGGTTTCATTCAATTAACTGCATGTTTACACTCGCTGCACGAGCCTGCAAACGTGATGACAAGTGTAATGCACATTTATACGCTGTTGCGCGGAAACCGCTTGCAAAATCGTCATGTGCATCCTCCTATAATAGCAAAATAGCCTGATTAATTCAGAGCGGAAAACAACTGTCACTCTGTGATCTACGACCTGACAGTACGCGGAACATCGATGACTTATCATATCGTCACGGATTTTAATTGTTAACCCAACATAAAATCCTTTCATAATGACAACGACGTATCACTAGAGAGATATCAATTTGTTATGTTTATTTTAAAATCAAATTAGTAGTTTATGTGACTGCTGCATAACGAGAGGCATTAAAACACGAGTGTGTGTTTATGAAACGAGCCGACAGGCGAGTTTCATAATAGCATCACACGAGTGTTTTAATGCCTAATTATGTACAGTTACATACACTATTTTATCTACATACATATTATAAGCTCTCTATGATGTGTTCAGGAACCGCATGTTACGACCGGCATAGCCGGCATTGATCAATTATTAGAACGTCAAAAATGGCGGCAACCGTAGTTTTTTTTTTAATTCAGAGACAATCTAGAGTCGGCCTCTACTATCATATCGTTCGATATCAAATTATCAATTAACTTACGAAATTTGTCAAAATTGTATGCAATTGACATTTCATTTCGAATTAAATGTCATCTCGAGTGATAGTAGAATTGAGGTCAAATAAAATTGTTTTTTTTTTCAAAGATGTTCGAAATTTGAAACTCATAACTTTATCAAATCTTATATCGTTATAAGAACATTATGTTACTGCTACAGATAAGAAAATTATCATAGTAAAATTGATTGTTGTAATGCTGGTCATTGCTTACGGATTCTGAACGCATTATAGAGGACTTATGATATGTGTGTAGATAAAACAGTATAACAGTATTTCAATATTAGAATATGTACCTAAATAAAATGAAAAACCCAGCTGGATCCAGTGCAAACTTAACGTACCTACTTAATCAGGAATCTCACCAAGTCACATAACTAATTGTTCTTAAAAAAACCTTTAATCTGTAGAAATCTTTATAAATTTAAAATTTAATATTATTTTATGTAATTTAAATTAAATATAATATTTAAGGTAAGATGAGCTTAGAATATCGGATATTTTATGAGAGCAGCCGACGTGCAATATCGGCCGCAATAGCGAGAACCTTTATGATAATGTTACCGTCTCGTTACATGTAAATACACCGCTTATACCGGGAGTGAAAACGGTGCGCTGTATGAGCTACTAACCGTTTGTAAGTATGCGACATTATGAAGACAAACAGCTAAGCATATTGTGATCACAGTGAAAATTAAATAATGTTTCATTGGCGTGTTGCTAATGTTATAAATAATAAATTTAATAAAAATATAATAATATCGTAAAAGAGAAAAAAATAATTAATAAAAATGAAGTTTTTTGAACCGTTTGTTTTTGTTTTAACTATGTTTCATTTTACATAGTGACAGCTCTTTTTAGGGTTCCGTACCAAAATAGTAAAAAAAGGAACCCTTATGGTGAAACTTTGTTGTCTGTCTATATGTCACAGCAGTTTTATTCAGCAACTACACAAGCTATCAACTTGAAATTTGGCATAGTTGTATAACTTGCTTGCCCGCATCGGTTTTTAGTAAAAAAGTATGAAATTAATCTTATAAATAATTGAAAAGGGGTCTTGAATGGGGGGTTGAAAAATTAAAGTGATTTGATTATAGCAAATGGGGTGTCATATAAAAGGGCTCAATCTGCACATTTAAATATTTTTTTTATAATTTTCCGTGACGTACATTTTGATTTATAAGCAAAAATTTTCAATTCAAATTACCGTCCCCCAAAAATTACCGGAAAAATAAAACAAAGTTCAAAATTTATAGTTTTCGAGAAATTGACAAAAAGCTTTAAAGATTTGTACTAAAGTTTAGGCAAGTCAAAATGGAAGGTCCATTGGATACAATTCATGTACAAGTACGGACTTAAATACGGGACCCTCGGTGCGCGAGTCCGACTCGTCCCACGGATAATGTAAGGATAATGTAAGGACATGTGTAAATAGATATTATAAAAGTTGTGATGGAATAAAGAAACCAACTCAAACAAAAGTCCCTCTTAGGCTATAAGCGTGAATTTGTTTTGCTTAGTTGCATGTAACTGTAACCTAATCAAGAAAGCTTTTTTGTTTTAGTTTATCTTGATATCTTCAACTATCCGATTTATTATACTTACTTCAGTGGGATGAGAAACCTTTAAAACGCAATGAGCGCAGCAAAAGTTCGGTTATATAACTCGAACTTTAATTTAACATATTTTGGCGCCACATCCGCTGTAAGGAGGCAAACTTTCACGTCCGCATCTGCTTCCGCTACAGTCATTTCCGTTACAACCCCGACGCATTCTTTCGTCCACGTTACAGGGGAAAGGTGCGCGGATATTTGTGTTTGCCGGGGGACTGATAAAAAATACTCTTTAACGTTTTGTTTAGGAAGAAAGAGTATTTTAAGGATGTTTTAAAAACTCCAAGTTAATGTTGTTATGCTTTTAAGTTGAATAGTACAGTGTATGTAAAAGTCAGATTTCACGTCACTTGAATACATCTCGTTTTAGCCGGGCTTAAGTAAATTATTGAACAATAAATCGTTAATTTGGCGCGTACCTTTTATGCCGTTTTATAGCCCATAATACTTTTTTTTATTTTTGTCATTTTCTTTGTAAGTTAAAAGCAAAACAAAATACAATTGCTACAAATAGAAATGGACAAAGACAAACTTATCTCTTCAAATAGATCTTTTATGAGCATTGAGAGAATGAAGTTGAAAATAACTTGAGAAATGAATGGCAGAGCACAACAATGCCAGAGTTTTATCAACAGGGTTTAATTACTTATTTATTATATACTTGAGTCCATAGATAATTGCACCATGCATGAGAAGCGTTAATGAACTAACATTAGCATTTCAAGTCCTCAATCCCATTGCGAGCTCCGATCTAACAGCCCGCCACTGCTCCGCGTTTGTCCTCATCGCTCGGAATACCTTTCGACAGACGACTTTCCGTCATAATCCCAAACTAAACCTTCGCCGATACCTTGTTGACAACGAGAACTAAACCAATAGCTACCTTATGCGGTTCGTAGAAGAACGGCATTCCCGTAAACGTATCGCCCAATTTCAGAAAGGCTGTTATCGCAGAATCACATGAAGCATTGTTAAGGTCCCAGGTTTTAGTGTTATCGATATACGAATGCGCATCTTATTTGTGTACAGTGCGGCCATAAAGATAAATAGTGTAATTAT